>JAQPZY010001570.1:0-1200000 GCA_029931535.1 Margaritifera margaritifera
TTTTGAGTAATTTACTCTGTATCATAGCTTAAGAAGTCTACTACTGGCCATTTTCAGTAATTTACACTGTATCATAGCTTAAGAAGTCTACTAATAGACATTTTCAGTAATTTACACTGTATCATAGCTTAAGAAGTCTACTACTGGACATTTTCAGTAATTTAAACTGTATCATAGCTTAAGAAGTCTACTAATGGACATTTTCAGTAATTTACACTATATCATGGCTTAAGAAGTCTACTACTGGACATTTTCAGTAATTTACACAGTATCATAGCTTAAGAAGTCTACTGATACACATTTCCAGTCATTTAAACAGTATCATAGTTTAAGAAGGCGACTACTGGACATTTTCAGTAGTTTACACAGTATCATAGCTTAAGAAGTCTACTACTGGACATTTTTAGTAATTTACACAGTATCATAGCTTAAGAAGTGTACTAATGGACATTTTCAGTAATTTACACTGTAACATGGCTTAAGAAGTCAACTAATGGACATTTTCAGTAATTTACACAGTATGATAGGTTAAGAAGTCTACTGATACACATTTTCAGTCATTTAAACAGTATCATAGTTTAAGAAGGCGACTACTGGACATTTTCAGTAGTTTGCACAGTATCATAGCTTAAGAAGTCTACTACTGGACATTTTTAGTAATTTACACAGTATCATAGCTTAAGAAGTCTACTAATGGACATTTTCAGTAATTTGCACTGTATCATAGCTTAAGAAGTCTACTACTGGACGTTTTCAGTACTTTACACTGTATCAAGCTTAAGAAGTCTACTAATGGACATTTTCAGTAGTTTACACAGTATCATAGCTCAAGAAGTCTACTAATGGATTTTTTTAGTAATTTACACAGTATCATAGCTTAAGAAGTCTACTAATGGACATTTTCAGTAATTTACACTGTATCATAGCTTTAGAAGTCTACTACTGGACATTTTCAGTAATTTACACTGTATCATAGCTTAAGAAGTCTACTAATGGACATTTTCAGAAATTTACACAGAATCATAGCTTATGAAGTCTACTAATGAACATTTTCAGCAATTTACACAGTGTCATAGCTTATGAAGTCTACTAATGGACATTTTTGTAATTTACGCTGTATCATAGCTTAAGAAGTCTACTAATAGACATTTTCAGTAATTTTACACTGTATCATAGCTTAAGAAGTCTACTAATGGACATTTTCAGTAATTTACACAGTATCATAGCTTAAGAAGTCTACTAATGGACATTTTCAGTAATTTACACCGTATCATAGCTTAAGAAGTCTACTAATGGAAATTTTCAGTAATTTACAGTGTCATAACTTAAGAAGTCTACTAATGGACATTTTCAGCAATTTACACAGTATCATATATTAAGAAGTCTACTAATAGACATTTTCAGTAATTTACACAGTATCATAGCTTAAGAAGTCGACTACTGGATATTTTCAGTAATTTACACAGTATCATAGCTTAAGAAGTCTACTAATGGACATTTTCAGTAATTTACACTGTATCATAGATTAAGAAGTCGACTACTGGACATTTTCAGTAATTTACACAGTATCATAGCTTATGAAGTCTACTAATGGACATTTTCAGTAATTTACACTGTATCATTGTTTAAGAAGTCTACTAATGGACATTTTCAGTAATTTACACAGTATCATAGCTTAAGAAGTCTACTAATGGACATTTTCAGTAATTTACACTGAATCATAGCTTAAGAAGTCTACTACTGGACATTTTCAGTAATTTACACAGTATCATAGCTTAAGAAGTCTACTAATGGACTTTTTTAGTTACTTACACAGTATCATAGCTTAAGAAGTCTACTAATGGACATTTTCAGCAATTTACGCTGTATCATAGCTTAAGAAGTCTACTAATGGACATTTTTAGTAATTTACACAGTATTCTGCTTGAGAAGTCTACTAATGGACATTTTCAGTAATTTACACTGTATCATAGCTTAAGAAGTCTACTAATGGACATTTTCAGTAATTTACACAGTATAATAGCTTACGAAGTCTACTAATGGACTTTTTTTAGTAATTTACACACTTTCATAGCTTAAGAAGTCTACTAATGGACATTTTCAGTAATTTACACTGTATCATAGCTTAAGAAGTCTACTAATGGACATTTTCAGTAATTTACACTGTATCATAGCTTAAGAAGTCTACTAATAGACATTTTCAGTATTTTTACACTTTATTAAATCCTTACGAAGTCTACTACTGGACATTTTCAGTAATTTACACTGTATCACAGCTTAAGAAGTCTACTAATGGACATTTTCAGTAATTTGCACTGTATCATAGCTTAAGAAGTCTACTAATGGACATTTTCAGTAATTTACACAGCATCATAGCTTATGAAGACTACTAATGGACATTTTCAGTAATTTACACTGTATCATTGTTTAAGAAGTCTACTAATGGACATTTTCAGTAATTTACACAGTATCATAGCTTAAGAAGTCTACTAATGGACATTTTCAGTAATTTACACTGAATCATAGCTTAAGAAGTCTACTACTGGACATTTTCAGTAATTTACACAGTATCATAGCTTAAGAAGTCTACTAATGGACTTATTTAGTTACTTACACAGTATCATAGCTTAAGAAGTCTACTAATGGACATTTTCAGCAATTTACGCTGTATCATAGCTTAAGAAGTCTACTAATGGACATTTTTAGTAATTTACACAGTATTCTGCTTGAGAAGTCTACTAATGGACATTTTCAGTAATTTACACTGTATCATAGCTTAAGAAGTCTACTAATGGACATTGTCAGTAATTTACACAGTATAATAGCTTACGAAGTCTACTAATGGACTTTTTTTAGTAATTTACACACTTTCATAGCTTAAGAAGTCTACTAATGGACATTTTCAATAATTTACACATTATCATAGATTATGAAGTCTACTAATGGACATTTTTAGTAATTTACACTGTATCATAGCTTAAGGAGTCTACTAATAGACATTTTCAGTAATTTTACACTGTATTAAATCCTTGCGAAGTCTACTAATGGACATTTTCGGTAATTTACACTGTATCATAGCTTAAGAAGTCTACTAATGGATATTTTCAGTAATTTGCACTGTATCATAGCTTATGAAGTCTACTGATGGATATTTTTAGTAATTTACACAGTATCATAGCTTAAGAAGTCTACTAATGGACTTTTTTAGTAATTTACACTGTATCATAGCCTAAGAAGTCTACTGATACACATTTTCAGTAATTTACACAGTATCATAGCTTAAGAAGTCGACTACTGGATATTTTTGAGTAATTTACACAGTATCAAAGCTTAATAAGTCTACTAATGGACATTTTAAGTAATTTACACAGTATCATAGCTTAAGAAGTCTACTAATGGACATTTTAAGTAATTTACACAGTATCATAGCTTATGAAGTCTACTAATGGACATTTTCAGTAATTTACACTGTATCATTGTTTAAGAAGTCTAATACTGGACATTTTCAGTAATTCACACAGTATCATAGCTTAAGAAGTCTACTAATGGACATTTTCAGTAATTTACACTGTATCATAGCTTAAGAAGTCGACTACTGGATATTTTCAGTAATTTACACAGTATCATAGCTTAATAAGTCTTCTAATGGACATTTTTGAGTAATTTATACTGTATCATAGCTTTAGAAGTCTACTACTGGACATTTTCAGTAATTTACACAGTATCATAGCTTAAGAAGTCTACTAATGGACATTTTCAGTAATTTACACTGTATCATTTTTTAAGAAGTCTACTACTGGACAATTTCAGTAATTTACACAGTATCATAGCTTAAGAAGACTACTAATGGACATTTTCAGTAATTTACACTGTATCATAGCCTAAGAAGTCTACTGACACACATTTTCAGTAATTTACACAGTATCATAGCTTAAGAAGTCGACTACTGGATATTTTCAGTAATTTACACAGTATCATAGCTTAATAAGTCTACTAATGGACATTTTCAGTAATTTACACTGTATCATAGCTTAAGAAGTCTACTACTGGACATTTTCATTAATTTACACAGTATCATAGCTTATGAAGTCTACTAATGGACATTTTCAGTAATTTACACTGTATCATTTTTTAAGAAGCCTACTACTGGACATTTTCAGTAATTTACACAGTATCATAGCTTAAGAAGTCTACTAATGGACATTTTCAGTAATTTACACTGTATCATAGCCTAAGAAGTCTACTGACACACATTTTCAGTAATTTACACAGTATCATAGCTTAAGAAGTCGACTACTGGATATTTTCAGTAATTTAGACAGTATCATAGCTTAATAAGTCTACTAATGGACATTTTCAGTAATTTACACTGTATCATAGCTTAAGAAGTCGACTGCTGGACATTTTCAGTAATTTACACAGTATCATAGCTTATGAAGTCTACTAATGGACATTTTCAGTAATTTACACTGTATCATTATTTAAGAAGTCGACTACTGGATATTTTCAGTAATTTACACAGTATCATAGCTTAATAAGTCTTCTTATGGACATTTTCAGTAATTTACACTGTATCATAGCTTAAGAAGTCTACTACTGGACATTTTCATTAATTTACACAGTATCATAGCTTATGAAGTCTACTAATGGACATTTTCAGTAATTTACACTGTATCATTTTTTAAGAAGCCTACTACTGGACATTTTCAGTAATTTACACAGTATCATAGCTTAAGAAGTCTACTAATGGACATTTTCAGTAATTTACACTGTATCATAGCCTAAGAAGTCTACTGACACACATTTTCAGTAATTTACACAGTATCATAGCTTAAGAAGTCGACTACTGGATATTTTCAGTAATTTAGACAGTATCATAGCTTAATAAGTCTACTAATGGACATTTTCAGTAATTTACACTGTATCATAGCTTAAGAAGTCGACTGCTGGACATTTTCAGTAATTTACACAGTATCATAGCTTATGAAGTCTACTAATGGACATTTTCAGTAATTTACACTGTATCATTGTTTAAGATGTCTACTACTGGACATTTTCAGTAATTTACACAGTATCATAGCTTAAGAAGTCTACTAATGGACATTTTCAGTAATTTACACTGTATCATGGCTTAAGAAGTCTACTACTGGACATTTTCAGTAATTTACACAGTATGATAGCTTAAGAAGTCTACTAATGGACATTTTTAGTAATTTGCACAGTATTCTGCTTGAGAAGTCTACTAATGGACATTTTGAGTAATTTACTCTGTATCATAGCTTAAGAAGTCTACTACTGGACATTTTCAGTAATTTACACTGTATCATAGCTTAAGAAGTCTACTAATAGACATTTTCAGTAATTTACACTGTATCATAGCTTAAGAAGTCTACTACTGGACATTTTCAGTAATTTAAACTGTATCATAGCTTAAGAAGTCTACTAATGGACATTTTCAGTAATTTACACTATATCATGGCTTAAGAAGTCTACTACTGGACATTTTCAGTAATTTACACAGTATCATAGCTTAAGAAGTCTACTGATACACATTTTCAGTCATTTAAACAGTATCATAGTTTAAGAAGGCGACTACTGGACATTTTCAGTAGTTTACACAGTATCATAGCTTAAGAAGTCTACTACTGGACATTTTTAGTAATTTACACAGTATCATAGCTTAAGAAGTCTACTAATGGACATTTTCAGTAATTTACACTGTATCATGGCTTAAGAAGTCTACTAATGGACATTTTCAGTAATTTACACAGTTTGATAGCTTAAGAAGTCTACTAATGGACTTTTTTAGTAACTTGCACAGTATCATAGCTTAAGAAGTCTACTAATGGACATTTTCAGTAATTTACGCTGTATCATAGCTTACGAAGTCTACTAATGGACATTTTTAGTAATTTACACAGTATTCTGCTTGAGAAGTCTACTAATGGACATTTTGAGTAATTTACTCTGCATCATAGCTTAAGAAGTCTACTACTGGACATTTTCAGTAATTTACACTGTATCATAGCTTAAGAAGTCTACTAATAGACATTTTCAGTAATTTACACTGTATCATAGCTTAAGAAGTCTACTAATGGACAATTTCCGTAATTTACACAGTATCATAGCTTAAGAAGTCTACTAATGGACATTTTCGGTAATTTACGCAGTATCATAGTTTAGGAAGTCTACTAATGGACATTTTCAGTAATTTAAACTGTATCATGGCTTAAGAAGTCTACTAATGGACATTTTCAGTAATTTACACGATATCATGGCTTAAGAAGTCTACTACTGGACATTTTCAGTAATTTACACAGTATCATAGCTTAAGAAGTCTACTGATACACATTTTCAGTAATTTAAACAGTATCATAGTTTAAGAAGGCGACTACTGGACATTTTCAGTAATTTACACAGTATCATAGCTTAAGAAGTCTACTACTGGACATTTTCAGTAATTTACACAGTATCATAGCTTAAGAAGTCTACTAATGGACATTTTCAGTAATTTACACAGTATCATAGCTTAAGAAGTCTACTAATGGACATTTTTAGTAATTTACACTGTATCATAGCTTAAGAAGTCTACTAATGGACATTTTCAGTAATTTACACTGTATCATAGCTTAAGAAGTCTACTAATGGACATTTTCAGTAATTTACACTGTATCATAGCTTAAGAAGTCTACTAATGGACGTTTTTAGTAATTTACACAGTATCATAGCTTAAGAAGTCTACTAATGGACATTTTCAGTAATTTACACTGTATCATAGCTTAAGAAGTCTACTACTGGACATTTTCAGTAATTTACACTGTATCATAGCTTAAGAAGTCTACTAATGGACATTTTCAATAATTTACACTGTATCATAGCTTATGAAGTCTACTAATGAACATTTTCAGCAATTTACACAGTATCATAGCTTATGAAGTCTACTAATGGACATTTTTAGTAATTTACGCTGTATCATAGCTTAAGAAGTCTACTAATAGACATTTTCAGCAATTTTACACTGTATCATAGCTTAAGAAGTCTACTAATGGACATTTTCAGTAATTTACACAGTATCATAGCTTAATAAGTCTACTAATGGACATTTTCAGTAATTTACACCGTATCATAGCTTAAGAAGTCTACTAATGGAAATTTTCAGTAATTTACAGTGTCATAACTTAAGAAGTCTACTAATGGACATTTTCAGCAATTTACACAGTATCATATATTAAGAAGTCTACTAATAGACATTTACAGCAATTTACACAGTATCATAGCTTAAGAAGTCTACTAATGGACATTTTCGGTAATTTACACTGTATCATAGCTTAAGAAGTCTACTACTGGACATTTTCAGTAATTTACACAGTATCATAGCTTAAGAAGTCTACTAATGGATATTTTCAGTAATTTACACCTGTATTTACTCGGCTTAAAAATATACATTGATTTTAGAAATTCCTCATTAACTCACAATTAACACAGTAGGTAACTACAGAACCTGTAAGTTTGAATCTAAACTTACAATTATTTAAATGTACCTTTCCGATATCAGGTGCAAATTTCAATTTCAAAAGCTTTTTTTAAGCAAATATTTTTTGATCATAAGAATGCTACAAAACAAAACGTTTTAACGTACCATCTATGTCTATACCATTTCTATTTTTAGAACATTCTGTAATTAATATAAAAATAGTTTAACAAGTACTGGTGAAAAGATACTACATTAAGTACACCAATAGGATAGATAAAAATATCAGGTGATCCACTTTGAGTTCTAACACAGGCTTTAATATCTTAATATATAAACTTTGAGAACATATACTGACAGAGAAAAGGCATGTAATACAGTTTTCAACCAAATACAGGTGAATAAAACATTGAGTAAAAAGTTTTATTTGCCTTTTCTTACATTTTAAGGTTAATTCGATCAATAATCAAATGTTTTGAATGGTTTGATTTTTTACAACAGCATAAGTGCTAATAAATACAGTTTACAGATGCTGTAATACACGTCATCAAAAATGTGTACTAACATGGAGTAAAGTTGGCCATATTGGCTTGATTCAAGATAAGTATCTTTGATTTCTCTCCTGTAAGAAATTGTTTTAAGCTTAAACAAGTATGTCGTTAGAACAAACGTACCATACACTGTACTTAATTCTTTCAAACTTTGAAATGACTTTTGATGGAAATACAAGTATCAGAGGTTTGCTACAATGCTGCACATTCGGCAAGCTATCTAGATTTTGAAATGAATTCGTTTCAGGAAAGAAATGTTTAAATATTGGTTATCGAATCGAGTCAATATGGCTGACTCCTCTCCATGACAATATCCATTTTGAAGGACCTTCATAATACCCTCTGGTTTACATAATTAAGAGTTTAGGTTAATTGTTTACCTTTATATATGACCTTGTACTCGATGAGGAAAAAAAACAATATTGCAAACTTTCCTCACTAAATTCCCAAGGAAGGCAAATACATGACAACTGGCCCTGGGCTACAAAATAATCTTTTTGAAAATAAGGTTTACATAATTTAAGGCATTTCATTCATGTGACTACCAGCTTTCCAGATTACATTAGAATAAAGTTCCGCAAACACCCACAAATTGTGGTGAAAAGAACATAGCAAGCAAAATAACTAAGTTGAAATAAAATTACAGGTTTTAGTTGACGTAAATAATTGTAACATAAGAAATCAGACAATTCTGATAAATGCACAATTATTTTTCCAATAATCATTGTCATAGAGGAAATGTTATCATCATGCATTTTAATATTATTACTTATTTAACTTGCTAACTTGTATGTTTGGTGATTCATCAGCAAATGTTTCATCATGTAGAAAAGATGAGCCAAAACTGTTCTAATTGATGCTTTAACAATTTTCTCCTACAGAAAGCCTTACTTGAAAATAGTTACTTGTAGATGTATATATATACGAGAACGCGTATTAGGTACAAAGGTGATACAATAAAATGAGTAATAAAATAAATGGCATATAAAACATTATCGAAAAACCCACTTTCAGAAGCAGTAAGCAAAACTATTTTAATAGAGTTGAAGGAAGTTGTAAAACGTGTCCTATCGATTACACATCAACATTTTGATGGATCCAATTTATATAAATTATTTATTTCTTGTCAAAAACCATTATCATCTTTTAGATCTGAAATTACTTGTAAGTAATGAGGACCATTTTCTTGCAAATGATTAATCAAATTGAAATTTATGTAAAGAATTAGTTACGGTGTTCAGATTAAATCACGTTATAAGCTTTGATTCAGATTCCTTTCACTTACTGCACTAGAACTTTTGTTTCAAAACCTTCTTCCAAACTCTAGATATTACTTTTTTTCCTCTAGATATATTAGTAACCTTTTCCATTTTTCAACCAAAACACGAGAGCTGAATACAAAAAATACCGAAACACTCAATAACATGAAAATATGATCATTCATAAATATAAACAAGCAATGTTTTAACTCACTTTATTTTACGGTCGGAAAAGAGTAATGGATTTTCAATTGTAAACGGTACACACTCGATGAACAGGTTCGTGAGACGTAGAATTGGCCATTACGATTACATGGATATTTGTACTGTCATCTTGTGCTATTAATGAAATGCATTCCTCTGTGGTTGTTTATGTTTCATTTCAAATGTTAAGGGTGTTGAAATCAGATTAACATATATACCGAATCGGTACTATAAATCAGTTGGCTCTTGAGACAGTGAACTCGCTTTTAATTCCAATACACTATGTATTGTGTTTTTGAGTTCAAGATTCGGTGAGCATGGTTGCCAGTTGAATTTAGAAAAAGGAATAAAGATACTAGTATATCATTATGTATGTATATGTTAGTGACTAATTTTCCGACTATAGCGTACAGTACATTCTTAACAAGGACTACATAACAACATAACATTATCGTTCAGTTCTCTCATTAAATTAGATCAATGACTACAAAACATATTACTTGACCTTTTAAGTTTTTTTTTTAATAACTCAACAAAATAAATGTCACAGTCATTAATATGTAAATGGATTTATCAATTAAGTAGTGTGACACGTTTGCATTTTTTATTACACACTCAGTATGCTTGTCACCTAAGTTCCATACAATGCACTCCATTACCTGGGAAGTAGGAAAGATAATTGTGATTGTAGAATACGTGTATTACTTTGGTTGTGTCCAGAAAAATATTGATGAAAAATCTTTGGATAAAAGATTTAAAAGCAAAATACCCCTGTCGTCAAGGTAACTTTCCTTAATATCTCCTGAAAATGCAAACCTATTAAACGTATTACTCTGAAAGAAGGAAACTGAAGGATCATTGAGAACAAAATTATCAAATTATAAATTATTTATATTGCACAAAATATGTAAAACGTGAAATTTCATTCATAGGTAACGTCATTGGTGCATCTAAGGTATATGCCATCGAGATTCTATATGGACTTGTTGAATGAGAACTGTGTATTCTTTGATAATGTGTAGTTTCCTCCATAGAGTTAGCAAGTATCCATTGAAAGTTGTTTCAGAGTATATTTTGAATGGTTCTAAGTTACTGATCATTTTATAGCTTTTGATATTTTTTTAGCACAGTTGACGGATGAAGTTACAATCTGTGAAAAATGTATTTAAATATTGATGCAAATTTCACTCGGATAATTAAAAGAACAAAAACTCAGCCCCTATGTTACCCATTCAATGCTGTTGTTTAAAGAACTTTCACATAAATGTCTTAATAAACGCATTTCCTATTTACTGAACAGCCCTGGATATAAAACAAGAAAGAGTTGTTATGTTCAGAGACGTTCTGGATATAATTTCAGATTCTACGTGATATACATTTATTTCCTAAGAATATGATGCTATGTTCCAAGTCGCTCTATATATAATTCCAAATGTTACGTTATATACATAGAGTTGGTAGGAATAAGACGCAATGTTCCAAGTCGCTTTGGATATAATTCTAAATTATTACGTTATAAGTACAGACATAATAAGAGAACTAGCGCAGTGTTGTTCATGACAAAATAGTGCAACCAATAAAATAAAAACTGATATATGGATTAAATTCATATTACCGCTTTCTCTGCATGTCTCTACTCTGTATACCGATCCCTATACGTGTATGACAGTACCGGATCATCCAGTATCGTGCTGCTGAAACTTTACTACTGAAACAGCCAGATGTGATCATGCTAATGAAACTACTGCATAAATGGAGTTGATAAAATGCCTATGTTGCGGTAGTGAAAATTCAACAAACGAAATGGAACAAAGGAATACACGATACTATCGTAGGTGACTGCTCATTTAGGAAGCAACTTACTGGAGCAGATCCCAAGCGTATGTATACATCCTGGAGCATTACGATGATTACACATGCATGTGTCCATGTCCTAGGACAATTACATTCAGATATTCCGACAAGCATGTCAAAACAATAATACACGAGTAAAGAAATTCGACGTGTGAATGAGCAAAAGCTAAATATAGTCATTGAAAGGTTTAGAGATTTATTCCAAATAAATGTAAATGAGTACAGATTTTATTGTGATAACAAGGAAGTTATGTATGAATATTTCAATGACATTTAACATTACTTGAAGAAACTTATCATGAGCGAAATCCGTAAATTTGGTTCTGTAAAAGTTCAGCTTGACTTAATAAATAGACTTCTGAAGATTTAGACACATAATGAAAAAAGGTTGAATTCGGTGAATTTTACCACAAAAAAACAACCTATATACAAAACGAACATAAGTGAAATGAATGATATCATGGAATGTTTGTTTCACATTTATAAAAAGTTTGCATAAAATGAAAAATCCTAATGGCAAATATTGTTTTCTATGCAGTTGAATCTGTGCTATATTAAGCAAGTAATAACGTTGATACGTCATAGATATATAGTTTGTTTAAATACAGTAATTGTTTCAATATATTGCTTGTAAAAAAAAGTGATGGTATTTACGAAAATATGTATTTCTTCAATGCAGAGGAAACTTTATGAAATCAGAAAATAATATGTTACAGGTAGACAACTCTCTCTCTCTCTCCATATATATCATACCTGAAAATGGATCATTTAACATATTCAGAAAATATCAGCATGTATTAAAAGTTCTGTGTATCATTTTTTGTCATTTTGAAAGCATCTTCATTCCTTATACGAAGTTTACGAGCTACGCATCACAAAATTGTTATAGCGCTACGAAATCAAACGAGTAATTCCTGGATAGTTCAACCAGCTAAGCACATCCCATTAGGTTTCAGCTTTGTGTACTTCTATTTTAGTCACATCCCGTTAGGTTTCTGTATGTACGTCAATTTAAGTCACAAATATTACAGACCATTAGTTTACAGAGGCATTGATTGCATTTAGGTGCTTTATAATTCTCTGGGCAAGAGAGCAATGCTAGTCAATAACGAACTAAAACAAAATGCAGACTTTATGGTATTCACAGATGAAAAACTTTAACTTAGCTGGTGCATGTCATATGTGTGTGAGAGAAATGCGGAAAGTCAAAGTTCGTGACTACGATCACTTGACTGGAATTTACTGAGGTCCTGGTCATAGAGACTGCAACCTCAATTGCAGATATCCAAAATACATCCCATTATAAGCGTATAACTCGTCCTGTTATAATAAGGATCTGTTCACCAGGACACTTGCAAAAATTATCCAGATGATGAGCTAAAAATAATACCAAATAATGATGAGGGATGCATTCCATTCAGCAAGCATTTCATAGTAGATATGTTCTTGAAAGATGACAAGGAAATAACAGTTTAAAGAACAATTATATTTGTATATAAAAAAAAATTTTTTTTTTTAGGCTAATCTCTAGAATAGTTGGCACAACAATAAAATAATGACAAGTTCGTTGAGACAATGAAACAGTTCAGAGACATGAAATGTATATATTTGATGAATAAATATTGGTGGATTTAACAAAACCGTCCAAAGAAAAGTTTGATCCAAGTGTGAGTGACTTGAACATATCAGACAACGATTACCGGAATGTACACGATGTGATGTCACACTTAAATTTAAACACACCAGGTGACCTTCGCGACTACTATGTCAAGAGAGATACTTTGATGCTGCGTGCCATTAAGCATAATACCACACAGATATGACAGAGCAAATCACGAATAGTATGTCAATGATGAAAGAAAAATAAAAGATGGTTGTGAGTATGAAAGGCCAAGGTAATATAGCATGTACCTGGACGTATACACTCTTTACTTGGGCCATGACCCAATACATGCGGATTAAAAAATTCAGAAGCGCGAGTGAGGAAGAAATTAAATGGCTAGAGAAAATCTTTTTAAACATTGCAGATGCCAATGACACAAGGCTGATCTCAGATTTTAAATTTGGAGATTCCAACACATCTGCACCACCATTTCAAGGACTAAGCTCATGTTTCAGAAAAAACAATTCCAGACGAAAACGATTTATTTCCTTTGCAAACGATATTGATTCATGTTTGCAATGATGAGACCAACTTTGCCGACACTACCGTGTACATTGAAAAGCAAAGATAAGTATGTAATACGTTACAAAAACTTGAAAGTACATGTTTATTTGGTTTTAAGTTAAACATATACACAGAATTATATTGTTTGATCTTCAACATTTTGTTGAAATCATACATCATGTTAAATATCAGTGTGAGACAAAAATATAGCAATGATTTTGAAAAGGACTTCTTCGAACTGGTGAACAATTCAGTACTTGGCAAGCAAAGGAATATCTCAAGAAAAAGACAACAATTAAATTATATCCAGATGAAAATATATATTTACAAATGTCAAAAATATGTATCCTTTGTCAGGAGAAAAATTATTTACTATAATTTGGTGCTAGTCAGTATAAAAAAACAAAAATAAAAGATAGAAAACCAAGCAAACGGATATATTTTGGTTTTGCAGTGTCAGAGCCATCCAAATGGCCGATGTAGGAAATCAGCTACAACAAATTGAAAAGCAAATACGAGGATAAAATGACACTACTCATCACTTACATCCATTATATTTGCATTCACTTTGAAACAAAAAGCCTTTGCAGAAACATGAAGCGTGAAAATAATATCTACAATACTAACTAAAGGACAACGTGTTTAGCATCCCTCAAGCGAATAAAACAGCTCTTGAATTTCTCGAGGATGAGTTGAATGGCGGAAACATCAGAGAATATTGTATGTTAAGGGAAAAACTGTATTCATTCAGAATTAACAAAAATGAAAAAAAAAGCGTTTAAAGAAATAAAAACATGTGTAATCAAAAACAATTTACAATTTGAGCTGTACTGAAACTGCTTATACAATCGCAAATGCAATATACAGGAAATGCATTTACTCGGATCAAACAATCGCCAGACATATATCATTACAATGAAAAAAGTAACGTTGAGTTAGCACGATGATGACTGTTTCTTGGTTGACAAAGTGATACAGGATCTTATGGTCACACCAATTTCTAGAACTGTAACGGAAACTCGAGTCTCATCACAAGTTTGTTTATTTTGTTCTGTTTAAACCATTTCTTCTTTCATTTCATCTGGCATTAAGTGACTCTCTTTAAACATAGTTCACGTTGCCTTCTTGTTTTTTTTTTTCAGTAGAAGACTACAAAAGATGTATTTTCCCTAAAATCTTTTATCGTAGTGTTGTACTTTTGCACATCCACCCAATCAGATATTTTACAATGTCCTTAACTGAAAGATACCTTGTTGAAATTAATTGCTTTTCTTTCATGACGTCAATGTTCCCACTGTCATTACTTGAACACAACGCAATTGACACAGTCATCAATTGAACACAACGAAATTGCCACAGTCATCAGCAACGAAATTGCTACAGTCATCAATTGAACACAACGAAATTGCCAGTCATTAATTGAACACAACGAAATTGCCTCAGTCATCAATTGAACACATCGAAATTGCTACAGTCATCAACTGAACACAAAGAAATAAACATACATGTTGTGGGCATCAACATTTTTTTTTTGTTTTTGTTGAAAATATGCGTCTTGTTTTATATTGCCTAACTTAAAACCGCTACAATGCAATCTGCTTCGTGTGTACCTCTCAAGTTAAACCAGATATATTGAATGCTAGTGAAGACATTGCCAACATTTATGATGCTAATTTCTGTGTGCTTTTGTTTCTCATCGAAAAAATATTTAGAGGATTCTCTGTAACCTTCTACAGTGATTGAGATTTTATTTATTGCCGAGTTGTAAAACATTTTCAGGAGCACTTCTCTATTCTTTTTGTGCGATATAAAAACACCCTTGAAGCTCATTCTTGGAGAATCAAGCGTAATGTTAGTTAAAGTTTTACTGTATGTTATGTCATTGATTCTCTTTCTACGGATGTAGTCGTAGAAGAAAGCAATTCCATTTCTACATTTGTTATTAACCGACTGTGCAATGGATTCTGAAATAATCATATCGAACTGCAAACAAATATTTTCACGTTCGCAGCGCTTTTTCGTCAAAACTACTTTGCACCACACCGATGCTGATTACCACTTTTAAATCACCGTACTCTTTTGTATTGTTCAACCTCAGCGTGTAATTTGTTGTAACATTGTATCAATGTAACATCGTTTAGTCTACTTGAATTTATTCCTCAGATCTGAAATTTATAAGTCGTAAGTTCTATTCATTGATCAAATCGAGCTTCGGTTGCATTGTGTTTTTGACATCCTCCATAATTTTGGTTATCTACGTTAAATCTTTCTTTCTCTGCAACGCTAACAACGTATTTATGTTAGGTTTGATTGTGTTGTTCAGACTAGTAATATATGTATTAAAATCACTGATCAGTTTTTTAATCTCTTGATCGTTCATTTTTATTTTAGTATTCAAATCTTTCTATAATAGTTTTGCCACAGTTTTCCACTGATTTCTTTCAATCTTACACTCTACGGCATCTATTTATCCGCTGCTTACTCAGCTGTATAAATCGTCCAACGTTAAGTGAATCAGATACTCCTTCCTATACTAACTTTAGATTTTTAAGGCAGTAGATAAAATACTAAGTCTGCCTGAACAAGTCTTGGGATTCCAAACAAAATGCTCTGTTCTCATATGTCTATTTTTGTAGTTGTGAGATTTTGATACTCTTTTGTTGTCATTCTGTTTAATAGCAGTTAATTTATTGTAAACGTTTCTCTGCATGCCTTGATGCCAGATTGTTCTCGCTAAATATGCTTAGTAGTTGATTATCAGTTCTCCTTAGATATTGTATTTGTTGCATCAGCGAATTTGTCAGGGTCAGGTAAATTGACGATACTGTTGTTTTTCAGGTCTAATTCGCTATTAACTGTTGGATCTAGCGCTATATCGTTTTTATTGTTTTTCTTTAAATGCCTAAAGATTAACTGGGACCTCGAAGTGATACATTTTCAGTCATTGTGTACCTACGCTATTTTCTTTACATGGAAGGAATATATTACAGGCATGCCGTGAGCATATGTTACCTTTCCATCGTCACCTCGGATTCTTATATTCAATATATTAACTGTACCCATCTATAATTGTTGGAAATTGCCATAAATGTTGTATAAAACACATTGTTCACGTGCAAAGCCTCAAGTATAAACGAACAATAGCAGTTACTGTACTTTTGGGTTATTGATTCTTTTTGAGGAAAATATATAGCTCTATGGGTTTTGAAACAGCTGCAAACTATCTGATTCAACATATGCTTGTATAGTTTTCTGGCTATTGAATCCTACCAATTTATCATTGTAATGGTTATGCATGCTATGTATTGGGCACGCTTAGCGATTCTAACTTTTGAGTTGTGTTTCAAACATTCAACATCAATACTTTAATCATTTTCACCATTTGCAGCCATTCCCTTTTTGACCTGTCTCGTGTATATTTCGAGATTATAATAACCATTGGGAATTAAACCAGTCCTCGTTTCATTCTTGTCATTAACGTAGTAAAATAAAATGTTTTGAGTTCATCTAAACTGTTGTAATTCCCAACAACAAAATCTATTATCTATAATTATATTGAAAGTTTGCTATTTCTGTTAAAATATATTTTGTTTTTAGGGAGTAAATCTATTGTAATATAGCTGTCCTGTTTTTCACTCTCTATTTGTATAGAAGATATTGTTTGCTTTTGTTAATCGCTTTCCTAAAGTTTGTATTTAATTTCTTCCCTTGTTTCCTGATTGCGTTTATCTTCAATATCTTTTTACTGTTATATTTGTTGACGATGACAATTAACTCCTCATTTTTGATATGTTTTTCAGTAATCGCTTTGCTTATCACGTCATCTGAAATTTACTTGAGTGATGGCTAATGTTTCTAATATTCATCAAGTGCTAACATTTTGCTGCAAATACATTTTTCATTCAAAGCTATTGATATCATTCCCATAACTGCTGTGCTAAATTCGATGACATTTGGTGGAACAAATATACCAATTGATAATCGCGATAAACAAAAACCAGCAGTTGTATAACCTACACCAGCGGAATATGTTTCCATACTTGCTTCTAACCATTTTAAAACTTTGTACGCCGCTTTGTATTTCGTTATCATGTCTTGGTAGTGTTTGATCGCCTTGACCAAATCATTTTTATTTATCTCTGTAACTTCTCAAAGACGCTGTTGTGTTGCCGTTTCACTTATCTCATACGCAATGTACTATCAACAAAACTACTCTATTTATTGTGTAACACTTTTGTCAGGTAAATGTCCTCGGTCTATCAGGTAGTCAATTGTGACTGAGCAAAAGAAACTCAAATGATCACTTTGAAACCTTTTTCAATATCCATTGTTCATGGAGGACTATTGTAAACTTAAATAGCAATTCAAAAGCATGGTGTAAGCAACAGTAAGATCAGAGCTTAATGCTGCATGGTAAAATGTGTTGATGATGTCTTTTGTTTCGCTCGACATGCTTTAATTCATGTTAGCCAACTGGCGTTGTTATAAAGGTGTAATATTTGTTGCGTAGCGACAACGGAGCACAGACCTGAAATCTGCTAGCAAACATATTTTGATTTTACATTTGATTGTACGGCGTTAAAAAATTTTGTCAAGTTAAAGTCCATGTGCTATCATGTCACCAATGGTGAAATAGACCGAATACAAATGTCATAATTAACATTGCAATTTTTCAGTGTTGATTGTTGATAGTGGATATATTGACATTTGAAACAGTATTTTGTTTTCAAAAGCATGTTATATGTAACTGTGAGAACAGATTTAAGTGATGCATTGGAAATAGAGCTTATAATGTTGCTTTGTTGCTGTTGTTGTTGTTGTTGTTGTTTTCCGTTTTGCAACACATGTTGTTATTCAGGAAGCGAAAATGTGATACCAGACTTTCAGGTTCTGTTAAAGCATGCTGATATTCGGTTGGACAACGTCCAGTCTTTGCCAGTGCGTGCAGACACACTGTTGTCATTATCTGCGTAGAGATGTCCCCTAGATGCAATATACCGTTGTGCATTGATTAATTGACTGTTTATTCATTGTTATTTTCAACATCTTTTGCAACAGTCTGTTTAATACTCTGTGAAGGAGCAGCTTTACTTTTTAACCAAGTGATCATGATTTACCAAACAGCTAGTCCACCACAAATTAAATAATAGATTGTGTTGTGTGAGTTTGTTTAATTTCTTTCAAACAGTGTGATTTCACGTATTGTTCCAGCAGCTTGTTTATTTGTAGACTGTACGGGGATATTTTGTCTTTTGTAACGTTAGCTTCTCAGGCACCATTCCCACCTTGTTTTAAATTTTGCTTTTTGTCGTGCTCACCTTCCATTTGTTTTACAATGAAATGGTAAAGATATGTTTATATAAATCAGAATCGGAATAAATTTTAGCTACAAAATGAATTAGGCTATATCTTAGTTACAAAATGAATTAGGCTGTTGATTTGAGTAGTTAAATATAATTTGAAATGTAATTCGGTAAATGAAAGAGATGGATCAAAGACATGCTCAAAAAGTGCAGAAATCAAAGACATGACCGAGTTCAACCAAACTTCTACGTATTGCATGTTCTGTGAAAAAGAATATATGAACAAATGGAGACAATAAACCTGAGAGCAGAGTACTGCAAAACAGAAGATAAAAAGTGGAGATTTGAAAACAGAGATCACGCGAGAGAGTACAAGAATGAAACCTTAAAATAGTACAAAAAACAAAGATACCATAGGAATGAAAGTTCAGAATAATTGCATTGACAAGATGTAGAAATGTACAGGTGATAAAATATATCAAATTGGATACTGCATTCAAGTTGCTAGATGTTCCATCATTTGATTTCTATAGGAGATGGTTATATTTGACAACACCTAAAGGTGTCAGTATTGACGACCTTCATATTTGTAATGTCATTCCATTTGACTTTTTTTTATTTTTCTAATCCAGATGAACAAAGAAAATGTTTCAATTGGTTTCATCGCATCGTTAATCCTATTATTGCAACTAATGCAACGAGTGCTTAAATATACAAATGTATCACGAACAAAGCGACCAGCATACATTTATTTATCTAGCATTTTTTAACATTATGCATTGTACAGTCCTCGACAGCACTTTCCTCATCGAGTTATGTTGTCCTGTTCAAATCAAAATGGTTGAACTCAATGTGGATAGAAGAAACCTTACTTACACTATCTGATTCCTTTTGAAAGTGATGTAGTTATCTTTTGATTTTTGTTTTTGTTTTTTTTTTAAACTGTTCAAGTTGGCAATTGTAAGACTTTTGCTCATAAACAATGTCCTATACTAAATTACAACATCTGGAAAGGATTTGGAGATTTCTGCAGCTCTAGCATTGAAAAAGATTTCATCATCCTCTTGAACTTGTTTGTATCCGGTGCTTTCCAACTAATTTTTAGTCAAGTTTACCTATTATCTCTTTGAATATTCAAATTGGTATTGCTTTGCTCAGTTCCTGGTGGTACTCTTCAGTTTCGGTACTGTTCCATGAAAAATGAATCTATGTATGTCTTAGTTAAGTCTCGATTCTTTTTCTTACTATAAATTATTCATTTTTGTTTCCTATTTAAAGAACTGGAAACTTGGTAAAGATTTTGAAATGACTGAGCTTGAAAGTGACGAATATGAAGATGTGGTAGATAAGCAAGTATAAACAGAATGTTGATATGGTAGATAAGCAAGTATAAACAGAATGTTGATATGGTAGATAAGCAAGTATAAACAGAATGTTGATATGGTAGATAAGCAAGTATAAACAGAATGTTGATATGGTAGATAAGCAAGTATAAACAGAATGTTGATATGGTAGATAAGCAAGTATAAACAGAATGTTGATATGGTAGATAAGCAAGTATAAACAGAATGTTGATATGGTAGATAAGCAAGTATAAACAGAATGTTGATATGGTAGATAAGCAAGTATAAATAAAAATTGGTGATATTCTAAATCTTGCTAGTGATTTTGACGATCAAAATGTTTTAAGCGTTGATACTAGACTACATCCTAAAACACAAAATGAAGTAACGTTTAAGAAACTATCCAAAGATATAATCAATAGACAAATACATTGAGCCAGTTTATTCAACAATCACTCAAAAAAGTAATATAAGAATGTTATAAATTATATCAAAAGCGAGAAAACCCGAAGCAACTGCGTTTTGTTTGTTTTGTTTTGTTTTTTGTTTTTTTGTTTTTTTATGTTTTTTTTTTAATATTATTATTTTTTTATTTTTTTATTTTTATTTTTTGTTTGTTTAGCAAATTAAAAGATGCGGATGTAACAAACAAAAAACTGGATTCAATTTCCCTCCAATGAGATTAATTTGTGATTAGATTATGTAAACATGGATGCAAAGAAGGAACAGATGATTCTTGCCAAAGTACTTGGAAAAGTCCAACTGTTCCTACTTCTAACATAAAGGATAAATTTCACGATAGATTAAATAGACTTAGAAACACAGAAGAAACGACAGAGCAGCTAGGTGACGTAGCTGCTCGTTATTTAACATCACGTTTCGATTTAAGTTCAGGCATTTCTATAAGCAACAGAAACAATTAATAACTTGTGTAGTTTTACTTATATAATTGCTTGCTTCATCGTAAAGACGTATAGATAAAAAAAAGTTTGCGCATTCTATTCACATTTATAATGTCGTTCGGTATAGGTTTAAAATACTTGCGTCAAAATATTTACTTATGCAAATATAAGCGATCATGATCAAACAATCAAATGATTTTTTTTTTTATTATTATTATTATCTTGCAACCCACTTCACATGGGTTTTCAGTCGAGTCCCTCGAGATGGTAGCGACTGATTCTAACCTGGGGTGGACCGATATAAAACGCACATGTAAGGAACGATACTGGATACTTCAATTGAAAACTCTTGGGGAGTTCGGCCGAAATGAAAAGTCTAACCTTCCAATTGCAGTCTTATCAAAACTACAGCCAGGCATCAGTTTATCAGACGTACGCTTTTTTGCGATAATATTTATCCAAGTAAATATTCCGTAACTCTTCACATGTATTATTGGTGATGTTGTTGTTGTTCTTCTTCTTCGTATTATTATTATTAGTAGTAGTAGTAGTAATAGTAGTAGTAGTATTGCTATTATTATTATTATCATCATTATTATTAGTAGTAGTATTATTAGTAGTATTATTAGTATTTGAACTCTTGTCCATTATCCCGCTATACCATGCTCTTGACATAGCTCCTTGGTACTTCCATGCATAACTTTACCGGGATATAATTTCCTTTGCACATTTTGATGATGACGTTGATTTATCGCCGCGCATGGTGCCAAACCTTTCTAAGCCTGGAATTAGGTCAAAAAACTTTGGTCGTATGCGTGATACGCACGGTAAACACTTTCAATTTTTTTATACAACTTTGTTGAGCTCATGCCAGCATAACATAGATATGTAGTTTACCAGTTTAAAACCGTTCTTAAATTTTGACTTCTTTCTTTCTTCTATTGTTTATCGTTTGTTTGTTTATTTTCCCGTCATTTAAACATGTAGGAGTTAAGAATTCTTCTTAGCTTTTGTGTTTAGCTAATTTTTCTGTGGATTTAAATTGTTTCTTCCCCTGACGAAGAGAAAATGTTTTGTATTTGAGCCGTTAAGAGAGAGATAGAATTACAAATATACACCAAACAGAGCTGAAAGTTGTATACCTGGATTCTACAGGAGAATGCTTGATAACATTAACATACTTTTAGGAATCCAGATGGTCTTTGCACTTAGATGAGAATGTATTACTGGGTCGACATGCGGGTATGTCTGCTATGCACGAATCTATACCAGCGACTTTGTAGCATAATTGTTTGGTGATATGTGCTGCATGGTCGATATGTTATCGGGTTAGTGCCTGCAAGGCGATAGGTGCCGTAACCCATGGATCGAATCTCCGTAGTGTACGAATTAAAGTTCTCTAACCGGAATGATAATATTATTCATTCGTATCTATATATTTCTTCTTAAAACTAGCCTAAAATTGCCAAAATGTTCTTATTTTGCATCAGTTCACAGCTGAGAAGAAAAATAATCCATAAATTTTGTAAATGTGTATGTGAATTCACCCCTCAAAGTAGGAAAACAGGCTGATATTATTTTCTTTTCAATCTTTATTTATTTCCTCAAGCAACACTTATCTTCACTGGCGCCTTAACAAAACCCTACACAACGTGCCTTTCTTCTGCATTTTCTAAATTACGATTACGCACTAATTTGTGAACTTGTTATGATAAAACAGCTAATTTACTGCTGCACTAATAATTCACGCCTGGCGAACAAAAACGTTAAGGCTAAGATTAGGCGCATCTGTACAGTTAAATGCATTGTTATATAAAAGATGGATTGCAAACTGGCAAATTTGGCTCTCTAAAGGCAATCACATCTATAATTTAGCCTATAGGATACCACTTTCCTGTCTTTCAATAGTATCGGGGCATGAAAATTTGATTCTATAGATAAGTGCTAAAGTAATTATAGTCCATTTTATATGCATATATGCTTTACGTTATTATACACTGAAGCAACGAAAGTGTTATTGTCACTTAGATTGGGATGTCTGAAGACGGAAAATCAAATTTCCTCAGAGATCGATTTAGCATGGCTTAAAGTGTAACAAATCCCGTGTTGCCCGTAACCCATTACTAATTACATAGCAGTAGTATGTTTGATAAGAAAGTGATCTCGAGTAACAAATATACCGTGGCACTAACAATTATCTTGATGTTTCTATTAAAGTAGGTACTTTAAAAAAAAAATTCAGAGGTCTAAGGATTTTACTAAAATTTGATTTCATTGGCGAAAAGAGTAGTACTAGTAGAAATGTGATTTAAAGACGTGTTCCACGTGGTCGATAAATGGTGTTTATTGAATAATAATAATACGTTATAATGTTTATGTCCTTTTTAGTCCAGAGATGTATTCATAAAGCTCGCTTTCTATTGAAATCAATTATTCGTGCTTTCTGGAACATGCAGTTGTAACTTGGAGATGCTCCGGATACGGTT
The DNA here is from genome assembly GCA_029931535.1 of Margaritifera margaritifera. Lineage (NCBI taxonomy): Eukaryota > Metazoa > Mollusca > Bivalvia > Unionida > Margaritiferidae > Margaritifera > Margaritifera margaritifera. The sequence continues at coordinate 23,541 of JAQPZY010001570.1, forward strand.
TTATACTTCTTAATAAAATTCCAAAAGCTAGATCTAATTGAATTGGTAACATGCAATTAAATTTCACAGCAGCTAGAATTTAATTAGCAAAGAAAAAGATCTTGCAGGAAACGTGATGACCTTAAAAAAAATATATAATCTCGTTCCAAACAAGAAGTCTGCATTTCTTTCATTTTAGCCAATCCGTTAGTAGCACCAACCGGCTTAACCAACACTAGGTTGCATTTTGTCAAAAATACGCAACCAGCACAACGTAGGTGATCATTCCCATGCATTGAACCAACATAATAAATTATATTTTCACGGGGTGAAAAAAAACAGCAGTTGGGTCCAACTTTCTTAGACCTTTTGGCGATTCTGACTGTAGTAGTGCAAATATAGCATGTGCCTTACAAACATTCTTTGTATTACACCTTATAGCAATAGGACATTCGCAATTAGTCTCTTATGGTCACCGTGGCATGTCTCCTAACTTGTTGCATTGCGTATGCCTTTTAGTATAATATTATTATAATCAATTATAGCAAATGGACAATTGATAATTTAAAAAATAAACAAAAAAATCGTAGATTAGCTCTTATTTCAAAATGCACAAAGCCACGCTAGCCTAAGACGTAAGGTTCTGAGGCCAAGGAAATCCCCAGTAACCATGGCTTACAATTGTGAACTGTAATAAAAATGAAATAACAAAATGAACCTTGTTAGTTTGAAACAAAAGAACTATTCAACTTTCGAAAGTTTGAAAAAGGGTTTGATACAAAGAATCTGTATATAGTCAAAAATGTTTGAAAATTACATCGTTACAATTTTTTTGAAATTTTCAATATTCATAAAAGTCGCATGCCCTTCCTAAGAATTATTTTCTAACTAGAGTAATTTCCTCAGCACATATTGTTCCAGCAGCTGTCGAACTTGTTGCTGTCTTCTTCTAAATTGTTTACAAAAGCTTCCATGCTATCGCTTTGTAAACTCTGTCATCAATTAAAGCGGTGTCTTCTTCTTCGATCATTCATTTGTCTTCACTTTCTGCTTCGTTTCGCGCGAGATAAAATGATAATGAAAACATCAAAATGTTGCAGATTGAAGTCTCAATTAAAAACAACCCTAATTAGAACCATTAACTTTGACCTCATTTCCATCCTGAGATTTATTTTCATATAATTTATATAAACAGAAACAACACCAGATGAAATAAAAGTTGAGGATATATTCAGAATAATTTTTTATATGATATTTTCAACTGTGATCAGAGAGTTTTAATCTTTATTTTTCAATATTAAATATAATTTTTATTTACACTGGATGACAGATGACATTTTAATCCCAAAATTTCTTTCTACAACTTTCAGGTGTTAATATGATTTTAAAAGCACGCTTTGGAACATTCAAAAATGTCACTTGGGAGTGATGCAAATCTCATAGAATTTAGATTTGACTTTATGCGGTCTCTCTACGTATTTAAACAATATGTATTTATGAAAGATACAATTTTTAATAAGCAAATGGTTGTTTACTTTCAATAATTTGATGTGGCCAAAATGCACTGCATATAATATCTGACACTGTTAATCTAAAGTAGAGATTGAGGGAGATGTGTTATATATCGGGAAACCAGATAGGACTCTGCCATATGCGAGACAATTTACTATCAAAGGCGTTTGTCTTACGATTGCGGCGAGGTGGCAGTGAGGAACGTCTTCAAATTTTAAGCGTTAAAATCTATTCTCTAAGCAAAGCATTTAATTGCTGTCCCAGCAAGAACAACCCCGCTCCTAGAGTGTCTTGCATGCCCAAAGTTCATTGAGGTCTCATCGCGCACTCGTATGTCACAATAGGATTCTGTCTATGTGCATCAAGTATTTGGATCATATAATATCTGTAAAGGCTATATATCAAGTATTTGGATCATATAATATCTGTAAAGGCTATATATCAAGTATTTGGATCATATAAGATCTTTAAAGGCTATATATCAAGTATTTGGATCATATAATATCTGTAAAGGCTATATATCAAGTATTTGGATCATATAATATCTGTAAAGGCTATATATCAAGTATTTGGATCATATAATATCTGTAAAGGCTATATATCAAGTATTTGGATCATATAATATCTGTAAAGGCTATATATCAAGTATTTGGATCATATAATATCTGTAAAGGCTATATATCAAGTATTTGGATCATATAATATCTGTAAAGGCTATATACCAAGTATCTGGATCATATAATATATGTAAAGGCTACATACCAAGTATCTGGATCATATAATATCTGTAAAGGCTATATATCAAGTATTTGGATCATATAAGATCTTTAAAGGCTATATATCAAGTATTTGGATCATATAATATCTGTAAAGGCTATATATCAAGTATTTGGATCATATAATATCTGTAAAGGCTATATATTTAAGCAGATTATTTTAAGTACAATTTGATTTAATGCTATTTTTTCACATTTGATCCATTATTCAATAGAAGTCATAGTGATGCCGATCTTAATGTGGCATTTCCAATTCATGCTTTTATAAAACGTTTTTGAAAGGCGTATTTTTCCATATCATGCTTATATGATGTATCACAGTAATTTATCGATACAAATCTCTGTCCCAATATGAACGTCTTCTGCACTCATTTTATTTCAATTGTTGTAATTACCCCAAATCATTCTCGTGCAATCTGTATCTGTCGAGTACTATCTAAAGGCGTTGTCTAGTGTTTTGTTTCCTTCATCCCATTACTGAGATGAAGGATATGAAACATCTATAGTCTTTTTCAACTCCCAGAGTTAGCACACCACACCTTCGTAAATTGTTCCCCGGTCATAATTGTTAAAATTTAAAGCTATTTCAAATTTAGATGCATGTAAATGTGTAGGAAATCAAGTTAGAGATATATCTATATGAACTGTATTTAGTCAATGTGCCATTGATGATTCCCAACAGAACACAGTGTTCTCCCCCGGGCCTTTTCCAGTAGCGGTCCCGATACAGTATCATTGCAGCCCGCGATGCTTTAGAACCCGCCGTTATGATATGCGCTTGTGCCGCTACGCTTCTGTTTCCCGCTATCCTTATAAAATGAATCTGGTAAATAAACATCATGTCACCTAATTCGAAGCCCTATTATTCAAATGACACATGTTCTTACCTCTTCTCTGGTATTTAATTAAGATACTCTAGGATAATTGTGCAATCATTTAGCCGTTATCTATTGACTTGCCCGACCTTTGATGCGGATTCCGTCTTTACACTTGCACTTGCACGTAGTCGCCAGTACTGATAGAGTCTACTGGTAGTGTTATATATATATATATATATATATATATATATATATATATATATATATATATATATATATATATATATATCAGTCATTGTCACTACCAGTTAAACAAGTTACACATAATACGTTTTAAGTTAAGCAAATTCTTGTGAAAAATGGACACACCACCTTCAAAAAACGTACAATTACCCAGCGCCCGGCTAGCCTCATTTTGGTCTGGTGATTCCAATGCAGATAGCGTGATTTCCACAAAGAAAGAGCTTAAGAAACACTGAATGGAAGACTTTATATCGGAAGGTGGAAATTTCTGGATTGGATGGTAAGTTTTTAATATTGCTAAATTTTGGTTCAGATCTACTTAGTTACCAACTGGTGAGATGGGGGTGGGTGGGGAGGGGGGGGCAATTTCTCGAGCACTATTACAATATTACAATAAAATATTTTTGTTTTTATAGTAGTAGCAGTAGTTGTAGTTGTGATTGTTGTCGTTCTTGTTAATTTCCGGAAAATGTGACGAGGTATGAAAGTTGCTTTTTATCCACGAGTTGCCCTTATATTTGCATAGTATACTCTAAGAAAAAGAAAAATAGTTTAATCAGTAAATCTTAACTTAAGTAGGTGCTGCCCTATTAATTTATCATTTCTCTTTTCTGTCTATCCAAGTATGAAAAGAATCAGTTTTTATCTTCCAGTTTTATCTGTTTTGAAAACATGTAAATAAAAAGTGTTGGATTATTCCTTCATTTATATTTTCAATATTTCTCCAACAAATAAACAACCAGCTTGCAATTGGAATGTATTTCATGATCAATAAAGGGGTGATATTTTAGCTCTTTGACATTGATTCAATGAAAAAATTAAACAATAACAAAAACATTGATATATTGTTTTAAATGGAAAGAAATGTGTATAATCTTATTTATTCAGTCATGATTATTTGAAAATACATTGTCTTGACTCCTAAAGAATTTGTCCTTGATAATTCACTTAATTATTATTCATGTAATTTTGTATCCTTTTGGACATCCATTGATACATTTTATGTTTGCATATTTTTTTTCTTCAAATTGAAAGGTCATTCTCTACGATGAACAGAATCAAGAATATTTTAAGGAACAGGTTGACGCAGAGGGGGCTGAATTAGCTTATGTCAATTAGTACAAAAGGACTTAGCCTAAACTATTCTAATTGTGGCAATCAAAATATATGGTGAAGTGAAGTAACGAAGGATATCATTTATTTAAACTCAAACACAAATCAGTTTCATATTAAATCATGTTATAACTTAGAGAAAAAATACTAAATGTTTTGTTGATGAGTCTCTACAGGAAAATGCCCTCCAAGCTTCCAAGTTTGGCGTTGTCCCTCTAAAGTGTGCATCTGAGATCAGAATTTGCGAAATATCTGACATAGGATAGAGTTACTGACCCCCCCCCCCCCCCCCATGTTAAATGAATGCCATGTTTAAGCGAAAAACTTAGAAATGTATTTAGTAATTTTAGGTATATCAGTTGAAGACTCCAATATTTTTATGTTTATTTTAATTTTATACTTGTCAATTTGTCTTTATCTTTTATATAAGACAAACGGTGCTTTGCTACCAGACGTAAACATAGCTGTTTCACCAATTCCCCCCCCCCCCCCAATCGTGTCATGTGTAGGGCTGACGCTCCATTTTGATTCATAACATATAAGTGTATCCTGTGCAATATTGAGTGACATCCCTTCCCAAGCCTGAGATGTACTGATAAACAATTGAAATCAGGAGGAAAGAGCATTTATATTGAATTTTATACTAAACTATCATCAAAGGATTTTCTTGCAATATTAATTTAGCTAATTACCAATAATGATCTAATCACTGAAGGCTGAGATGTATTATTAGATCTTCAAATAGCTTCTTAAAATAAGTTTAAATACGCACGAATGGCGGAACTATGTCTAGATCAATTGAAGATATAGCCTTGGAGATCGGAAATTTAATGTAAATTTCATGTAGTGTGCTTATAGAATCAGTCCATAGAATCTGTGATGTTCTTCATCAGAGTGAAATCTAACGTCTTTGATCTTTATGTATCAATCTGCTGGTAAATCTGTCGTCATGTTTACTCTTCCGTTCACGTGGTTCATGCCGAGAAGTAAGTCCCTTGACCAAGCTGATCTATCGAGCAGGAAATATGTAGAGTGTTTTTGTTCTGCAAGTAGTTACAGTTAGATGTGGAGAGAAGGACTGAATAATTTAATTAGTCAAGTCCTGATTGATTACTAAAGACTGAATAATTTAATTAGTCAAGTCCTGATTGATTACTGAATATCCTGAATATTTTGTATGAATTTTTCTGCACAATCTATCATGTACTCGAAAGTTTTCGTCATCATTATTTCCGATGGTTCTCTATTTTAATGTATGTGATGTGTTCTAAGGAGTACAGTAAAAGGTTACATGTCAAAGAGAAAGAAAGTCAGAGAGAAAGAAAGTTAGTGTAAGCAAAGCTGGGGTCTATAGTATTAATATATGTGATGGTGAAAAGAGAACGTACACACGCAAGCATACTGTTTACGACATCAGCAGTTTCGAAAGGAAGAGAAATAGAGCAAAGACAGAATTCACTCACCATATCAATCATATAAGGATATAAAGTCAAAAGTATATTCTTACTTATATATAACAAACACTGGAATTATGTTTGATGCTGGCTACTTTGTGACTTTGTATTGAACGTGAATGATATTTTGAACCAAACATTAACTATGTATTTACAGCATACCATAACTATTTGGACAAAGTTTATCGAGTAAACGTGATAACCAATAAAACAACGAAACATACATATTTATAAAGAAATTCTGAAGCTGCAACCACCATAAGCAAAAGTACCGGAGACTGATCTTGCTGTATTTCTGGCAGCCCCCAAAAAGAAAATGGGGGCAATCAACAAAATGGCCTGCGTCAAACAGATACATTGTTAATGTTGATCAAGGCGAGCAAGGGTAAACGTATCTGCCATGCAAAAGGATCATAATATTTAGAAGGAAAAAAACAAACACAAGGTACAGTGATTTTATTTGCTTCCAAAAACATTGCACCATGATGTCCAAAATACATGTATGGAAAATGAGCCCCTGGAAGAAGTAACATGTACATGTAACGGGAAATGGGCCTGCATCCTAGGAGTCGAAGGTCATTTTGTTTCCAGATGACGGGAAATGGGCCTGCATCCTAGGAGTCGAAGGTCATTTTGTTTCCAGATGAAGACCCAGACATCAGTTTTTTTTTCTCTAGTAGTATTACCCCTGAGAAGTAGTACTCTTGCAAACGAGCTGTAGGACAGCTTCCAGGGTTTGGTTGGGTTGACACATTCAATTGATAGGGTTATCCTGAGCTGTGTTTAAAGTGTCGAAAAGTTAATGTAAGACCCTTTTGAAAAAAAACGACTTAAGGTATATCAAATTATCATTCTGTTGTGGAGTTGTCTGCACTGTTATTTCTCCTATTCTAAGAAAAGCATAAAAACGCTTGAAACGGTCTGATATGGTATCGACTAAGGAAACTGTTAGTTTGCGTAGTACACCTTTGTCGATCGGCAAGCGAACATCGTGAGATTTGCTTTTGTGAATGGTTTGAATGAGTTTTTGAATAAGGAATGGGGAAGAGGGGTCTGAGAGACCATTAAGTTTGTGCACATAGCCGAGTGCGGAAACAAAAGTGGAAATTAAAGATGTTGCGTATTTCTTGTCGATTAAGTGCACTCTGAAGAGGACCAGATTGGTTAATGACATTGGAAGAGAAAAATCAGTCGAGGTGTCTAAAGTGAAGTCCTCATATAGTGTCCAAGCCCGCTTATATGTGCTTTGTGTTGCTGGCTTTAGCATGTTTTTAACCAAATGTTCAAATGTATTTTCTAGTTGGCCAAGTTTGGAATCGGCGGAATCTGGTGTGGGTGTTGGTCCGCATCGGGAGCCATCTCGTGGAAACTCGAAACCTGTTGGCGAGAAAGGGCATCAGCGAGTTTGTTATGTAAACCAGGTACATGTTTTGTCTTGAACAAGATATTGTAAGGACTTTGTGGGTATTTGAACAGCTTGATGCATCTTTCAGATTTATCTTGTCCGACAATTTAGTATATTGGCGCGACATAGTACGTAAGTGTAGTCAAATGAACATGTCTGCTTTCTTATTAGTTGCATTTAACAATCAGGCATTTGTGTATATTTCCCCTTTACTTTCGACCATTAGTTAAACTTTGAAACTATGAAGCAATGTATAAAACTACAATGTGATTTAATGATGATGGCCTTGGTCACTTAAACTTCTTAAAATGAAGCCTCGGACATTGAAGACTCGGACACAAAGGCCTCGTGTAGTGATATGATTATCCACCATTATTTCGCCGGGATAAAAGGTCTGACACTTTCAGATTTATTAGATTTCTCTGATTTGTATATTTGCTAAACGTATCAAAGTCGAGAATTTCCACTAATTTATGTCTCTGTTTTTCAAGAGTTTAATTCCTCTTTTCATGGCCCGTTTTTTATTCTATCCCAATGGCAATGGTTCGAAAACCCATTTAATAATCCTGATTGCTGATTCCTCTTTCTTGTACTCCATTCATCGTTTTTAGGCGGCGGCTTTTCGGCTTTTAGTAGCATCGTCATATATCGTCTGTTATATTGATTTCTGTTAACGAGAGAATATTTTTGATACGATAACCCAAAACAGTTCCATGCATTCGATTGTACAAAATGGAAATTCTGGATTATATATATATATATATATATATATATATATATATATATATATATATATATATATATATATATATATAATAACTATACTATTTTATTATGAAAGTTTTAAAGCGATGCATGTCAATTTTTGAATTACATTTTTGACGAAAATGACACCATTTTCATTCTTATATGCCTGATTATTTCCACAAAGAACCTTTCATCACAGTGTAAAAAAATTGCCACAATTTTACGTCTTTTATTCTGTTCATTTTCTAACTTCTAACTTTATCAAATCTTAAGAAAATCAATAAAAAATCTTCCTAAAATAAATAAATATCGAAATGGACGAAATGTCTGTCCACGAAATGTCCTAAAACAATTAAAATAACATCTATTAACTCAGTAATGATATGTTTTTGTTGAACTTCCACTTAGAACTATTTCAATTGAAAATTACAATATATTTATTGTTGGTATTTTTGAAAGTCTGTATCGAAAGACTTTTCGTCGAATGCGACACTTCGTAGATAAAAACAAGTACGTTAGTATAGATCCAAACGAAAATCACAGCATTTGTATGTTGCAATAGAGGAAAAACCTGAGCAGTTTTTGCTATAATTGAGGAAGTTACACAAAATGGAAAAGTTGCAAGGTATCTATTTACTATCATTAGCCTCTCGATCTCACTCTTATCCTTTGACTTTTTACTTGTTGCCAACAGTTTCGTATCTGGGCATTCGTCGACGTGAAACATAGCTCCTAGATAATAGGTCATTATTTTTGTAATGCTTTAAGGTACTGTACGCAGAGATAGTCAATTCATCGGCTGTAAGTTTGTATTTCAGGCCTAAATCAGTACATTGAGCGACGGTTACCGAGTTATATGAGCCTCGCGCCTACACTACTTGTAAAAGTATCAGCAAATACATCAGCACCAAATATGGCACACTGTGTCTCAGCTGATATTCCCAACGTATTACATGGGTAATAGATAAAGTACAGTAATCCTAGGCGTTTAACTCGAATGCAAACGATTGAAAAACTTTTTAATTCTGAAAAGCATACAGAACGATAACTAATTTTGCAGTATAATGCACCTAATTGTAAATCCAATTGATAGAAAGCCGCAACAACGATGCTATTTTTATTAAATTTAAAACTGTTTGAAAGTGAATTATTTTCAAAACGTTCGATGTGTCTTTATGACACCATTTGCACACATGCGCAGGGTGCTGTGTTGCTGTTTACCAATATTGTCAACCTTCGACCTTTCCCAATTTTGCAAGAAATATACATACTTCGCATGCGCCAAGGCAATGACTTAATTTCAGACTTGCTTGAAGTAAACCATCTCACGTAGTAAACATCTGGAATATCGCTCATGATGATTTATTGTGTAAACATCTGGAATATCGCTCATGATGATTTATTGTGTAAACATCTGGAATATCGCTCATGATGATTTATTGTGTAAACATCTGGAATATCGCTCATGATGGTTTATTGTGTAAACATCTGGAATATCGCTCATGATGATTTATTGTGTAAACATCTTGAATATAGCTCATGATGATTTACTGTGTTGTGTAGTTTCTGTTTCTTGAGCCCAACGTCGAATCAACACTCGCAAATGAATATATTGTTATCCTCTTTCCACTGTAGTTTGCAGTGCCTCCTGTCTATTTATGTATTAAATTGCTATGTCTCCTGTCTATTTATGTATTAAATTTCTATATCTCCTGTCTATTTATGTATTGAAATGCCATGCCTCCTCTCTATTTATGTATTGAATTGCTATGTCTCCTGTCTATTTATGTATTAAATTGCTATGTCTCCTGTCTATTTATGTACTGAATTGATATGCATCCTGTCTATTTATGTACTGAATTGTTATGCATCCTGTCTATTTATGTACTGAATTGCTATGTCTCCTGTCTATTTATGTACTGAATTGCTATGCATCCTGTCTATTTATGTACTGAATTGCTATGCATCCTGTCTATTTATGTATTGAATTGCTATGCATCCTGTCTATTGATGTATTGAATTGCTATGTCTCCTGTCTATTTATGTATTGATTTGCTATGTCTCCTGTCTATTTATGTATTGAATTGCTATGTTTCCAGTCTATTTATGTATTAAATTGCTATGTCTCTTGTCTATTTATGTATTGAATTACTGTGCCTCCTATCTATTTATGTATTGAATTACTTTGCCTCCTATATATTTCTGTATTAAATTACTTTGCCTCCTGTCTATTTATGTATTGAATTGCCCCGCTTCCTGTCTATTTATGTACTGAAATGCTATCACGCTCATCTATTTATGTATTAAATTAAAGCCAAAGACTAATTGATGTAAGATTTAAAAAGTCCCATGAAAAGAATAGGTTATTATATTCTTGATGGCAAATAGTGTTATTCAGATTAGTAAATTATACATATTGGGTATCAGTTTCATTTAAATTCCGTTTCTGAATCATTTTGAACGAGTTCTGAGCAGTAATATGGTTAATTGCATAACAAGTTCTGAGCAGTAATATGGGTAATTGCATAACAAGTTCTGAGCAGTAATATGGGTAATTGCATAACAAGTCCTGAGCAATAATATGGGTAATTGCATAACAAGTCCTGAGCAGTAATATGGGTAATTGCATAACAAGTCCTGAGCAATAATTTGGGTAATTGCATTTCAAGTCCTGAGCAATAATATGGGTAATTGCATAACAAGTCCTGAGCAGTAATATGGGTAATTGCATAACAAGTCCTGAGCAATAATATGGGTAATTGCATAACAAGTCCTGAGCAGTAATATGGGTAATTGCATAACAAGTCCTGAGCAGTAATATGGGTAATTGCATAACAAGTCCTGAGCAATAATATAGGTAATTGCATAACAAGTCCTGAGTAATAATATGGGTAATTGCATAACAAGTCCTGAGCAATAATATGGGTAATTGCATAACAAGTCCTGAGCAATAATATGGGTAATTACATAACAAGTCCTGAGCAATAATATCGGTAATTGCATAATAAGGGGACTATTCCTTTACTATATTTATCCAAGGAAGCAATCAATATTGAACTACCATTTTATTCTCAACCCAAACGTGGAAGGTTTGCTGACATTTTTTTTTACCTTGCATTATTTGTTTAGGTAAAAGTGAGTGTAAGTGGTTCAGGTCCAACCTTGGCGTGTTGACAGCACGTAAATAGACTTGCCATCAATGTATTACGATTCAAGTATCGCACGGGACACACACACACTCTCTCTGTCTCCCCCCCCCCCTCTCTCTGTCTCTCTCTCCACGCATCCCAAGGGACTTGGCAATAATGATCTTCTAAGACTAGATCATGAATCCATTAAGTGTAAGTCTAAGTCTGTCATCGTGCATAGTAAAGCCCGTACGTTTCATTAAATGTAACCGTGCATAGTAAACCCTGTACATTTAGAATAACCACGTTTTGTAAGTTTTGTATTTTAATCAGTGTCAAATCAGCTCATAAAAATGTCAGTTAATCAGAACTACATGTGGTGAATTTACTCTTTGTTGCTGTTTTAATCATATTGCATGTTTTACGGTTATACTGCAATAGCCTTATGATAGTTTATAGACTCTAACAACAGAACAAATAATTTGGTTGTAGATATACTGTAGAGAGAGTTTGTAGATATACTGTAGATAGAGTTTGTAGATATACTGTAGGTAGAGTTTGTAGATATACTGTAGAGAGAGTTTGTAGATATGCTGTAGAGAGTTTGTAGATATACTGTAAAAGTTTGTAGATGTACTGTAGAGAGAGTTTGTAGATATACTGTAGATAGAGTTTGTAGATATACTGTAGAGAGTTTGTAGATATACTGTAGATAGAGTTTGTAGATATGCTGTAGAGAGTATGTAGATATAATGTAGAGAGAGTTTGTGGATATACTGTGGAGAGAGTTTGTAGATACACTGTAGAGAGAGTTTGAAGATATACTGTAGATAGAGTTTGTAGATATACTGTAGAGAGTTTGTAGATATACTGTAGAAAGTTTGTAGATATACTGTAGAGAGAGTTTGTAGATATACTGCAGAGAGAATTTGTAGATATACTGCAGAGAGAGTTTGTAGATATACTGTAGAGAGAGTTTGTAGATATACTGTAGAGAGAGTTTGTGGATATACTGTAGAAAGAGTTTGTAGATATACTGTAGATAGAGTTTGTAGATATACTTTTTATAGAGTTTGTAGATATACTGTATAAAGTTTGTAGATATACTGTAGAGAGAGTTTGTAGATATATTGCAGAGAGAATTTGTAGATATACTGTAGAGAGAGTTTGTAGATATACTGTAGATAGAGTTTGTAGATATACTGTAGAAAGAGTTTGTAGATATACTGTAGATAGAGTTTGTAGATATACTGTAGAGAGAGTTTGTAGATATACTGTAGGTAGAGTTTGTAGATATACTGTAGATAGAGTTTGTAGATATACTGTAGAGAGTTTGTAGATATACTGTAGAAAGTTTGTAGATATACTGTAGAGAGAGTTTGTAGATATACTGCAGAGAGAATTTGTAGATATACTGTTGAGAGAGTTTGTAGATATACTGTAGATAGAGTTTGTAGATAGAGTTTGTAGATATACTGTAGATAGAGTTTGTAGATATACTGTAGGTAGAGTTTGTAGATATACTGTAGATAGAGTTTGTAGATATACTGTAGATAGAATTTGTAGATATACTGTAGAGAGAGTTTGTAGATACACTGTAGGTAGAGTTTGTAGATATACTGTAGATAGAGTTTGTCGATATACTGTAGAGAGAGTTTGTAGATATACTGTAGATAGAGTTTGTAGATATACTGTAGAGAGAATTTGTAGATATACTGTAGAGAGAGTTTGACAAATAATTTGTTTGTAGATATATTGTACAGAGAGTTTGTAGATATACTGTAGATAGAGTTTGTCGATATACTGTAGAGAGAGTTTGTAGATATACTGTAGATAGAGTTTGTAGATATACTGTAGAGAGAATTTGTAGATATACTGTAGAGAGAGTTTGACAAATAATTTGTTTGTAGATATATTGTACAGAGAGTTTGTAGATATACTGTAGATAGAGTTTGTAGATATATTGTACAGAGAGTTTGTCCTTTGCTTGTGAGACCTTTATAAACTGTATGTCAGATAATTTGCTGACTTAAGTGATATATATTTAAACGCTAAGATATTTTTTTAAAATCGTATTAGTCAAAGAGTTTTAAGCGCTTGTGTATCTGATAAGTACTGCAACATTACTTTAATTCATTCACATGAACATATTGTTACCGATTAATCTTTGTTATGTACAGTACATTTAAAGTTTAAATGAAGTTTGAATAAATTTTGCATTACTAACGACATATCCAACAGCAACTACAACAATAAATATACCTACACGTACATTCTCTAAAGAATAATTAAGGTCGTTTGACCTATTTATTGTAGCTGAAAATTAATATCGAAAACACATGCATTGTCAAGCGTAAAGCAACCTCAGTATGTGCTAAAGCACAAGTCTCATTGGACATGTCAGAGTGTTGTACCGACTATTTCAGCTACAGAGTCATTTTCTTATTTCGCTTGCTTGTCAATCAATATTCCTTGCAAGATCATTATATAACCGCCCCAGGAAATACATGCGACAAAATGAGTGTTAAAGTACGTGGACATTTTTAGACGGAATCAACCAAGAGGTGTGATCCAGTGTGTAAACCGGATTGAGTGTCGCACGCAATGATGTCAAAATTAAAGCGCCACGTATTGTACAAACATTGTACAACCCTGCACTGGTAATGATTAGAACCGACGGCCTCTTTTCTTGACCTAGTTTAGTATCCAGCCGACAGTGCAAGTCCATAACGATCGATAAGTTTCGTGTGGATGTTTGTGATGACAACTAAAGTGCAATTCACTCAACTATCAGGAATGAAAAGACTTTAGTAAAGCTATATTAATATTCAAGTTTGGAACAACAATTCATATTTAATTTAAGATCAACAAAGACCCCTATATGACCACGCTGAAGTACTTTTAGAAATGTGCAATGCAATTGAGGTGTACATCGACCTTAAAGACAAATCACACTACTGTTTAAAATGACGTCATGCGTCACAACGTCGGGTACCTATATACGGTTTTCAAGAATAGCGTCAAGTGTTGAGGGGCGTCATTATGGCAAACAAGGTTCAAACTTTGTCTTCAACAATGTTTATTACAAAAAAGAAAGGGATAACGAACTTTAAGAAACTATGATTCGCAGTAGACAGATGGCGACTTGCCTTTTTATTTACAATTTGCGGCGTATAGATATGAACAGTGACGAACTATGGAGCTAATGTTAGTGCTGATGAATCGGTGTGAGAATCAAAGTTGTGGAAAGGATTGGAAAGGATGCAGGTTGTGCATGATTGAGTGATACAAAATATTGAGTAACATGATGACTCTATATTGCGAGAGAGAGAGAGAGAGAGAGAGAGAGAGAGAGAGAGAGAGAGAGAGAGAGAGAGAGAGTCTGGTAAAGCACTATGAATTCTCCTCTTTCCAAAACTCCACTCCTTTTCTATCTTACCATACAATTTTGTTTCCCTCTTTCCTTGTATATCTAAATGACAGAGTACTGATATAAAACAAATCATTCTGATTATGAACTGTATGAAAGAAAAGCCTTGTATGCCTGTATATTTAACTCTTAATATCTATAAATTATATTATATAATTAATTGTGCAACATACAACATTATTCTTGAAATAGTTTTAATATTTTTTTCAGTCCTATATGTTCATATGTTTAAAATATCTCCTTATGTTTTCACGTTACATTATAAGAGTTCCCATCGTGCCATGCGACGCTTGATTATATGTGCCAACAGAAGTTATACTTGCAGCAACATAAAAAGCATTTTGTAAGCAATAGAATAAATGGAAACTTAATTACCTTTCAGGCATGAAAATTATATTTTGCTCTCTATATCTGATTTGCAATCGTTAGCTTCTCTCCGAATGTCCCCTGTACTACTTTGTCAAAGCTAAACGCCGTCGTGTGCTGCTTCGCACAATCGGACTTGCTGTGTGGTCGTAGATGGTAAACTATTTTACAAAAGTCAAAATGCAATTTATTGCAACATATTAGGACATACCAACTCTACAGTTCACCTAAATCGGTGATATTTTATTTATAATCAGCCTATAAATAAGATTGAAATTGAGGAGAACTTATGAAAATGGGGTGGGATTGAAAAGTGAATTTAATCTTCAAAGCCTCAATCTAGGAGCAGAATTGGTGTATAATAAAAACAAATTAATTTTCCTGCGTAAATACTAGTCATAATTAATCTTGTGGTACTAAAAATAACATATTTTAATTTGTGGCTTGGCGACTCGTTATATTTTCACGTTTTCTGTATCACACGATGAAAAATAGCAGCTAATAATGTACGTACAGACTCTCTTCCCTGTCAACGTGTTTACCAAATTATTTCTAACACCATTAATTGTTGTAAGCTTAAATGACCAAAATATTAAGTAATTCACAAGCACAATTATGCGATGATCTGCATACAGTTTTCCATCGTTCCAGATATTTCCGTTTAATATTTGTACTGATTCTGTAGAAAACGCGAGATAGCAAGTAATAAGTAAAACTAGTTAATGGATTTTCTCAGATATGCCTGCTAGAAAAAAGAGACTGCCATAAACTGTAAACCATGCGCTTCGTTGAAAATATTCAATATCGGTTCAATGCGGTATCCATATACTGTATCACCATTATCAAAATAAGACAAGAAAACTCGAAGTTTTAAATTGCTACATAGGTGCCTTCCCAATTTGTTATCAAACGTTTCGAATCTTTCACTTCCTGGAAAACGTTTCAGCAATCATAAAGCTTGCAGCTTTAATTCAACCAATGAAATAGATTCCATGTAAAATAAGTAGTGTCCGTGTTGTATTGGGAAAGGGGTTGTTGCCGGAGGTGATTTCGTTTAATGTAAGATCAAAAACAGACAGATATACACCGGTACCAAAGATCTGATGGAAAAATTGCAGGGAAGATTAAAGGCTAAAACATCCTTTGAAGCGTGTTACATGGCGATAAATATAATTTGATTTATATGCCAAACCAATTACAAAGTATTTGTATTCATACTAAGCCATAACCGCATACATGATAAATCACTAATTAATACTGAAAACGTTGTTTTCTTATGAATAAGAATATTTAGCATCTAAATGACCATTGGTGTGATTAATATATAAATGTTTACAGTCCAGTAAGGTGCTAACCAGTAGAACTTTCATTAAATCAATATCTGAACCTTTTCTCTCTCTCTGACGTCAAAGCTTTCTGATGGATCATACTATCAACCAGTAAAAGTTGAGTGCAATGTACGTAAAAAAAAATCAATATTCTAGTTGTTTAATGAAAACTTCTGGAGCCATAAATCATCCAACACGAATAATAGCGCTATTACAAGAAACATGTTTTTTCTCAGTTCTGACTTCAAAGGGAGAAATTTGAATACTTCCTCATTCTACCATTAAAAAAAATGAAAACCATCAAATGAATGATGAGCAAGGACCTTTATAATTAGATATTCCTGTAAACGCAAAACGTTTGATAAGAACCAATCAATTGATGAAATGCAATTGTGATCTTAAAAAATAGAATCACAAAGATAATGTAGAGATTTTATGTTTCAATTAAATATCAAAGGAACGCATATATTCATGGCGCTGCTTATATTCTCTGAAAATAAATCCCGCCAGTCTACTATAATTTGTTTATTCGATAACACGTTTAAACTGCAACCATGGAAATCATGTAAAAATGTATTTTATTGTTGAACGTGTTCATCATTTTATTTTAAATAATATCCTATGAAAATTCCCGCAATCCCACACTGGTGCACTATATACGGGCATATATGAGTGGAAGTTTGGCACATTGCATAAGAATTATTGCAAAAGTCTTTCCACAATTACGTGCAGGCCTACAAGTAAAATACTAGATAATTTACCAATTGAATAGACAGTTACTTAGGTAAAGTTTACGGATGCAATTCTCTATCATATCCTACAATTCTGAGGTGATTTCATCGTATTGAAAATGGTCGCAAATCAATGAAAGATGACCCACCTCCTGGAAGACCGTAGTGTGCGATTGGTGAGCGGCCAGTGACTGTACTGAAGAAGGAAAATGATGAAGATGCTCGATACACAGTGTAGGAGACTTCCATTATCACGGGCATTAACTCGTCAGCTGTTTTGAATATATATATATATATATATATATATATATATATATATATATATATATATATATATATATATATATATATATATATATAATTTTTAAGTTCAGAAAGGTTTGTGCAAGATGGGTCCCGGTTGACGGCTGATCTAAAATGGACTCTGGGTTAAACAGCTACTCGCCGAATATGAAAAGAGTTATCATATACATTTGAATGAGATTGTCACAGGTGATGAAACATGGATTTGCTGTTTTGAACACGATTCAAGAGAAAATAATTAAGTTTCGATTAGAGAAAACGGGCAGAGACCACAAATCGCTCGACGTAGTCGGCGTGTCAATTGAGTTTTATATGCATTTGTTTTTTGATGCGATAGGCTACGTCGTTCTAGTACCTGTGCCTGACTATTAGTGTCACTGGATATTTTTGTGTCACCAAAGTGATGCCAAAAGCTGTGAAACACTACCGAACACCCATCGCGCTCTGGTACCCGAGGTATCCATCTACTCCATGACAACGCACCGGCGCATAAATCCGCTGTCGTGACAGACTTGCTGAAGGAACACACATCCAAACTTTGCCACATGCTACATACAGTCCTGATTTAGCTCCAAGTGATTTTTGGATGAACCCTGTGCCGTCATCAAAGATCCGCTGAGGGTCATACGATTTGAAAACCGCCATGTGGTTTGAAGTGCAGTTTTCCATTATATGAACAACATACCAAAGAGAGAATACAAAAGGTGCGTTGAGGTGCATGGGGAGTACTTTGAGGAGATGCACTGACATAATTTTCTCTAAAAAAGAACTTTGTTTCACAGCGCACCAATATTCAGAACTTTATAAATACCCCTCGTATAAGGCAAGACGGAAGCATATGTTTCTGACTATGATAATTAATTGATGTTCTTAAGAGATGCACAAATGTCAACCGTTCACGAAATTATGTGATCCTAAAATGTTTATTTTGCACATTAAGGAATTATTGCTCACACTGCTAAAGGTAATGTTACCAAATTCAAGAACCACATTCGGAAGTAAACAGAAGTAAACGTCGCTATTGAGACCACATGTGATACCAGTATATAGAGAAAACGATACATGTATATATATATATATATATATATATATATATATATATATATATATATATATATATAATCTAATAATTGACATCTAAACATAACAATAGAAAGTGATATAGACTAAGACTGAGTGAGGCAAACGTTAGCTTGGTCTGTCGCTGTTAGTTATTATTTATTATTTTTTAAATTAGAAAAAAGGGGAATTAATTTTAGAATCTGTGTTTCTTTTTTCATTTCCATATTCTGTTTAGTCCTGTAAGATTCCTTTTGCAAACAAAAGAGTTTCTACGTTCAAATTAATGTTGAGAATTTGTTGAAATAATACATATCTATATTGATCACTCTGTCTTAACTATAAAAAAGATAATAGTTTTCTTTGATTCGGTACCCATTGGAGCAAGATGAGCAAGGAAATAAATTAAACCGGAAATAGATCCACTTGTAGAATATTGATTTTATGTCTCAGTAAATCAAATAATGTAGAAGCTAACCGGTCACCACAGAGTAAGAAGGAAGGGTGTAAGATATTAGTTTTTCTTATGACTCTTATGAACGTTCTGATATGATAGTTAGACTCTTTTCTCTCTCTCTCTCTCTCTCTCTCTCTCTCTCTCTCTCTCTCTCTCTCTCTCTCTCTCTCTCTCTCTTGTGGGTAATGGGTAATGTAATTCATTCTGATTGTTTATATTATGTGGTAAGAAAGAATGTTTTTAACTTGAAATTTGCAACAATGCAGAAATATTTCCAAGCTGTTCTCACTTATGACTATCCCTGCTTAATAATATAATGCGTACACGTCCCAAGCAGGGAATGGATCCAAATTACAAAACCTAGGCAGATCATATCCTCAAGTTTGAAGTCTCCATCTCAAACGGCGTAGAGCGAGTTGTGCGAAATAACGTGTGCATGCATGTCCGGACGGTCAGGAAAACATAATCGCCATCTTCTTGTAGGAGCATCGGCGGCTGATTGGTTAGCGTGCCGGATTCGCGACCGAAAGGGGGCGGTTGGATACCTATCATCGGATCATCCCGGATCGGCTACAGTGGTGTGTCCTTGGGCAAGGAACTTTACTTCAATTACCTCTGTACTATGTAACCTACTTTGATTTGCAGTAAGACCCAAATGATACAGCTTTTCTATAAGATGGGACTAAATCATTTAGGCTATCAGGGCATTGCTTATTAATGATTTGATAAAAGGTATGTATATTCTTTTGATCTCTTCTCTCTGCAAGATTAGACCAACATGTTTCAAAATAAAGTGCTTCGCTACTTAAGTAAACCGGGAAGAAATATAACTGTCTCTCTGTGCCTCGAATTCTACTTTTTCCAGTTTTTCAGAGTTAGTAATAGTATGTAATGATCACACTTGAAATACGTATTCTAGCACTGAACGAAAGTGAGTTAGCCAATTCTTTTTAGGCGTTGTATGCAGATAACTTGTACTTAAAATCTTCAAGGTGCCTGACTTTTTTTTTTTTTTTTTTTTTTTTTCGTGTTATGCAGATAAAGTGTACTTAACATCTTTGAGGTGCCCGACTTCTTTTTAAGCAGATTTTGACAATGGTATCAGTATGTTTATTCAAATTCACAAATGGCAATGCGATGCAACAAACTAAATATTCTCTACTGAAAATTCAAGATCAGGGTATTAGCTTATCCCCTGGGTTTGAAAATAAAAGATACATTTTGATTTCGGTGAATTTCTAGATGTATGCTACAAAAGTAGTATTATCTTACTCTTTTAAAAACATTGTCAACAATGACTCTTCGGGTTATATTAGGAACGTAATCTTTTAAACAAATCAATAAATCTTCTTTAATTCTATAACTTCGTAATTTTAGTAACAAATCTCTGAGTAGAGATCTACAAAAGCTTTAGAAATATCACATCAAATGATGCAGAAAAATGAAGTTTTGTCCATTGCATCACATATTGAAAGATAAATATCACTGAGTTGAAATGTTTTTGAGTGACTATGTATTAAACCAGATTGACATATATAAAGATTAGTAATTGTCACGGAAGTACTTACCGATATGCCTAAAAACTATTAGTTCTGTTTCGGAGTGATATCGGTCTGTAATTTCAAGGAATCGATTTGTCTTTGCGTTTTAAAAAAAGGTATCCACATTTCAACATTTGCAAGCTTCAAATGTTCATGAAATTTATTAAGGAGTAATGCTAGCTAAAAAAAAGTGCTAGTAGTTTGCAAATGGAAAATCTGGTAGTGCTTTCATAAAATATTACATAACGCTTTATTGCTTGAAAGTGATATTATTTGTACGATCTCGTTTATTCTATTTATAAGTCTTTCATAAGTTGTCTTTGATGAATCATTAGGATTTAGAAACAATTTGAGATAACTCCTCTTTGTCGTCAGTCAAAGCTGAGATGTAGCGCGGATGGTGCAATCGCAAAAGCAAACTGAGATGTAACGTGGATGGTGCAATCACAAAAGCAAACTGAGATGTAGCGTTAATGGTGCAATCACAAAAGCAAATCTGTTAATTTCCGAAAGTGTCAATATACTTGGAATCTATAAATTAAGGTTTGTAATGGTTGTAAACCAGCATAATACTGTATAACAACAGTTATCTTAGATGTATGTATATGTGGTTACATTGATAAAGTACGACCATTAAATATAAGTAAAATTTTAGTGATTGGCATATTCTCCAGAACCTATTTCGAGTTGATAAATAGTTTCAAAATCATAATAAATAAACATCAAATAATTAGTCATCGACAATTATCAGATAGGTCCCAGTTTGTCATTAACTAGCAGTTGTCGTTAATTGCTACTGCACAATGGATTGTTTTTGCACATTAAGGGGGTCATCCCTGATTATAAGAGAAAGCAATATTGCCGAATTCAGTTTAGCACATTGCTCATGAATACAAATACATATTTGTATGGAGAACAAATTGCATGCACATCTAAATTATATATGAAACTGTACGTAGACTTACAAGGTAAAGAGTCAAGAGATAATATGAATAGATGATGTAAATCTTAGGAATCTAATTAATCAGTCGCTTATATGAAACGTAAAGATAAAAGTACGTATCAGCTTCTAAGAGTCTCTGAGCTACAACAAGATGAAAATCGGTTACTGCATTTGTATGGGAAAATATGAAAGAGTTTTTCCGAGCTATACGTCATGAGTGCAGTATAGCTCAGGAAAAACGAGTTCATATTTTCCCATACAAATGTAGTAACCTTTTTATTATATACACAATTTGCTTTTCTACCTACGGCTGAATAATAAAAGAACACACTACGAGAAACAAAGTAATTGAATTTCGGCTAGATTCCAAAATAAATACACAACCGTAATTAAACAAATCCATGCGCACATAGCACCGCCTAGAGACCTTTCAACTTACTAGCGTACCGCGCGCTCAGTCATTCGTTTAAAAAATAAATCTCATTTTGGTCTACTTAAAATTGAAAATTAGAGTCATATTGTGAATGATTGCACCTTGGAACAACTTTCCCATTTGGAGGGATTTTGTTTTTCTGTCGATCCAACTAAAATTCTGCTTATCTAGTTGTGATGGACTAGAATTAATAGATGAGTCTCTTCTGTACGATGTACATGTAGCTGGAGGGACTGGCCTTGACAGCAGGCAGCACATGTGTTTCTGTTCTGCCGTTGATAGTTTGGAATCATAAGGTGGACAAAATATTAAATTCTTTTTATTGAAATTCTCAAGATGATGCGAGGTTAAATATTTTGTGTTAGGGAATATCAAATACATTTCTTTTTGGAGTGCAGTAAATCCTCCTTTGGAATGTGATTTATGTTGGAAACGTAGTCAAGATTGCAGTACAATTTTGCGCTGTTGATCAGAAAGTACATTTTGAGGAAATTCAAGATGCAGAAAGGTAAGTACATTTATTTCCAGTCTTATTGCCAGATATAGATGACATTTTTTATTCCATGTCATTTGCATGATCTTTGTTGGAGGGGACCAACTACATGAACTATATAACTTGTACATTAAATCAAAACATTTTTCAAAAAAGTAAAACAGGGAAAATGGCAAAACAGCTGGGGTGTGAGAGCCCATTTCGCCAGCGGAAAATAACGCTTCTTCGTTATCTTGGCTTCTTGGCTCCGAGGCACTTGCTTTTCTACCATTACCCGCCTTCTTTAGTTGTATTTGTGTTTCGAATTTAGCGCTTGGACTAACTTGTAAAATGGGCTGTCTTTGAGAGAGATTGCATAGCCTTTGGCCTTAAGATGTCTTTCTATGCTATTTTTATAGACTCTAGAGAGCACAGCTCATAGTCTGAAACATAAGCTAAATAAATGTTTAAATAATCAGAATGATATTTTGAATACTGCATGTCTCACGTTTGTTGTCATAAAGCCATCGCTGGACATTGCGGATATCACATTCAGTCGCTTGCTTAGTTGAAAATTTATTTTGTGACTCAATGAACTCATTCACATCGTCAGCTTTATCATCTCTACTTTCTAATGGCTCAAACAGCTTGCTAAGTTCCTCCACAGACAAATCTAGTAAATCAAAAGCTCCTCAGTCTGCTACATGAGCGTATATTGTTTGTTTACAACAAAAAGTAGTTCCTAACAAGCGATACTATTTTTAGACACACGTGTCGTGCAGTATGAAGCAATGCAGTATGGAGAAATGCTGCACGATTCTGACAATGCAAAGATAATGGAGGAGAAACAAAATGAGCGGATAAAATATATTAAAAGCATGACTTGAAAATAAATGCACTGGAATAAAATTGGTAAAAAGAAAAAAGCATAAAAACCTAAATATGATCAGACTTATACTCACTGAAGATGTGACTTGGCATAAACCATTCAAGGTGGCTATCAGGGCGAGTCTAGACTATTAAGTCGAATAGCTTGTTTTTCTAAAACTTGTCTCAAATTGTATAATAAAACCCACGATACAGTGCATATTAGATCTTTATCTTTAAATCTGTTTGTGCATTGTTAAACTTGAACAAAGTTTTAGTCCGTATTCAAGTTGGTGATGATTGCAAATACAAGCCGTACAAGAATCACACCATTTCCGTTCACAAGTCAGCAGGACTTCATTTATAGACAAGACAATAGGATGAGTGTCTGCCAAAGAAGTGAATGAAAACTTGCTGGATTATCAAGATTATTTGACATTTTAGCACGTACCAAGTATTGTTCCCCACTAAACTTACACGAAACCAAAGAAACTATCAATTTCTACCAAAATAATGGCTATATTAATGAGAGAAAGCCTTTTGGAAAGAAAGAATAAGAATATGTATGGTAAAAATTGAACCCATAAAAGACAATTACATGACCAAATTTAATAAAAATTTGTTCATTTCATACTAGGGCATATTTTTAAGGCCAATGACGGTGGCCTAAAGTTATTTTATAAATGAGTTTAACGGAGAACATAGATACCCATTGGAGATTTAAAATTTTAACAAAATATTATCATTGGAAATTGCAGACTAGACCATAATTCTGCTTAGTACATGTCACGCTAAGCTCATATCTCTCTATAAGAATCTGCTCCTAGCTCGGAGTTTCAAGCGGCTGTTTAGTATTATCGAATAGTCGTACTATCTATACATGGAAGCTAAATAGCATCTGCCCAATCAATGTCTAAGTAACCCATAATTTTGCAAAGCTTGTTTATTACAGGCTTATAATTAGTAAAACTGCATATTTATGAAACACAAAATAACACTATTTTATGGTGAGGAGTTCGTGTCAATGAATGACATCAGACACCTACTTCATGCTTAAAGCTCTACAAAGATAAATGAGTTTGCGGAGATCTGAACGTGTTTATGTCATAGAAGCTACGTTTTCACAGGAAGAAGCCCTGGAAGGCACATTATTGTTGCATTTTACGGCGTTTTGTAGGTTCCCAACCTGGTATAAGCCAAAATAGACTCCTAAGTGCTTCGATTTAAACAGATTATAAATGGATCGACTCTTCATGTTTATAAGTAGGCATAGTGTGTACATAAAAAGAGGAGAAAATAATATTTAAATTAATAGAGAAGGGGTAAGTCTTAATTTTGTCATTTGTATTTTTTCTTGTTTGAATTCATGAATGAGACCACAGTAACAATCATCATCATCATCATCATCATCATCATCATCATCTAGTTATGATCCTTGTAAAAGACATTAAGATATTTAACGCGAAAGATGGAATGCGATCTTATTAGATTTTTAAATGTGAATAAGTTCTTCTATTCTGAAAAGCAATTGGAATTATCTCCACAGTGCTTTGTCCAGCAACACTAATTTTAACATTACTATAAATGCCTGTAGTATGTGTATTTTCGTGGACAATACACGAACATGTCTATGGTGTATTCGTATATGAATACTGCAGTATAACTTTTACAATTATGATTAATCATCGATCAATTTTCATAAACAAATTCTCTTTGAGGCAGTACAACTTAACGTAAATTGCTGTTTTACTGCATGAAGGTCTCATTTCTGAAGAGGATCAAGTATATTTTCTTGCCAATTCATTTATTACCATTTAAAACCAATTTTCAAAATACAGAAAATGCTAAGGCATATGCCAATTACGACTCACGTAGGTTATTATGCGCTACACATTGTTCCTTAATTACGATTCCTGTAAGTTATGTGCTACAGACAAGGTTCCTTAATTACGATTCCAGTTAGTTATGTGCTACAGACGAGATTCCTTAATTACGATTCCTGTAAGTTATGTGCTACAGACAAGGTTCCTTAATTACGATTCCAGTTAGTTATGTGCTACAAACAAGATTCCTTAATTACGATTCCTGTAAGCTATGTGATACAGACAAGGTTCCTTAATTACGACTCCAGTTAGTTATGTGCTACTGACAAGGTTACTTAATTACGACTCCGGTTAGTTATGTGCTACATAAAAGTTTCCTTAATTACTACTCCATTTAGTTATGTGCTACAGACAAGGTTTTTTAATTGCAATATTTTCACCAGACCATCAAGGCTGTGTTTGCAATCTTAAAGATAAAGACTATGCTCCTGTTAAATCGTATATAAACCTTCCTTGTAACAAGTGAGAGGGCATGCTAGATTCAAAAGAGCTCTTCCACGACATCATAACAAAAGCTGCACAAAATCAAAAACTCTGGAAAGAAATACAAAGAAGACTATTTGTTAAGTCTTATGCTGTAAAGATGACCTCTCGTGTATTTCGAATTAATGTATAATATTTAATTATATTATAAAACTATCTGAACACAGTTCCAAGGAAAAATCATTACAGTGTCTTCAGGCCGTTATTAGTCACTTCAGGAAAAAGCAAATATATAATTAAGCCCTATTCACGTCTCTAAATATTTTTCTGAACATTCCATTAGTTATGAACATATTTTTAAATATAGACAATAGAAACAGCTTCGTGACACTTTTATGTTGCAAAATGCAATATGTGAATAATAATAATAATAATAATATGGCGATTTCATAATAATAAAAAAATAGTGGAACTTGAACTTTAATACAGTATGTTGTTATAGGTTGAAAATTAAAAATTTTCGTGAACAAGAATGGCATATTATTTTAAGGCACATAACTGTCGCAAGATGATTTTCTAAAGAAAACAAATAGGAATACATCGAGCAGCATAATAAACACGAATGTACGTGCGTGTATATGAAGATATATAAAGGCATTTTAAATCGCAGGTTGTATAAGTTCAATTTGCCTCTTTAAGACGTTTTCTGTTGTTTTTTTCTCCAACTGGAGTTAGGACTTTAAGAACTCTTTCTTGGTCAACATTTTCTTTGTTGGTGCGCACATGGTTAAATGATGTTGAAGACTGACTTTGGAAATAGTAAACTATCTTACAACGATTTCAGCACGTTCCATATTTTATTGGAAACCTATCTTAACAAGTATATGAATCACGACGAAGCACACTATATATGCTATATGTTGATACAGCAGAATGTACTTGAAAATGTACGTAAGTCATCAAACCTTATAAAACCCAGTCTACACATATTATGTTTGGATTGAAACCTATTGCAAAGTATTGGAAACCGAAATGTGCTAATTCATGTCCGAAAAGCGCAATATGTCACTTGATGTTTTCAAGCAATATTTCTTTTCTTTCCAATGATACAACTTGTTGTTATTTAATTTTTTTTTTTTTTTTTTTTTTTTTTTTTTTTTGGTTTTGGGGGGGGGGGGTAGACAAATTTAATAAAAGACAAACTATCCGTTTGTAATTATATCGTAAACACACAGATAGGATAAACTTATATCTTGGTTGAATCAGGAATTGAAATCGACTAAATTTTATGCGTCATAACACTGACTTGCTTCATAATTTATCACAATTATATACACATGCAAATAATAATAATTTCTGGTAGCTCCTTGAGCGTCCCTTGTTGGCAAATTTCTGGTATACATTCAAGTTTTAAATGGTTATATCTTCTTCATTTTTCTAAACGGAATTGAGGAATATATTGAAGTCGAGGAAGTCATCAATTTGTTTTCCTTTCCAATCATCGCATGATCTGCAAAAGATTTAATGTGTTGACGTTATATTTCTCTTCTTTTTTATGCAGATTGCATCAATGCAGATAATGTGGGAAGAAATAAATTTGAAAATTTTAATTCGTGAAAGAGGATTAACAATATGAAGGAACCTGAACAAATAAGGTTGAGTTTGCCTTTGACTTATATCCGGATTGTTCATCACTTGCTAGAGTAATAATTCAACTGTGCACAATGTGGCAATTAAAAGCAGAATTAAAGGAGCAAAGATTCCGGCACCAATTGACGTTTATAAATCTTTTAACAGCATTGATTTATTGCCATCATCAAAAACTTTCTCGTCATCTTTTCTTTAAATTTCATTTCATACCCTTCCATATAAATGATATATGGCTGAAATATGAAACATCCATGAACTTATGATAGATGTTTTTAAACTTCTAAAATAACATCACTTTCACAACTTGTTTATCATATAAACCACAACATTGTATTGGCCTTGAACTCAAATGAGAGTGTAGAACCTTATTAGTCGTGATGGAATTATTTTGTGCCGATTTATATGTGTAGTTTATCATCTAGCATAAATGTAAAATTAAACAGGATTATGTTTTAGATGCTGATACATTTAATAAGTTGTATTTACGGCAAAAGAAAATGGGAATGTGGGCAATTTAATAAGAAACATTTTATTCTTCCTGATTGGACACGATTATTCTTTAAGAATGTAGCAATCATAATGTTTCTTGTACAAAGTGATTGTAATTTTATTCGACTTTGGCACCTGTGAGGAAACTTTATCTTATAAACTATTTCTAAGAAAAAAAAAATGACCTTATTCGGTAACAATAAAAATGTCCGATGTCCTATTATCGTATATAAAGCCTTATTAAGGCACTATTTAGATGACACATCATTTAACAAGTTCTTTTTATGATCTGAAAGAGTATTCAAACTGCGTTAAAATTAATTGCTATTGGTTACAAATAGTCAATTTAACAAGCCTGACATAAAAATACGCGAAAAAAGATACGCATATTGTTTTTATTCATGGTCTGATTGATGTTTTCCATTTCAGTATCACATGATCTACTAAATTACCAGCAATGTACTAAAAATAACCAATAAATGACTACATTACTTCATTGAAAGATTTTTGTCTGGCAAATGTCAAAGAGCCTCTTACAATATCAATCGGTGTAATCGACATCCCCAATATCAATAGGAGTAATCGTCATCCTCTGTATATCAATCGGTGTAATCGACATCCCCAATATCAATAGGAGTAATCATCATCCTCTGTATATCAATCTGTGTAATCGGTAATCGACATCCCCTATTTATATCGGTATATATCAACTGGCTGCTATTCCTGTAAGCAATAATTTCCAAAAGTTCAAAATTGCTGTAATTATTTATTTATATATTTTGTGAACATGTACGATCATAACCGTCGTATAAACTGTCTAAGTGTACATAATATTGCATAAGTAATTGCTATAATTTACCTCAGCTAGTGGGGACAATAAATTACATTGTATTGTTATATATTAACCTTCAAGTCTCTTTAGGCAACAAATTCGTTTTACAAACATTTTCAGTATAAACAAGGAAATGTTCTCCGTCATTGGTAATCGACGTTAAGATCGCATTTTACGTGTTTACAAATGACTGCTTCATACATTTTTCTAGTACTTGATAAATCTCGTTGTCACCTCTGGGAAGGAAATAGCTTTATCTAACGGTACTTAGTAGAATAAAATCCATAGAGTACAGATGAAAATCGCACAGAGTGTCCGATAGGAGTATATGTGAGAACGGTGCAATTTGTTATTGCTGATTGATACAAATGTCCTTGGAATTTATGCGTTTTATAATAATAATAATAATAATAATAATAATAATAATAATAATAATAATAATAATAATAATAATAATAATAATAATAATAATAATAAAATAATAATAAGCAATCATCATCATCATCATCGTCCTCTTCATCTTTATCACCATTAGTAGCAGCATTTACGTCATCGTCGTAACCACAACACCACCATTTTTATCCGTATCATTATCAGTTTTGTCGTGGTCATCATTAATACGTACGTTGTTTAACAACGTTGAAGACGAATGACAAAATTATAGACTTGCATAAAACATAAGTTAATAATTTTACTGATCTAATTAAATTATCTCTTAATGACTTTTATCCTCAAGCTTTAATGATATCCCAATATGACAATCATCAATGATAATAGCCTATGCAGTCTCATTAGAAATAGAATTATTCTATTGTTTTAACCCCTATAATGTAATATTAATTTCCCTATCACTTTAGAATTATTACTTTTTGTTGATGAGATAAATATTATTTTGTTCACCTGCTCTTGGATGGAAAAAACAAGCTACCCATGAGGAAGCTTCAATGCGTCTCATTGTAAATTCATGTATAATGACTTAGAAGAGACTTTAGAGATGTAGATAGCGCTTTAGCTTATGTCAACAACTCGTATATGAATAGCCTTATATGAATAGCCTTATATGAATAGCCTTATATGAATAGCCTTATATGAATAGCCGTATATGAATAGCCTTATAAGAATAGCCTTATATGAATAGCCTTATATGAATAGCCTTATATGAATAGCCTTATATGAATAGCCTTATAAGAATAGCCGTATATGAATAGCTGTATATGAATAGCCTTATATGAATAGCCTTATATGAATAGCCTTATATGAATAGCCTTATAAGAATAGCCTTATATGAATAGCCTTATATGAATAGCCTTATATGAATAGCCTTATATGAATAGCCTTATATGAATAGCCTTATATGAATAGCCTTATAAGAATAGCCGTATATGAATAGCTGTATATGAATAGCCTTATATGAATAGCCTTATATGAATAGCCTTATATGAATAGCCTTATAAGAATAGCCGTATATGAATAGCTGTATATGAATAGCCTTATATGAATAGCCTTATATGAATAGCCTTATAAGAATAGCCTTATATGAATAGCTGTATATGAATAGCCTTATATGAATAGCCTTTTAAGAATAGCCTTATATGAATAGCCGTATATGAATAGTCTTATATGAATAGCTTATAAGAATAGCCGTATATGAATAGAAGTATATGAATAGTCTTATATGAATAGCTTTATAAGAATAGCCGTATATGAATAGCTGTATATGAATAGCCTTATATGAATAGCCTTTTGAGAATAGCCTTATGTCAACAACTCGTATATGAATAGCCGTATATGAATAGCCTTATATGAATAGCCGTATATGAATAGCCTTATAAGAATAGCCGTATATGAATAGCTGTATATGAATAGCCTTATATGAGTAGCCTTTTAAGAATAGCCTTATATGAATAGCCGTATATGAATAGTCTTATATGAATAGCTTTATAAGAATAGCCGTATATGAATAGCTGTATATGAATAGCCTTATATGAATAGCCTTTTGAGAATAGCCTTATATGAATAGCCGTATATGAATAGTGTTATATGAATTGACTTATATGAATAGCCTTATATATGAAATCGATTCAAGTCTTTCTCAATGACATTTCCAATTAAGATCTTTTATTACCAATCATTTAGCAGAGAAACTTAAATTATCTATAAAGACTTTGGACAAAATAATCAGTCAGATGGAGCCCAAAAAGTGCATTAATGTGAAACACAGACTGTTTTGCAAATCTAATTTGCTAAGAAGATATCTTGACTAATCGAAAGTCATGGTAGTTTTCAGTCCTGTTGTTATTACACCTACCACGCGTGCAATATTTGACACTTTTTTTCACAACCTGACGAAAGAAATGATTCAAAGATATAACAGACTTTCTCGACAAGTCATTAGAGACAACCCATGTGGCAAATTTGAATATAATGTGCCTGCAAAGAGTAGAACCTGTTTTCCTAGTAGAAAGTTTCGAGCGAAAGTTAACTGTGAGGTATTATCCACATCAATTGCACAACACGTTTTCCATTATGCTGTCAACTTTTGGTACTATTTGTTAATAATATAAAAGAAACAATTAAAAAAACAAAAGTAAAATGTTAAAAATGTGAAAAACAAAAATGATACAAATTTGTAAATAAAAATAATGTTAACAAATTAAAACAAAAATAGAAAATAATACATTACGAAAAAAAAACATGAAAAAATGTACACAAATTTTACAATAAAAAAAAAATTGCGAATATTAAAACAAAATTTTAAAAACACATTTAAACAAAAATACATTTAAATAAGTTAATAGCTAAACAAAATGAAAAAAAAATTCAAACAACAAATAGAAAATTAAAACAAAATTAAAAGTAAAACATTAAACAAATATATTTAAAAATACAGTTAAAAATTAAACAGTATAAAAAATACTTTAAAAAGCAAAAGAGTTTTTTAAGAAAATAAATTTTAAAAGAACAGAAAAGATATTTCATTTTGTAAAGGAACACATTAAACAATATAAAAAAATTATTAAAAGAATATAAAAAATAATAAGCATTATTGAAATAAAAAATTTTAAGCAAAGCAATTTAAACAAAACTTAAAGAATAAGCAATTTAAAAAAAATAATTTTAGAAAATAAATAAATAAATAAAACATTTAAAACAAATTAAATAATGAAATAAAAAAGTGAACAGAATAAAATTTAAGAAATTTATTATCAATTTTAAGCACAAAACAACTCCCCAAAATTACAAAAATTACAGCAAAAAATGACAAATTTAAACAACCAAAGCAACAATAACCCTTACTAACCAACACACAGCCGTTCTGAACAAGACTGACCCTTACTTGCCAACCGGCACCAAGAAAGAGATGTGTACAGCGGATGTAAAGTAGATCGTAAAGTTATGACAGCTACTAACAATCCATCACCAAACATCCAAACATGAGCATCAAACACCCATATCTACACACCAAAAGGATGAGGGAACGGAGAGCTGTTTGATGATCACTAATACACATATTTACAGTCCAACACTCAGCTTTACTCTCCAACACCCAGTCTTACAAATAAAACGTATGAGGAAAGGTATGTTATAGGTAATGGTCACTGACATACCTATTTTCCATTCAAAACCAACACATACGACCAAAACGGATGAGTTAAAGGAGAGTCATGTGATGGTCACTAATACACATAATTACAATCAAACATCAAACAAAATAGTAGAGGGGATGATGATGAATGAGGGTCACTTACGCCTACTTATGGACAAACGCAAACGCATACGCACCCATGCACACACACAGAGTCCAACACAACATATGCAAACAAAACAAAGGAGGGAATAAGGATAGAAGAGGATCACTCACACATATTTATCAATGAAGAAACACACATACTCATTAACAAACAAACATTGCTATTAACACACAAGCAAACAAACAAACACATCTTTGCAAACAAACAAACAAACGCAAACCCTTATCAACAACAAACAAACATACATACATCCTTATAAACAAACAAATAAACAAGGGGTAGGGAACTTTTTATTTTGGTAATAATACATACATACATACATACATACATACATACATACATACATACATACATACATACATACATACATACATACATACATACATACATACATACATACATACATACATACATACATACATACCAAACGGTGTAAGGGGATTGGAACGAGCAATAACACATACTTACACATATCCACATACATACAAATATACAATCAGTGCGATTGATGGAAACTGAGTAAATATACAATCACACTAGCCATTGTTGGAAACTGAGTCTTGGATTAAAATTGGAACATTAGTGGACCAATAGATAAAATGATGGACAAAACGTACCTAATTACAGATACGATCCAATACACATTCTTGCTCAGCAATACCACACCTGCATACAAACAAACAAGGAAAAGGGATAAGTGATGGTGACTATCGTACACTTGTTTATGCAATCCAAAACCCATGCTTACTCACCATAAATCATAGAATTGAAGGTCAGGCCATGGGAAATTGTATAGGTAAGTTTGAACTTAGCTTTCGAACAATTATATTTTCCAAAGTTAGTTAGTCAGTAATACATACATACATAGATCCATACAAACAATCACAGATACACAATACGTACATACATACATACATACATACATACATACATACATACATACATACATACATACATACATACATACATACATACATACATACATACATACATACATACATACATACATACATACATACATACATACATACATACATACATACATACATACATACAATACATACCATCACACATACTATAACACGGACCCATATAGGGAGAGGGAGGAGTTTTTTAAAATGTTTTTGTTGTTTTTCAGTAACACAAACATGCACATAGACAGGTAAACACATGCAAACACAAACATAAAACATAACTTTGGCAATATTGATTACTATTCTGCTTCTAGATACATGGGTCAACAAATTCATGGACTTTCCATCGTTAAAAAAGTTGTCTTAATGATGTTGCCGCCGTCTACGCGGTCGCAATCTCCCTTGTTGATGCTGTGGTTGTGGTGGTGGCTGTTGTCATGGATGGTTTGTATTTATTTTATTCCGGGCAGATCTCCTTCTCTTAGGCTTGATCATAGAAGTTTCATACAAGGCTCTTAAATGTTTCAGTTCAGCCAAGATTTCACGTAATAGACTCACGGTTTCTGAAGTCGTTCTCTTGCACTATGTTCGCTTTATTGACTGATGATTATCATAGTTTTCATCTCTCGTTTTTACTTTTCTTCTTCTTGTATTTGTACAAAAATATCATTTTGTTCTTTTTGTCGTTGTAGAAATTTCTCTAGCTCTTCTCTTTGTTTCTTTTAAAAACATGGTAGTGATGCGGGATGTGCCGACAACAATTACTACGATAACAAAAAGTTTCAAAAAGCCAAATCCAAATCTAGTACATTCTCTGCAACAAAGGATACCGTCGGTTGAGTCATAGTGGCAACAGCGGCAGTTATTTCACCAGGGATGACCTGAACCTCTGATGGACGACTAACATGATTTTTCTTTCATTTCTGACGATGCAAACTATGTCGATCTTTAAACATTTGAAGTCTGTAAGGCATGCTCTCTCTTTATATTTTTATATAAACAAAGTTTATATAAGAGAATGAGAAATATTAGCTAATAATTCTTTAATAAGATGTTTTTCGGTAGGTGCAATATGTAACTCTTTGTAATAACTTTGACACAATTTTGTGACATTTTTGTTAAATCGAGCTTTGAATAATGCTACTTTTAATATATTGTTGAACTAATCTCTTAAAATTTGTTTTTTATTTCGGTTCAAAACTTAAACCAATAATTAGAGATTTATAAATTTTTTCACGTAATTCTGTAATACATACGTTCATATATTCTGTGTAATTTTGCACGTAATTCTACAGATTAGATTAATAGTTTCCTTACCTTAACTTCATAGTTGTATTTTCATAACATTCATTTTTTGCTTAAACAAATAAAACACTGTGTATAAACTGTTGTAAAGAAAACAGTTTTTCATTGTTTTGTGGTCTTTAATTTATTCGTTTATTTTAGGAATGTTTTCCCTGAAGTCAGCTACCTGTTATCTTTAACGTCTCTGCTTTCTTTCGAAAAAACTTTTTGTTTCTATTCCTACAGTTTATATCAAAAGAAACAACATTTTGGTTGTAGATCGAAGTATAGATGTGGGGGGTGGGTGTCTGTATGTGTTAGTGCTCAAAGCCACCTCTCACCCCTTTTTGTGGATATGTATGTATGTATGTATGTATGTATGTATGTATGTATGTATGTATGTATGTATGTATGTATGTATGTATGTATGTATGTATGTATGTATGTATGTATGTATGTATTATAAAATATACAAAAATAGCCCCTTACCCCTTGTTTACTTATATATAAGAATGTATGTTTCTTTTTTGTCATATATATGTATATATAAGTATGTGTGAGTGACACTCACCTATCGCTTTCACTTCTCTTGTTTGTTTCTAAGTGTGTGTTTGTATGTAAAAGTATGTGATTCTTTTTCCACGACTAAGTGTGAGTGATGGCCACCCATCGCCATTTTATCATATGTTTTGTATGTAAGGGTTGATGTTGAATAGTAATTATGTGTATTAGTGACCATCACAAAAATCCCCTTTCCATCGTCTGTTTTCATTGTATGTGTGGGTGTTCAATGGTAAATGTATGTGTTAGTGACTATTTCCCATCCCATACCTTCCCTCGTCCGTTTTGTTTGCATAGGATAGTGTTGGTGTTAGTGGTCATCACCTAACTCCCCTTTTTATCGTCTGATTTGCTTGTAAGGTGGGTATAGGATGGTAAAGGTGTGTGGTGGATTGCAATTATGTGTTTTCGGGACAATTATCTATCCCCTACCTTCCCTCGTCCGGTTTGTTTGTAAAGCTGCGTGTTGGTTGGTAAAGGTAGGTGTTGAATTGTAAACATATGTGTTAGTGACCATCAGATAACTCTTCATTCCATCAGCTATTTGGTTTGTAGATGTGGGATTTGAATGGTCATTGTGGGTGATGGATTGTCATTAGGTGTTAGTCCTCATCATTTTATCCCTTATATTACATCCCACTTACGCATCCGTTTGCATGTGCGGGTATTAGTCAGTAACGGTCAGTCTTGATCGTTAAGGATGCGTGTCGGTCAGTAAGTATATGTTTTGGTCAGTACAAATGTGGTTTGGTCAAAATGACGATGTTGGAAAGTAGGGACGTGCTCTGGTCAGTAAAGTCTTGTGTTTAATTTTTCATTTAAATAAGTAACTTTTTACATTCAAATTATTTTTGGAAATTATTATTTTAAAAAATTTTTGTTTTCTCGATTATTTCAAAGATTTTGTTTTTTAATTTCTTCATTTTTTTAAAAATCTTCTTTGTGTTTAGAAAATTTCATGTAAATTTGTTGTTTGTATTTAATTAATATTTGTATTAATTTTTATATTTATATTTTAACTCCTCTTTTATTTTTAATTTATTGTTTTTCACCTTTATTTATTAATTTTATTTACAGTTTTTGTGTTTAATATTTTGTCAAAACCTTATTTTTTCATTTTGTTTTAAATGTTTTGCTTTAAACTTTTGCTTTTATTTTAACCTTTTGTCTATTTAATTATTGTCTGTTAGATTTAATTTTTGTTTAGTATATTGTTTGTTTTATTCTTTGATTATGATTTATTTGAATTGTTCATTTTTAAAAGATG
The DNA here is from genome assembly GCA_029931535.1 of Margaritifera margaritifera. Taxonomy (NCBI): domain Eukaryota; kingdom Metazoa; phylum Mollusca; class Bivalvia; order Unionida; family Margaritiferidae; genus Margaritifera; species Margaritifera margaritifera. The sequence continues at coordinate 59,701 of JAQPZY010001570.1, forward strand.
TTTTAATCGTTTTTTTTTTTTCTTTGAATGTTATGTTTTTAAATTTTGATTTTATATATTTTGTTTTGTAATTTTGGGTTTCTTTTTAAACTTTATATTTGATAATATTTTTTAAAGTAAATTTTGGGAAGAACGTTTTGTTCTAATTGTTTCTTTTAAATATTTTTGGGGGATTTATTCTGCGTTTTAATACTTTTTTGGAAATATTGTATTGATTAATTTTGTATTTTTTTTAATGTTCAAATATTTCGTTTCTAAAATATGTTTTCATTTTTTACTTAAGCAGATTGTATCAAATATGATAGCGTTATAAACCTTCTTTACGAACAAGAATTACTTATGTAAAAGATGAAGACATGCATGGTGGGGCTAATCAAGACGTAAGAGAGATAAATTATTATGAAGAAAAACGTTTGCATCTGTATAAAATTGCTAGTTCTTTAATGGCAGACGTGGATTAGGTAAAGGTTTACTGAAATTAATATGTATGCATGGTAATTAGTCCTCAACAATAGTTTATGTTTTTGCTGACACATGTTGTTTTTTTTTTAAATATCGTCTTTTGAAATAGATGATAGATTGGAATCTATACATATTTCCATTGCATTTACCATCGATTAAACGGATAAATCGGAAAAGAAGATTGTAAGTGACACTGGATTAAAATAGTAGATAAATACATATGGAACAAAGTAAACGAGTCATCTTTTCTTCAAAATTTCAAGGATCTGTTATTTCAAAACGTGGATACGACTTTAAATGATAATAATTATGAAAAACTCAATGAATGGGTCGAAACAATTATTGGGAGTTATCATGATGCAGCAATTTCGATAAACACAGTTAATGGAAAGAGAAATTTAACTGTGACATTTCCAAGAAAACTTCCTGGAGATCAGTTTTGATTAGGCAGAGATTGTATAGATGCTAAAAACAAAGCCCAAAGATATTTTAAACAGTTCAGAATGCAATGAACAATGAGCTAATTTGAAGATTATACATTTTATAGAATATGTGTACATCTCTTGCAAGAAGAAAAGAAAGCAATATGAAATAGAACATATACTATATTCTAAAAAATACACAAATTTTCTTGGCGCCTTTAAAAGAGTCCCGTTTTTATGCACAAGTCAGTATCACATCGGCAGCTTGGTATAAACATTTTTTGTATAATTGACATTGTTTCATCATTGTGCAACATATTTTTGCGTTTCACCTAATTAGAAAACAATTACAATAAAGATAATTGTATGTCTATTGTTTTAAATAGACACACAATGTTCTCCAGTTACACACTATAACAACTTTTGTACTGCATGATGTATAGATATATATCAAAGGCTAGTGGCTGTATTACAAAAAAAGAACATATTATCATTACTTTATTTTTCGAAGATTTTGAATTTCTTCGTTCTTTTTTTTTAATTTTTAGTGATTTATTTTATATGCTATTTTATAATTTATTAAGTTTCTTTTAAACTTTGCGCAGAAAGTATGAGCATTCCATCTTTAACGAAATTGTTTGTTTTTTATGTTTTTAAAAATATTTTATAATTTCTTGTTCTTGTTTTAAATTTCTTTTCGTTTGTTTCTTGTTGTATTTGTTGCAAATCTTTGGTAATTGTTTTCTAATTATTTTGGGGGTTTTGTGCTTAATTGTTTTATTTAAATTCTTTCCTTTTAATTTTTATATATGTTTATTTCTCATCTTTTAATATGTTTCAACTTAATGTTTTTAGATTTTTTGAAATAAAAGTTTTGTCTAAGATTTTTGTTTTTAATTTTGCTAAAATATTTTGTTTTTGAAATTTGTTTGTGCTTTTTAATTTTGTTGCATTTATGGAATTTTGGTTAATTTTTAATGTTTAATGTAATGTTTGATTAATTTTGTCAGCAAATATTTCTTTAAAAAACATTTCAATATTTATTCCGAATTTGTTTTATTATCCGCAAAAATTCAGTTTCAGTTTCGGAATTTTAGTATTTACTTTTAGTCTCAACCATTTGGGATCCATCTTGGATTTTAGAATCACACAAGGCACGGTAAATGATACCCTCACAAACAGGGTCCTTTTATGGAATTTATGATTATTGTTAGGGTTGTTAGTTTTATTTTGAGGGGATTTAAATTCTATTTTATACCCCTTGTTTTACATCCTACCCTTTTCTTATTATATAGAACAACTGAAAAAAGAATTCTACACATAATAAAGCTGGAGACGTTTGAGCTTATGTCATCAATACAGAGGACCTACATCGTTCAGGATCTCTGTTAAGATACACAACTTCAATACACATCTAGAGAAACATACCTTTCAACATGTCAGCCTCATGGGAATTTCCCGTTTGTCCCCATAAACTTTCGACTGTTTGTCCCTATAAACTTTCGATCATTAATTTTCCCATGTTAACTTTCCGTTGGTAATTATAAACTTTCGACCCTATATAACACAGGACTTCTCTACAACATTTCATTTAGAGAGCAGACACAGTGACAATTTCCTCCACACACGCAACACTGTTACAAAATAGTCAGATTCCTCCTGATGAAACCCGTGACGTAATAGGGTCATTCATGCTACACTGTTACAATCCATATGAACCAAGATGGACTTATGTTCAATTTCTGTTTGGCTCTCGAATATTTTGACCCTATTTAACACAGAACCCCGTTTGGCTCTCGAGTGGCGTCCTCTACTACTCGTGTAATATTCATCGCCATTGAATCATCGTTTTGTCACTATTTTTTTCTCACATAACTTTTTGAAGGAAACTTTTATTTCGTGCAACTCTGAGAAGACTCTTCGCTGTGGTGGATGTCATATGGCCAAATGACGCCCAGGTACTACTGTATTTACAAAGCTTAATGAAAACACATCATCCCATAACTTTTTCAGCACGCGCCATATTTTATATAGACAATACCTAGACATGGAAATTAACAATACGAATGTTGACGTAGATTTAGCAGTCTTCTTATACAGGTACATAAGTGCCCTTAATTGAAACAGGTGGGGAAGAATTGATGGAATGCAGATAGATATATTTTTATGAACTCATCATCAAGGGCATGGCATTCTCATTATAGTCTTTATCGTCATCGTCTTCGACATTGTCATCATCATAGTCATCATCATGCAATTGTAGTTATCATTATCACAAATAACAGCATTTACAATATAGGTAACGGAGGACAAAATGTTAAATTTATTTTGTGTTAAAGTTTTTAACGCTTCGTAATTATTTGAAATTTTCTGGGTTCTTTTCTAATAGCTCTTAATACATTCCTGTGCGAAATCTGCAAATACCGGTAACCAGTCTGTTCCCATTAGCTATGTCTACTTTTGCTTTAATTAAGGAGATATTTGCATTTTTCAATAATTACTTTCTGTAATGTTCATGGATTGTTCCTTGATGCGCAAGATAAATCCTGTTTGTAATGCACTAATGAACGACAACTGCTGTTTTATGGCACTTTGGAAGAGGGGGGTACACTTCTTATTGCTGTTTAATTTATCGTGATTTAGAACCAATTTTCAAGACCAGAGCATATTCCAATTACCCGCCTAGTAATTAATGTAATCCCGACAGGGTTCTGCATTTTAAGCATATTTACCTTTCGATCGGGGGCATTAAGTTCAATCATAATAAGTGTTAATCAAATAAAATTTAAAGATTTAAAAATCAACAATAAAGCATTTATTCAGAATTGATGATTTCAGTCTGAATACAAAAGCGGCTGTATGATGCCAAGAAAAGGTAAATTTCCAACAGTGTAGAAATGAATTGCACAAAATTTAAGGAAGATAAACACTTCAAATAAATGTAAACATTAAGTACAACAAGTACAAATATAAAGGGTAAAGATGTTGAATTTCTAATGTATCTAAAAGAAAACAGAAAAGTCCAAGAATTTCACCAGTGGTACATTCTCATGTAGTTTCTTCTTTCAGTTCACGTCAAATTATTTCTGTTTCACAAGGAGGAAATCGACAAGAATGTTTTCCACTGTCAATGGACACTGGTATGGTATGCATTCCAGTCGAGGTTCACGCTTCAGGAGGTATGAATGAGTCACGTATGTGTGTCCAATACGCGATCGTCACATACCATATCTGATTTGTTCTATACGAGGAATGCCACTCTACAATAGTGGGTTTGATGTTCCTAAGTTTGCTTGCGGAGTTTTCATTGTACATATTTTGCCAGGTATGACGAACATTCTGATTTATGCAAAATTTGATGTCGACACATGGAATCTTCTCCTCGGAAACGGGTGACTGCAGGCAGCGTGGCTCCTTTATCTGCCCATTCATTACTCTTCATACAATGTGACTTGGCAACCAACAGTACAGAATAATTTTCTCAGATTGTATGAGCACATCATGCTCCTGTAATATCTGGGATATTAACAGGTTGTCAGATTGAATATTTTTGCAATGCTTTTAATGTAGAAAGTGAGTCCGATAAGATGATGAAATTTGTTGTTTTGTGGTTTGTTTGTTTGTTTGTTTATTGTTGTTTTTTGTATTTTTTTTTTGTTTTTTTTTGTTGCTGTTTTTTTTTGGGGGGGGGGAGCGAGGTTGATTGGTTTCAGTGCAGTGTAATATGGCTCTAATGTCTGCACTAAAAACTGATACACTCCAGTAACCGTCTCGAAATGGTGGCATGGTGTGCTGCTATGGCAGCTCCAAATTTGTCTCCATCTTTCGAACTGTCTGTATACAGGGACGTATGGCTAAAATTCGGAGGCTCTGGTTTCATTCAATTTACTCTGCACAATTAGAGAATTTGTTAAAGACTTTTTGAATTTGCAAAGGAAAGATATTTTGTTTTGAGAAGTTTGATAACTACGGTGGTGATTTTGGAAGACTTAGTTTGGTTTCAGAGTGTTCAAGGTTTGGTATTTGGGTCTAAAGATGCTATCATATGCGGGGTTAGATGGATTAGAAGATAGTTTGGTAGTATACGGAAGAGCCAATTATTTCGTCTGAGGTAAAGTGATATTTCATTTGCCTCAACATAGAGGGTTTCTGAAGGAGAAGTTCTAAATTCACCCAGACAAAGTCTAAGTTCCTAACTGTGTATCAGATCAAGCCTCAGTAGGTAAGATGTGCAACCTGATCCGAACACAATCGAGCCATAGTCAAATTTCGATCTTACAAATGGACTATACAAACAGAGCACAACCTTCTGATCTGCTCCCCAATCTGTGTTTGCCACGACTCGTAGTAAATTCCGGGCTTTTTAACATTTTCCACTGATGTATCTAATATGAGGAAGAAAATAAACTTTAAAATGTGGTCTCCTCCACAACAGGAATAAGACAACTGTCGAGATAGAGCTCTGGGTCATCATGAATACAGCAGAAGTGCATACAAACAGTTTTAGAATTAAAAACTTGGAATCCGTTTTCTTCTACCCATTCTGAACTCCGTTTACACTTATATGTAGTTGATGATCAATAGCATGCATACTCTTTGAGCTAAAGCATATAAAAAAGTCGTCAACATATAATGAGCAGTCAGTTCCCTGGATTAAAGCATTTCGCTTTGATGTTAATTTTGTTGTTGAATAGGGTGATTAACAATATGCTGCCCTGAGCTATACCCATATCTTGAAGATAGTTTTCAGAAAGGGTGTTGCCTACATTAACTCTGAAGTTTCTATCAAGAAATTGGAGATAACGTTATGCAGACGGACCGTTAGACCTAGGTTGAATAGGTAATTTAATTATGCTGTATTTCAATATGGTGTCATAAGCTTTCTCCTATTCGAAAAATACGGCAACTATATGTTCCTTCTTTAATAAAGCTTCTCTAATAAATTCCTCAAGTCTGACAAGATAGTCTGTTGTGCTTCTTTGGCGTCTAAATCCCCATTTAACGTCTGATAATAATTTGTTAGACCCGATATACCAGAGTAGTCTATCATTTTTCATCCGTTCCATGCAAATACTGCTTGTTAATGATGTTCCATGCAAATACAGCTTGTTAAAGATGTAGGACGATAGTTTGAAGGGTTGGTTAGGTCCTTTCCAGTTTTGGTTACTTATATCACCGTTAATTCTCGCCAAGACTGTGAAAAAATCGCCAGTTTCCTAAATTTTATTGAAAATGTTTACAAGTATATTTAGAGCTCTATCAGGTAGTTGCTAGTGGATATCATCTGGTCCTGTTAATGTGTGATGGGCTCGATGAAGAGAGCCGTGTAACTCTCTGAGAGTGAAATATTTATTGTAATCTTCAGCATTATCAGATTTGGAGTTTAGAGGGACCTTTTCTTTCAAGTTTTTGAGCGACCTTTTCTTTCAAGTTTTTGATATTTGAATAATTATCTTGTGAGGAGTTTTTCGAGAATGTTTCGGCCATTGTATATGAGATTTCTGGTACGGTTGTGGCCGTTTCATCAAATATCTTTAATGTTTTATAAAGCTGCTTTTTTTTGCAAATGATTTTTTTGTACCATATTCCATATTGATTTAATCGTGGTGAGAGGCAACCTAGAGACCCAGGATCTCCGTATCCTTTGGGAAGTCTAGTAGATTCTTTAATCCTCTCATTATTTGGTTTAGAGAATGCATTACGACTGGCGCCAGCGGTCTGCTGCTCTTTTGGTAGACCGCCCATTTAATCGGTTTCTCCGTAGGAGATATGGAAATCTTATGTGGCACACTGATGCTATGTCCAATGGGGTCATTGGTTTGCTGCTCTTTTTGTTGAATGGATTTTGTTCTTTCTCATTTGTAGCATTAAATGTCCTACTTGCTACATTGCCACGCTCATTATTTGAGTTATCTACTTCGCTGTCGGCTTGGGTAGTTGCTAGCACGGGTTATAGTGGTGTCAAGACAGTGAATTGGTTTGTCTTTGTGGCCATGTAATAAGTGTCTGGGTACAGACAGTCTTTGTGTAAGGTTTCTGATCATTTTAGCTGAAATAGTGTAGGATTTGCCAGCTGTGTTAACTGGAACTGTGGCTTCCACAAATTACTTGGCCTGAGGAGAATTGACTCCTCTTTATTGTTTCTCACGAGGATCTCCTTCTCTTGTTTCCACGTTGATAGCCCTACTCATATCAGGGCTACACAATACTCGCGGAAAGAAGAAAGAATTTTTTTATTCCATTGACCATTGGCACCGCTCTCATATGCAATGTTATTGGTAATGTTTTAAAAAAACACTTTGTTGTTTAATTACCAAGGTGATTTTTGTAACGTATACAATTCAGTTAAACACACTGCTGAGTAAAAGAGTCCACGGTTGTTTATCCCCTTGTTGCAAACTCAAGATTCCAATAGCCGATCGAATGACTCAATACACCACGAAGATTTAACAGAAGAATACAATTTCATTTTTAGAAACACGTTCTCCACACCACACCCACTGTTCTTGTTTTTATTTTGGTAGCTCTTGGAGTGATGAGGTGAAAGAAGGGCTCTCAGAGTTTAACCTTATGTTTATGACTTCTGATTCATGTATAGTGAACGAGTTGCAAAGCTACGTTCCAAGAATCAAAACTCGGTGGATAACCTTTCCAATGGACTTTGTATTCCTTGATTCGACGTTTTCTTCACTTTGCATGTTCTATGTTCAAGAATGCTCGGTGTAGTAGACGTTGTCATCTTTCTTGGTCACTCATTGTAACTCAGGTGAGTAAAATGCTCTAGTTAAAATTTCTCAGATCATAGATTCCAATTTATAAACCGGCGGGTGATTTCCACGAACGTCTCCTGTCACACAAAAAAACTGTGTGGTCCCTTTGGGTAAATATCTTTTGTAGTTTCTTGGATATTGACGTCGAATGGGTTATGTAATGTGTGCGTCGCTTTTTCTTGCAACCATTATCTAGCATCGTGTAGACCTACACTTTTGAGTTTGACTTTGGCTGCATGATGCGATTTTTTAAATTCCTCAGTAACCAGCAGCATACGCAGGTTTGTCGTAGGTTTGTAGTAAATGCTCGCCAAAAGTGTGTCCCTACTGCCGTTCAATAAGTCAACCAATGTTCGATGCTTTTAGGTTATTGTGTTAATCTGGATTGCAATGCTTTACGTGTCCAACGAGCGATAGGAGTGGGTTGGGATGTCTCCACATCAGTCATCGGTTCTTCTTTAATTTATTCTATCTTGACTTTTTTCCACTTCTGTGTTCGCTTCTTTCTTTTTTCCTTCAGTTATCATCATCTATTTGACTCAGGCTTTCATTTCTCGTCGAATAAGTGTAGGCGAAGGTGTCAACATTGCTGCAACACTTTAGGGTATATGTAATTTAGCAGATGGAGTTTGGATATCTTTTAACTCGTCTCTACGTCTCTTCCCTAGCAGTAGCAGCGTTTGCTGTCGTCGTCGTTGAAGCATGTTTGTTCTTCGGTCTTCATCAAATTCTTGAAATCTCTGAGAGTAGGTTGTAAATATGTCATCTCTGTGAGATTAGGATTACGTGGTAAGTGAGGTATCCATTCTTTTTAATTGCACTACTAGTGTACTTATTAATAAAGTAATTGAATGCAATGTAATTTTCCCGTGCAAAAAATTATATAGCATATTAAACATTCCCTCTAATCCTTCATCAGATAAATTTAACATTGAACAAATGTTTATATCTGACCTAAGAGAGTCATTTGTAAAATGTCAGAATCTGCTGAAGAGACTACTTTAGGCTTCTTATACATTTCGAAATCGTCAAATGGTGTACCTGCTTTTATTATTTTAAGCTATTAAATGGACATGAAATTCGAAGATAAATTGTGATTACAGGACTAGAAGAAGCCAAGAGTTGAAAATTAGCATAACCAATTGAACTTACAAAGAGACAATTGGTAAGATATTAAACTAAGAAACTGTTGGGATAACATGGAAGACAAAGTAGTTACGAGAACATATGGATTGTTTTTATCTTCTAGATCAGTCACGATATACAAGACTTTATCCAATGTTATCATCATGATTGAAACAGTTGTGGGGAATAATTTTTCCATCACTTGACAATCTAGAATCTTTGCAAACAAGAACTCAAGGATGATTACGGGATATCTAATAATATTCGATATTTCATGGGCTTATTATCATTCAAGCTGTGCATACTTTTGTCAGCTTGAAGCGCTAGGTTGATAACTCTCAAATACATAGGAAAGGAAATAGTAGTGGAGGCAAAGGTGGTATATTTAGATGCATTAAATCGAGAATTTCACAAAATAATTCTCTACTGTGGTAATTCGATACTTCCGTTCTAATTATCCAGGTTAATAAATGCGCACTAACAGTTATGTTTTTCATGCATTTATACCACTTACAGCAATGACTTGAAATAAAATCTAACTCAAAATTTCCTTTATGATAAATTTGGCTGTTTTGAAATCTTCAACTTTTTTATCATTCACTCTGATTTCTCTCTATTTTCTTCACGTCAATTTCTATAATATTCCTTATTTTGTTCCTTTCAGTCTTTCATGAGATTGTTATGGTGACCTATATTTCTTCCTATCTACTTTTATTCTACTCACTTCCTCAAGGTTTTCAGTATCGAATGGTTTTGCAAAACTCATTAATACCTTTTTCCATGTGACATGTAGAACATATCCCAGTATTAATTTGTATTGAATATCAGTATAATCCAATTGAGGTCAGATAAATATTATCACATCTGTCATTATCGTGCAAAATTAAATGGAAGGTGGCAAAGCAGAAATCAAAGAAGAAATGAAAGCTGAAATGGTAACCTCACCAAAGAAAAGAAAATCCACTTAGAGTTGATTTTGGCAGGCAATTTGGCAAGAATATAAAAGAGATAAAGCAGATAAAATAAAGCTGGAAAAGATGAAAAAGCTCGAAGATAAGCATTATGAGGATAAAAGTAGTTCAACTAGGTACCACTATTTGTGTAGTAAAGCAATTATAGTTGCCATTGTGGTATATATTAAGACGATAGAGATTTTGCCTCTGCGTAATTAGTAGAAGCTACATTATTTAATATACAAACCTAAGAGACACGAAGTTTCAATACCAGAGATGTTGTGATGTATCAGAATATCAGATTATCAGAGTATCAAATTAACACATTCTAAACTTTTCAAAATACTTTCCTACGACTTCTTTGATTACCTCTATATACCTCGGTAGGTACGGAGGTAATCTGGAGGTATATAAAAAGTTTATAAATGATTTCCCATAAATTAGCGAGACTAATAACATAATTACACAGATTATCATGCAAGTGTTAGTTCTGTACTTGTGGTTGACTACATTATACTCTGAACAAGGTACCAAAATGTTATGTTGGTCCATTGATGACGTTTATTAAGTTAGTTACACATGAATCTTTGAGTAAGTTTACAGTTTACTACCTTGTGAGATCTGGTATATTACTCGATAAGATTATTAAATAACTGACACTTAAATTAGTAGCACTGGTGGGTCAAAGGAATTTAACCCTGTACTTTGACAACTTGGATGACGCCTTTACACTCTTTGCTTCTACACATCCAGATGCCATTTTAAAGAAACTCAAATAACCACAAATTAATAATTGCTACCAACCCTCCAGTGAGATAGTCAGCTATTAGCATATATTTATAGCTGCTGTGATTGCAATTAGTACATGGATTGGATACAAATTATATATGATACTGTTTCTGAAAATACTTGTTTGTTACCTCCCTATACCGTAACTATGATTCTTGGATAGATAGGATTGCGCTTTGTATCTTTGTCAATTTCATACCTAATTGGATATATAGTTTATGGTTACGGTAGTGATTTGTTCCTTAGTTGACATAATAGTTCGGCGACTGATGGTGTCCTACCTTTCAGTCAGCTATTAGTTTCTTCTGCAAAGGTGATAATTCTTCACCTCGAGATATTAACCTTTTGGGTTTTAACGGGTTGTCTTGGAAATAGTCATGTAAATGTATGGGTATTCCAAATCAACTTCCAATATGCCACCAAAATTATTTTCATAATTCCATGATATCAAATGGTCTTGTATGACTTTAATCTGCTTTGTCTTTGCCCATTTAGAGGTCCTAACAGGGAGAAATTGTTTCATTGACTGACCAAACAAATTGTTACAGTCTTGATATATAATGAATGCGCATGGCTTATAATATGCATCTTATATATCATCTTGTTTTAATTTGCCTTTATTGCCAACATAGTATGGATGATTAGCTTGCACGTATGTTTGTGGAAGTATAGATAGTCTAGCACTTATTCTGCTTGTTGCGTGAAACAGATGATCTCATTTTCTAGGTTTGAGAAAAGTATATAGAATTACAGATATGTAAAAGTCAGCTCCAAAATCATCTATAGTCTCTACTCTAATGGTACATTTATCAAACCATTGCATATATGCATCAAGTCAATATTTAGACGCTCTATGTGCATTTGTAGTAGGAGTAAGTGTACTTTCGATGGCATAGAAGAAACATCGATCATCCATATTACGAACAATTTTCATGCATTCTTTTCTTTATCCAGTCAGGTAAATCAATGTACGATCTATGCCTAAGAAGCCTATATCAGTCAACGTACAAAGTTATGAATTCTATGCTTAGAACTACCATTGTGTATTGTTACGACTCTATGGTCTAAGAAAAATGTAACAGAAAGAAAGTGAAACCAACAAATCAAGTAAAAAAAAATCAACAAGCAATTTATTAATAGATAATTAAAATGAAAAATCAAAAAGTCACTTACAGTAATGTGTTTTGAAATCCTAATAATCCAATAAGAATGATTGTTCTAATCGCAAGTCCTAAATATAGAATGTTCCGAATTCACGGCTGTGTCCTTGAATGTTATTATGTGCCAATGGTCTCCAAAGTCCTGATGTACTAGAAATCTTGATGTGCTGATGTCAAAATGAAGTATTCCAAAATCTCTGAATAAGTTCACATAAATTCCAAAATCATCAATTAAAAATCCAAAATCCAAAAGTTTATGAGCACTGTTATAATCCAATGAATATTTAAAATAATTCCTCTCTTAGAATTTGGAATGAATTTTCACAACTGTAATAGCTCTTTACAAGACTGATAGTAATGTCAAAACTGAATAAATGTCCACCAAACATGGTATATATAAAGATTGGTCACATGACAGAATGTTCTAGAATGTGTGTCATCTTAATGGAATTTTACTTGTAAACAAAATTCAACCTTGACCTTCAAATTGAGAAAACATATTGATCAAAACAACCTAATTCAAGGACACTAGTTAAACATGTTTTTCCTGATAAACATTAAGATTTAACCAAATATTAAAGTGAAGAAACATTTATAATTTCCTAAAATATTTATAATATTATATAAACATCATACATAACACCTCCCCTCATAAAGAAAAAGAAAGATTTATATAATAAAGCTTTCTTTTGAATATACATCTAATACTACAATAACCAAAATTACATAAGAACATGTTTTATGATACTGGACTTAATTACATCAAGCAATATTACATTTCTAGGCACGAGAGAGTGCATCTGCAATCACATTGTCTTTTCCCCTGATGTGTTTGATGTCAATGTTATATTCCTGCAATATCAAACTCCATCTCAACAATCTCCGATTTTTATCTTTCATTTTGTTGATGAAAGTAAGGGGATTGTGATCACTGTACACAATAATTGGAGAAAGAGCTGAGGTAACATACACTTCAAAATGCTGTAAAGCCAATATCAAAGCCAAACATTCCTTCTCAATTGTGGAATAATTTTTCTGGTGCTTGTTTAGTTTTTTAGAAAAATAACACACAGGGTGATCCACACCACTTTTGTCTTCCTGAATCAATACTCCACCAACCCCTACATCACTTGCATCAACAGATAATTTAAATGATTGGCTAAAATTTGGTGCAGAAAGAACTGGTGCATTCTTAAGCATGTCCTTTAACTTGTCAAAAGATTCCTGACACTTGTCAGACCAATAAAATTTGGCTTTCTTACTCAATAAACTTGTCAAAGGTTCAGCAATTTTGGAAAAATTGGAACAAAATTTCCGATAATATCCAGCCATACCTAGAAATCGCATCAGTTGCTTTTTACAAATTGGAACTTGAAATTCAGAGATAGCTTTGACCTTAGCTTCTATAGGTTTAACTTGACCTTGTCCCACAATATGTCCTAAAAATGTGACACAAGCATGGCAAAACTCACTTTTACTCAAATTAATTGTCAGATTCGCATCGCTGAGTCGATCAAAGAATTTCGAATCGTTTACAAATGATCTTCCCAGGTGTTGTTGTAGATAATGACGTCATCGATATAAGCGTCACAATTATCAAGACCAAATGTTATCATGTTCATCAGACGTTGAAACGTTGCAGGCGAATTTTTCATTCCAAACGGCATGACTTTATCTTGATAAAGTCCATCTGGAGTTACAAATGCTGAAATTTCTTTTGCCCTTTCCGTCAGTGAAATTTGCCAGAATCCTTTTAAAAGGTCAAACTTGGTGACATATTCCGCATTTCCAATTTTATCAATGCAATCGTCCATTCTTGGGATTGGAAATGAATCAGTTTTGGTGACACTGTTGACTTTTCTATAGTCAGTACACATACGGAATGTATTATCTGGCTTGGGAACAAGAATACATGGTGAACTCCAGTTACTTTTACTTGGTTCTATGAAATCATTCTCCAGTAAATACTGAATTTCTTTCTTCAGATAGTTCTGTTTGAGAGGATTCATCCTATAAGGATGCTGTTTCACAGGCGCAGAATCTACAATGTCAACGTCATGATAAATTTTACTTGTTCGTGTTGGAACATCAGGAAACAAGTGCTCATAGTCATGTAATAGCTGTTTTAGTTCATTTCTTTCCTGTTGTTGTAGATGTGAAAGTTTCTGGTCTAGGTCGTTCAATATTTCTGAATTCCGAAGATTGGTTATACCAGAGTCACTATAGTCTGATCGTACTCCATCGTTGATATCTTCACTGTGTGGGACAGGTACAACTAAATTAACAGAATAATTAGCTGGGCTATCTCTGTCAAAATATTCCTTTAACATATTTATATGACAAAGTTGTTTCTGTTTCCGTCTCCCAGGAGTGTTAATGATATAATTTAAGTCATTTACTTTCTTTTCAACGGTATAAGGACCATAAAATTTAGCCTGAAGAGGATTCTGAGGTATGGGAAAGAGAGCCAGAACTTTGTCACCAGGTTTAAAACTCCTTTCCTGTGAATTTCTGTCATACATTAATTTCATTTTTGACTGGGTATTGTGACGATTAGTTCTTGCTACTTCACAGGCCTTTGACAACTTGTATTTGAAATCAGAAACATAATCTAGAAGATTAATCTTCGAATCTTCATTTGAAAGAAGTTTCTCTTTCAATAATTTCAATGGTCCACGGACAGTATGACCAAAAACTAGTTCAAAGGGACTAAAACCCAACGACTCTTGAACTGATTCCCTAACAGCAAACAACAACAAATGAACACCCTCATCCCAATCCTTTTCTGTATCAAAGCAATATGATCGAATCATATTCTTCAAACTTTGATAAAATCTTTCCAAAGCACCTTGACTTTCAGGGTGATAGGCAGAAGATTTAAACTGTTGGATGCCTAATTCATGCATAACTTGTTGGAAAATTCCAGACATAAAATTTGACCCTTGATCTGACTGGACAGATTTGGGAAGGCCAACAAGTGTAAAAAACTTCACCAAAGCTTTCACAATAGTTTTAGTTTTTATATTTCTCAGAGGAATTGCTTCTGGAAATCTTGTAGATGTACACATGATGGTCAACAAGTATTGGTTGCCTAACTCGGTTTTAGGTAAAGGACCAACACAGTTTACTATTATTCTACTAAATGGTTCATCAAATGCAGGAAAAGGTTGCAGATGAGCCTTAGGTATCTTCTGATTGGGTTTTCCCACCATTTGACAAGTGTGACAAGATCTGCAGTATTTAGAAACATCACTTTTGAGTTTCGGCCAATAAAAATGATTCAAGATCTTGTGATAAGTCTTACTGACTCCTAAATGACCAACCAAAGGAGTTTCATGGGCTAAATTAAGAATTTCCTGTCGATATGACTTAGGAACAACAATTTGATAGCTCACTGACCACTCGTCACCAGCAGGTACATCAGGTGGTCTCCATTTCCTCATAAGGACCCCATTTTTCACAAAGTAACACACTGGAACTTGTGTGGCTTCAGTTTCACTAATAGCCCTCTGAAACAAACACGATATCTCGGGATCTTGCTCCTGTTCAACGACAAGGGATTGTCGTTTGTCATCCTGATTAGAACAAAGAGAATGAGTTGCCAAAAGAGGATCACTGTGATCAATACCATTTGATTGATCAATACCTGAGGAAAAAGTGACCTCATCAAAAGACTGACCAATACATGTGTCAGCTAAAGGAATAATATCCTGATCAACATCACTCTCAAGAGCTCTTTTTGCCATAGCTCTAGTAACTGCACAAGCAGGGTACAAATCAGGGATTTCAGTTTCGACAGGATCAACTTTCTGATCCAAACAAGGCTTGTCAGTTACAAGTGGATTAACCACAACCTTATCTCCAGCTAGGTCATTGCCTAGTAATAAATGAACACCCTCTATGGGTAAAGAAGTCACTGCCCCAACAGTCACAGGTCCAGAAACTAAGTCTGATGCCAAATTTACACAATGAAGAGGAACATTTACAAAGCCGCACTCTACTCCCTGAACAAGAACACTTTCACTTGAAGAAGACTCCTCGGACAAAGGCAAAGTACCTGATAATAAAAGACTCTGAGAAGCTCCAGTGTCCCTTAATATTTTAATTGGGATAGGTTTGGCAGAATCACCAATAAGTGATATAGAACCTTCTGACATGAATGGTTCATAAGCCTCCAAAATAGAATCAGACTGGGGTTTGTTTGACCCAACAAATGTATTGCTTTCAATACAAGACCGTGACCTTGACCTCGTAGAAATAAGAGCATTTGGAAAAGCTCTGTCTTTACTCTGTTGCTTATTTTTCAACTTGAAGCAATCAGAAATAACGTGCCCTTTCGTTTTACAATAAGTGCACGTAGGAAGAGATAAGGATTTCTGATCAGTCTTATCAGATGTTTGATTCCTAACAGTTGTGCTGTTGTGAAATTTGGAAGTACTCGAATGAGATTGAAATGGTTTTTTACCAGAAAACTGCTGAGAGGACGATTTATTACCAAATGAAATTTTGTGAGTCAAGGAATAATCATCAGCCATACGAGCAACATTTTCCAAAGTTTCCACATTCTGCTCGTCAAGATAGGTTTTAACATCACTATGGATGCACCTCTTGAACTCTTCAATTAATACGAGCTGTCGGAGGTTATCATAAGCTTGATCAACTTTCTTGGCTGAGCACCACCTATCAAATAGTTGTTCTTTATCCCTTGCAAATTCGACATGAGTTTGTCCAGTTTCTTTTCTACAATTCCTAAACCTTTGTCGATATGCCTCTGGTACCAACTCATAAGCTTTCAAGATGTACTCCTTAACCACATCATAATCAGTGCTTTGTTGTACTGACAGTGAAGTGTAGACTTCACGAGCTTTGCCAATAAGTACACTTTGTAATAACAAAGTCCAATGCTCTCTGGGCCATTTCAAGTTTTCAGCTATTTTCTCGAAATGAGGAAAGTATTTATCTACTTCTTTTTCCTGAAAAGGGGGTACTAACCTAATATATCTAGTAACATCAAAACCTGAACTTGTATTTAAAGGAGTGGAGTGTGCTCTGTTTGCCAGTTCTAATTCTCTTAACTTAAATTGCATTTCCCTTTCTTCTCTTTGCATCTGCATCTGTCTCTCCTCTTTCTCTCTCTCCCTCTGTATCTGCCTCTCTTCTTTCTCTCTCTCCATCTGTATCTGCCTCTCTTCTTTCTCGCTCTCCATCTGCCTCTCTTCTTTTTCTCTCTCTCTCTCTGAATCTGAAGCTTTGCTAACTCTAAATCCATCTGGTTCTTTAACTCTAATTCCCTTAATTTCCTGTCAGAACCAGATACAGGCTTTCTCTTCGAACTTAAAGCACTACTATCAAAATTTCCCTTTCCTATTAAATACTGAATTAAAATAATCTTTATCTCCTGTTTTGTCAATGATACTTTTGCCTCAGATAGACTGTATTTTCTGGCAAGCTCGAGCAACTCATCCTTTCTCATGCACTCTAACCCCTCCTGGGTAGGTTTTGAAATGAAATTCTGAACATTAGATGCCATTGTAAATGCTTGTTGGTTTCACACACAAAAAATTTCTTTATTAAAAATCTTTGCCAAAGACAAAAAAAAATTCTCCGAGACAAAATCAATATGAATTTCAAAGATAAATTTAATATCTCTAATATGCTTTAAAGAAATTCAGATCCCAGAAGACGAGCCCCCAATTTCTGTTACGACTCTATGGTCTAAGAAAAATGTAACAGAAAGAAAGTGAAACCAACAAATCAAGTAAAAAAAAATCAACAAGCAATTTATTAATAGATAATTAAAATGAAAAATCAAAAAGTCACTTACAGTAATGTGTTTTGAAATCCTAATAATCCAATAAGAATGATTGTTCTAATCACAAGTCCTAAATATAGAATGTTCCGAATTCACGGCTGTGTCCTTTAATGTTATTATTTGCCAATGGTCTCCAAAGTCCTGATGTACTACTAATCTTTGATGTGCTGATGTCAAAATGAAGTATTCCAAAATCTCTGAATAAGTTCACATAAATTCCAAAATCATCAATTAAAAATCCAAAATCCAAAAGTTTATGAGCACTGTTATAATCCAATGAATATTTAAAATAATTCCTCTCTTAGAATTTGGAATGAATTGTAATAGCTCTTTACAAGACTGATGGTAATGTCAAAACTGAAAAAAATGTCCACCAAACATGGTATATATAAAGATTGGTCACATGACAGAATGTTCTAGAATGTGTGTCATCTTAATGGAATTTTACTTGTAAACAAAATTCAACCTTGACCTTCAAATTGAGAAAACATATTGATCAAAACAACCTAATTCAAGGACACTAGTTAAACATGTTTTTCCTGATAACATTAAGATTTAACCAAATATTAAAGTGAAGAAATATTTATAATTTCCTACAATATTTATAATATTATATAAACATCATACATAACAGTATCCTCAGTTTTGTCCTGTCAAAATTTGGTATTTAACATGTCGAACATGCTCTCCATGACTTCAGACATTTCTCTTGTGTTACTGATATTTTGAACTTCAGTTCTATGATGCCATGTAAAATTTGATATCGCATATGCTGCTCTTCTATCCATCCTATTAGGCAAATTTAGTTAAACTTTCACAGATCCAAAATCTTTCATCTTCCTAAAAATTATCTTCTTTAGGTAGCACAACGTGAGCAAACAATTCATCCAAATCAATAGCGTTTCTACCACGGAATGTATATTCAATTAAGGTTCGATTAAATGCATCTTGTATTAAACGAGTTGTGACTTTGTTTAGGTTCTGTCTATTCATTCTCTTACTTTCCTTCATGGTCGGAATACTTATTAGTGGTCTTTGTAGTCTTCCTGTTCTTCAATCTTTGGCATTTGTGATGCAAAATATACCCATTTATAGATATTACATTTTCGGATAAGGTAACTCCTACTTCTCTAGCTTCCGAATACTTTCCAACCTCCCTCACTAGAGAAAAGTCGCCAAAAGTTGAAATTTTCATAATTGTATAGTCTGATACTCTGACACTACTCATATCGATACTACACTACTGATACTCTGACACTACTCATATCGATACTACACTACTGATACTCTGACACTACTCATATCGATACAACATTTTCAGTTGGTTCCCAACTAATAAAGAACTGTCATAAGCTTTCCATTTTACGAGTACATAATTCTTATCATTCATTCGTTTGGTTTTTAAAATCTTTTCAATCTTGTAAAAATCACCTTCTTTGTCATTTAAAGATAATTCCTCTTCGTAGAAAATTCCCTTAATATCCTCGCCTCTTAAATCTACTAATTTGTACACTACCGGATCGTCTGCATTGCCTTGCCTTATTTGAAAATTTCTTCTGTGAAATTAGACAAATAGCCTTTGGAAAGACAGACTTATATTTTGAAATTTTGACACTTTTGGCCTAATTTAAATGTAGGTGTCCCAGAATGGTATGTTATTAGATAGCCATATATATATATTAATACAAACCTTACTTCTGTCATAATCTTTTGATGCTTGTATGGGAGACATATCTATAGAGGTGTGATAAGTACTGGTGTAACTTTCTACAAATTTAAGTAATAAATCAATCCGTTTTCTAGTTTCATTCTGAATGAAATAATTCCACATTCCAGTCTTTAGAGTTTGGTCGAAAATCTCCACCACAGATGCGTTTTTACCTGGGTAAGATGAGAAATAAGCTATACCTTTCTTATTCTATAATTTGATAGTAAAATTCCATACCTCGTCAAATTGTATCTTTAAAGGTTTACGCCCACTAAAGATAAATTTAAATGCCTTATATATGTCATCCCCATGTTCAGATTTTAATTTTCGGGTACATGCTTATTTGAAAGAAAAAAAACATCCATAACAATCAAAATGATATGTATCCACTATCTTCGTAGTCTTGCGTCTCAACCAGATCTGCTTGCACTTGATCATCAGTATGACTAACATAGACCCTCCTAAATGGAAATAGTTTTCGACCTTGCTTTTGAAGTGTGCACGTCGATTGTGAGGGTAACTATTCCTTTAACTCATCACATTTAATATGCACGCCTACTTGTTTCATTCGTTGCCACAGAATGTTTATGTCTAATATAGATGCCTATAATTAGTTTCCATGAATGACATTATAAATAATTACAGCTATTTAAATGAGTTGTATTGTGGTAAAAACAAACATTTTTAAAGATATAACTTTAGCTATTTATGACTTTTGTCCAAAAGTCTCAATGTGAGTACACTCAAATGTGAATATCTTTACACATTTGAATGGTATTAAGGTATAGTTCGAGGTTCCCAGTTAGGAAAATATAGTGCAAGAAAATATAGAAATAGGTCTGTCTTTAAAGGATCTAAAGATTATTTTGCCGTGCTTTAGAAAGGCAGAAAAGTTTTGATTTTCGTATTAGGTGGGGACAGCATTTAATGTAAATAACATTATATTATACTTAAAGCGTTCGTATCAAAATCTCTTAAATATGAGTCTGCAAACTTTATGTTAGACATATCCGAAACATCAGATGAGAAAACATACTTTGCTTCATTCTTTATGAGTCTGGAAGACATAATTGCATTTTCTAAAACTCTCGACAACGCGGAGATCGAATTTTCTAGAACGTATTTAATTTTAAATTCGATAAACCTGTATATTCGGTTTTAGAAATGCCAGCTAATTCCATTCCAAATACTAGATTTATTCTTAACACTTATTTAACCGTGAGGTTTTTAGGTTTGAAAAATTTGTGTAATTTTCTGAATGTCAAAGTGTTATTCATTTCGCTTAAAGACGGAAATATTAAGTTTCATCCCTTTATTCTATTTGCTGTAGAAACAGCCACATAAGAAAACACACTGCTCCAACTTCTGAGCTCCACCTCTTCGGTGCTCCGCCTCTTCAACTCTCGCAGCACTAATAAAATATTTTGTGATAAAAGATGGTAGTTATAAAGGTAGTACTTGTGTAGAGGTAAAGGGTAGTAGTCGGGTGCCCTGTGCAAATCTTGTACGCATTTAGATATTTTTTTTTAAAAAAAATACTTTCTGGAAACTTTCTTGGTTACTTCCCCACTTCCGGATGTATGAGAGAGGCATGGGATAGATATGAGAGGTTTCGCTCGTTGACGTAGATCCACCAAATCGTGTACAGTCACACATTTACTCTCTTGACTAAGTTTCTTTTTTATGTGCTGTTTTTATTTATCCGTTCTTCATCTTCTGGATTAAGTTTGGCATAATTCGTATGAATTTTAGTTTTCTGCTGCTCATAGAAAGAACTAAATGTATCCTTCTTGTTACATTTACATTTATAAGTATCATCACCGATTGCTTTCTCACTGTAGTAGTAAGCTACAATGTAGCCTTTGTCCTTTCTCATATTGTATGGATATTATTGACATTCTCTGATATTTTATCTCTCTCTTTTATATCTTTTCTTCACTGATTTGAGACATTTATACGTGCTATGTTATCAAATAGTTCAGATAGTACAGATACTTCAAATAGTAGAAATAGTGGAAATAGTACAGATAGTACAGTCTAAGTAGTATAGTAGATGGTAAGCGGGAATACCAATTGATCAATACCTTAGTATCTGTATTTCATAGTATTTATAATCTATCACGTTTTCCGTGCGGGAGCACTGAGTTTTTGGAACTGAATTTAATGAATAAGAGTAATACAGATTGGTCAGTTGGTATCCTTGCTTACTATCTTCTGTAATATATGTGTGATGGTATGTTTGTGTGTATGTGTGAGTGTGCTCACTAATACCCTTTACTTCACCCGGTGTGTATGGATGGATGGATGGATGCATTGTTGCATGTTTCTGTGGTTGGATGTATGATGAGGACTTCTGACCATTCCAATTACCCATTCCCTTTGATGCTGTATATGTATGCATGGTTGTGAAATGATATGTGTGATAATCCATAAGTGTATGAGTGACCATTATCTATCTATATCTTTCCTCATCTTTTAGGTTTGTAAGGGTGAGTGTTGGATGGTCATTAAGCGTGTTAGTGACCATCTCACCTCTATTTATTTTGTAAGGGTAGGTGATCGATCACGAAAGTATGTGTTGGATGGAGAATACGTGTTATTCTTCAGAACTCTGCATCCTACTTTACATCCACTTCCCTCACACATCAGTTTGCATTTTGCAGGTGTAGATGATCATAAGTCAGGATATGTCTTGGTAAGTCAAGATGGGTGTTGGTCAGTAGGTGTGGGTCTAAGTCAGTAGGCTTGAGTGCTTGTCGGTAGGCGCGGGTCATGGTCAGTAAGAATGTGTGTTGTTCAGTAGGTTTGGGTGTTTGTGCCGCGAGTAATGAATCATGTTCAATTCACATACGACCCCAAAGTGCCTCTTAATGTTAAATTGTCATAAGACCGCATACCGTCTCACAATGTCAAACATATCGACGTTTTCAACATTAAATTTCCGTAAGACTCCATACCGTCCTAAAACCAAGATGGCCAAACAGTGGGCTTTCTCGTAAGATCCGATACCATCCTCCCTCCCCAGATCCCCTTAACTACTGATGTAGTTGTTTTAAACCAAATAAATAGGTAATCGAACAAGAATTAATTAGAAAGACATACTTCATAAATTAGAGTATGAATACAGAACTTAATTAACCTTCATATTGAATCACACATACTCTCATTTTTAACATCAGTCTTAAAAACAAAACAAAAAATATTTTTTCTTAATAATTTTCACTGGGACTTTCCTCCATGAGGAATACGTCCCAGTGGTAGTATCATTTCAAGTGATTGAAAATGATGATGGAGACAGCGAAGACCATTAGCAATGCCTTGCAGTTACGGTGACATTTTTAAATATGAAATAATTCTCAATAAATAATTTCAAATAATATGAAAAATGTCGATTGCGAATGAAAGTATTTTAGGAAGAAATTACAGTTGTTTTGTTATTGTGTGTATTCGCCATAATTCAGCTTGAAATTTGTCAAAAGGTGTACTCATCAGGAGAAGTATTAGGCATAATATTAACAATATGATAGACATCTATTCTCAGTTCTTCGTCAAGGAAACTATCTCAAGCAACTTCACACTACAGGAAGTAAGTAACTAAGTATAGAAGAAAACCACATTCGTGCTTTCAAATAAAAGAAAAAAGTAAACGCTCCCCTCGAACCATTTTCCCAATTAATCTATAGTAAGTACTTCCTAATTAGCATTCAGTCATTATATGAATCATTTCTGCAAACATTTTGGAAAACTCCAACAGAATAAGATTGTAACTGGGATTATTTTCTTCAATCAATAATATGATTTGTACTATTTTCAACAGAACTTCAGTTAAACATGTCTGTAATACCGTTTGCTATTATGCAAAACTATTGCACCGCCTTAGGTAAATTACTCAACATGATTCAATTTCAACTGCCCCTGCAGCCACAATTAGGCTTGCCTAGAACTACTGTGGTTTGACTCTGAAAAGGGGTTCCCTTTAAAAAAAAAACTTCAATGCTTAAAACTGCTGCACCTATAAAGTTTACACAGCGACTGCAGTGATATGATAGATCATTTCATTGAATCATTTTGTGCCTAGAAATGACAAATTTAACAAGTATCAACAAGTACAACCTTTAAAGGAGTGGAGCGTTAGCAAATTGTATAATTTAGATATGACGATTATATTACCGCGGATTCACTGTATTAATAGGTTTGACGTGGCACTTTTCGCACAATATGTGTTAACACATAATTGAATATCTCTGAGAAAATTATCGCGCTGAAATTTCCTGAGAGAATCAAATGGATTACGAGGCTGGTTTCAGCTATTTAATTGACGCTGCGTAATGAATTCCACTCAATGAATACAATATCCGCCCAAATGTAGAAAGTAAGTCTCGTCCAAACAACGAATTTGAATTACAAATTAGGAGTTGATTGTGTGTGCGTTTGAAATGCTGAAAATATGTATTTTATTCATTTTCTCTTCTATTTTTCTTTAGGCAGAAACTGTACAGAACATAAGAGTTTTGCCTCCCTTCCAAAATTAGATATTGATGGGTACGGTTTTGTTCAAATTATTTATGCTAAATAAATTCTACATCTTCAACAAAATCACTTTCATGTAAACTGCATTTTATAAGGAAATATGCAAACCTTTAAATAAATGACAAATTCATATAATTACAGCTGCATTGCCACTGAGTCGATATCACATCTGGATTTAAATTTTTAGGCTATCATAAAATATGCCCATCATATAAAATTATTTTTCCCAAACTTGACTCTCTCTCTCTCTCTCTCTCTCTCTCTCTCTCTCTCTCTCTCTCTCTCTCTCTCTCTCTCTCTCTCTCTCCTTAAGCTGCATTTGTACAGATGTACGAATCATCAGTATTTGAGTTTGGCGATGAAGATTTGTTTCTCAGATAATGCTGGCTGAGGACATGTGCGTAACAAGTAGATTTTTGCATACAGACTATGATAGAAGATCATACCACTTTTGAGCTTGAGTCAGAGTTGGAAATATTTATTATATAAACTAATCCCAAAGGACTTTAAATTTGAAAACCACTTTTCATTAGCTAAAAGTGAAATTTCACCCTTAAGGTCGGGTTTTATCGCTATTATACTTATTTTACAGTGTAATTGACTTGTACGGATGTTTTTTTTTTTCTTTCTCTCCATATTCAACAGTCAACTGTCGTACTTACTCCCCAAATCATGAGTTGCATATGATCATGAAATTTGCCTTGTAAGGTTCGTTCTCGTATCCACACTCACATATTATTTCGAAGATATAAGCCATGAGTATCATTCGAATGAAAATCAAAATTAAGTGACCATCAAAATTTGGGTTAAACGCACTTTCTAATAATATAATCGACTTGTCTAGGCAACGGAAATCTTAAATGTATGCAGTAATACTAAATCGGTAACTAACTCGTTAGTAGGCAGTAATACTAAATCGGTAACTAACTCGTTAGAAGATGAATAAACGCCCACAACCTCATCTTTAAGTCCGAGATTTGACTTAAGTTTAGTTGAGTGATTCAACAGCGCTGTCTTATCAAAACCAAAACACTTTTCACAGTAATAATGGAGTATATAAATGTATATTAAACATTTGTATCGTTGTAGGTTTAAACTTATTTCAAAATAGAAAAGAAATAATTGTTGTTATCATGTGTACAATAAACAATTCAAATTTGTTTTATTTGCGTCATCAAATGATTTTACAACAAATACAGTAGTATAGTAATGCAAGTTACTTGACTGATTTTTCAACTTTTGTTAAGTTGCATACTTAATAAAAAAACACAAACATAAAAATACAAATAAATATGCGTTTGCTAGATGATATGATACATTATTCCACGCTTGAAGTCTCAATCTTTTGTATTTTGTCTCATGCGCTCGTAACCTCATAATTTTTTTTCTCATCTCTAAGAAGCAGAGGTGAGCTATTGCACCACTGTCGACATCGCCGTCCGCTCATGTGAAAGCATATTCATATGTACGGCCTCGCTGCATCTCTAACATTTCTTCTACTTAGGTCGTAAGCAACGGTTTAGAGTGGGTTTCATAGCACCTGCCCGTGGGGATGTGGCATGACTCGCTAATTTGTTACATACATGCATATTAGTTGTACATTCTTAGCTAAGTATTTTTGCGCCCTGTATACATACTGTTAGCCTATATCTGTAATCAAGAAACTGTTTGAGGATATGCATTTTGACGAGTACTACACCTGTTCATAAAAATATATCACAATGAACAATATTTCACGCTTCACTAACTTTGGTTAGCATTTGTGTTTTAAGTTTATTTCTCAAGCTATGTTATTCTTAGAATCATCATGCCTAGAGGAATGTAGGCACCTCCAGTAGTACCATACCGTCAAAACAAAAGGAGGTCACTGTAACCTATATTTCACATTTTGCAGATTTTAGCATTAGTTTTTGTGCATAGGTCATGACCTCATAGGTTCTTCCCATTCTATATATTACATAGAATCGTACAACCTCATCCTAAAAGTGGGTCACTGTGACCCATATTTCTCGCTTGACTAAAGTGGGTTCAGTTTTGTATTTTAAGGTTTTAATCAAGTAAGCTTCATGCTAGAGTCATAAATCTAGAAAATTGTATGTATTTCTATTAGCACCAAACCATTACAACAAAAGAGGTTCAGTATGACATACATGTCACATTTTTTTTGCTCAGGTTAAATTAGTGCGTTTCGTTCATGAAGACATAGGTTTTTACCATATTTTTATACATATTGTTATACCTAGAATCATCAAATTTGGTAAGGGATGCATCTTGATAGGTACTACACCCTCATTTCACTAGTAGGTACTGTGATTCATAATTCATGCTTCAATAACTTTGGTTTCATTTTGTGTTTAGACTGGTCAGCCTAGAATCATTTTATAAATCTCTGTTAATAACCACACCTGTACAGAAACGAAAGTCACTGTGAATTAGACTTAACATTTCGATGGTTTAGGTTAAGGTTTTGCTTTAAGTTCATGTTTTTGCATGTTATGTACATACTATCCTATGTAAAATCATGACAATTGGTGAGGGGATGAATTTTGATGAGCACTAGTAACTTATTGCAGACGTAACCTATAAATCATGCTTCAGTAGCGTTGTTGAAATTTTGTATTTAAGGGTCATTTAGTGTGCGCTGTGTATGTTAGAATCAGGAAGCTTGATAGTTGAATGAATATTGTTAGTACTACGCCTTCACAACCAAAGAAGGTTACAGCGACCTATATTGTATGCATTGTTAACGTAGTTTAAGTATCTCAGTTTAGCTCCTCACATATATTTTTCGATAGTATAGGACTTTATGTGCAGTGCGGTTGGAATTAGGAATAAATATGTTTGTGCAATGGTAAGCATTCCATACTAATGGATATACATTGTACATCGTCACAGGTTACCATTAGCAGTTTAATTGTGCATTTTTCATGTGAATAAGTATAGGAATTAGATCAGTGGGCTGGATGCATTGCATGTATGGCATCAGCATTAACGGCTCACAAAGTAATTACTGGTGTATGAACTATGTTTTTAATAGTGGTCATACTGGCTGTTACTCCAATGTGTTATGCATGACCATATCGGCTGATGATTACTATATCGGCTGATGATTACTATATCGGCTGATGATGACCATATCGTCTGATGATGACCGTATCGGATGATGATGACCATATCGTCTGATGATGACCGTATCGGATGATGATGACCGTATCGGATGATGATGACCGTATCGGATGATGATGACCGTATCGGATGATGATGACCATATTGACTGATGATGACCATATCGGATGATGTGTTTGAGCAGCAAGTCAAGCTTGTCTGATGTAAAATACTGATGGAGAATGTTTAAGCTCTTTGTCACTTATATACAAAACTAAGTAAAATATCAGTTTCTGTATTTAACAAGAGATATATTTTACTACGTGGATAAGTATAATACACCTTATTACTTTCAAATGGAGGGGTAAATAAAAAAATAAAACGAAATAGTACTTATACTAACGTCTGACTGAGGGCTTTAGTCTCATTTACATATATGGGATGAGGTTGCAAATGATGTAGACAGACCCTTACAAGTTAGCAATCCACCTCAAATCGTGTCAAAAATGACAAGACGGGTTCAAGTATTAAATATCCAGCCACATTACAAAAGCCGGATTATAATAATGTCCAGTTTCATTCGCTCGCATGCTGTTGTCAAGCTAACATCGCTTCGCAGTCTGATTTGTTGTTTCACTTCAGTTGTTGTTTCAAGAAATATGGATAGACAAGACAACCTGAAAAAATCTCCAGACTATTCACACATGGCTTACAGTATGATTGGTCACGGTACACACGATCACCGATAAGCAGCAATTTATTGAAACTATTTTGTATGTAAATTAGCATATAATGCCAGACAAGACATGATTCAGTAACTTACAATAGGTTTTGATGCCTCATTTCATCCATATAATAACGAAACGACGCCTATACAACCAATCATTCATAAGCAGAAGAAGAGATCTACCCACACAACTGTTCCCCTTACCGGTCGGTCGCCAATCTTGACCATGGAGTAATTAAGTATTTTGCATCTGTAATCTAGTTTAAATTTAAATATTTGAACAACTGTAACTTTGACACATTGAAGAAGCACTGTTAACTCGGAAAAATGAGATCCAGTTTGTCTGAGATAGGGCTTATAATTTCATCATGAATATACAAAACATACATATACCTCCAGCGCCAATTCCTAGAACAGAACATGGTAATTTGGTGTGACCAATATATAAACGATGATTGTTGGTAATAAAGTAGTCTATAAGAGCATGTGTTTTTAATGGGGTAGCTGTGGTGTAAGTTAGAACATTTTCATTTGGCAACATTCCAATAGAATCTACTGACTTTTTCAATAAAATTTGAAGAAAAAAAAAACTATATTAAGATGCTTCTTTTGCATAAGTAATGAAGAAGCTAATCTTTGTGCGAGACCTCAGTCACAGATTCGTGCTTAAACCATTTTCTTTCCTGAGAACAATTTGAATAAAGCGACTAGGAGATAATCAATATAGACAAGCTGTGTAAATAAGACAAAGAAGCTGTCTAAAGTAAAAATATATTTTTTCTGAAGCTGAATGCAAATACCGGTTTGTTTATATGCCATTATGCATAGCTTAAATGTCAACTTTTTAAATTGTCTTGGTAATATATCTCAAGAACTCGAAGTTTCTCCAATAACTAAAATAAGCTGTAAAACAAGTGTAGGTTATTTTCATTGATAATCCCTTGATTTAGTTCGCTCAAATTTACTGTAACAGTATCATAAGACAAAAACTGCAGACTTTATTAAACAAAGTATCATGCTTCCTCATAATATATACACCTCTGCATAACTTATTTGCTAAACTCTTGTTTCCTAGATTTGTCTGCCATCCCACATTATTGAACTTTTAAACTTTTTCTCACACTCCGAACAATTTTCTCCTGAAAATAGATGGTATATGTGTGATATTTTAGTAAGCATCTCTGCTAGAAAACTGTAGTCTTTTTAAGCAATCTTTGGAAATCGATTTGAAATAATATTGTGGTAAAGTACAATAAACTTTTGGTGGCAATAAAAACAAAAACATAAACAAAATAAGGCCACGCCATTATAGAGATGAAATGGACAAATGAAAAATACAGCAAAATTATAACTTTCTGTTTGTTCTGCATCTTCAAGAAGGTAACGGTTAAACAAATTTTGAATCTACTTCTTCGATCGATGTACATCTCTATCTGAAACGTTTATGTACATATCTATCACTTGTCCAACATTTTATCTGAAACTATGAAAAATGATTTTTATGTTTCACTGTCTTCATTTTCTCCCACCTACTTTACATCAATTTTCAAGTAAACTAGTTTCGTTGCCTGTAGTTAGATAAGGCAGACATTCTTAAATTCGAAATGCCATTGCTTTTTCTAATGTTGTCAAAGGGATAGTAACACAATGAGAAGAAATGACAACTAAATATCGTAGTATTACTCAAATGGATTAAAAATATATTACAATGTCACGAACTCCTGAAGAAGAAACATTTGTTATTAAGGAGAAATAATATAATAAATTCATTCGTAAAGACTGAAAAGAAAACAACATATACAAATTTTTTATTATTGACTTACTCCTTGGAAACTTCTAGATGGAAGGCAATTACTGTTAGAAATGATAATTTATATATAGTATTATCACAGTAACGCGCTCTTGATTGCTAGATCACGTCGAGTTGTCAGCATTAGAAAATCAGGATCATTACGAGACGCGAAGCGTCGAGTCATGATCCGGATTTTTATGCTGACAACGAGATGTGATCTAGCAATCAAAATCGCATTACTGTGATAATTATATTTTTGTTATATACCTATCAATTTTCAGATAATTTAATAAAATCACGATATGTAGCTGAAAAACAAGAAATTGCTAAACATTTCAACCTCTTTAATACGAACTTCAACATCTTTAATACGAACTTCATCTTAAAGCATAAACCGAATTACTTTTTGAAAGGCTGACATGTGCATGAATATATGAAACTTGTGAATCAAAGCTCACTCAGTTTGACTACTATCACTGTCAATAACACGAATTCTTCGACGCTTGGGGGCAGCAGACTCGTATATGTAATTTACAGTTATTGTGCAGTTCTCAAATTTGGCATCACGGAAGTTTTCACCAGCTGAATGACTGGAAGTTTCTTTCAGAGGCCAGGTTGAATGCGGTTGAACTGTTTCTGGCGGACATTGTGAGAGGCTCAGATGGAAACTTGACATGGGAATGACAACATTATTTTGACAGTTATCTACAACAGGATTGGAGAAATTGTTGAAACTTGATGGTACAAATTTATTGCAGAGAATGTTACTCATTTATAATTTCAAATTCATCCATTATGCGTGAAACTCACTAAAGTTACCATTTATGAATTTCCGCAAATGGGTTGTATTGTACAACTGTAATGTTTTGGTACGTGATTTCCAAATATGATCTTGTTTCAGACGAACATTTTGGCAATGTTTTACTACTTCAAAATAAAGGAATAATGCTTTTTTATTGTTGTTGTGACAAAAACATGGTTTAGACCTTTCAAATATTTTACCTATAACGCAAGGTTTCTGAACTAACTTCGATGTGAGAGCTTTGTTTATTGCTAGTGTTGGCATTCCATCGCTAGGGGCGTTGCTATTGTCACAAGGAAACCTCGAGGATAAAGTAGTTCCAAACCTCGTTTGAGAGTATGGTAATACGGGTTTAGAAAACGATAGTATCGTTTTCCTGCTTGTAGCAAATGACGGTAAAATTCTGGCTCTTTCTTGGGTAGAAAATTGGTAGGTATATAATAAAATTTAACAAAGTAAACATTTACATGTGGATTAACCTTATTTATGTGAAAAAGGCTGGTGCGCCTGCCTATAGGCAAATCTGCAATAAAGTATTGTTTCTTAAATTAAATACTTTGGACGTTAACAATAAATCATTTGGTTTATGTAATAAAGATCTTTTATATATATATATATATATATATATATATATATATATATATATATATAGAGAGAGAGAGAGAGAGAGAGAGAGAGAGAGAATGTACAATAGTTTGATTGATTGATAATATAATATAACACGTCCACGCACGCATGTACTTGAACAATGTTTCTTCAGTAACCAATATTTTACAATAGTTGTTCGTATTTCCTCTTATATTTATATTTTAATACGCATGAGTAATTTGTAACTGCTATAATACATTAATTTTATTAACATATCGTCGAGTACTTCTCTAAATGCTCCCAGGGCCAGTTTAAGCACTTGGCAAACTCGACGGTCGGATGGGGCGACACAATTTGGAGGGCGGCAAAAAACTGAATGAATAAAAAAAAGAAAGAGAAAAAATAGCGTAAAATAGAAGATAATAAGCGTCTAAAAATAGAAAGAGAAAAATAGAAGGAAAGAATAAATGTACAATATTCATTTTTGAAAATGAATTGTGGGGGATGGGGGGGGGGGACAATGCTGAAGGTTCGCCTTGGGCGCCAAATACCCTTGTACCGGCCCTGTATGCTCTACCTCCATGTTAGAACAGTATGGACAGTTAACAGTTTGGGTTTTTTTTTCTTTTTTATGAAGGCAGCATTCACTCAAGGCTGAATAATCCAATAGCCAATAATACGGACATTAGACAAGGAAATAATTAAATTTGCAAGATGCTTATGCAGACTAAAAAAACTATTGGAACTTGGCTTAAATCTTACGATGGAAAACAGCTATATGTCATAGTTGTATCATGTCTGGCTGTTACGATTTACAATTCATTTTGAACTGTTCATTTTCAAAACACCACTACACGCAAAATATATTGCCCTGGGATGATGAAATGTATGAATATGGATACAGCATTCACATTTTGGTCAGTGATTTTAAGGTGTATATCGAGCTATATGTACTTATACCATCTGACATAATTTAGAGGAAAGTCCCCATAAATTTGAACAGAGGATTATACGTAGCAGAAAATTTAAATAGCTCCATCCCAGCACCTGTTTTATCTCTAAATCATGTTGATGGTTGAGATAAGACATATACTTCTTATTTTCATTGCAGACTACAAATTTTATCTTACTTTTAAAATGATGTATATTCAGCATTACCTCTGCTAACTTTAACTAAGTTATTCATAATAACTGCAGGTTGTAGTCTGGATTTTGGCATATATACACTTCAACACTTGCCTGTTCCTTTAGAGTTTCTGGATTTTGGCATATATACACTTCAACACTTGCCTGTTTCTTGAGAGTTTCTGGATTTTGGCATATACACACTTCAACACTTGCCTGTTTCTTTAGAGTTTCTGGATTTTGGCATATATACACTTCAACACTTGCCTGTTTCTTTAGAGTTTTGCGATCTTGATTGGATGAAAAGCAGTAAGCTCTAAAACTTATCACTTGAGTCTTTGTGATGAAATTATATTTGTATTTTAAAATATTAGCTTGCCTTACACTCCTATTATTTCTCTCATGCGACATGTGACAGGAAATAAACATTCCATGCTGTGGATTTACGTTCAGTTATAGATGATCAAGGTATCAATTAACATTTCATGAGGAATATATTTTTTTCACTTCGTTTTTATAAAGTTCTTCATCTTTTTGTTCTGTTTGCGGGAAATCTAGAACAACTTAAGCCTTTCAGGTATTAATTTACAGCCTAATATTCAATTCGCAGGTCTTATTACCTGAAATGTGGAACATTGCTGTTGATAATTGTTTCGTGCAAACAATAATGCTGAAAATAATGTTTAGTATATTACACTTGTCATACATTGCATTAAGATATTTGCATTTGTCATACATGTGCATTAAGATCTTTACATTTGTCATACATAGCATTAAGATATTTACATTTGTCATACACTTATCATACATGTGCATTAAGATCTTTACATTTGTCATACACTTGTCATACATGTGCATTAAGATATTTACACTTGTCCTACATGTACATTATGATCTTTACACTTGCCATACATAGCATTAAGATATTTACATTTGTCATACACTTATCATACATGTGCATTAAGATCTTTACATTTGTCATACACTTGTCATACATGTGCATTAAGATCTTTACATTTGCCATACATAGCATTAAGATATTTACATTTGTCATACACTTATCATACATGTGCATTAAGATCTTTACATTTGCCATACATAGCATTAAGATATTTACATTTGTCATACATTTGTCATACATGTGCATTAAGATCTTTACATTTGTCATACACTTGTCATACATGTGCATTAAGATATTTACACTTGTCCTACATGTACATTAAGATCTTTACACTTGTCATACATGTGCATTAAGATCTTTACATTTGTCATACATGTGCATTCAGATCTTTGCATTTGTCATACATGTGCATTAGGATATTTACATTTGTCATACATGTGCATTAAGATATTTACACTTGTCATGCATGTGCATTAAGATATTTACATTCGTCATACATGGCATTAAGATATTTACATTTGTCATACATGTACATTAAGATATTTACACTTGTCATACATGTGTATTAAGATATTTACACTTGTCATACATGTGCATTAAGATATTTACACTTGTCATACATGTGCAGTAATATCTTTACACTTTTCATACATGTGTATTAAGATATTTACACTTTTCATACATGTGTATTAAGATATTTACACTTGTCATACATGTGTATTAAGATATTTACACTTGTCATACATGTGCATTAAGATATTTACACTTGTCATACATGTGTATTAAGATATTTACATTTGTCATACATGTACATTAAGATATTTACACTTGTCATACATGTGTATTAAGATATTTACACTTGTCATACATGTGCATTAAGATATTTACACTTGTCATACATGTGCAGTAATATCTTTACACTTTTCATACATGTGTATTAAGATATTTACACTTGTCATACATGTGTATTAAGATATTTACACTTGTCATACATGTGCATTAAGATATTTACACTTGTCATACATATGTATTAAGATATTTACACTTGTCATACATGTACATTAAGATATTTACACTTTTCATACATGTGTATTAAGATATTTACACTTGTCATACATGTGTATTAAGATATTTACACTTGTCATACATGTGTATTAAGATATTTACACTTGTCATACATGTGTATTAAGATATTTACACTTGTCATACATGTGCAGTAATATCTTTACACTTTTCATACATGTGCAGCAAGATCTTTACACTTTTCATACATGTACATTAAGATATTTACATCTGTCATATATATGCATTAAGATATTTACACTTTTCATACATGTGCATTAAGATATTTATACTTGTCATACATGTACATTAAGATTTTTTCTTTTCTGCGAGTAGGGAGTGGAATATCCATGCAAGAACATTCAGTCAGGGCAGGATGTATAGGTTATATGAAGAAGACTAGGAAAGTAAACATAGATACCTCGATGTAATCTCAGGGAGAAGTACGTCGTATGTGTGATAGATTTTGCTTAGATATTGTATATTTGTATTATTATTATTATTATTATTATTATTATTATTATTATTATTTATTTATTTATTTATTTTAACGTTACTGTAATATATACTAGTCACAAGGGACCGCGGTAGTTCAATGGTTAGCATGATAAACTCACGACAAGAATAATACGAGTTCAAATCATACCATCGGGTCAACACTGATCTGCAAGGCATTTTACTTCTATTGCCACGGCATGATATAACTTCCTGTGCTGCTGTGCCGTAAAACACCAAACCAAACTGTTTGTCACTATTTAAAACTTATTCTTAACATTAAGAAATGTGCTATTTAAAACGATAGATAGCTTGTTGTGTATATTAAGGAATGTACAAAGACGTTATAAGTCAAAAACTTTATTATAAAAAAAACATTCGCAAGGTGTCCAACTAAGTATGTTAACAGCTACTTTGGAATACTTAGTGGTTGTTACACATAATAAGACATTCCTATGAGGTTTCACTACACTAATTGAGTCAATCAGCTGCTATTGCATGCTGTCATAGTCCCTAAGAAAATCATTAACATTTTTTCTCAGAATTTTCCTGGAGATGCTTATCAATGAAGATAGTTACTTGTATTAAATAGAATGAAGCATTGAAGTCTAAACAAAAAATACAATGTTTATGGCGTTCGGCCTCTTGGCTTTTGTATAGCAAACAGGTGTAATCTGACCGGTTCCTAAAAGGTCACTTGTACTAAACTTTCCAGACATTTCATTCAAATGCAACTATTTGTTTAGAAAATGCAACATTACCTATTTTTATTATTTATGTGATGTCAAGGTTGCTGAGTAAATGCAACATAACCTATTTTTCTTATTTGTATGTGATGTCAAGGTTACTGAGTAAATGCAACATAACCCATTTTTATTATTTATATGTGATGTCAAGGTTACTGAGTAAATGCAACATGACCTATTTTTATTATTTATATGTGATGTCAAGGTTACTGAGTAAATGCAACATAACCTATTTTTATTATTTATATGTGATGTCAAGGTTACTGAGTAAATGCAACATAACCTATTTTTATTATTTATATGTGGTGTCAAGGTTACTGAGTAACATGGATACGATAGTCTTGGTGCACCTGAACTTACAACAAATTACTGAATTTCATCGAAATTGTAGAAAAATGAAGGAAATATATAAGGAACTTAATGAGAAAGGACTAGATTACTTATGACATCAGCATGATACATATGATACAATCATTGATAATTGTATTGAATCTCTTTTTGGCGGGAATGATACATTTTATTAACGCAAAGAAAGACCTTTAAAGGAGAAGTTGTAGCAACATGAGAGTGTTAAAATATTGCATCATTTAGATGTGATGAGTATATCAAAGATGATGCACCATATTAATATGTCTGACTTTGTACGATATGTCTTACAAGGTAGTTAGCACACAATCAAATTTGCTGAGAAAAACAGATGAGAAGGCTTGTTTTCAACTATTTAATTCACGGTGTCTAAGATATCCCACTATATCAATATCATGTCCGCTCAAAAGTGAAAAATCAGTATCATTTCGAAAACGATTTGCGCAATAGTCTCTTTGATTTCTATTATAAACAAGTGTTTTTTCTTTTCTTTTTTTTATAACTTTCTTAAAAGTCCACTAACTTGACCAACGTTTGAGTACCGCAGTAATTTGTCTAATGTATATACATAATTACACAAGAAATTTGGAAATGTTGAATGCTGTAACTAGTATTTTTCATTCTTTGCCATCTATATCTAAATTGGCTAAAAGCGCTGCCTGCAACGTGCGATCAGTGCACATTCTGACAAAGCCAAATTTGACCTAATACAGTTGTAGACACAGAATATTGTTTACTGGCCTTCACCTGAAAATGACCTATATTGAGGACAAGCCAGTCAGGTCATTTACAAGTCGTGCAGTACATACAATGCACAGGTTGCGCCAACGGCAAATAGAATATAGACATACATTTTTAATTTGTAAAAATGCCTTTTTTGTCTTTTATGACCAATATTTTTTATTCATCTACACTGATTTATATATACAAATCATACATGTGCATTTTGCTATATGTTGTTCTGTTTGCGGTTTTATTTTATTTATTTTTTTTTCCTTTAAAAAAAATTGAACTACGTTTTAATTGTATGCTTTAACTCTCCCTTTCTCTTTTAAGGAATTATGTATATGGAATCTATAATGTGCTTAAACTTTTGGCCTATGACTCTACTTTAAAATTGTGTCAAATAGTGAGTCATATTTAAGTTGGGTTTAGTTGTACTATTAATCAAATAACAACATGTTTACTGACATTTTGTTCAAGGTCAGAGTTGTTTACTGTGTCTGGGGTACATTTTCATTAATAGACGCATTTAGTATTGCATTATGGGTCATAATAGGACACGTTTCCTGTTGTGAAATGTGCCATTTGCAAGTTGTATAAAAGACCTGGAAATACGAATTAATTTCATTCCATTTTAGATCTTGAGTTGAAAAAAACTGTTTTTTTATGATCAGCTTTGGAATCATCCATTTGTTTGAAATAATAGCCGTGCAAGAATGCTGGAATCATGCTGTAATGCTATGCCATGCTGTATAAATAATTCAAAAGGAATTATTTATTGGACCATTCAACAGAGCTACCTGTATCATATTATCGTTGGAACATCATGACAGTCCAGACTCATTCATTCGGAACATTACCATCATTCTTTCGGAACATTCGTTCATTACGAAGACTCATTCTTTTGGAACATTCGTTCATTACGAAGATTCATTTGGAACATTCATTAACTTGCAACATTCATTCATTTAGAACATTTTATAGTTTCTATATATACAGGACTATCATTAGGACACTAATAATTGTTGGATTATTTGGATTATAATACTCGATACTGTAAGTGTATTTTGATTTTCACATTAATTATTTTAAAAAAATTGTTTGTTGATTTTTACAAACATTGTTGGTTTCACTTTCTTTTTGTTACGTTTGTTTGAGCCATAGGGTCTTAACATACCCTACTGACCATGGCACAAGTGATGTTCCTGTTGACATGAGGTCAAGATGGACTGGTGAGAGAAGTGGACATGACCTGCGTGGAGGGAACGTAAACATTGCTAAGCAAAATATAGATAACAAAGACGACACCTGTTTAATAATAAAACAATCTTTGCTAGTTACGAGTGGCGTTACAATGCTGATTTGTAAGGTTTGCTGAAACAAATGGATTTTGATAAAATCTGAAAATACGAGGTAGTCATACAAAGAAAAAAACAAAACATGGACTATATGCATCAGGAGTTGGTGGTTTATACATCTTTGTTTTGTTTTGTTTTTTAAATTTGGTATCTCTAATCCACAGTAAGATTTTGATGGCTTATTTTTGTTTACGTTATGTATACTCTGTAGCGTACTAACGAGGGGGGGGGGAGGGAAGGGTGGCAGTTGCCTCGGGCGCAAGAGGTCTTGGAGCGCCAAAACAGCTGATAAAAATTCGGGCCCTTTCGGCCATCATCGTCGCCCCGGGCGCCATTTACCCTTAGTACGCCGCTGCTTATACTGCCTTATCTCAAAATATTCCAGTAAAGATTATCCATATATTTGACATGGGAATATATATCTCTTTTATCGAGAGAACAATTGACATCATCACAATTGTATCGTCATTGTGAAGATATCACATCTGGTTCTACTATTTTCCTATTGGGAAATATATCTGTCGAACGAAAATATTTTCTCAAAATCGACCCCCTGTCACCAAAAACTCTCTCTCTCTCTCTCTCATTAATAGCAATAATGTATAACTCATTATTATTGGGGTTCAGTGATGAAGATATGTCTGTCAGATAATGCCAGCTGTCAGTTAATGCCAGCTGTCAGATAATGCCAGCTGAGGACCTCCTCAAGAATATAACATTTACATTGTTCGAGTTTCCATACTTGTTACCATACAGTGTCATAGATGCAACCTTTATATATATATATATATATATATATATATATATATATATATATATATATATAATGTGTGTGTGTGTGTGTTTCCATACAGTCAATACTTAGCCTCATTTTCACTCTGCAAGAACCTTGTGTTATGTAAATGCAATATTTTACGCGTAAGGTTGAAATATTTAGCATTTTTTCGTATGGACCTTCCAATCGTAATATTTTTTTTTTCACTTGACTGGAATAATATTTTCTTCTATTGAATGAAAACACAGGTAGCCTGTTTACGTTTCACTTGGCATGTAAGAAGAGACGAATCAAATAGATAATATGGTGGAAGGTCCTTCCGCTATTTTCGGTTATTAAAGCAGAGAGACAGAACATAGTGAATTCAACCATTTGGAGGCAATAATGGGTGTATATTGTGTGTTCTTCTTTGCGACACATGTATATCTGATTAGGCAAATCTGCGTAGCTGTTACAAATCTATCACCTTCTTTTCAGTTTGTCGAGTATAGCAAAAAAGGAATTGTGTAAACGAAATTGTCACTTCAGTTTAAATGAGATTTATATAGCATCGAAATTTAATTTACCAGCATGCGACTATGTAAATTAGAAAAAGACACGAACAAAATTGGATTTGCCATGTCTTATCAAGCTACTTTCCCTTTTGAAACATCCTTTGATAAGAAAGAAACATCTGAATTTGTAGTTAACAAGAGGTCTCCAAACGAAATATTTACTACGTTGGAGAGAACAATATACCAGAATACTTTAAACTTACTGAGGAAAGGGGAAAACAAATAAGATAAATTATGCCAAAATCTGAAGGAAGGCTTGCTTATTATTTATATGTGGATGATGGGACTGGTAATTGTTGACCCTTAAATGTTAGCAACTCATAACATATCGTGTGAAAAATGACAAATGTGTCACACAGTAAATACCTGAGTAGGACGTTTGACTCATTCGTCTTAAA
Organism: Margaritifera margaritifera; assembly: GCA_029931535.1. Classification (NCBI taxonomy): domain Eukaryota; kingdom Metazoa; phylum Mollusca; class Bivalvia; order Unionida; family Margaritiferidae; genus Margaritifera; species Margaritifera margaritifera. The sequence continues at coordinate 98,949 of JAQPZY010001570.1, forward strand.
CTATATCTTTCCCTAAGAATAATCACATGTTCAAATCATGTATAGAAGAAGTCTAAAGTAAGCATCGCTTCATTCTGGAAACTGAATATAAATATTTGGTTTGTTTATATACTCTAGTGCCTGGATTAAAAGTCAACTTTCTTTATCATTTCAGCTTCTTGCCTAAATACCAAGCTTCTTACATAACTAAATCAATCAACAATCCGAGAGTTAATTGTTTCAAGTTATAATTTTCGTCAGTTTGTGGACACAAGCTGACTGTAATTACATATTATGACAAATCGCAGACATAAATAAAAAGAGCATCATGCTTTGTTCATAATATCTTAACATAATGTTTTGTCACACATCTGTTTCCTAGATTGGTCTGGTATGACTCATTATAGAAATTATAAAGTTTTGTATACACACGGGATAACTTTGTATACACACAGGATAATTTTTTCCTACTGATCAGTAATATGTTTGGGATATCTTAGTCAACACCAGAGCTATACAAATTTAGTTGTTTTTTAAAACCTTTTGCAAATCAACTTTAAAAAGGTATTGAAATAAGTAATTATTATCAAATCGAGGCATAATATTAAAAAAGAAATAAACAATAAACCGACAAAACATAAAAATGAAATTTGCTATAATGTAGGCAACCAGCAAAGTACCTGATGGGTCAGCAGCTTCAAGAAGGTCATGTTTGGGCACAAATGAAAAAGTAAATTGTTATTCAATTCCTAGCTATCAGATGGAGCTATATGGACAATATGGAGCCTAGGTATTTACCCAATATTATGCCCTAAGTATTTAAAGATGATTTTAAATCCTCCAGTGACTTCCTCTTCTTCCCACATATATTATTCGTATTACCTAATGATCATGTCTTGAATTGTGCTAAGTTGCAATTGTAAATATTTGTTCAATCAACTAGTCCATCTATAAAGGTATGATTATAAAGAACAAAAGAATTGTATACCCAGCATATACATCACTATAAGTGCTAGTAAATAAAAGCCAAAACAATATTTTTTCTATTACTGTTTTACCACCTCAGATTCGTTTATCAGTTTCCATATATCATTGTTTCATAACAAAAATTAGAAGACTTGTTCGCAAAGGATACCTTCTGGATTACGTACTTGGTTTGGTCTGGAATCCATAGAAATTAGCTAGTGAAAGACAGACACTAGTATTCAAAATTCGAAACAATATTTTATAGGAGCGAAATATACATAGCAGAAGTAATATGTGACACTTGAGACCCAAATGGAAATTAACATTATGTAGTAGGTTTACATGAGGGGGGGGGGGGGTAAAAATGTTCATTGCCCTGGATGGGTCCATGCATTGGTTTAACATACTATCCAACACGCACTTTTTGATTCCTATCTAACATCCATTTGTTATTACTATCCAACACCCACTTTTTGATTACTATCTAACATCCACTTTTCAGTGCTATTCAACACGCATTTTAGATACTATCCAGAACCTCACATCTACTATCCAACGAAATGGGTTGGATATAAAAGAAGATAGATGAAATCACACATTATCACACACAAGAAGGTAGGAGTGTTTATACACACACTGTACTTCCATACACACAAACATACTATCACACGCCAGAGCAAAGGATGGTAGTGTTTATGTACACACTATACCAATGGTTCCCAAAGCCCGTTTCGCGAAAGATGGTATTTAGGGTCGCGATAAAAAAAGTTTGGGAACCACTGAACTATACCTCCAAACATACTATCACACACAAGAGGAGTAGAAAGAGTTTTCAGTTTTAGTTGGTTGTGAACAGACAAAGGCATAGACATACACAAACATACAAGCATAAAACACATAGTGGCAATGCTTTGAGTGGTATCTCTATTTCTAAGGGATATGGGTGACCCTTGAAAGGGCCGTTGGGGTTGGTTAACCAAAGAGGTTAACACAGGTTGCGCCGCTTCACATTTCTTCTTTGCAACCTTCTCCTTATAGCCAGTCCATAGACTAATACTCGTATGAAGCATCCTTGTCTTTCCACATAGATTCTTCTCTTCCAAATAGCTGTGTATGTGATGCATATGATCGCCCACGTTACCTTTACGTGCATGAGTTACTCTGGATAAACAGCATACTTGAAATGATGGTAGAAGATTCAACGCTTGTTCACATCTTGTGGAGTTGTCTTGAGAACAGATGACACAGTGAGTCAACGTACCTGTATATGTATTCTAGGACCGGAACGAAACTGATTGAGACCCCCCCCCCCCCCCATCAGAATGCGTGTAGCATAATCCAGTCAGGGAGTGTATGCGTGACATCACTTTCAATATATATATATATATATATATATATATATATATACGCATGAGCATTCCTACAATGCACCAATGCACCATTGTTGAAGAGTTCAATCACAATACCCATGACTGAAATGAAGACGATACATTGGGGTGCGCCTGCAGTGGATACTTCTTATACCCCCGAATTGATAGTACAACTACTGCTGCTGCTCTAGCAAGTATTTTTCCCAAAGAGAATTACTTCAATTTGGCTTTGTGCGATTTCTTATCTTCTTCACACAAAGTTTTGCCGCTCGTACCACCTTCACCTCCTTCTCCACTGTTACCAGTCTATGATGATTTCAGAAGAAGAAAAAAACTGAAGGAAGCTGAAGAGTTTTTTGCAACTTCAGAAAGAACAACAACAAACATTTGTTCAACAATAACAAAAGAAATAGGAATGCAAGAAGAGGACAACTTTGAGCAGTGAGAATTAGTAAGAGAGCGAGGATAAAACAGTCAGTCAGTTACAAGACATTCTAGTGAAGATAAAACACCTGAAAGGAATGTATCAGACGTCTTTTTCCAAACCGAAGAGAAAGTGACATTCACGATCCAAGACTTTTAAACCTTCTATGACTATATCGACGTTCACCACTGAGACGCCAGCAGCAGCTGTCACTGTTACCACTACCACAGCGGCAGGAGTAGGACTTGGACGTGGAAAAGGTTCAAGACAGTTGCAGTTATTCAAAAACCCCAACGACCCTTATCAGGGCCACCTACATCTCTTAGAAAAGAGATACTTATAAATGATTGCCAAATCAAACAAAACTTAAATCCCTCCATTATAAAAGGTATGTGTGTGTGTCGTGTGTGTTTATCTTATTCATATTAAAAAACAAATCAAGACAAAGATACAACCACGTTGCGTCTGGTATATTCTCTTGAATAGAATCACAGTGAAATCTCATAACACAGCACAAAAGGTCACTTTCTTCCTCTTCTTTTGTACTGTCTTTTTTATTTTTTTCACCGGTATGGGTTATTCTCCTGCTATTTCTTCTGCTTGTTTCACTTTTTTTGAATTTCTTTACTGGATTGGGTTCTTTTTCTGTTTTTGCTTCTGAACGCTCCTCCTTGTTCTCTTTTTTCTTAGGACATTCTGCAAACCAATGTTCTTTTTCTTGACATTGATAACAGGCAGCTTTACTTTTGTATCTCCTTTCTCCTGTCTTAGAAGTTCCTTTTCTTTCACGTTGTGGACATTCTTTATCCAATGTCCTTTCTCTTGACAGACGTAGCAAGTATCTTGACTTTTAAATCGAGAGGAGTAGTCCGAAGTCTTCTTGGGTGTCTACGTTCGAATGACTCTGTAAATCTCTGACCAGAAGTGTGATCTGTTGTGACTCTTCTATACTCACAGATTGAAACTGAATTAGTGTATTCTTTTAGGTAGAGAGAGTCTCTCTATATACAGGGACAGAGTGTATAAATACAATTTTGATTCATCATGAAACTATCAAACCTTTCTAACGACAAACCAGAAGCCAAGAGACGACGACTACTTTCTGTGGTCTCGTACGCTGATAGAAGTGATAGCAGACGTTCACGCTATCGATTTTAAAGAAGACATGAGTGATCCTGAGCCAAAACCATCTACCTCCACCAAACTACCTAGAGATTCAAGATCGGCCAAGAAAGAAAGTCCTTTGGTAACCCTGAAGTTTATATATTACATTCGAGCTACACAAAAGTGACTTCAGGGATATGTAGAACGACAGCATACACCTACACTGTCAAATTTAAAGAGTTCAAGTCTCAAGTTGTAGCAGAGAAAACAAGTGTCTTCATTACAGATGTACTGGAGTCAATATTAGAGGAATTGAAACGACAATGCCAGGCTCAAGATCACGATCGTTTGAGACTATCCATCACTCACGACAGTTTGAAGTCCCCTGTGTCGATCGAGTTTAGTACGCCTACAGAATTAACTTCTTAAAATATATTGGACAACGTTCAACGATGAGTTTGCCGAGAGGCAGCGGACAATGTAAAAGTTGTATCGGTGGATCGATTTCGCAGTACCAAAACAAAGTATCGTCTAGATTAACAACCATCAAGATCATTGTAGTGGCTCGAACTTATGCTGAGAAAAACGAGACAGTAGAATAGAAAAGAGCATGGAAAAATAACAGACGATCTGAGAAACCCCAACAACGAAAAGAAGCAGAAATTCTTTTGCAGCAAACTGGCATTTCCAAAGAAACCGTGTGTGGAGTTCCTGAAATGGGCAACGCCAAATTTAATAGAGTTTCAGGGTTATTTGCTCTTATTTTCTGCTGATGACAAAATGTTTAATATTCGAACCGTTACAACTTTCGTCAGTACGTGAAGTGGCCGTTTTGTAAACTCAAAATATCTGGTTCATTTATCTTCTTTTACATCCTACCCATTTCGTTGGATAGCAGGTGTGGGACTCTGGTCACCACACGCAGCGTGTTGGAGAGTATATAAAATGGGTGTTGGATAGTAATATAAAAGTGAGTTTGGGATAGTACTCAAAATGGGGAGTGTTGGATAGTAATAAAAACGTGGGGTGTTTGTAAGTAATCAAGAAGTTTTTGTTGGATAGTAATCAAAAAGTGGGTGTTTGGATAGTAAGCACAAAATGGATGTTGGATAGTAATCAAAAAGTGGGTGTTGGATAGTTATCGAAACGTGCGGCCTGGATAGTATGTTAGACCTATGCATGGACCCATTCAGAGCCATGGACATTTGTAACATTAGCATTCCCGTTTGCATATCTATAGGTCCATCATTTTAAGCCTGTGTTTAGGCCTATGAGTTTACATGCTAGGACCTATCCAAACCCAGGGATGTTTTTAAACATTTTAGCATTCTCGTTTGGGTCTCGATAGGCCCCTAATGTTAACCTACTTCATAATGTTAATTTCTTTTTGGGTCTCTTTAAGGCCACATATTACTACTCATAGCAGAACAATCATGCAATTGTTATCAGTGGTTTCCGCAGAGTTGGTCTGGCATCTTTAAGCAAATTATAAGTCTTGAAATTCTTATAAATGCAAGACATGGTCTCAGAGAAGGTTAGCCAAGAAAAACAGTAAGCTCAATTCAAATTTAAAATATGTACGTTAAACTTCATGTGGAAGTAAGATAGTGTAAAAAAGCGAGAAAACTTATGAAATTGTTAAATTTGATATACATATTTCAAATTTCTGTTTAAAAAGGCATACATTAAAACCCCACAGATTCCTTTGAGTTTTTAATCATCTTCTTTGACCACATTACTTTTCGGCATTAATGTAAAATGAAAGACCCCTGGATTGAATGACTATAAGCAACCATATGTATATTGAAACGAAGATGGTCCAAACACCAAAATCTAATTCTAAGTACAATTTGACTACTTTTAAAGCTTTCTCTAAGGAAAAGGTCACATATATTAACAGTATTCTATGTTTTTTGCAGAGTAATCTAAAAGGTTTGAAACATATTTCAAAAATCTTTTTCATCAAATATTAAATGTTAAAATCAAACAAATATATATGTGTGTGTGTGTGTGTGTGTGTGTGTGTGTGTGTGTGTGTGTGTGTGTGTGTGTGTGTGTGTGTGAAAAAGTGAATATGTCCATGTGCCGGTTCATACATAGAAATAACTTTGTAAATTCAACATGTTAAGTTGAATATATATATATATATATATATATATATATATATATATATATATATATATATATATATATATTCACCAGATATACATTTGTTGCAATATTTCTCCATTGTAGTAAAAGGAGGTAAATATTTTCTTTTTTATCTTGTATTTATATTGATGGATTTATTATATGAAATATGAAAGTTTTACAAAAATGCGAACCCTCGTGGGTAAAACATATTATTTTTTCTTGTCCTGTAAATGAAAACACAAAAGTATGGGTAACCCAAAATCTGACATTCTAAGAAAAAGAATGAACGAACAATCTTATTGACTTTACATAAACTTTAAGATAAAATGGTTTACTTCTCTGTAATTAATGAGGTAACATATATTTTTAATTCAAGATGCAAGTTTTATTTTCTTGTTGGTTGAAGGGTGGTAACATAACTATGGGCAGTGACAAGAACAACGTCACGGATTCCTGTTAATGAAAAGTTTGCTTTTAAAGAATTCCTTCTATTTTACAATCAACGCTTGCTATTCAGCTTGATATGACGTAATCATGATATTATGATGTCATCAATATGACGTTAACTGTGCACAATATATCGTACGATTATAGACTCTGTAGAAGACTGAACGTAAAATTATGTGGTTGCAACTTCTGTCTTTTATTAATTAAAGAAATACAAACATATTCATATACATTTCAAAATTTCAATAACAGTCTTATGAAAGAAAATGATAAAAATGAACAAAAAGTACAGGAGAACTTCGAGAACCTTCAGTTATTTACAGACTGCTGTAAATCAGCCACGCAGGCTTTCTGTTGCAAAAATCCATAATTGTGACGTTATGAAAATATTCACTCACCAACTGACACTGTTCTTTGTGTTTTTGATAAGAGGAATATCTGATCTTCAACCGGTGCAGGTTTGATGAATATTTAATACTCATTGAGTTGTTCTTCTCTTGACAATTAATGACATGGTACATTTTTCCCATCATTTTAATATAATGACACTTACATGCGAACAGATATTCAACTTAGAGTAGCTCAAGAAAATTGGCACCAAACTATAAATTGTGTATTGATTGAATTTGGTATGACCAAACTATAAATTGTGTATTGATTGAATTTGGTATGACCTTAGCTATACAAATATATCATTTTCTTTTCAAAATGTTAACTACTCCAACATATTACAAGCGACTATCCTCAAAAAGAAATAAATCTAGTGATTTCATTCTTGAATGTTATTAATACAAATTAGGTTTTGACTCTTTCGATAAAAAGGCGTAGCTGAAAACTAATTCCCGTAAAGATTGATGCCCTAATTGAGTAATCTAAGCATATAGATATTGAGCTAGCCCGAATATATGTATATAAAGATTGATGCCCTAATTGAGTAATCTAAGCATATAGATATTGAGCTAGCCCGAATATATATATATATATATATATATATATATATATATATATATATATATATATATATATATATATATGAAGTCTTATACGATTGTGCAGGTGCAGATAAATAATCAAGTTTTATTTTCTGGATTAAATTTCCTTGGTTAAATAATTTGATGATCATCAAAAAGAATACAGACATTTACAAAAATCACTAAAATTAGATTCAATACTATCATCTGTATCACTAAAATTCGATTCAATACTATCATCTGTATCACTAAAATTAGATTCAATGCAGATCCATATTTTCTCGCGTTAACATACAAAGAAACACACACACACACACACACACACATCTACGTATATATCGATCTATATATGCGTGATTGCGTATATGGATAAGAAAGTTCTGAATTAATCTACATTTTAATTAATAGAACAGCAGTTGCAGTGTAAACGAAATCCGATAAATAATGTGACAGACAGATGGACAGATCAAATGATTGATTCATTCATTCGTGCATTGATCGATCGATTTTGATTGATCAATGATTAGATAACATCTAAGCATGTTCTTGAAGAATATTTCCTCTGAAAGACATATTTGAGTAAATAGCTGTCTTTTTCAAGTAATTGCAGTCTCGCAATAACTTGTAGCAAGTGCAATATATACAGTAACTTTATCCTTTGCACCATACCTTCTTTACATCTATCCATGCTTTCTCTCTATTTAATTCAGTGCACCATACCTTCTTTACATCCATCCATGCTTTCTCTCTATTTAATTCAGTGCACCATACCTTCTTTACATCTATCCATGCTTTCTCTCTATTTAATTCAGTGCACCATACCTTCTTTACATCCATCCATGCTTTCTCTCTATTTAATTCAGTGCACCATACCTTCTTTATATCTATCCATGCTTTCTCTCTATTTAATTCAGTGCACCATACCTTCTTTACATCCATCCATTCTTTCTCTCTATTTAATTCAGTGCACCATACCTTCTTTACATCTATCCATGCTTTCTCTCTATTTAATTCAGTGCACCATACCTTCTTTACATCTATCCATGCTTTCTCTCTATTTAATTCAGTGCACCATACCTTCTTTACATCTATCCATGCTTTCTCTCTATTTAATTCAGTGCACCATACCTTCTTTACATCTATCCATGCTTTCTCTCTATTTAATTCAGTGCACCATACCTTCTTTACATCTATCCATGCTTTCTCTCTATTTAATTCAGTGCACCATACCTTCTTTACATCCATCCATGCTTTCTCTCTATTTAATTCAGTGCACCATACCTTCTTTACATCTATCCATGCTTTCTCTCTATTTAATTCAGTGCACCATACCTTCTTTACATCCATCCATGCTTTCTCTCTATTTAATTCAGTGCACCATACCTTCTTTACATCTATCCATGCTTTCTCTCTATTTAATTCAGTGCACCATACCTTCTTTACATCTATCCATGCTTTCTCTCTATTTAATTCAGTGCACCATACCTTCTTTACATCTATCCATGCTTTCTCTCTATTTAATTCAGTGCACCATACCTTCTTTACATCTATCCATGCTTTCTCTCTATTTAATTCAGTGCACCATACCTTCTTTACATCCATCCATGCTTTCTCTCTATTTAATTCAGTGCACCATACCTTCTTTACATCTATCCATTCTTTCTCTCTATTTAATTCAGTGCACCATACCTTCTTTACATCTATCCATGCTTTCTCTCTATTTAATTCAGTGCACCATACCTTCTTTACATCTATTGATGCTTTCTCTCTATTTAATTCAGTGCACCATACCTTCTTTACATCTATCCATGCTTTCTCTCTATTTAATTCAGTGCACCATACCTTCTTTACATCTATCCATTCTTTCTCTCTATTTAATTCAGTGCACCATACCTTCTTTACATCCATCCATTCTTTCTCTCTATTTAATTAAGTGCACCATACCTTCTTTACATCTATCCATGCTTTCTCTCTATTTAATTCAGTGCACCATACCTTCTTTACATCTATCCATGCTTTCTCTCTATTTAATTCAGTGCACCATACCTTCTTTACATCTATCCATGCTTTCTCTCTATTTAATTCAGTGCACCATACCTTCTTTACATCCATCCATTCTTTCTCTCTATTTAATTCAGTGCACCATACCTTCTTTACATCCATCCATTCTTTCTCTCTATTTAATTCAGTGCACCATACCTTCTTTACATCCATCCATTCTTTCTCTCTATTTAATTCAGTGCACCATACCTTCTTTACATCTATCCATGCTTTCTCTCTATTTAATTCAGTGCACCATACCTTCTTTACATCTATCCATGCTTTCTCTCTATTTAATTCAGTGCACCATACCTTCTTTACATCTATCCATTCTTTCTCTCTATTTAATTCAGTGCACCATACCTTCTTTACATCCATCCATTCTTTCTCTCTATTTAATTCAGTGCACCATACCTTCTTTACATCTATCCATGCTTTCTCTCTATTTAATTCAGTGCACCATACCTTCTTTACATCTATCCATGCTTTCTCTCTATTTAATTCAGTGCACCATACCTTCTTTACATCTATCCATGCTTTCTCTCTATTTAATTCAGTGCACCATACCTTCTTTACATCTATCCATTCTTTCTCTCTATTTAATTCAGTGCACCATACCTTCTTTACATCTATCCATGCTTTCTCTCTATTTAATTCAGTGCACCATACCTTCTTTACATCTATCCATTCTTTCTCTCTATTTAATTCAGTGCACCATACCTTCTTTACATCTATCCATGCTTTCTCTCTATTTAATTCAGTGCACCATACCTTCTTTACATCTATCCATGCTTTCTCTCTATTTAATTCAGTGCACCATACCTTCTTTACATCTATCCATTCTTTCTCTCTATTTAATTCAGTGCACCATACCTTCTTTACATCTATCCATGCTTTCTCTCTATTTAATTCAGTGCACCATACCTTCTTTACATCTATCCATTCTTTCTCTCTATTTAATTCAGTGCACCATACCTTCTTTACATCTATCCATGCTTTCTCTCTATTTAATTCAGTGCACTATACCTTCTTTACATCTATTGATGCTTTCTCTCTATTTAATTCAGTGCACCATACCTTCTTTACATCTATCCATGCTTTCTCTCTATTTAATTCAGTGCACCATACCTTCTTTACATCTATCCATGCTTTCTCTCTATTTAATTCAGTGCACCATACCTTCTTTACATCTATTGATGCTTTCTCTCTATTTAATTCAGTGCACCATACCTTCTTTACATCTATCCATGCTTTCTCTCTATTTAATTCAGGGCACCATACCTTCTTTACATCTATCCATGCTTTCTCTCTATTTAATTCAGTGCACCATACCTTCTTTACATCTATCCATGCTTTCTCTCTATTTAATTCAGTGCACCATACCTTCTTTACATCTATTGATGCTTTCTCTCTATTTAATTCAGTGCACCATACCTTCTTTACATCTATCCATGCTTTCTCTCTATTTAATTCAGTGCACCATACCTTCTTTACATCTATTGATGCTTTCTCTCTATTTAATTCAGTGCACTATACCTTCTTTACATCTATTGATGCTTTCTCTCTATTTAATTCAGTGCACCATACCTTCTTTACATCTATCCATGCTTTCTCTCTATTTAATTCAGTGCACCATACCTTCTTTACATCCATCCATTCTTTCTCTCTATTTAATTCAGTGCACCATACCTTCTTTACATCTATTGATGCTTTCTCTCTATTTAATTCAGTGCACCATACCTTCTTTACATCTATCCATGCTTTCTCTCTATTTAATTCAGTGCACCATACCTTCTTTACATCTATTGATGCTTTCTCTCTTTTTAATTCAGTGCACCATACCTTCTTTACATCTATTGATGCTTTCTCTCTATTTAATTCAGTGCACCATACCTTCTTTACATCCATCCATGCTTTCTCTCTATTTAATTCAGTGCACCATACCTTCTTTACATCTATCCATGCTTTCTCTCTATTTAATTCAGTGCACCATACCTTCTTTACATCTATCCATGCTTTCTCTCTATTTAATTCAGTGCACCATACCTTCTTTACATCTATTGATGCTTTCTCTCTATTTAATTCAGTGCACCATACCTTCTTTACATCCATCCATTCTTTCTCTCTATTTAATTCAGTGCACCATACCTTCTTTACATCCATCCATTCTTTCTCTCTATTTAATTCAGTGCACCATACCTTCTTTACATCTATCCATGCTTTCTCTCTATTTAATTCAGTGCACCATACCTTCTTTACATCTATCCATGCTTTCTCTCTATTTAATTCAGTGCACCATACCTTCTTTACATCCATCCATTCTTTCTCTCTATTTAATTCAGTGCACCATACCTTCTTTACATCTATCCATGCTTTCTCTCTATTTAATTCAGTGCACCATACCTTCTTTACATCTATTGATGCTTTCTCTCTATTTAATTCAGTGCACCATACCTTCTTTACATCTATCCATGCTTTCTCTCTATTTAATTCAGTGCACTATACCTTCTTTACATCTATCCATGCTTTCTCTCTATTTAATTCAGTGCACCATACCTTCTTTACATCTATCCATGCTTTCTCTCTATTTAATTTTCAGTGCACCATACCTTCTTTACATCTATTGATGCTTTCTCTCTATTTAATTCAGTGCACCATACCTTCTTTACATCTATCCATGCTTTCTCTCTATTTAATTCAGTGCACCATACCTTCTTTACATCTATTGATGCTTTCTCTCTATTTAATTCAGTGCACCATACCTTCTTTACATCTATCCATGCTTTCTCTCTATTTAATTCAGTGCACCATACCTTCTTTACATCTATCCATGCTTTCTCTCTATTTAATTCAGAACTATATGTAATGTACGTTTGAATGTAAAACGATTCTAAGAAGGAAGTCAAGTTAACTTCATGACTGAAATAATAAATCTCAAAAATGAATATTGAACGAGCCAGTAATTGTATTTCCAAGATGCTAACACAAACCAAAACAAATAATGAACGAGACGAACTAATTTAAATCAGATATGGAAACTGATATATGTAATAGAAACCTGGAGTCTGCTTCTAACAAAGTTAGATTTAATTTTTAAATTGCCATTATAGAAAATGTCAGCACAAGAAAAATCAATAGATGCAGTTGATGAGATGTATAAATATGACACATAACATTCAAATCTTTGAGAGTGATTTCAAGTCTACCGTTGTATATCGAGCTAATTGTGCACCTACTATTCTAATGTGAACTTAACTGTCTGTAGTGTACGACAAAATTAATTCATGTCTACCTAAAACTGAACGGAGGACTATAGATGACAGGAAGTTGTCTGTGCTTACTATATCTAGTTCTTGGATCAGTCTGAGTTAGACTTATATGTAAAGATCATTCCATGTATTTTTGAGGTTTACCTATCAAAGCAATGGTTGTGATGTGATATATTACAATATAACGTCGTCGTAGACAACTGACGTCATGGAAAGGTATTTCTAACGTCATAACTTTGTCGCATTATATGTAAAACAATTGCATTTATGTTAATACTCGTGATATTTGCGTGAAATAGACAGAATTATGTTCAAGAAAGAATGCCCTTTTCGAAATATTCAAAATATCAGAAAGTCAGTCTTATATTTTAAAGGGTTATTTTATCGCATAGATATAAATTACAAATTATATGACAACTAACAATCTTTCCAAATGCCTCGGCTCTTCGGGTGATCGTATTTGTCAAGGAAAAATTATAAAGTAAACATGCGTGGCAAACCACGGAGCAGCAAATCAGAGAATCTAGCCAAGCACCTTCGAGATCTATAGATCCCTTTTTCAAGGCAAACGACACAAACAAATAACAATTACAAACACAAACACGTAACCAAAATATATGCTTACATACTGCTTTGATATGATGAAACTAAAATCACAAAATCTATTACTGATACATCCACAAACAGCAAAAAACTGTATACTTTAAACTATTTACATTTTGACAAATCAGGTATTAGAAATTGGCAAATGTATAGGCAATAAAGCTTTTTAATACAAGTATTAAGCGCTTCAGTAAATTAGTTTCTGTGACTTTTGTTTTGGCTACCATTTCTATAAGATTAAAAAAATAATTACTGTTTTAGAATGAGTGATATTATAACTAAGGGTGTGCGATATATTTTATGGCTATTGGGTTTCGTACACTTTCTGCCTACTTTAAACATACAACTGTTGAGAAATAAGATTGTAAAAAAGCACACATATTTAATAACATTTACACTGAGTGTTACGGAATTATATATCATTTTTCTTTTAATAATGGTATAGTTTATTAGTTTATGATCTCTGTTCTTAGTCTAACAGCTTTCGTCTTGCCGTGAGTACATATACGGTAGGCTCAATCAATATTTCGAAGCCTTAGTCATATCACGTGGTTTTAGCGCGCGGGAAGAGGGCGAACTTCTTACCTAGATTCTATGAATCAATGCGTTATTTACTGTTTAAAAGATTGGTACTCTAGTACTTTTTAGATGTAACGCATAACCTAATTTCTGATTGGTTTGGAGAGGGTTGTAATATTTCGAAATGCCCAGTTGTTTATCAAATACGCAATGGGTTTATTTTGTTTCTCCGTAGTGGGAGACTATATTATAGGTCTAATAGCAGTATTCGGACATTCTTCATAGTTACATTGGATTGAGAGGTCATAAACGAAATTGGTTCATTTTGCGTGGGGGATATTCTACTTTTGTGATATTAATACAGTGCATTCTGGATTAGTACTGTTTCTTCAACCTTAATAATTATACAGCTCCGTGGAATTATCGGAAACATTTCTAAAACTTGTGGTATTCCATTCACAGGGATTATTTGGAATTTATAACACTTGAATATATTTTATTCTTATTAGCACATTAGTACAGTGAAGGTTACTTCATTCGGAACATACTACATTCGAAATCATTGGATTAACTTCCGAATCAGTGAAATTTATAACAATTTAGAACTATTAAGGATATTCTATGCTGTAAGTTATTTCAATTCTTTCACTTTGATTGTTTGTTGAAATACTTTAATATTTTAGGAAATTAAATATTTGTATTTTAAATCTTGAAAGCTTGTTTGTGTCTTTTCTTTTGTTACATTACCCCTAGTCGTAACACTGAGACCAACACATAGCTTGTGAAGGCATTTTTGTAAATTTTGTAAAATCACGTTTTGAAAATTGCGCACACAAAGTAGTAGAGATAACAAAGAAACAACAATTTAATGTGATTTCATACAAAGTACAGTGAAAGGAGAAAATCGATTCCTGCTAACCCATTCCTTTGTCCTGAAATAATCAATCATTCTTAATAACTGCAAGCAAAACTTACTCAATATCGACTGTAACTTCGTTCAAGCCCTTTAATCTAATATCACTGACATAACAAATTAATTTTATGAGCTATAAATATTGGTAAATTTAAACAGAATGTTCTCTTGTCGTTAAGAAATTGGTCACCTGAATTTAGTAAATTAAAGTAACATTAATTTGAAAATAGTTCCATGCAATGATTCAAATTCGAGTAAACTGTAAATTCAATTGTAATAATTCTGCTTCAATTGATATTCCCTTCCCCTAGACGATAACACAAGCAAATAAATATGTAAGATACTTTAAATATTCATTTTGTTTTTCATCTATTATTATTTTCTTTTATATCTTTTCATTTAATTAATATGAACTCATAAACTCGTACCATTAACTAGTACTGCAGAATGGAAAGCAAATAGTATTAAAACATGATGTTGAATTGGACATAATGTAGCATGCCTTTTCTATTGCAGGTTTAACTTTCTTCAAAATATGTAAATTGAAACAGTTTATGATATTAACATAGCTTAACACGCGATAAGCCAGGTAAGTTTTGATACAGTATAGTGTTTGCTTTAATTTTAACATTATCTTTAGAATCGTCAAACCTTTTTTCACTAATGTATTAATAACCAAAGGAGTAATTTAATGTTTGTCTGACATAAAGAAAACAAAGCTCCTAAAATTATATGATTTTTAATTACGTCAAAACAGTACATATTGACATTTTTAATAAGATGCAAATGCGGCTATTGCTCCTTAAATTAATCTCTTGATACAGACAAACTGAAAGACAAAAGTACGCTCATCTCTGTCAGCTTGCCAGTTTCCTGAAGAAGTGCTCAAATTGTTAGATTCTAGGAAAGAAGCAAGAGGATATTAAAGTGAGTTTGGTAGGTTTTACACATATTTCCAGGTAGCGGATATTAAAGTGATTTGAGTAGGTTCTACATACAGTTCCAGCTAGTGAATATTCAAGTGAGTTGAGTAGGTTTTACATACATTTCCAGCCAGTTCGAATTATAAAGACTGGAATCTAAAAACTTCTTAGTTTTATTAATGATAGAGTATTACATAAATGGCATTTAGTATAATGCTCCACGAGGATTTTTTATAATATAATACATAAGTACTGTACCCGTCACACACACCCTAAATTGAAGAGAGTAGCCTACATATATAGAATAGCTCATCTTCCAGAGTGTAAAACAACTGGATTCCCTTCAGCTTTCTTCGCTGAATGTTAGCTGCTGAGCATGCGCAGAACTACATCTAGTGAGCTGAGGTGTTTCGTTCATAGTGAAAGTAAAACTACACCCGCCAACGGAAGCGGTGTAGGTAGATACATGTTCTTCTTAATTATTGAGAGAACATATGTAAAGAAATAGAGAGTTTTATTTCCCTTTAACAAATATTTATAATTGATAACATATTATGAAATATCAATTAAGATTATAAATAATCTATAATTAGAACTTTTCAGATAGGTCTGACAGTATCCAAGCGGTGAATATATAGACGTTCCTATTTCAGAATTAATACTGAATTATGTCACTTGGTAAAAGTCTTGTACATACTGTTTAAGCTTGTAACATTTTATAATATCAGAGTTTAAAATCAAGAATTAAGAAAACTTTTTTAAATTTTTTTTTTATAAATAAATTCAAAAGAAGCACAAGGTCTTAAAATAATGGAACAGAAAGAAAGTGAAACCAACAATGTAAGTAAAATCAAAAAGCGATTTATTTCTAGACAATTAAAGTGACAATTCAAAAGACACTTACAGTAACCTGAATTAAAATCAAAATAATCCAATAATCATAAGTGTCCTAATCACAAGTCCTAAGTATAGAATGTTCCGATTGAATTCCAGTAGCCTTGAGTGTCCTAATGTGTCAGTAGTCTTGAATGTTCTGATATGCCTGAATGATGTAAACCAGAATATATTTGAATAAATTCACATAAATCCCAAAGTCAAGTATTAATCCAATATGAGAATGAGCACTTTTCGTAATTCCAATGAATATTTCAAATAAATAATTTCTCTCTCTGAATTTGCTCTGATTTTTAACAACACAACTATAAACATCTGATTATTAAAATGATTCTTCATAGACTGACCATTTGAACAAGAATGATATCTTGTCCGCTAAAATCTCCATATAAACATAAGTCACGTGACAGAATGATCTAGAATATGAGTAACTCTAATGGAAACTTTCCCCTGCGTACGTGACTTTTCTCACATAAGACATGTAAAGTTCTAATCTAAGTACTAACTTGCAGGGACACATTATAAATTTAATATACATAACAGGTGATGGTACATTTTTAAATTGCACAATACTTTTATATTGATATTTTTGTCAGCTTTCTACAAGTAAAATTATACAATTTCAGTTCCATTTTCTTTTTCGATCCCGATCCCGAGAAATGAATAAAATACATATTTTCTATATATAGGATATGTATACACCATCAATTCCTGATACATATAGTCCATGTGTTTCCTATGATTACCTAGTATTTTCAAGTTTTATCAAATCCATTTGTTTTAGCAACCTTAAAAATCAGTATGGTAGGTGAGCACATTTTTGCATCTGTGATTCTGTGTGTGTAGGAGGGGTTATTTCAAAATGGAAAGGGAGTTTAAACATACAGTAAACAATGTATAAAAAAGTAAAAAAATAAAAATTTGTAATGAAAGAAAAAAAAGCGTTTTGACTTTGAGACAACCTATTTATAAAGAAGTGTTTGGGTTGTTGTTACTTTGTTCTCTGAAATAGCTACATTCAAGAAGATAATGAAATTTATCACGCACGCAATTTTACATGCCAAGTTTGCACAATCTTTGATGTCTATGCAAATTTTCCCATCTTTCCTTCTCTATTGATAAACAATAATTACATGTTCGAAATTGTGTAATATTTGCCTAATAAATTTTTATAAGTCTTTTAATAAATAATGTTCTAATTTTAATTCCGTTTAAAAAAAATCTGTATGTATCAGTTTTTGTCGAGTTTGTAATGAATGATTCCCATGTAAGCATTAACTGATCAGGAAGTCTTTCCTTAAAGATTGTATCTAACAGGATTTATTGGGAATATTTTGATTAACCCAAATAAAATGAAACCCAGTTTCCGATAAGATGTTAAGAATGATGTCTATCCATTTACTTCTGCCTAGACCATTATTATAATCCTGCAATAGTCTCAGATATAAAGTCGTTCTATTCTTGGCCGAATCAATTGAGCACATTCTGCATGCATTTGATGCAATGTGAACACCTCGTGGTCTTTCTACTGAAATCAACCTCCGAAATACATTGATGGAGTGATGTTGCGTAGAAAGAGGAAAAGTGGCGAAGGGTTCAGTCACTCGGTGAAGTACGCTAGGCAAAATAGAACCATGACGACAGCATTGTGATATCTTTATCGAATTATCTGGACAAGTTCAGTAAAATAAAGTTCTCCAGAAAGCTCCTACTTGGAAAAAGAAACTTGAGGATGTTTTGGCGAACAATAAGTTCTCTCAATCGATATGTCGCTTCAGTAAACGCTGCGATAGTGTGCTACGTACACATGGCGAGTTTGGTAAACAAAGTACATGTATATGCAACGTCGACCACTGTAGAATTTTCGAGGTGCTTTTCAAATTATTGGCGGAAAGGTTCAAAAGTGTTCCGATTGGTACTCTGTGACTAATTACACCAACTGTTCAGAGACCTGTTAGTTTAATGCAAATAACATGTGACCTTATTTTGCCGACATAACTCCTATAGGAATAAAACCAATTAATTGACTTATATAATGATTTTTAAAAGTGTTGTGATGAAATAGAGGGATGTGTAATGTGAACTGAAATCTGAATGTTGACATTTCAAAATGAATGGACCATCGAAGAATACCATCTTTTCTTTTTTTTTTTTTTTTAGTGGATAAAACATTAAGCTCTTGGACTGGATAAGTTAAGCAATTTTAATTAAGATTCTGATATAGAAGAATGTTTTTTTAGATAAAGTAATGTATCAGTTTTTATTATACACATTCAGGATGCCGCTAACAAGTTGGTTAGGTGTTCTTCGACTCGTCTTAAAATGTGGAAAGCTAAATACCAAATAAATTTAACAAAGGGTTGAATCAGAATGAAAAAGATTAAATTCAGCTATTTATTTGGAGCAGTGGGGCCGCGAGGGTTCGAGGCGCTTTGGGCAATGTTCTTTAGTGGGGCGTCTACTTTGCTAAGGAGAAGTTTTTATGTCAGTTGCCAACCTCCACCCCCCCCCCCCCCACCGCATCTACAGCTAAAATATAAACCAAAAACTAGCTCCCGACGGCGCCCTCCCCCCTTGCCCAACACATGGGGGCAAATTGCCCCCCCCTCCCCTTTGACTCCCCCTTGTCGCGCTGCCACTGATTTGGAACTAATAATAGGAACATCAATTTTGCATAATACGACTTTATAGCACTTGTACTTGTTTCCTGCCTGTGAATATTTGATTAAGCCAACCTGCTGTTGCATGTCTGACACCTTTTCTTGGTCCGTCGAGCATAGCGAAGTTATAATTGTAGAGCTGAAAATGTCACTACAATTTTAATGAGATTTATATAACTATGAAATTTAATTTCCCATCCAAACCGATATGTAAATTATGTACAGACATGAACAAAAATAGATATTTCACTTTCTCGTCTAACTTTCTCTGTCACTCAAACCACCTGTAACGTCTGTAACATTTTCATATGTTGCCAAAATCAAATTAATTTAACAAGACAGCTCTTGTTCTGTGTTATCTTCCTAATCTAGAAACAAAATATAGTATTCAGGAAACGATCTCAGAAATACTAATATGGAGCTTTGTCACTAACATATTTAAGGTGAGTGGAAAAGATTTTCGTTGAATTATTTTATTACGGGCTTCACTGTTGTGGAAAGTATAACTCGTTGTAAGACACTAACTTCTACCTCAGTATAGACAAATATTTGTAACGTTTTGATGCACCTAGAAGCAATCGTGTTACGCATGACTAAATTAAATTACAAATAGGTATCACTCCTGTGTGGTTAAGTATATCGATATTATGGTGAGTAAATGTACTTAGGCAAACTACACGTTATCACAGAACATTTTTCATTTCTTAAAGGGAACAAAAAGAGAAGAGATAGAAGAATTTTTTCCCAGAAATAATATTTACTTGTTGCTAATAGCAGAATGATAATGTGCAAATATAAATATTGTCGGATAATTCAGCTCTTAAAAGTACATATGCTAGACAAAGAAATAAAATTGACCACATTTTTGATTAACCCACGAGTTTTCTTTCAAGAAATTTGCAAACGAAGTCGTGGTGCCTAACTAATACACCAGTTTATTAGATCATGTCTCCAAAAACGAAACTAAAGTATGCCAGCAGCTGCAACTAATGTGTGATATATCGATATCGGAAGATGTGCTTGAGAAGCACACCATATCGTGTCAAAATGACAAAACAAAGTTACATATTAAATAATACAGTAATTTGCATCTAAAATAGTACATGGTTCCGTTGTCTTGCTGGTGCATAAAGCGTGATTAAAGGCAATAATATAATCTATAAGAACAGAGGTTAGTTTTGATAGGCATTTTGTTATTGTTTTCCTTTTTATTTTTAATTATTTTTTTTTCTTGTTTCTTATTTGTCGATTTACACATAATTGACATATAAATTTCACGTAACTAACTAATCAAAAGTTAATTTTATCTTGGAGCTATCCAAGGAATATTTGACAGAATTTTCTGCTATTGAATCAAGTGTATGTTTATGTTTAAGTTGTTTTAAATCTCTGTAAATGATTTTGGTTCTGAAAAATAGAGATATAATTACATTTGGGACCGGTCTGGAATCTAACGTAAATTTAAGTTAAGGAAATTTAATTTCGCCATGTTCTAATAGAATCACGCGACTTTTCTCAACAAAATTATGAATGACCCTGTTAAGATGATTTCATTTATACATGGCATATCTTGACGCGAGACGTCTGACACACTGGTGTGTAAACCATTTAATTTCCTCGAAATAATGAGAACAAATCTGATAGGCTATGCACGGCGGCCAGCATATTTGATGGAGGAAGAACCCTATAACACCCCGGGAAGAACTACCGATCCACAGAAAGCTACTGGCAAGCTATCTCACATACCCACGTTGGTCGCGTCGAGACTCGAACTCACGCGGACAAAGGTGAGATGTGTGAGTGACCTGTAAAGGCGAGAACCTTAAACCACTCAGCTATCAAGGACCCTCGAATAATTAATATCAGAATAAAAACGACACAAAGACAGTATTATGGACATGTAATCATGTATATACAAAGTCTAAAGTAAGCATCGCGGCCTTCTAGAAACTGAATGTAAATATTAGTTTTTTTGTACACTCTAATGCATGGCTTAAAAGTCAACTTTCTTTATTATATTAGCTTCTTGTCTAATAAATATGAAATTTCTCACAGAACAAAAAGAAGCAGCACAGAGATAGTTAATTATTTCCAGTAACATTCTTCGTCAACATTTGATGACACAAGCCGACTTCAATAACGCCGTATGACAAATGAAGACTTAATTAAACACAGCATTCGCATTCCTTCATAATAACTTAACGTCTTGTTTTGTCAAATATCGGTTTCCTGAAGTGGTCTACCATGCCATATTATAGGACTTTGAAAGGTTTGTTTACATAGAATAATTTTCTCCTAAAAATCAATAGTATGTTTTGGGATATATTGGCCACATTCACAGCCATAAAACTGTAGTTGCTTAAAAAAAAGTAATCTTTTAAATATCAAATGTAAACAATATTCTAGGAAATTATAATAATCAAATTGGGGCAAATTGCAAACAGCATAACAATAAACCTGCTAAAGGTTATAAAGTAAACTTACTAAAACGAGAGCAACCAACCAAATACCTAATGGTTCAGCTGTCTTGGCACAAATAAACAAATACATTGTTATTCAGTTCTTAGGTCAATGTACATCTACATAAGTCCTGTATACATGACGGGTGGCATGTCAAATGGAGTTATCTGAACAACATGGAGTCTTTTTGTTTGTAATTGTAAGTCTTTGTTTAGGTCAACTAGTCCATCTGTAAAGGTGTCACTATAAATAATACCCAGCATATATACCAGTATAATTTATAGTAAATGACAGGCACAGCAATAACTTTTTAGTTACTCTTTTACCGGATCAGATTTCATTTTCTATTTCGTAATATATGATAGTTCAATGAAAGAAATAGAAGACTGGGTCCCAAAGAGTTCTTTCTGGATTGTATAATTGGCTCTGGTTTGCAATTCAGAAAACGTTTTCACTTAAAGACTTGCACTGTTACGCAAAATTTGAAGCAATATTTTATAGGAGCGAAGCAGGCATAACTGACACCATCATGTAAGTCTTGTCAGCGGTGTCCGAAGAGTTTTGAACCTCGAAGATTTATGTCTCGAAACTCTTATAAAAGCAAGACCTGGTTTCAGAGAACGCTCGATAATAAAACGATAAGCTCAATTCAAATTCAAAATATGTACAATGCACTTCATATGAAAATAAGACAGTGTAAGAAAGTGAGAAACTTATTAAACTGTTGATTTTAACATGCAAAATTTTACATTTCTATTTAAAAAGGTATAAGTTAAAAAAGAAAACTGCAGGTTCCTTTGAGTTTTTAATCATTTTCTTAAATATAATTTCTTGACGGCCTTAACCTATAATGAAATCGCCCCAGGAATGAATGACTAGAAGCAATAATATGTATATTGAAACGATGATTTTCCAAGCACCTAAATATGTCTTTAAGCACAATATGACTACTTTTGTTTCCTAAGGAAAACGTAACAGAAAATTCCCGTGTTCTGAATGTTTTGCTGTAAATTTTCCTTAGTAGACATCAACATTCTATTTCAAACGCTTTTGTGTCAGAGATAAAAATTGAATTAATGTGTATATCTTTATTTATTATGTTAAAATTCACAAGAAATTCATTTTGCTATACTATTTTCCATTTTAGTAGCAACCAGGGCATTTTCTTCTTTCATATCTTATATTTGTGTTGACGGATTTGTTATGTCACATATTAAGCAATAAAACTCGTGGCAAAATGTATCGTTTCTTGAAGTCTTCTAAATGAAAGCAGCAAGAGTACGTGATACCCAAAATGTGATATTCTAAGAAAATGAATAAATGAACATTTACATTGACTTTACATAAACTTTCAGATAAAATAGTATACCCAAAATGTGATATTCTAAGAAAATGAATAAATGAACATTTACATTGACTTTACATAAACTTTCAGATAAAATAGTATACCCAAAATGTGATATTCTAAGAAAATGAATAAATGAACATTTACATTGACTTTACATAAACTTTCAGATAAAATAGTATACCCAAAATGTGATATTCTAAGAAAATGAATAAATGAACATTTACATTGACTTTACATAAACTTTCAGATAAAATAGTGTACGCAAAATGTGATATTCTAAGAAAATGAATAAATGAACATTTACATTGACTTTACATAAACTTTCAGATAAACTAGTCTACTTGTCTGTAATAAAAAGGGAGTGTATCTATTAATTCAAAGATGCAATTTTCATTTACATGTTGGTTAAATTATGATGACATAACGACGGGCAATGAGAAAGGAATGGCATATCATTAATGAATACGTCACGAATTGCGGAAATTGAAAATTTAGCTATAAAGAATATCTCTTTTTTTTTGCAAAATCAGCTATTACTGCTCAGGTGGAAATGACGTGATCGTTACATTACGATGTACGACAATGTTGGGTAGCTTTATAAACTCATAAATTTTTCAAAATGTCAAACACCTCGACATTTCACAAGCGATCATCATCAAAAAGAAATAAATCTAGTGAATTCATTCTTGAAGAGCGAAGAGAACATTAGTTATATATATATATATATATATATATATATATATATATATAGAGAGAGAGAGAGAGAGAGAGAGAGACAGACAGACAGACAGACAGACAGACAGACAGACAGACAGACACAGAGAGAGAGAGACAGAGACAGAGAGACAGAGAGAGACAAAAAGACAGAGACAGACAGATAATACATTTTAATTGATCTACATCGATTCCAAACGAAAGCAGTTGCAACGTATTATTTTTATGAACAATTTAAGATCAATCGATTAATCGATCAGTGGTTAAATGATTTATAGAGAGGAAAATATAAATAGTGTGACATACAGTTGAACGGACATAATGATTGATTGATTAATTCATTCATTCAGTGTCTCTGAACAATTTATCCTATATTTGGGGTATCTAGGTGGCGTGATGTAACGAAATGGATACGGTTGTTTGGGGTATCTAGGTGGCATGTTGTAACGAAATGGATACGGTTGTTTGGGGTATCTAGGTGGCATGTTGTAACGAAATGGATACGGTTGTTTGGAGTATCTAGGTGGCATGTTGTTACGAAATGGATACGGTTGTTTGGGGTATCTAGGTGGCATGTTGTAACGAAATGGATATGGTTGTTTGGGGTATCTAGGTGGCATGATGTAACGAAATGGATACGTTGTTTGGGGTATCTAGGTGGCATGATGTAACGAAATGGATACGGTTGTTTGGGGTATCTAGGTGGCATAATGTAACGAAATGGATACGGTTGTTTGGGGTATCTAGGTGGCATGTTGTAACGAAATGGATAAGGTTGTTTGCAGTCTTAGCTTTGTATCAAAGAAGACTCTCGGTTCAGGCACAATAATTTAAAATTCAACTATGGCAAAGTTTGTGACAAGGGGAATATGAAAGGACATTGGTTCCAGCACGGTCCTAGATCCAACTATGTGTACATTTTTTAATAGCAACAAACTTTATCATAACAAAATTTAAAAGTGGCGACATGACTAAGTATTGAAGCGTTCTGACCAACTATAGTCAGGGCCTCAATTTACAAATAAAAAATATGCAAACTAAAATGTTGACACTCTAATATATGTTTCCCAGTTAATACGACTGCGTGAAAATTCATTGGTCCACTTCCAGCTCCAAAATGTAGTATAAGAAGTCAAAATAACAGGGCCATATATCAATATCAGAGTTGTAGAAAATTAATTTGTTTATGTGTTCCAAATTTAAGCTCTGTACCTCCATCGGTGTTGCGAATTTTCAGTCACAAGCTATGCCAATTTCAAGTCCCTCTCGCGCAGCTTTGATTTGCGAGATTCAAACATGGAAAATACAGAGCATTTCCTTGACATTAGCGGAATTGGATGATTCAAAAAAAGCAATCTGAGGTTTTCAAAACCAATTTTGTTATATTTAATTGTCAGAGAGAGAGAGAGAGAGAGAGAGAGAGAGAGAGAGAGAGAGAGAGAGAGAGAGAGAGAGAGATGAAATAATTAGTAAAGTTATGTAAGATACCCGCTTCCAACGCCATCTGCCACAAACACTGCTTTTGACTTCTAAACTGGCCTGAGACATACAAGATACAACACAATGACAGTCGAATCAGACTCATTGATTAAAAACGACTTGTCGAAAACAAAAAGACAAACACATAAATACACTTAAAGGACAACATACATAACGTCTTAACCTTGTTTTATTATGCTTTAATACAATACAATTGGACTTATATTATTGATCATAATATTTGCCGGAAATAAATTGCACTATGTTCAAGAAAGATTGCTCTTTTCGAAACATATAAAACCTCAGAATGAAAAATATATATAAAGAATACAAATCAAATGGCAAATTAAAAAAAGTCCTTTCAAGTACACTGGATCCAGGGATTGCGTGCAAGGGACTGATGAAGATAATCAGACAAAATTGACAAAGATCAGTGCGAAACTATTTTGTTTGTTTGTTTTGGGTTTTTGTGTTCTGTTTTTTTGTTTTTTGTTTTTTTTTTAATATTTATTTTGTTGTTGTTGTTTTGTTTTTTTAACTAGCTTAGGCGCTTTCGACACTCGTTGAGTCTTTGTCGAAAGCAATTTCAAAAAATTCTAACAAGACTAATAATAAACACAAAAAGGTTGAATTTACAAACTTTGACATAATTATGGATCTGATAGAAGTAGTATTTCAAAATGTATATTTCTTAATATTAAGTGATGTAGCCGTAGATTATATCCCAGATAATTCATTGTCTCATTATTACTAATAACCACTACAACAACAATAATTATAATATTAATAATACCAACATGAACTATAAAAAGGTAGTAATTATATGTAAGTGAATGGATAATGAACTAAATGATACATTTATTTCATTGAAAAATATGGGCTCTAAACAGATGACATTATTTTTATTTTGTTTGCCTGTGGGTGCCTGTTTGGAGTCTTTTTTATATTTAAATCTCTTGGTTTCAGTTTTCTTAGGCGGTGTATCCAGTAAGATTCCTTTCCTTTCCTGGTTTCGGAACTCCAGTTGCGGTTGTGGGCAATTGCAGTTAGTACAATATTACTGAAAGTCTGCTATTGGACTTCTTTCCAACTTCTTTGTCATCTAACCAGATCTGTTGGGATTGATCCTTTTGTGCAGTTATTGAATTTCGTCGACATACTGAAAGTCAGAAATCTTACATATGATGACATAAATTACAGTCTCTGTTGTGCATATTTTGCTTGGACTGTGATAGAGAATGCGTTTGTCTGAATACATGTTTTGCACCTTTTTTCACCGCATGGCGCAAACGCGCCTTTGTGGTCTTATCTTGTGGTTGTCGCTAACTTTGCTCTGACTAGAATGTCTCTGAGGATTTATGGTCTAGGGGTTTGTTCGGAAAGATTAACTTTAGTGTGTCACACGATTCCACGATGGGCCAGTGTTTCTGGATGATTTAGCCTACTTACGGGTTGTCTGGATGCTACTTTAGGATAAATGGTATCCGATCGACTTTATCCTTTTCTCTATATTTTAATGGGTCATTGTTGCGGGTTAATTGTGGTGGGGTTTTTTTTCTTTTTCTTTGTTCGGCTTTTTTTGTCGCCTCAGCTATCCGGTCTTTGTTGCATATATATATATATATATATATATATATATATATATATATATATATATATATATATATATATATATATATATATATATAGAGAGAGAGAGAGAGAGAGAGAGAGAGAGAGAGAGAGAGAGAGAGAGTAAATGCGCAATAAATGGCATGTCACAGATAAAATACGAGTTACTTTTTGGGGGGTAATGGTTAGTATCTCACAGTTTTAAAATATTTTATTAGCTTCATGTGATTAAGGCTGGATCTTGGTGCCAATATTAATGAAAGAATGTGCATTATAGCTTTCCCGTCAAATGGCAAAGTACCTAAAGAAGTCTACAAAGCTGGAGGCTCGCAAATGCACAGAAACTGACTGAACTCTTCCAGTCAATGTGAACTCAAAGAACTATACTCTATAGAGGAGTACAAAGATGCATGCATCGTACACTTGTAAAAGCAGACAGGCAACAGACAATCCTGTGAAAACCATTAGGGCATCTCCTTGCTGTCAACAGCCGGCAAAATCCTCGCCAGAATTCTGCTAAATCACTTGTGCATCACATCGATCAAGGGCTCCTGCCTGAGAGTCAGCGTGGCTTCATGAAAGAATAAGGGGCCAAAGACATGGTGTTTGCAGCTCGTCGACTCCAGCAGAAATGCCAGGAACAACTCCAACCTGTACACAACATTTGTTGACCTATCAGAAGCCTTTGACACAGTCAGTCGTGGAGGCCTCTGTAAGATCATGGCATAATTGTGTTACCCAGAGAAATTCATCGTAATGGTTCGGCAATTCTATGATGGCATGCTCACTCGCGTCGTAGTCGACGGCGAGAGATCTGAACAATTTCCAATCAACGATGGAGTCAAGCAAGACTGCTTGTTGACCCCAACCCTCTTCGGTATTATGTTCTCTGCCATGCTTACCGATGCCTTCCGTGACTATGACACTTGGATCGACATCAGATACACATTTAGTTAGTAAACTGTAGTTGACAAGGACTGAATGTAAACACATTTAGTTAGTAAACTGTAGTTGACAAGGACTGAATGCAGCAAAGGCTACTCATTGTCATACAGTAGCTTGTAAGTTTGAATCAGTAACTCTATCAACAAAACAATATTCTAAACCTAATCTCATTCCAAATAACCAAACACTATCAAAAAGAATGTTTTAATGGAGTCTTTCTGAAATACTTCAGACAACTGTGAGTAATATTGACCAAACCACTTGTAGCACAATAGTACTGTCTGCATCAGGAACAACAGATCTATATGACACTTTATTGATCAAAGCCTTTGTAAAGAACACCTCTGGTCAAGGGGATATGAACTTGATCTGCCAATAGTCTAAAGAACACCGCTGATGAATTGGATATGTAATTTTAACCTGCATATTTGTCTAAAGAACACCGCTGGGTTAATTGGATACGGACTTGACCTGAGTGAGTTGTTGGTTCAAATATTGCTATAGCCTAGATGATTTAAATTTGCAAAAGTTTATTATTATGTTGACTCAATGAAGAAACTTTGTAATAATGTACCACCAGAGAAAATCTTGGACTTTCTGAGGGAATGAGATTTATGTAACAAATCTTGACCTAATATTTTCATATTTATCCTTTGTTTAATATACCTTTTTAAGAACTTTAGCATCTATACTTTATCTATTTTATCTTTCCAAACTACATGGTTACGTTTCTTTCGAAGGGTTTATCTTCCTAAAGTCGTTTTGCAATTATTTATCTTTACATTTTGAAGACTTAACTTTTAATCGGCACTACATAACCTGTTCAGTGTTGACGTGCCATTAAACCCTGTGCATACATGCATGCATGCATGCATGCATCCATCCATCCATATATACATACATAGTCTAAGAAAAATATTTTCAGTGAAGACACGCTTGTTTCTTAATACAATATTCTTTATGTACTGTCAACGTTATCTTCTTGCTAAAATAATTTCCTAATATGTTTGTCAAATTGAAGTACATTTTAGAAATATTCTTCACTAAAAGATTGTTCAATATTAACTTGAGAAAATGATAGCCATGTAAACTATTTTATAGAAATATCTTTCATTTTTACTATTCCTGCCATCCTAAATAACCTCTAAAATTCGTCCATGTTTAGGGTAAGGAATTAGGAACACATTATTTCCGTGTTAATATATTTTTGATTAGTAGTTTTGTTTTTCTTATTTTAACTTTTGTTTAATTATATCATCAGCTAGAATAAATAAGGGTCCAATAATTGCCCTTATCCTACCTTGTCCTTTAACAATATTCATATTTGATAAGCGTGTTGCAACATATTATTATGTTTATGTAGCTATACAGATGTTACGACGAGAAAGATTAGTAATAATTCAATAGAGCATTTAGTTTTGAATTTGTATACTGTTTAACATAACGAAAAAATATACCGTGAACAAAACTTTAACAATTCTTGATTATAATATACCGTCCGATTGAAAAGTCAATGTTTTGTACGTATAAAAAGCGCAATATACCTAGAAATGTACACAGGAGTCTTGTAAAAAGGTCAAACATGAAATATCATCCTTGCAGAAAGTATTCTAAATACAGATCCTTTATGCATAGAATTCTTTATGATTCACGCTTGTGTTGCTAAACATTTTCGTGCATAGTATATTTCCTTAAGAAAGGAAGAACTTGTAGAAGGTCGCTGATATGTGTGCGATGCAAATGGAACGGAATAGACTTGTCTGATACGTGATAATGAGTAATAGTATTTTCGTCAAATTAAAACGAACTCGTAACAAAAAATAGTAGTGGCCGAACTGTATGATATGTACCTTGCACATAAATCTTTCTGTCTATTCAAATATAAATGTCAAGTTGGAGCAGAAAAATAATTTTTAACATAAATGAAGACTTTCATTTAAATCGTATAGTTTTATGCACGATTTTCCTCTACAACAAGTTAAAAATTGAAACACTTATGTCAGTAACTCATTATGGTCAACAACTTGAATTATTTTTGCGATGCAGTCATTCCCATAGCGACAATTGTTTTAACCTTTAGACAACAGAATATTATGTAAAAAAAAATAATTATTCCTTACTCCCACTTGGTTTCGAAAGAGTAAGTTTTTTCCCTGAGAGATATTTGATAGGCACATACTACTCTTTCTTTTCCTTTATATCTTGCAAGTCAGTATTTGGATCCACTATTCTTAAACTAAATAATGTGTGCTCTCTCAAACATTGGATAAATAGACAGATTGATAGATGGATGGATGAACACACACACACACACACACACACACACACACACACACACATATATATATATATATATATATATATATATATATGAAGAGATACATACATAGATGGATGGATAAATAGATAGATAGATAGTTAGAAGGAAAACTATATAAGGAAGAAAGAAAAGAAATTCCAGAAGCATGAAGAAATAACTCATAGACTGTGACAGCTCTGTTCGTTTAAAAAAGAAAAGGCCTTAATAATGCCCACATAGGGTCATAATTCGAAACAAGTGTCAGTTCCTGTGTACTCATTTCCTTTTCCATGAAGATTAATTGTTAAACGGTCATTAGATAAGATGCGACATTCATTCAGTTTTAATAACTGCTGGAAAATGAAATCAATACCGACTGTTCTCAAAAACAAATTCCATCATCCTTTCCGATTCCCTTTCCACACTGAGAGCCTTACAAAAGCTTAAATACAACAAATCGTTAACATACCCAATCTTACAGAAACATCATTTGCTCATACAGTCTAGAAAAAAATATTCTGTAATGTTATCTGCCTTGTCACGTAGGTATCAAGGGTAATGAAAAAGCAGATTAGGCAGCCAAAACTACTCAGCATTCAACCATTTCCAAATGGAAGATTCCATATACTGACATAAAATATTTCATGCATTGGCATACTCTACTATACTTGGCAAATTGTGTGGAATGTAAACTCCACAAACAAGCTTCGGACATCAAGCACATTATTGGAAAGTGACATCACTCATATAGAACCAGACGCAGTATTGTGGTGATTGCGTATAGGACACGCATACATTGCTGCTGAAGGATATACCTCGACCAGAGTACATACCCTGCCTGTGTCCACACACAGTGGAACACATTCTTATCGAGCGTTTCGACTTCCATCATGTGAGACAGAATGCTATGGGGTCAAAAATGTAATTAAGGAGTCAATGGGAATTTGACATTACGCCGCCATTTTGAAGAGTGTCACTATGAGGTCAAGAGGAATTAAACATTTGTTCGCAGATTTAAAATTGGGAGTCACAATAGGGTCAAGGGAAATGTAATGCTAAAAGGTCAATAGGTTGAATAGGATAGGTGGTATGGGATCAGTGTTTAATTCTTATTGACCCCATAATTGAACATTAGGCGGCCATGTTAAAGTATGTCACTATGGGGTCATATGATGGCACTTTTGAGTGTAAGGGTATTTAACACTGTGGGTCACTCTGGGTACAGACACCCACACCTTTGGCCAACACCCACACATACTAATCAATACCCACCCCTACAGACTAATCAATACCCACCCCTACAGACCAACATCTACATACCTACTGACCAGCACCCACACCAATTGACCAATACATAAACCTACTGACCAACACCCACACCTATTACCCAAAACCAATACACAGTGTTACCGACCAGTATCCACATCTACTCACCAGCACCCATTCCTACTGACCGACACACAGTCTTACTGACCAACACCTACATCTACTAACCACACTCACTGACCAACACTCGCACCTACAAACAAATGTGTAAAGGTAGGATGTACTGTAAAGGGTAAGCAATGAGGATTAACACCTAATTTTAGACAGACAATCACTTACAATCACCATCGAAAACTCACCCTTTACAAACCAATCGGAGGAAGGGAACTTACTTGGACAGAATGCTGCCTGAACAACATGCATATATCAGAGATTATTTCCAAAGCATTACCTATACCTCATATGATGTTGGCGGTGTCGGTAAATTTGCATATATTGCACTGATGTCATACATAGCTATAATAAAGAAAGCCAACTCAAAATAACACTACAAAGATCATGACCTAAAGTAATGCTAAAATTACCAAACACAGAATTAATTGGGGTGGGGGTGGGGGACTTAAAAAGAAATCTGGAAAAATTTTAAAACTTTAAGCTTAGACTGAAAGTTCTATTAAATTTACGAAACTGACACGGAATTTAGCGGTGACTAAACAGAAAAAAAATTGGAAAAATTTCGCCCAGACTAAAACTAATATTAAAGTTTCGAAACTAATACGGAATTTAGCTGAAACTAAAAGAGAAACCCGGAAAAAAATAGAAAATATTGCAGAGACTTAAAGTAATACTAAAAAAAAATCGGAAACTAACATGGAATTTAGTGGAGATTGATAAAGTCTGGAATAATTGTAACATATGGCCGCCTAAAACTAATACTGAAAGTCCCAAACTAATACAGCGTTTAGCTGACATTAAAAGAAAACGGTAAAAAGTGAGGAAATATAGCTGAAGCTAAAAGTACTATTCACATTCCGAAATTAATACGGAATTTCGCAAAAACTAAAAGAAAATCCCCCAAAAATTAAAAAATCTGAAAGAATTTTACAAATTGTAAACAATTTTAGAAGTTATAAATTTACAAACGGATTTTTCTTTTAAAATGTGCAAGTAAAAACTAAACAAAAATTTAACAATTAGACCGAATGTATCGTAGTCTAAAGAAGAAATCCGAAAATGTTTAAAATTGTAACAGTTTTTAAAAAAATGACAAATAAACAATGTTTAACAATTTGGTAAAATGAAATGTACTAATCGTAAAATAAGTAAGAAAAATCTAATTTAAAACATTTTCAATAAAATTTAATAAAAGTAAAAATAAAATTACAAAAATTTAACATTAACAAATTTGAAAATTACTTTTGGGGTTAGAAATATTGAGTACTGTTTCTAGGAGTTTTGTGACTGTCATTAATATACATATTTAAAATTCAACACCCACTCTTACAAAATAAAACATGATGGAATGCGACAGTTGAGCTTCACTCAAACCTCCTTCAGGAGAAACAAACACATTCTTACAATCAAAAACACACTTTTAAACAAATTAGAGAAGTGAAAGGGGATAGTTGAGGGTCACTCGCAAATACTTATGGACAAACAAACACGCACACACCCTTACTCTCCAATATTAAATATACAAACAAAACTTAGGAGGGAACGCTCATAGGTGAGGTTCATTTGCAAGGGACAAAGGGTATGTAGTTAATACTACATATAATTAGAATTAAAGACAGATTATTTTTTATCCATCACCACACACATACAAACTCATGTGAAAGGAATATAGATTATATAGTTAAGTAGTAAAATAACACATAACTGCAGTACAACACACGTTATGTACCATCCAACACCCATGCACTTACATACAAACTCATATGAAAGGAAATGTAAAATATTTAATAGGAAGGATAACTAATACTCGTCCTATCAAACAAATTCCTATTTTTATCAACCAACACTCACTCTTTCAAACAAATACATATTTTTATCAACCAACACCCACCTTTTCAAACAAAACAGATGAGGACAGAGAATTGATGTATGCGATGATTACTAACAAATAGTTTTACATACATCAAATTCCAGATGACCTTAAAGAGATGAGAGCGTTATACAAAAAAAACATCTTTGGCAAATTCCAGGAGAAATAAACCTACCTTGCCCCCCCCCCCCCAAAAAAAAGAGAAAACAATAATTAGCAACAGCTGTAGCAATTACAACAAGGACGACAACGGCTGTGCCAGTTTAGTCGGACGAGGAAAAGTTTGCCGCTGGTGGTGGAAGATCCATAAAAATAACACATCAAGAATATTTTGATTTTTAATTACATTTCGTATATTCTCTTGCTTTGAATTTCTTATTGGGTATGATTTCCTCTGGTTCTTTGTCTTCTTCTTCTTCATCATCATCTTTTTCTTCTAAAATCTCTTCTTTTCTCCTCTGTTCCCTCTTGCTTCAATTTCTTTTGCATGGAAGACACTCTAAAGGCCAATGTCCATGATCGTGACACATAAAACGTTGTTTGTTTGTTTTTTTGTTGTTTTTTTGTTTTTGTTTTTGTTGGTAATAACCTCATCTCTCCTTTCTTACGAAATAGGTTTGTTTTCTTTGACGTTGTGGACATTCTGGGACTCAGTGTCCTTTCTAACGACAGATATAACATATATCTTCGCTAGAGGACATTTTATAGAGGGTCCAAAGAGTTATTTTCCTGTTTGGATCAACACAATGTCCCAGTATTCAGTAACTTTTGTGCAAACTCCGTTTGTTGATGAGTACATTTTGAGTAGAGGAACCCATTCCTTCTACGAATTTCATAGCATACACTTACAAGAAAAATATACTTTTGTGACATGTTTGAAATTTCATTATGATTCTTATTTTGCGAGAATATGCCAAACTTAAATAACAATCAAAATATTCTTGACGACTTATTATTATTAGTAGTAGTAGTAGTAGTAGCATAGACACACACAGATATTAAATAAAATCGGGGGGGGGGGGGGTGTAATGTGGCAATGATCGACCAGCACCTTTTTCTGAAAGATCTGGGCTTCCCTCAAAAGGGAAATTGCTTGGAATAAATAGTCAAAGAAAAGATAAATCATCCTTTATGAGCTGTAACTATCTTTAATCTTTTCCTCGACCAAACCAACCCCAAACAAACCGACGCTGCCGTGGTCGTCCTTGTTGCAATTGCTGCAGTTGCTGCTGCTGATGGTTTGTTTTTCAGGAAGGGGGTGGGGTCGAGCAAGGCAGGTTTATTTCTCCTGGATTATGTCAAATATATTTCGTATAACGCTCTCATATCTTTAAGGTCATCTGGGACTTGATCTATGTAAGAATATGTGCTAGTCATCATCACATACACCCATTTTTTGCCCTCATCTGTTTTGTTTGTAAGGGTGAATGTTGGATGATACAAATGTGTATTTGTTTGTAAGGACAAGCGTTCGAGATCCTACACATTAAATATAGTACATCCTCTTTCACATGAGTTTGTATGTTAGGGTAAAGGTGTTGGATAATAAATAGCTATATAAAATCTAAATCCCCTTTTACATGAGTTTGTATGTGTATGGTGATGGATAATCAATAGCCTGTCTTTAATTGTAATTATGAGTGATAATAACTATGTACACTATTTTTCACTTTCAAATAAATTTGTATGCATGTGTGTGAGTGTTGGATAGTACGGGTGTGTGTTTGTATACATAGTATGCATAAAGTACCTTCACCTATCTCAAGTTCTCTCCACCATTTTGTTTATAAGTATGTGTTTGTTTGTAAGAGTATGTGATTATCATCCTAACATAACTCATTGGCTACCCGTTTAGTCGTAAGAGTTCGAATTGGACAATACAAAAGTGTGTTTGTAAGGATCACTCACCATCAAACACCCTACGACACTTTGCTGGTTTACTTTGTATTCTACCCTTATACATCTATTGAGCGGGGGGGGGGGTGACGTTATCTGGGGCATAAAGGCATCACAGCGTTCGTAGGGATTTTACTTTTTGGACAGCCTAAATGGAGACTACCTAGACCACTATGTATTGGAGTCAGCCTACAACGACCAATGCTGCTTTGTTAAACTTCCAGCCGGAAGAGTTTAATTTAGATTTCGGGTATTTTCTGTCTGAAGAATTTGTACCTGAAACGACTATGACTGTTGCTGCTACTCTACCACAAGCATCTTTGCTGCCGGTCATGGTGGAATTTAAAAAGAGACAGCAAGAAGAAATGGAAAAATTTGTTCAGCGACAGAAAGAAGCGGAAGAAGTGTTTCTTCAACAAGAAGAAGAAAGGAGAAAGCGAGAAGAAAAACTAAGACAGTTAGAAGAGGAGAAGGGTAAAGAACCGAAGAAAGAGAGCGATGAAGATAAAACGGTGAGTCTACTAGAAGACATTTTATCTGAGTTAAAACATCTAAGAAAGCTGTGTGAATATTCTTTAACTCAACCAAAGAGAAAAAGGCCATCACGGGCTATAATGCTAAACCCGTCACGACGACTACTACTAGTGAGATGCTACCACCACTACCATCACCATTCACTACTACAACTACTACCACCAAAGCAACAGCAGGAGGAGGAGGAATGGGACTGGGTCGTGAAAAAGGATTGCGACAATTGAAGCTCATCATGTCGATCCCATAAATTTGTTTTAACAAAAAACAAACACCCCAACGGTAATTTTCAGGGCCAGCCATTTATCTAGAAAAGAAATCAATTTGTCAAATCAAGTAACACTTAAAAAATCCACATTCCTTGGTTTTTGTGTAAGAGTGCGTGCGTGCGTGCATCCCTATTCTAAATAACAAAAAAAAAAACCCACAAAGACACTTACCTTTTTTCTATTCTCGTCTATTCTATTTTTTTTAATACAAAATAATTCACCACAAACATAACACCACACTCCAAAAAAAGTTCATTGTTCACTGTCTGTCTCTCTTGTTCTTCTTGAATTTCTTCACAGGGATCAAGATCTTCAAAGGGATCAAGGGTTCTTTTTCTACTTCTTCATTCTCACTGTTTTCCAGTCGTCCAGCTTTCTTGCTTGTCTTGACGATAGGTTCTTCTTCTTCTTCTTCTTCTGGGAGTGAAGATCCCTCGGCTTCCTCCCTCTCAGGTAGATTTTCTTCTTCTTTCTGAGGACACTCCGAAGACCAATGTCCTGGTCCTTTACAATGATAACAGATATCTTTTGTTTTGTCTCTCTTTTCTTTTCTTTGTTGATGTTGTGGACATTCAGGAGCCCAATGTCCTTTCTCTTGGCAGATATAGCAAGTATCTTGACTTTTATCTCTCTTTTCTTTTCTTTGTTGATGACGTTGTGGACAATAGGAAGCCCAATGTCCTTTCTTTTGGCAGAGGTAACAAGTATCTTGATTGTTATCTCCAGCGTAGTTGAATCGATATATCCTGTCGTTAATTCCCCGATAGTAATCGTCAGGGTTATTAACTGGAATAGGGTTTCTTGACTTTTTCATCTTCACAGTTTGAAAGTGGAATCACAAATACTGATTCTGAAGGTAAGAAGGTCTCTCTATATATAGGTTCCCTGGGTGAAACTGAATCGGTTTCAAAGTAAAACTTCAAGATGAAAAAATCACGCCCAATCTATGAGAAAACAGAAGAAGAAACAAAGAGGCCACGACGAAGACTGTCCGTGCCGCCTGAAACACCGCTTGCTGAACAGCTAGCTCAAGTACATGCTAGCGATTTCGAAGAAGAGATGAGTGAGCCTGAAACCCAAAAAACCCAACCCAAAGAATCCACTACCACCACCAGAACCCCTGACCAAAAAAGACCTACTAACGTGGCTCCCGAAAATTACTATCGCATTCGAGAGACGCAAAAAATAACCTCTCGAAAATTTAAAACCACAGCCTACACTCACACGGTTCACTTTAAAGACTTCAAGTCCGAAGTACCTCCCGAGAAAGCGGCGGGGTTCATTAGCGATTTGTGGGGTTCTGTGTTACAGAACTTGAAACGACAATGTGGAGCCAAAGAAGACGATCGATTGAGACTGTCTATTCATCACGACAGTTTGAAGTCACCTGTTTGGATTGAGTTCAGCACCCCGGCAGAATTAACACCAGACAAAGTCATGTCCAAAATCGAACACGTTCAACAATCTAACGACAAGTTTACCATCACGGATGGAAAGGCTACACTTTACATGACTCACGTTGCTCCTCCTCGATGGAGTGGACGAAATAGGAAAGCGTTACTGGTGGACGATCTTCGCAGTACCAAGCAGAGTGTCGTTCAAATTGACAATACTCAAGAC
The DNA here is from genome assembly GCA_029931535.1 of Margaritifera margaritifera. Taxonomy (NCBI): domain Eukaryota; kingdom Metazoa; phylum Mollusca; class Bivalvia; order Unionida; family Margaritiferidae; genus Margaritifera; species Margaritifera margaritifera. Next base: position 136,646 of record JAQPZY010001570.1, read on the forward strand.
CAGATGTGTTTGGCTCGAGCCATCGTAGTGGGGCAAAAGTATGCCAACAAGAACGAGACCGAAGAATGGAAAAGAGCCTGGAATAACATTCGACGATCTAACAAATCCAAAAAACGAAAAGAAGCAGAACTCCTGTTACGACAAGCAGGCATCCCCAAAGACACCGTGTGTGGTATTTCTCAAATGCAACAACTTCAAGACGTCTTGGCTCCTGGCTACAATTTGAAAGTACACCCTCAAGAAGTGCGCGGAGATATGCTGTTTTGAGGCCCCGATTTCCCCGAAGGAAAATACAATCACGTGTATTACCACCAAGAACATTTCGATGCCACCACCAGTATCAGAGCATTTCTAGGATACTCTTACTACGGCGAGAAATGCAACCAAGGGTTTAACAGTCGGGAGCGACACCTTCATTGCGGAGCAAGATGTCGGGGCTGTTTAGCGGACAAACCATGCCTTCCTGAACAACACCACGTCCATTGTGAGACGTGTCGACTCACTTTTGTCAGTCCCTCTTGTTACCAACAGCATTGCAAGACACAAGGGCACCAAAAAAATGTGCTTGCGACTTATTGAAATTGTGTTCCACGTGTGGACAGCAGATTTACACCAACGACCCCAAGAGACACGTTTGTGCTGGAAAGAAAAGATGTCCTATTTGTTACCAGATGGTGAACTTTGATCATCAATGTTTTATTCAAAAGTACGACAAGACAGAGAAGAAAGAATTAAAGAAGAACAAGAACCAAGTGGATTTCATCTTTTTTGATTTTGAATGCATGCAAGAAACAGGCATTCACATTCCCAATTTTTGCGTGGCTCATCGGACTTGTGAGAACTGCATTTAAGAAACGATCCATTTTCACTGTCCTCATTGTAGTCGGATTCCTGGAGGACGTGAAAAAATCTTTCGGGGTCCTAACACTTTGTCCGAGTTTGCTGAATGGATTTTAGACCCCACCGACGACACTTGGAGCGAAGAGGACATTCAACGTTACGGAGACTGTCATCGCTATGCGACCGTCATAGCTCACAATTTTTCGGGACACGATGGACAGTTTTTGTTAAAATATTATTCGCAACAAGGTACCGAACGCCCTGAAGTCACTATGAACGGAAACAAGCTCATCTACATGAAAGTGGGTCAAGTCAAATTCAAAGATTAAATGAGTTATTTGGCCATGCCTTTGAGTCGAATGCCTAAAACATTTGGCATGACAGAAATGGCCAAAGGCTATTTTCCTCACTTCTTCAACACGGAAGCTAATCAACATGCCGTCCTACCTCATTTGCCTGACCTCCATTATTACGACCCCGACGGAATGCGCCCCGAACAGCGAGAAGCCTTTCACGCTTGGTACCGCGCTCACCAGTCCGATCCATTTGACTTTCAAGAGGAAATTCTCAAGTACTGTCGATCCGATGTGGACATTTTACGGCGTTGCTGTGGAAAGTTTCGACAGTTATTTCTAGATCACGGAGACGTCGATCCTTTGAAAGCTGCGTGCACCCTACCCAAAGCCTGTTCCTTAGTGAACACCCAAAATTTCATGCCCGAGAACAAACTAGCCATCATCGACTCCAACACGTCTCTCTTTACCAGTCGTCAATATTCGGCCAAAGCTTTGCGTTGGCTCCATTACTTGTGCCAAAAAGAAGACAAATGGATACAACATGCTAGAAACGGAGGAGGAGAAAAGAAGATTGGATCTTATTCCGTGGATGGTTGGGATTTTGAAAACCTGCACACGGTGTACGAATTTCAGGGTTGCTTGTTTCATGGATGCCCTACCTGTTTTCCTGACCGAGACCTGAAAAATCCTTTCACGGGAGTCAGCATGGAAGCCTTGTACGAACAGACTTACCAACGACGACTCAAGTAGGAAAGTCAAGGATTCCAAGTGGTTGAAATGTGGGAGCACGAGTACGATCGACGTTTGAAAACCGATCCTGAATTTAAGAGCATCACCGAAAGTTACGACGTGGCCGACATCGAACCTTTGGATCCACACCACAGTTTATTTGGAGGACGAACCAATGCCACTAGCTTGCTGTACGACGTAGACGAATCCAAAGGAGAAGAAATCAAGTACATCGACGTGTGTTCGTTGTATCCTTGGGTGTGTAAATATGCTCGTTTTCCAACCGGACACCCAGAAATCTTGACAGAACACATCGACGTGGAACACATTCGTCAATACGAAGGATTGATCAAATGTAAAGTCTTACCCCCGACCCACTTGTACCATCCCATCTTGCCTCACCATTGCCAAGGAAAACTGATGTTTCCTTTATGCCGTACGTCACCCCTGTCACCACACGAAGGAAGAACGCGCTTTGACAGGAACGTGGGTCAGCGCTGAATTGTTTAGGGCTCTGGATCGTGGATACCGTTTGTTAAAAGTGTACGAAATCTGGCACTTTCCAACCACCGCACAATACCAAAAGGACGACGCCACAAATCATCCAGGCATTTTCTCGGGGTACGTCAACCAATTTGTAAAACTGAAACAAGAAGCCAGCGGCTATCCCTCGTGGTGTCAGACTCCCGAAGACCGAGTTCGATTCAAAGAAGAGTACCGTGACGTCGAAGGCATCACTTTGGAAGACGTGGAAAAGAACGAAGGAAAAAGATCGTTTGCCAAAGTCATGCTCAATTGTTTGTGGGGAAAAATGGCCCAACGACCCATCTTAGCCAAGACGGAATACGTGACCGATCCTTATCGCTACTTTCAACTGGTGGACGACAAAAGTGTACTAGTCAAACACGTCGAAATCGTCCGTGATGATTTGATCTTAGTCAATTTCGAAGAAGAACCCAAGTTTGTCAAACCTGACGAGTTTAGCAACGTAGTCATTGCCGCCTACCTGACAGCCCATGCTCGTTTGAAGTTGTACGACGAAGCTTTAGAAGTCTTGGGAGATCGTGTCCTGTACTTTGACACCGACAGTTGTATGTACATCCATCGACCCGGTTGCCCACACCCTAATATCCAAGGAGATCGTTTAGGAGCCTGGCTAGACGAGCACCCTCAAGACACCATCCTGAGTTTTGCCAGCGGGGGCCCTAAACATTACGGCTACCGATACCGAGACCCACAAGGCCAACTTCACACCCAATGTAAAGTCAAAGGATTAACCCTAAACTATGGAACCAGTCAAGTGGTCAATTTTGAGGTTTTGAAAAATGCTTTGCTTTGCTGTCTGGACAAGTGGAAGACTTTCGAATGCACACGTTAGAGCCTCACAAGATCGTACGGTTACCTAATCACCAAATTGTCAGTCGCCCTTTACAAAAAGTGTACCAAATCATGTACCAGAAACGAGTGAGACTTCCAGACCACACCACTTTGCCTTACGGACACGCCGATCTGCAGTATAAAAAAGGGATCACTTCCAAGCCAAACCATTCATTGCAAATACAGACGTCAACCTAGAATAAGAATACTCATGCCACCCACCCACCAAGGGAGAAATCTAGTGTGAACTCCAAGTGCCATCACGACTTGGAGTGCGATGCAGTGCCATGCGAGGAGACGGATTCCGTACGCTTTGGCATCAGCGATTCACACGATCAGACGGATGCCGTACGCTGGGACATCAGCGTATGCTGTGCGTGTGCCTCACCGTCCCTCTAACGATGTTGGACGCCCTTTACTCTTTATTAAACGTACACATGAATGTCATACCTACATGAGTAAAGAATTGACGATAGCTGTGGCTTTGCCTGGCTATTCCAAGTTTGAAAAGCGACTCCAGACGTTCCAAGACAAGTGGCCTAAATATCTACTACAAGCAACTACTGCCAAAGCTTTAGCCAGATCTGGATTTATCTACTTGGGAGAAGGAGATAAAGTTCAGTGTTTCAGTTGCGGTGTGAGACTTCACCAATGGGAGCCTACCGACTCAGCTTACATTGAACATGCCAGATGGTCTCCGCACTGTCAGTTCTTACCTTTAGTGGCCTTAGAAGAGTACGGGTACGATGAGCCAGATGAGAAGAAGAAGTAACATGTCGGATGATACTTTGCAAGAATACATTCGTGGTTTACCTTTGGAGCTGCGAGAACGCATTTACCAGTATTTACCTAGTTTAGAAGACCGCATTCGTGATTTGCCTTTGAAGTTGCGAGAACGCATTTACGGAGAGTTTGTCCAGATCCAAGTGAAACGCAAACTCAAATTCATTCCTCGATTTTTAAACTACCGCGACTTCCACCGTATTAGAAGTCTGATTCTGAAGAGAAACTATCACAGCTATCGTGAAGAAAACAAAAGAGAGTTACTTCTTTCCAAGTCGGATTCTTTACAAGAACACATTCGTGGTTTGCCTTTGGAGCTGCGAGAACGCATTTACCAAGAGTTGGTCCCGATACAAGTGAAACGCACACTCAAAGTCATTCCTCGATCTGTAAACTATGCTTACTTCCAAAGTATGAGAAGACTGATTTTGGGAAGATTCTATCGCTGGCACCTTGGAGAAGACTTTCACAAAAGATACCAACCTTGGGAACCTGGATATAAAAACCCACCACAAAAGATACCCACCTTGGGAATCTCACCATATAAAATCTCACCATGTCAGGACTGTGGTCTTTACTCGTGAAACGTATTCCGTGGAAGGAAGTCAACGATCGTGTTCAGACCTTAGAGGATTATAAACACTTGATACAAGAACTGTTTCCATTGAATTTTGGACGCTATGCGGTGTGTGTGTTAGTGACTGCATTTCTTGGATTTCGTTTTCCAGGACATTCGTTGTGGAGTATTTTTGAGGATCAGTGTTTGTCTTTTATTATTTAAGAGGACCCGTGGTTGTTTTGGACTATTTTGATGAACCATCAAAAACAAAACATGACCATTCATGCTTTATCGGTACACGAAAGACAAATTGTACTCAAAGTGTTGAGAGTGGTGATGAAGACGAGTTGGGTACCTCCGTGTGAAGAAGACATTAGTCAAACTTTATCTACCCTTCATACGTTTCAAGAAGTGTGTATTGCCAGTGAGTTACACCAACAACTTTACGCTTGGAAAGATGTACGTGACTGGAGAAAATATGGTTTCGATGCTTGGCTACAAGAAGAGGCCCAATTTGCCAAAGATCTGGCACGTCAATAAGTTTATAAAAGTGAAATGGGAACCTAAGTCAAAAATGACCTTAGAAACAATCCTGGAAGAACCTGACACAACAGAGAAAGACCACACCGTCGTCGTCGTCCAAATACAACCCCCTGAGGAACACACCCTCTCCTTACCGTCAGAGACATTTCATTCTTCTACCACCACCACCACCAGAACAAAGACGACCAGACGAATACCACCACCAGTGCCTGTGCCTTCCATTCCTAGGACAGTGTTTTGTTCTTGTTGTACATTGACTTGTTTATACAGAACTTTAATTCTTTTAGTGCAAGCCTTAATCTTGTACCTGACCATTTTTGCGGTATGCATTTTTGTCCTTCATGACTTGTAAAAAATGTTTTTGTTGTTTGTTTGTTTTGAAAAAAAAAAAAGTGTATGAAACGTATAAAATGTCTTGGGTCTTTTGTCTTCTTCTCAAAAATCTTTCTATCTCAGTCATGGCTACATCTTCTTCTGCCTCGTCTGCCTCTTCTCCTTCCTCTGTGGTCAAAGTGATCGACGAAAAGTTAGATCGTCCCAGTTGGGAAGCTTTGTATCTGCGCCATCCATTTAACATGTTGATTGCTGGACCTAGTGGTTCAGGCAAAACCGAATTTGTCAAACGTTTGATCGAACACAAATCTCATTTGTTTGATCGTCCACCTCAACGCATCGTGTGGTGTTACAAAGAGTGGCAACCGTCTTACACCTTACTTCGTGAAAGTCAAGGAGAAGCCATTTCGTTTGTGGAAGGCATTCCTCGCGAAGACGATGGGATCGTGTCTGACGTGAGTCAAACACATCTGGTCATCTTCGACGACATGTTAGGAGAAGACGAAGAAGAAATTAAACTTTGGTTTACACGAAAAGGACACCATCGAAATGCCAGCATCATTTACATTACTCAAAATTTATTTCAACAAAGTAAAGTCCATTGGACCATCAGTCTTAACGCTCATTACGTGGTCTTGTTTAAAAGCCCCAGAGACAAATCTCAAGTGCAAGTGTTAGCCAAACAGTTAGGCACTCCTTGGTTGAATTATGCCACTCAAACACCTCATGCGTATTTACTCATCGACTTAAAACCGACCACTCCCGACTATTTGAGATTTCGTGCCCAATTGTTTCACCATTGGTGCCAAGAAGGAGGCCCCGTCATTTACATGTCCCCTTCAGCCACTCTCTAAAAAAAAAAACTATAAAAACATCTACCGCGTCATTTCTGTCTCACAGTCTTCGAGATGACTTCCTTTCAAGCTCATCCTTCGGCCAAATTGATTCGTGCCTTGTATGGCATCAGTCCCGAAAAAAATGCACAAGTCCGTGTTCATTTGTTATAAGCTAGTCTTAAAGAAGGCATCATTCACATCCCTCATCAAACTCAACGTTTTTTTTCAAAAACATAATGGGGCGTTGTCACAACTAGCCGATCCTAGAATCGATCCACGGACTAAAAAACAAATCATTTTAACCCCTGGTGGGAGCGGTTCTTTAGGAGGGGTCATGATTCGTTCCCTTTTGAAATGGGATCCTAATGCCCAAGCCAAAAAATCCAAAACACCAAAAAAGAATAAAAATCCCAAAAAGAAAGCCACAAAAAAGAAAAGCCCTAAAAAGAAGAAAGCCCCCAAGAAAAAGAAAAGTTCTGCCAAGAAGAAAAAAACACCCACCACCACCACTGGCACCCGCAAGAGAGGTACTGCTGCCAGGACGCAAACGTACACCCGCATTACACCACCACAACAGCCCGCAGTGACGAGGTCTCCTCTTGCGTCCACTTCTTCGTCTTCTTCACCTCCCTTCATGATGATGCCTGCCAAACCAGACTTAAGACAAGTGTTTCCTAATTTGATGCAAAAATGAAAACCCATTTCGAAAGCCACCAGTTCGGGACCCTCCACTTCGGCTGATCTGGCCATGGCAGCCGCCACTAAAAAAGTGCCGTCCCCTAAAACCAAAGTCCAAGAGAGAACCGGCGTGTTACAAAGTTTAGCGGATTTATCCAAAGAAGAATTGAGACGATTTAGTCCATTGAAAACACCTCAACGTCGAGTGAGGCCTGTCATGAAGATGGTTCGTCGTGCAGACAATCAGTGGAGACGTGTTCCAGTAGAAAATAGAAGGGTGACCTGCCAGAGACTTCAGACTTACTCCTAACCTCTAAGATGACCCCCAAACGTGCACACCACCACCACCAAAAAAAGAAGAAAACCAAAAAAGGACTTCCACCTCGTCTGGCGAAACATTGGGACGTCTTGTCTGTCCTGACCAAATCCAATCCTCCCATGCGAAAACAACTCATTCAAACAGCTCCTAAAGAAATCATCGATACCGTGTGTGAATGTTGTTTGAACGTCTTGAAAGGAACGGTACCTTTGTCCAAGATACAGAAACAAAAATTAGGCAAACATCGGAACGTTCTTCGCAAATGGTTAAAAAGAAAATACCTCTCCAGCAAAAGAAAAAATGTTGGTGCAACGAGGAGGATTTCTACCCATGCTGATAGAATCGTTGTTAAAAATAGCAGCTCCTTTGTTAGAAACGATTGCTGGACCGCTTTTAGGAGGTGTCATGCGATAAAAAAAAAAGAAGATAAAAAGGACACCCTTCTCTGGAAAGACCACACATTTTTGTACCTTTGGATGAAATGGAAGGACGAAAACTGACTTTAGTACCTTACAAACGATGGATGGAATTCCATCGTTGGAACGAACAACGGATACCTCATTTACCACCCAATCCTAATCTCAACGAGATGTCACAGTTACAACAAGAATTGCAAGCGCTGATGGAACGAAGCAATTTGTCAGTAACAGAAAAATCGCAACGGTACGGTCAACTCTTACAACGTCTGCAACTCTTTCACCAGAAAGCTGTAGACGAAACAGCTCCACCCACTCTGAGAGATTTCAAAACCCTGATGAAAAGCGAACCTAAAGTTACCACCACCACTAAAACAGACACCGCCACGGGGATGACAGAACATGACGTGCCCCGAGAAGTGTTTCAAACTCCGTCTGCTGGCATACCTAGTCAAATTGTAGCTTCCTTGTTGACACCCTCTCCTACCCCTCATCGAGAAGCCATGAAAGATTGGGTTCATAAGAAGATGTCCACTCCTACTTCAGCAGAAGAAAAAAAGAAAGACAGCAAGACTGAAGTGAAAAAAGACACCACCAAGAAGAAACCTGCCATCACCACTCCTGTGGCTCGTCGAACGCGTCAAGCCACTTCATCCAAACCACACGACACCCAAAGTAGTAGTAGCATCGAACAGTGGGTGACTTATTGATCAAATCATGAAGAAACTGTTAGCCACCATTTACTACAATCCTGGCCATGCTGCTGGTTACGGAGGAGTTCAAAAATTATATCGAGCTGCTAAAAGTAAATTGAAAAGTGTACGTTTGCCAGAAGTACGACGATGGTTACAAGAACAATCGACGTGCACGTTACACAAACCCATTCGACGCAAATTTTCTAGAAGTCCAACCCAAGTGGAGGGCATTGATCATCAATGGCAAGCCGATTTAGCCGACGTCTCTCATTTAGCAACCTACAATCGTGGTCACAAATATTTGTTTTGTGTCATCGACGTGTTTTCCAAAATTTGCTTGGGTCATGCCTTTGACTTCTAAAAGCAGTACCGAATTGGTACGTGCCTTAAAATTGGTCTTGAAACAAAGTGGACGCCAACCTTTACGATGGCAAACCGACAAAGGCACCGAATTTCTAAGCCAAGCTTTTCAAAAAGAATTGAAACAAAGACACATTCATTTTTTTACCACCGAAAATCCTGAAACAAAAGCCAGTATCGTGGAACGTTTTCAAAGAACTTTGAAAGAACGCATGTGGAAATATTTTACACATCAACATAATCTCAAGTACATCGACGTGTTACCCCGTTTGGTCAAAGCGTACAATCAATCGTACCATCGTAGCATCGGATGTGCCCTCGAAGAGGTCAGCCCTGAAAACGAAGTGACCGTGTTTGATCGATTGTTTGGTACACCCCAGAGGAGACCACCTCAGAAAAAAACCTTGCTGGGGTTGAAGACGGGAGATTGAGTTCGCATCGGAAATACCAAACGCACTTTTGACAAAGGTTATTTACCCAACTGGACCACCGAATTGTTTCGTGTCTCTACACCCGTGCGTGGACGCCATCCTCCCGTCTATAAATTGGAAGACATGCACGGTGAAGTGCTCAAAGGAACATTTTACTTGCCTGAGTTACAACGAGTGACCAAAAAAGAAGACGCCTTGTACGACATCGAAAGCATTCTGGAACAAAGGACACGCAAAGTAGGCAAACGTCGAGTAGAAGAAGTCAAAGTACGTTGGAAAGGATATCCTCCTAGTTTTGATTCTTGGATTGCTACTTCTCAAGTTGTTAACTATAAAAAGAAAAAGAAGTAACCCAACATGCCATTCAACACAACCACGACCTCGACTCCTTCGCAGAGTTCCTCTCTTCAAGAATTACAAAAGCAACCGCTCTGGGTATGGTGCGGAGAACGTGTGCCTAAAAATCAAATCGTCTTTTTCTGGCAAATTTTTGTAGTGTATTGTGTCATCGGAGCAGCCATTGCCAATTTGAGTTTACAACAAGGAGACAAACAATTGTGGATCATTTTACTCAGCAGTTGCATCGGTTATCTTCTACCCAGTCCCTCTTTGAAATTTACCACGACGGACAACAGTCACCACAACAACAGCAGCTAACACCACGGTAGTACGACCAACGCCAGTCCACCTTCTTCTTCCAGTCACCATAATACCACTCCTCTTTTGGAACCGTTTGAACATCATTTGAACTCGAGTGACTCCTCGGAGACCAAAACAACTTTGGACCTACTATGAATGACCAATTGTATTTAACCTTACCCAGTGACAGTTCCATGGATGTGTTTCCCAACAACAAATTATTTTGTTTCACAACCAAATTACCTCAGGCCATCCAATTGGATCACGACGCTCATTGGGAAGTAGCTTTGGTAGAAATCATTCATCCTACTCAAATCTTCAACATCGACGAAAGTCGAGCCACTTTTGACGTGGATATCTTAAACAAACAAATGGAAAATTACTTAGAAGAAAATGATAATGAACAAACTAAATTTTACTCATCCAGAAATGATTATAAAAGCTTCCCGAGGTATGGAATGAGAATTCCTCTGGGGTATTATTTTGGTGCTCAACATTTGGTGGACGCCATAGCGACCGTCTTCAACGATCAATTTGACAAAGCCTTAATGAGCGTCCAAAACAAGGTAGTGATCAGTTACCATCCTGTGGCACGCCGTCTCTTGATACAATTTTTGGACGACAAAGGCTTACTCGTGAAGGATGACAGCACCATAGTCATCACTTTTTCTCCTGAATTGTTTGCTATTTTGGGTGGACATAAAGACTATACTAAAGATGGAAAAACTAAAAAAATCCAAAACAACGAAACGTTCGGATTGGCTTTTCGCTACCCTATCAATTTGAACTTTGGACTGAATTTAATGTTTGTGTACTCCGATGTGGTGGAGTACAATGTGGTGGGACACACAGCTGCTCCCTTACTGAGAGTCATACCTTTCAAAGTGGATTCTGCTGCTGGTGCGTATGAAGAAGGTGGAAACGCGTATCACGTTCACCGTGAATTTGTATCCCTCATTATCTTCCAGTCAGTAAATCGTATTTTGACACTGTCAACATTAGTATAAAAGGAGATTTGGGACACAATTTTCCATTCATTGACAAAGGAAAAGTCACGGTGACACTACATTTTCGAAAAAAGTTCTCTGAAGCATTGTAACAAAAAATGTATCCAGTGTACCGAGGAGTGGCTCGACAACGAGGACACGGTTTAGGAGATATGTTAAAATCGGCTTTTCGGACGGTAGTCCCTATTTTGAAACCGATGGTGACTCGAGGATTCCATGCCTTAAAAGATGCCGCTTTGACGCAAGGAAAAGAAATTTTGCAAAATGTCCTCATTGACAAACAAAATCCCAAAGAAGCCTTTATGAGAGCAGGCAAAAATGTGTTGATGCACACTGGCAAAGATCTTTTAGGTCTCCGAGAGAGTCCTATAAATTCACTTCACGCTTCTGGTCCTGGCATTACTTCTTCCTCCACTTCACAGCAAGGACAAGGCAGAAAGAGACGACGTCGACATCACCCCTTCAGAGCTCATAAGAAAACACACGGCAGTTCAAAAAAGAATAAGAAAAGAAGAACCATCAGAGAATTAGACGTGTTTGATTACTAAAAGCCATTGAAAATGATGCACCGAGATTCTTGTGAATGTACCAAGTCAGAACTGGACGATGCAAGAATCCCAATGGGTAGAATTTCATCCTGTATCGTCTTTGACGGATTCAGCTCCTATCGAATTTGAAATCAAAGGACAAACCGAAGATTACATTGTTCTGAATAACAGCTACTTGTACCTGAAACTCAAAGTGACCAAACCGGACGGCACCACTCCTAAGGATACTGGCAATGTTGGGGACATTGACAAAGTGGCACCCGTCAATAATTTCATGCATTCCTTGTTCAGCGAAGTAGATTTGTACTTGAATAACAAACTAGTCAGCAGCAGTTTGGATACTTACCCTTACCGTGCTTACTTGGAAAATCTCTTGACGTACGGAAAAGAAGCCAAGAACACTCATCTGGACGCTTCAGTGGTCTGGAAACCAGACGACGCGGGAAAGTTCGACGATTTGGGTGTAGCAGCGGTGGTGGCTGGTGCAAATAATGTTCCACCAGCAATTCCAGAAGCTGACACAGGCAATGAGGGATTGAAAAGCCGTCGAAAGAAAACCGTCGGGCGAAGTTTAGAACTGATGGATCGTTTGCATTTGGACATGTGGTTGCAAGACAAGTATTTGTTAAACGGAGTAGATGTACGCCTGAGACTGAATCGCAGTAGTGCCGCCTTCCATTTGATGGCTCGTGCCGAAGGCTGGAGAACCCACATCCAAGAAGCCAGACTTTACGTGCGTCGTGTGGAAGTCTTACCTAAAGTAGCCAACGACATCAGTCAAACCTTGAGCAGAACCACCGCCAAGTATCCTGTGCGACGAGTGGTAGTGAAAACGTTTACCATTGGCACTGGAACCCAATCCAAAGTCGAAGATCACGTCTTCCAAGGACAGCTTCCCAAACGTTTTCTGATTGGCATGGTCAGTAATGCAGCCTTTAACGGAACCTTCGGTCGCAATCCGTTCAACTTTCAACACTACGACGTCTCCAAGATAGAAGTCAGTCGAGATGGCAAGGCATTGTGTACCAGACCTTTTGAACCTAAATTTGGCAACGAGAAAAATTACTTGCGATCTTACTTGAGTCTGTTTTAAGCCACAGGACAGTTAGGCACCAACACCAGCCACGGCATTTCGTACCAGGATTATGAAGGAGGGTATGCCTTGTGGGGATTTGATTTCACTCCTGACCAAGGCAGCGACGAAGGACATTTCCACCCTATAAAATCAGGCCCACTTCGTGTGGAACTTCAGTTTAAAGAAGCTCTCAAGCAGACAGTGAACGTCATCTTGTATGCAGAATTTGATAATACTCTAGAAATCAACAGTCTGAGAGAAGTGATTCTAGACTATTAGAAGAAAAGAAAAAGATGCAACACGTAGAAGAAGAACCTATGGAGATAGATAATGATGAGGGATTTCGTGAAGTACGACAGCCACAAATCACTGATGATGACGGGTTGATTCATCCAGAACTTCCAAAAGAAGAAGAGAACAATACTGTTCGCCAGTTTACTGGATTTATTTCTCGATGGCCAGAACAAGAAAAACATTTAGTTTCCTGTTATGTGCAGGAATTGATTGAAAGAATGAACACCTTGACCCGAGAACATTGTCATGGATGTCAAATCGATCATCCCAGTCAAAAACAACACGACAAATGTTTGATGATGACAGCCGAAGAAAGAATGCACGAATATTTGGAAGAGGCCTGGTCTCAGATCTCGGAAGAAAAGGTGTTGAGACAATGGTATAAAGACTTGCAGGATTCTTCTTCACCTCCACTCACTCCTCTGGAGATCAAACGCATAGAAGCTCTCATTCAACAGAGTACAGAAACTTTCCTCCATGAGAATTAGTGGAATTACTTGACAGATCAATTCAAGTTTACAGTCAAGTGTAACTTGATGACTCATTATTACCTGTGAAAAACTGGATACCAGGGAACTTCATTACCTGTTGACTTGCAGTTCCTACACTTCTTCTTGGAATCCTGTGGTGTGTACTAAAGATGAACTACCTCATCGCAAACCTAAAGACGTTCATGCCTATGTCATCAATACCGACGACAGTCATCGACCAGGAACCCATTGGGTAGCCGTGTACTTTCCCAACGATCACAGTGGTGGTGTGGAATATTTTGATTATTATGGATTACCTCCTTTGGAAGACGACATCATCGACTTTATGAGAAGAAATGCCATCTCTACTCCATTCAATAATGTTCGATTACAAGGATCGGATTCAATGGTGTGTGGACAATATTGTGTACATTTTCTTCATCAACGCAGTCTCGGATATTCCTTAGAACATTTAGTGACTTGTTTTGATAGAGACTATGATCGAAACGATGCTAAAGTAGAACGACGGTTTTGTGAACGTTATGGATATCTCTTGTCTTTAGCTCAGAAACGTAGTGTGCATCAGAATGATGTAGATGTAGAAAAGTGGAAGTTCAGTTTGCTTTCCCAACGTTGTCAACCCTGTAAATACGTTCCTGTTTAATATCTTCTTGATTGTTTGCATTATTATGTTTAAAGAAGCTTCTTGTTGTTCATTAAAAAATGTTGATTTTTTGAAAAAAATCGTGTGGTGTGGTTTATTGAATTTGAAAAACAAAATGAATAGGCTCTATCTCTCTTTCTATTTATCTGAAGTCACTACCTCTATCCATTTCTCACTCTCGATCTGAACCCCATGTTTTCCATCGCGTCCGCGCTTCTAGCATATAAAGCGGTGCATTGGCCAGTGTAGTCACTCTCGTTGACTCGTCAAGATCTCAACAACACTTCAAGAAGATGGCAGCAGCCAAGATAAACAAACTGAACGACGCTATGGTGAATATGCAGAGGGTGAAGCATCATTTGATGGAGACCAACCCTGAGAGAAAGACAATGATCTTCCTACAAATGGCTCATGATCTGGTGGAAGAAGTCCTGCGGGAAGAAATCATCAGGGACAGAACGGAATGGGAGGAGAGACAAAGACTGCAGCAGCAAAGACAACAACAACAACAGCAGCAGCTACAACTCTTGCAGTCCATGAAAGTACCCGACGGAGAAGTCAGCTGTAAGATAGATTGTGATGAGTTTGCCTTCTCTTTTACCAGAAAGAGAGCTTGTCCATCAGCAGCCACGAGACATGTGGCTAAACGTGGCCGCCCTGCTGCGGCTGCTACCGCTACTGCTGCCGCAACTAGAAGTTAAACAACATAACTTCTTAACCGCAACGGTCCTTTTCAGGGCCACCCAGATCTCTAGGAAAGATAACTACTCTTCGATTGCCTTAACAAAATTTGTGTTTGTATGTTTGTGTGTTTGTGTTTTACCCACCAAACAAAAAATCCCTTTCCCAAAAAAGAATAATGTTTGTATAGAGAGTGTGTGTTTGTGTTTGATAAAAAAATATAAAAAATAAAAATAAATGGTGTGGTGTGTTTGATAAAAATAAAATAAAAAATGAAAAAGGATAGTGTGGTGTGTGTTCGATTAAAAAAAGGATTGTATGTTTGTGTTTGATAAAAATAAAATAAAAAATAAAAAAGGATAGTGTGGTGTGTGTTTGATAAAAAAAAAAAAACTTTATCAAATAAAAAAGGGTGGTGTGTTTGTATGTTTGATAAAAAAATGTTAAAAAGTAGTTTATTTTAGGTCCGCGCACTGGGTCTGTGTTTTGGGTGGTAAGGGGTTATGGAGTGCAGAATCCGCGAAGCCTAGAATGACGTCATACGGATGACGTCAGACGCGGGTAGTGGGGGTAATGTTTTTTTTAGGTGTAAGGGATGTTTTCCTTCACGTCCGCGCTTAAAGTATATTAAAACAACGTCTTCCATAGTCGATCTACCCCATCAACATGAACAAACAAGAGACCGTCCGACAAATCCGAGTGTATCTCGAGGTGGCCTGGCACCTCCTACACGACCTGGAGAAGAAGGAGGAGGAGGAGGAGAGGGAGAAGAGAATCCCAATCAAGCCTCATCGGATGATGGAGGAAAAAGAAAATTGGGATCCTGAAGCGGACCATCCTCCGTTTATACTTCAGAACAACAAGCGCTGCATGAGTGTAGAAACATGGAGGGGAAGCTGTCCCGCTTGTCGGGCTAAGCCAGGGAGGTGCCCGCACCTCTAGATACACTCTAAAACCCAACGGTCCTTTTCAGGGCCACCCATTTCACAAGAAAAGATTAATTTTCATGATTGCTATAGGTTTTTGTATGTTTGTGTGTTTGTATAGAGTGTGTTTGATAAAAAAAGGAGAGTGTGGTGTGTGTTTGATAAAAAATTTAAAAAAGGATGGTGTGGTGTGTGTTTGTGTTTGATAAAAGATGTGTTTTTGTTTTAAGGTGTGATAAGATTTTGTCTTTGGATGTTTTCCTTCACGTCCGCGCTTCTAGCATATAAAGCAGCGCCTTCTGCAGTCGCACCATTCACACTTCACTCAACAAGACAAGCCAGCAAGAAATGAATATAGTGGAAAATCTACAGGAAGCCTGGGACTGGATGGTGGAAGTCCAGTATTATAGAGAAAGAATGATGTGGTGGTATCCAGTGAACCTACACTGCGAGATACAAGACTTAGCCCACATAAACATGGCCAAGAGCCTAATTCAAGAGGTAAAGGAGGAGTAAGAAAAAAAGATCAAGATGAAGAACTTCTCACCTTGTCGAGTGGGGCTTCTTAAAGAAGCCATGGATCGCTTGAAAGAGTTAGAAGAAGCTTTGGAGTGTCCAATCCTCACTCGACAAGAAGCGGCCCTGCTCCGAGCTAAAACCATCATTAAAAAAATTATGGAGCAGGAAGTCCAAAAGATAAAGGCTATGTGGGCTAAGGAAAAAAAAGAAGAGGAATTCAATCGCCTGAACTTGAACTGGATGAAAATCCAGGACAAGTTCAGGCGATTGGGACATCCCTATTGGATGCCACAGAAGAAAAACAACAAGTTCCACCTCCCAGGCTTCCTAACCAAATGTTGGAGGAAGTAAAAAATCTCCAACGGCCCTTTTCAGGGCCACCCATTTTTCAAGAAAAGATTAATGTTCCAATGATTGCCATGTTCCATTTTTTTTTCTTTTTCCGTTGGTACCCCAAGTGCCCCCAATGCTAAATTACCGTTGGTACCCCGATAGTCCCCAATGTTAAATTCCAGGAAAGTACCACGATAGCCCCCCGCTATGTTAAATTCCCGTTGGTACCCCAAGTGCCCCCGCCATGTTAAATTCCCGTTTGTACCCAGAGAACCCCCCTTACCTCAATATCCCCCCTCTACTACTCGCACATATTTCTTGTTTTATATTAATTAGTATTTCAAGATCTTTTCATTCAATAATGATGACAAGTAGTGTACCCAATATCGAACTCTACATATCAAAGGTGTTGAACGAATAACCAGCCCCCCCCCCCCTCTTAGCTTAGTACAGAATGTTACCGAGTTGAACAGCTTCCAAGTGAATCATATTGTGAAACTTTGATTGCCTTTTTTCTCAAGGACAAATAATCAAAATGATACAAGCTCCATCGGACCGATGGACACTAGCGTTTAATTTTTCGAAACTCTCTCTTAAAACGTAAATCAAGGTCAATATTGAAAGATATAATTGCACAAAAGTTACAAATTAACCTCACCAATAATGTATTATGCCTTGGACTTCAGCTTTAAAAATATTACTTTTGGAAAAGAGCGTAGTATTGTATGCTTCTACTTGAGAATAAAACGCTGATCAGGTCTTACATCATTGAACTTTGATACTATTTCATTGTTTCTTGTATTCTGCTCAGTCAAGGAGTAGGAGCGTCCTTTTAACCATACAGGTAAATTTAGCTGCATGCATCTGTAATTCAATATGTCCCATCTGTAATTCAATATGTCCCATCTGTAATTCAATATGTCTCTGTAATTCAATATGTCCCATCTGTAATTCAATATGTCCCATCTGTAATTCAATATGTTCATCTGTAATTCAATATGTCCATCTGTAATTCAATATGTCCATCTGTAATTCAATATGTCCCATCTGTAATTCAATATGTCCCATCTGTAATTCAATATGTCCCATCAACTGAAGGTTTACATTTCTCCAAAAACTAATGACACAATTGTGAAAGTCAACTACTCGACACGCGATAAAGTTGGGTTGACCGGTTGAAATAAGGTATATTGTTTATTATGAATTTATTGTCTCTTAAAGGTAGTGCAAAGGGATATTTTAACACTTAAAAGTAGTGCAAAGTGATATTTTAAGACTTAAAAGTAGTGCAAAGGGATATTTTAACACTTAAAAGTAGTGCAAAGTGATATCTTAACATTTAAAAGTTGTGCAAAGTGACATCTTAACACTTAAAAGTAGTGCAAAGTGACATCTTAACACTTAAAAGTAGTGCAAAGTGACATCTTAACACTTAAAAGTAGTGCAAAGTGATGTCTTAACACTTAAAAGTAGTGCAAAGCGATATCTTAACACTTAAAAGTAGTGCCAAGCGATATCTTAACACTTAAAGTAGTGCAAAGCGCTATCTTAACACTTAAAAGTTGTGTAAAGTGATATCTTAACACTTAAAAGTAGTGCAAAGTGATATCTTAACACTTAAAAGTAGTGCAAAGTGATATCTTAACACTTAAAAGTAGTGCAAAGTGACATCTTAACACTTAAAGTAGTGCAAAGTGATGTCTTAACACTTAAAAGTAGTGCAAAGCGATATCTTAACACTTAAAAGTAGTGCCAAGCGATATCTTAACACTTAACGTAGTGCAAAGCGCTATCTTAACACTTAAAAGTAGTGTAAAGTGATATCTTAACACTTAAAAGTAGTGCAAAGTGATATCTTAACACTTAAAAGTAGTGCAAAGTGATATCTTAACACTTAAAAGTAGTGCAAAGTGATATCTTAACACTTAAAAGTAGTGCAAAGTGATATCTTAACACTTAAAAGTAGTGCAAAGTGATGTCTTAACACTTAAAAGTAGTGCAAAGTGATGTCTTAACACTTAAAAGTAGTGCAAAGCGATATCTTAACACTTAAAAGTAGTGCCAAGCGATATCTTAACACTTAAAGTAGTGCAAAGTGATATCTTAACACTTAAAAGTAGTGCAAAGTGATATCTTAACACTTAAAAGTAGTGCAAAGTGACATCTTAACACTTAAAAGTAGTGCAAAGTGATGTCTTAACACTTAAAAGTAGTGCAAAGCGATATCTTAACACTTAAAAGTAGTGCCAAGCGATATCTTAACACTTAAAGTAGTGCAAAGCGCTATCTTAACACTTAAAAGTAGTGTAAAGTGATATCTTAACACTTAAAAGTAGTGCAAAGTGATATCTTAACACTTAAAAGTAGTGCAAAGTGATATCTTAACACTTAAAAGTAGTGCAAAGTGATATCTTAACACTTAAAAGTAGTGCAAAGTGATATTTTAACACTTAAAAGTAGTGCAAAGTGATGTCTTAACACTTAAAAGTAGTGCAAAGTGATATCTTAACACTTAAAAGTAGTGCAAAGTGACATCTTAACACTTAAAAGTAGTGCAAAGTGATATCTTAACACTTAAAAGCTATCAGAAGCTAACTAAGCATTTTCTGAGAAAAGAAAAAAACAAAGTAATTATTTACCAAATATTTTGCATCATGTTATTAATTATTAATACTTTGTGAAAACTAAAGGTGATACGTAAGTTATTTCCATGGATATTTATTCTCAAGTTAATCTTTTAATGTTCTTTAACTCAAATATATAAAAAGGCTCTGGATAGATTACTTAATTAGAAAGTAACGAGAAAATAAATATATGGATGGATAAATTAGATGCAAGGGTGCCCGTACTTGTCTCCAGGATAGTTCCTGTTTGATATTATATAAAGCCGTTTCAACTGAGAGGCCAGATTGGAGGCAGTAAAAACTTTCTACCTTTCTTGATTTTTCTAAATAAATATTTCCCTTAAATTAAGCAAAATTTGCTTTGGCTTGCGTTGGAATTGAAAACTTCATTGATATTTCCAATTTAATTTTTCCCATAATAACACTTTTATTTATTTTTACAACGGTCATTTACAAGAATATCAGCTGATAAGAGCTCTCATTTGACTCGTGGTTGAATTCACTACGTTGAATTTGAGTTTGTTCTTTATTTTCATGTGATCTCAGCAAAGGTATGTCGGAGTGTATGGGAAGCTAGACAGATATTGTAAAGATACTGGACTTCTATCTTTATATTTGCTAGTTATGCACGAACTGCTTGCAGTGGCAACATCTTGATTTCGTCATGTCCATCACATCGTCCGTACGTCAGTTTGTCTTCCGTTCCAAGATGCATGTTAACAACATCGTGCAAACACCATTTAGTGAAGAGAAACGAAGTTGTGATAGCACATCTGTATCCACATGTAGATGTCTTGATTCTATTTTCAGGTATTTACAGCAATTTCCAACTCTTTTATTCATTTTTCGACTTTTGACTTGTAGGTTTACAAACACTTGTTGTCACGTTTACGAAAAATACATTTGTGGTAGGCAGATGAAATTTGGAAGGCCTATTAGCATTCCTATACATTTTCACACGTAATTTGGAAAGAACCAAGATACATTTTCACACGTAATATGGAAAGAACCAAGATACATCTTCACACGTAATTTGGAAAGAACCAAGATACATTTTCACACGTAATATGGAAAGAACCATGATACATTTTCACACGTTGTCACGGAATTGTATAAATCCCTTATATTAGCAATACATGTACTCGGGTTTCGTTTTTCAGTATAACAACGATGCTCGAGAGTGAGTTATGTATATTGTACAATATTTCGAAACAGTGAGTTCGGTTCACCCCATGCCGCACGTGCGAAGTGCTTTCGATGGGGAAAACCGAATGCACCAAGCGTACGGACGATGTAGAGCTGCATCGTCCGTGTATAAATGCCTCACCGTAAGACTAAATCTTTACATTACGGAACGTCTTGTCAGTGAGCAGTCTACTTAAGGATTTGCACGTCTTCAGCTGTAGAGTTGTAGAGCTGTAGAGCTATAGAGATCAGAGTCGACGAGGTCCCAGCTATAGAGGGGACAATAGAAGTTGACTATAGCAGCTGTAAAGCCGACCATAGCAGCCGTGGAGCTGAATAAACAGTGTGTTGCTTGGATACCAGGTGATCGGGCGTTGTTGACCCATTGGTGGGCGTGGATCGCTTGATTGACCAGTGCGACTAGCAGCCAAGTATGCTAGTGACGGAGTGTTTGTGAGTCTCTCCATATATGTAATCTTTTAGCCGTGGGCTAATTTCGGGTTTTTGTGACACCCAGTGGTTTGGGAATGTAAGATATATCGTATGATATCTATCCCATTTCGTTTGCACCACATTGTATTATTTGAATAAAGTGCCTCATGTTTCATTATTTGAGGGTAGACATTTTTGCTATATGAGTAAAAACACATCATTTTTGCTATCTGAGTAAAACACATCATTCCTTTCATCGTGTGAGATAAATCATTAGCCTTTATCATTGCACTGTGTATTTATTTA
Organism: Margaritifera margaritifera; assembly: GCA_029931535.1. Lineage (NCBI taxonomy): Eukaryota > Metazoa > Mollusca > Bivalvia > Unionida > Margaritiferidae > Margaritifera > Margaritifera margaritifera. Next base: position 157,544 of record JAQPZY010001570.1, read on the forward strand.
TTTGTGTTCATATTTGGGTTACCGTATTAGGTTCGTGCGGATTATGTTAATTAGTCCAATATTTGGACCCTATACACGCACGTATTAATCATAACCTTTCTTCCCATTCAAGTCATTCATCAATAAACATTGCATTTTTGTCACCATCAACAGTGTTCTGTTATAAATCCGAAATCCAACCCGGTTATCTTGTTACACACGTAATATGGAAAGAACCAAGATACATTTTCACACGTAATATGGAAAGAACCAGGATACATTTTCACACGTAATATGGAAAGAACCAAGATACATTTTCACACGTAATATGGAAAGAACCAAGATACATTTTCACACGTAATATGGAAAGAACCATGATACATTTTCACACGTAATATGGAAAGAACCAAGATACATATTTCGCGGTTGGCGCAGTATAGCTCTTTAAAATATAAACAAGTGTTTCTTTTCAAGTTGTACGTACTGCTTGTTTTTCCCTCCTTTGTTTGATACAATTTGTATTGACGCATTTACTAATTGATGAACTACAGCTATGATACAATTTTCATTACCGAAGATCAAAAATAACCTATGGATAATCTTAGTACATGAAAAGATCAATTAATGAACAACATTATGCTTTCTTATGTAATACAACATGAAGTAATACAGTGTTAATATCCGAGAATTCTCTTTAAAGTGCATGTGAGATGCGACCATGAGGAATAAAATAATACCACATTTATGTAGAAACAACACAAATGCAGTACTGAAAGATCTTAGAGGCGAGAACAGTAACTCGTTAAAATATTATTTGCTGAGCAGAGTAAGAAAATAAAAAATGCCTGGGTAAGAGAGGATAACACTATATTAAAATCGGAAAAATCTATAAACACAGACTAAGAGTGCAGACTATTCGTTTATTTATGGAAACACACCTCATAAATTACTCCGTACAGCAAGCAATTTGTTTGTAATTTATTAGAAATGAATGCTAGTTCATGTGGACTGCTCCTCCTCACTGCTGCAGATAAACTGATCGATTGCAGTTTGTTATGCTGCAATAATCAATAAGTGTCAATAACTGGAAACGAAATGCAATACATCTGGAATGAAAGTGTTTTGTTTTTAATTTGGCTTTTTTAAATGGGGCTTCTGTTTTGTTACTTTCGGCGAAAGCGAAATCGATCTTCTCTTATATAAATATCAGTCACTGGTTTATAACTTAAGGAAATAAACTAATATATATATATATATATATATATATATATATATATATATATATATATATATATATACTCAGCCCCCGACAAAAGACTAAATAAATGAATAAAGTAAATCGAAAGATTTATCATTGTATAATAAGTTATTTATTGGGGAGGGGGTCTTTATACAGGAAGCTGTGAGAATGAATTGAGTTTGTTAATGCCAATATACTATCTGTAATTTTAAATACAATATTGAAGATAAATAATGAACATGGCAACAAATTCGCATCTTAGTGGTGTACATCAAATCGTTTCACACAGATATAACCAGTGAGGCTATCATCCACATATGTGACTTAATAACTTAAACATGGTATCATGATTGCCTTGTCTGGGGTTACCGAGTACCAATTATCGAGTAAAATGCAGCTGGCTTTGTACAAAGTTACGTGAGTGTTCAATTCTTTAAAAAGTTAATGTTTAGATATATAATTTGTTCAAGTCAATTTTTAACTAATCAATTAAATTTACCATGACTTGGCTCTATATGACATATTGTATGAGATCAGAGCGTAGTCCCATAGGTCTGCACTGCTTAGTGGGGATCAAATAAGTTCTTAAAACAAGTGACCATTGGTGTGACTTCCTTGCCTTTTGATTTCCCCACCAATGCAAAGGCGTGCATTAAACTAATAAACCATGATATTAAATTTAACTACACACGTACATAATACAGTGTATCTCTTTCTATGCAAGTTTTGTTTTCCTTAAAATCTCCATACGAAAATATATCGCGATGCTTAAATTCCTCCATATTCCGAAAAGCAAGATAGACATAAAAAAAATAATGAGCAGCAAATTATTTGCATGAAATTGAATTCAGTTTAAAATAGTACCGAAAAATATAATTTCACGAAATGAATAAACACTGTTTTAATCCCGTTGATATTTTGCAAGGCAAAACAAAAAATGATTGAATTATCTAATATGTCATGTTAATTTTAATAAGTCGTATTTTAAAGTGGTACATACTCTATTTTATTGGCTATTGATTCTTCTATCAATCTCTTAACATGTAAATCTGAGATAGAAAGGTACGCTTCAAATAAATGTATTAATGAAAAATTTTGCAGAGGAGGCATTTAAAATGTTTACATAGAAACATTGATATGACACTTATTTAAAGCAGTAGGAAAGCCAAAGTGAAAGCAGCAAATTTCGGTTTTACCTCAGTTGGTTGGTCTAAATGATAACTTCTGTTAAATCTTAAATTTTGAGCTCTACACTTTCAGGCCCATATATTTACTACAAAATGTGAATTTCACCTCTATCCGTCTGTCTGTCTGTTTGTCTGTCTGTCTCTCTCTCTCTCTCTCTCTCTGAACTAAAATGCTTCAAATTGGAAATTGATTGAAATTTGCGATATATTCTCTCACTTGACAACAGCGTTTCAACCTTCATATAAAATAAAATGTATTTGACAAGAAATTTCCTTTTGGAGTAGGTTGCGTTTGCCCACGGCCACTAAAAAGTATTTCTTCCTACTTTGCTTTACTCTCTGCTAGTCACTACTTAGAACTACTATTCACAGACATATTCTTTAAAACGATAGATGGTTAGATTCTTGAATATTTCGATGTGACGCTAAAGAGCTAGGTAAAAGCGAAATTTTTAAGATGTACGACATAATATGTAAGCAGTAATTTGAGAGCACTTTGTGGGGTAATGACCTCAAGTACCAAATTGACGCTAGCATTTTTATTAAATATCAGCAACATATGAAGGGTGTTGTATGAAGACAATCTTCAATGAGATAAAGACCTAAGATATCGTCTTATAAATATCCAGCTTTTTCACGTACTCAATATTTATTAAGCGATATGTTCGGAACAAGTGCCGTAATCGTGTCTTCTGGGACTTTATTTGTATACTGTATAGGTTATACTAACCTTTCATTGCAAGCATCAAACGAATCGAAAAATTAGATCTTTGGCTTGTATTTTTCTCCACTACTAGAATATTCAAAACTTAATTCTTTTTATTGTTAGAAAGAGTGAAGCTTCAATTCAGGTGTTCGACAGATTTTATGGATATTAGATGACGTAACACTTTTTAGCTACTCTGGAATACGCCTCTAATCGATTTAGCCATGGTAGGAATTAACGTTGTATGTTCTCCTACGCTCAGATTGGTACCAACATAAGAAGTTAACACAGTTTGAAAATTGTGTTCATATAACCGTAGAACCCAAAAATAAAAACATGTATATAATATACAAGGAGTTGGTTTAAACATTATTCATTTACAGAAGTCATCATGGAAAGTACTGGAACAAGAGTTACAGAGGCCTGAGCAACAGTCATAAGCTTATTTCAAGCAACAGTCATAAGCTTATTTCAAGCAACAGTCATAAGCTTATTTCAAGCAACAGTCATAAGCTTATTTCAAGCAACAGTCATAAGCTTATTTCAAGCAACAGTCATAAGCTTATTTCAAGCAACAGTCATAAGCTTATTTCAAGCAACAGTCATAAGCTTATTTCAAGCAACAGTCATAAGCTTATTTCAAGCAACAGTCATAAGCTTATTTCAAGCAACAGTCATAAGCTTATTTCAAGCAACAGTCATAAGCTTATTTCAAGCTCTCTCCTCATTAACAATAATATTTACTTTTATAATGTGGCTGATGTGATTAATGAAGGCATAATATTGCAAACATTGAAACATGCTAATGAGATATTAAAAGAAATTGAACATACAATATTGTAATAATGTCAGAGAGTAACGTATAAACATTAAGAGCAGACACATTTTACTGTATACTTGCAAATCTACATTTACAAAAAGAAAGAAAAAATATGAAGATGTTGACATTGATGGGGGGGGGGGAGTAGATAAATGACTATTAACTTCAGCTCGGGTGGTATATATTTATAATAACAAAATACGTACCGGAGATATAGCAGCTTAGAGTGAAGACATAAGTAGTAACGAAGCAAATCTCTTTGTTGTAATTATGTACTTATGGACCGCCTTGAAAATCTCCTCGTTGACCTCAATCGATTTTAAGGGGTTACTCATTAATAATATCTTTAATATGGGGCAAAATCCCTATTGTTCGGTTTCTGAGGTTAACATATTTTGTACAATCTAAGAGAAAATCCTCTGCAGTTTCTGGTTCACTCCATGAACATCTATCGCTAGATGACAAATGGGTTTTTTTTTAAAGATCGTCGTTTAATAAACTACAACCAAGTCGACGTTTTGTGTGCATAATTTGCAATAGATTGGGACTTTTTAAAGATTCATATTTAGGTGTGATTTAAAAGAGTATAACGAAGGATTGTTTTTGAATTTCCAAAGAGCGAAGATTCTATTCCGTAAAAGACTTTGGTAAAAATGAACTTTGCTAAAGATTTGTCCTGGCGAAGGGCGCTTGGAGGTTTGTTTGATCACAAAGTTGTCTATTTTTTATTTACCTGCTGGACACTTGGCGGTATCCTAGAGCCATGCCATGATACGTTTTTTTTTAAAAAAAAAGTTATCATTCTATGTTTGTAGCCTTGTTGAAAGTGTTTCCCATTTCGTCTCCTACATATCTGTAGCATATGGTGTAAATTGTGTTGTCACACAAACGATTTCACCTGCTTTAGTTTGTATTTTTTCTATTTCATCTTTTTCATGCTGGGTGCAGTTTCCCAGATAATATCCGTATACTCCAAAAGAGGCCTTATAAAGGTGAAATAGAGAAGTTCTAATGATTTTCTATCAAGCTTAAATTTAAAACTTTTCAGTAGGTCCAATCTTTTCCATTCTTTTGTAATTATTTTCTGTGTTTGTATATGCCAAGATAAGGAGTCATTTAAACTAAGGCCCAAGTGTTATTAATAGTGACATTCCTAATAACCGCGTCATTCATTAAAAGCTGTGTGTGATGTTCCCTTTGAGATTTTTTGGATAAGGTTATTGATTCAGTTTTGTTTTAATTAAAATCAACTAACCATTGATTAGCCCACAAATTGATTGTAAGTAGGTCTTCGTTCAAAACACCAGCAGACAGGGTTGGGTCTTCAACAATAATTGGCACCGATATATCATCAGCAAACAGTTTTTTTATTGGACCGAATATCAGTAGCAATATCATTAATATAAATGAAACGTAACAGCAGTCCAAGTACAGATCCCTGGGGCACACGAGCCCTGAAATGTTGTTGGTCTGAAGTACAACCTGCTATAACAACTTTTGGCGTCATTTATGAGAGTTACTTTTTAAACCATTCCAAAAGTCCATCACCAATTCTAATATGTCTTAGCTATGAATTAAATTTTTTTGCTACTCCAATTTATTTGCCTTTGTCGACCGCCTTGTATAAAGCATTGTACATATCACACAGTTGTAAAGGTGCCGCAACTTTGAGGTAAAACCAGATTTAAGAGAACTAATTAGGTTGTTGGCTGTAAGATAGCTGTACAAGTGTTTGAAGACACATTTTTCAAATGTTTTACCCAAGTAGCTCAGTCGTGAAATAGGTCTGTAATTTGAGACAACATTTTTGTCCCCTTTTTATGAATCGGAGTAACATTAGCCTCTTTCCACGCTGTTGGAAAATATAAACATTGGAATGAATTATTGAAGATTTCTGATATATATCGCAATATGCGAGAACCTTCTTTAAGCAACATAGGGTGGATCTTATTAGGACCCCCTGCCTTACTGATGTTGAGATTTGAAAGAACATCTTCTTCATCATTTATGCTAATGTGTACATTATTAAGGCCAATGTCAGGAAGAGCTATAGAAGGCAGGGTAGTGGAAGTATCAATTACCAAGGATTGTTTAGAAAAATCTTTATTACATAATCTTGTACAAGGTATTATCTTTTCCTGAAATATAAATTACTCAAAGTCAAGTACTTGAATAATCATTCAGTTTAAGGATGCAAGCAAACAGAATTCAATTCCTACTTTAACTTTGCTTTTGACCTTTTCTCTAATTTGACGGACAAAACGGAGGATCTGCAAATATCAGCAAAATATTATATAAACTTTTCCATCTCATTGAAAAATTAGTTACATGTATAATAGTCTAGTGAACCAAACTAAAATTATCTTTTGAAACTTTTTCGTTGGCGACCTAGATTTCATAAATGGTTCAAAATACTAGTAATATACCAACTGAATTGAAGAAATTATTTCTCGGTCCCTGATTTCCCCTCCCCCTCCAAATATAGCCTGAGCGAATGTTTTCTATTGATATATTTATTTATTAATTTCTTCAGTATATTTATTCAGTTAATATGGAAAAATACCCAGTAAATAGAAAGTTCATGTATTTGCGCAAGAAATGTTAATCTCATTATACAAAGTATAAGTGAACATTTTTCGACACGCTAACTTCTATATTGTAAACAATGGACTTCAGATATAAAAAAAAAAACTAGCAAGTACATCATCTTACAACTAGCAAGTACATCATCTTACATCTAGCAAGTACATCATCTTACATCAAGCAAGAACATCATCTTACATCTAGCAAGTACATCATCTTACATCTAGCAAGTACATCATCTTACATCTAGCAAGTACATCATCTTACAACTAGCAAGTACATCATCTTACATCTAGCAAGTACATCATCTTACATCTAGCAAGTACATCATCTTACAACTAGCAAGTACATCATCTTACATCTAGCAAGTACATCATCTTACAACTAGCAAGTACATCATCTTACATCTAGCAAGTACATCATCTTACAACTAGCAAGTACATCATCTTACAACTAGCAAGTACATCATCTTACATCTAGCAAGTACATCATCTTACATCTAGCAAGTACATCATCTTACATCTAGCAAGTACATCATCTTACAACTAGCAAGTACATCATCTTACAACTAGCAAGTACATCATCTTACAACTAGCAAGTACATCATCTTACATCTAGCAAGTACATCATCTTACATCTAGCAAGTACATCATCTTACAACTAGCAAGTACATCAACTTACAACTAGCAAGTACATGATCTTACAACTAGCAAGTACATCATCTTACATCTAGCATGTACATCATCTTACATCTAGCAAGTACATCATCTTACATCTAGCAAGTACATCATCTTACATCTAGCAAGTACATCATCATCTGCAATAACTTTGTTTCATGATATAGAGTATCCTGATATCTCAAAAATATTTAAGGAGATAAAAAATGTATTAAAAGGAAACTAAATTGTTTACGCATACAACCATTAAATATATTTTCATAACAGCACTTTAAAATTTGTCAGTGATGACACTATGAAAAGGTACAGAGCACAGTCTGACGTGAGATTCTGGCAGAATCAGCTAAATTGGGAAATGTGAAAATGTGAATAGTGTAATAAGTTTACTCAATGACGATGCATTTAAATCAGATACCATCATATATATATATATATATATATATATATATATATATATATATATATATATATATATATATATATAAACTGTACAACAAGGTTTCGCAGAGCGTACATCTGCATTGTAAAGGCGGCTTGCATTCATAAATATAATCTTCGAGTAGGTACAGTTGAATACTGCAGAGCATGGTCAGCTGATGAAATGAACTATTTGGCAGTCAAAGACGAGCGAACAGGTTAGACATATTTCTTTCGGCAAGATAGTAATGCTCTCTATAAGCAACTCCTTTTGACAATAACGACTGGTTCTCTAAAACTCAGATATGTCTTTCTCTTTTCCATATTGTGAATAAGTTGTAGAATTCATGCTTTAATTTTTTTTAAAATACATTTCAAATTAATTTTCACTACTCAAAGTAAGTCATCTTGCAACTAACCTTTATAACATTTTCAAATTGTATTTAGTTTAACTTTTATAATTTCCTTGTAAATCAAATGTAATAGCAAAGACGAAAAGCAAGATGAATATATGTTTAGCAAAGACGAAATGCAAGATGAATATATGTTTAGCAAAGACGAAAAGCAAGATGAATATATGTTTAGCAAAGAACCAGAGAAGAAGATTGACAAAAGCAAAACGATTCACATAGAGTTGATCTTGGAAAACAACTTGGAAAACGTTCACAGGAATTTATAAAAGACAGAACCGAACGTTTAAAGAAAGAACAAAAAGAGTCTAAAATATCGAAGAGTCTGCAAGTCACATCACTGTTTACAAGACACTGAGATTACAATATGTGAAAGAAATGACACAACATCAGACAGTATAAGCTATTATCTGATAGGTGGTGGTGTAACTAGTTTAGGTATGTTGTTCATTTGGTCAAAAGGTAAAGTTTCCTCAGAGTCTTCAACGTTTAGTTGTAAAAGATGTTGAATTTATCAATGAACAATCTATAAAATTACATCAACAAAATCCATCCAGGAAACAGATGACATTTTTTTTTTAAAATACTGCACTACGTGAAACAATTAACAGTGGCATAAACCACAGTAATAACCAAATTATCAACCTCGGACGTTCGATACAAACATTTAATGCGGATAAAAAAAAAATTCAAAAACGAGTTGATACAAAAATACGCAAGATACTGGAGGCTAACAGTTTGAAATAATAGCGCTTGTAACAGGATCAAAATAAAACCGTTTTTAACAGTTTGAAATAATACCGCTTGTAACAGGATGAAATAATACAGCTTGTAACAGTTTGAAATAATACCGCTTGTAACAGGATGAAATAATACCGCTTGTAACAGTTTGAAATAATACCGCTTGTAACAGTTTGAAATAATACCGCTTGTAACAGGATGAAATAATACAGCTTGTAACAGTTTGAAATAATACCGCTTGTAACAGGATGAAATAATACCGCTTGTAACAGTTTGAAATAATACCGCTTGTAACAGTTTGAAATAATACCGCTTGTAACAGTTTGAAATAATACCGCTTGTAACAGTTTGAAATAATACCGCTTGTAACAGGATGAAATAATACCGCTTGTAACAGTTTGAAATAATACCGCTTGTAACAGTTTGAAATAATACCGCTTGTAACAGGATGAAATAATACCGCTTGTAACAGTTTGAAATAATACCGCTTGTAACAGTTTGAAATAATACCGCTTGTAACAGTTTGAAATAATACCGCTTGTAACAGTTTGAAATAATACCGCTTGTAACAGGATGAAATAATACCGCTTGTAACAGTTTGAAATAATACCGCTTGTAACAGTTTGAAATAATACCGCTTGTAACAGGATGAAATAATACCGCTTGTAACAGTTTGAAATAATACCGCTTGTAACAGTTTGAAATAATACCGCTTGTAACAGGATGAAATAATACCGCTTGTAACAGTTTGAAATAATACCGCTTGTAACAGTTTGAAATAATACCGCTTGTAACAGTTTGAAATAATACCGCTTGTAACAGGATGAAATAATACAGCTTGTAACAGGATGACACCGGTTGGGATTGGATCCAGCGAAGATACTTAACATAATCATGTGAATGAGACGTTTATTTATAAGACAAATTATTGATGATTCAATCTCTGACAACGTAACTCAAATACTATCTTTCATCTCTCAAAAACTAGACCAAAACAATTGAAAGTAATACCCGATTCATGCACACAAAGTTTAACAACGGATATAACAAAATGGCATTGTTCCTCAACAGATACGATCAAAGAATGGAACTTCATAAATAATAATTACAACATTCATTCGTGTGTTGGGTATGTTCCAATTTCAGTGGTTACGACGATCACATGACCGTAATGTTTATTGTTTTCATTTTTCAATGAACACATGTACGTCAGTTGACTAATATCATAAGACATATTTTGCATCCAAGATAAACAAATATGGCTGCCATACTTTGTCTCGTTTCGATCTTATAAAAAATGAAAAAATACAAATGTGTATCACTGTTTGACGATTTTCATTGTTATTCTGTGACCGAATGCCTTAGAGATGTTTTTTCCTTAACATCTCTAAACCTTCGGCAAAAAGAGAACTAGACCTAGCATATCGTCTGCTATGCAATCAAGTTCACTTCCTCCAAAATTAGCATTACATCTTGTGTTACTCGCAAATTTAAGATCAAATAATGTTTTATAGAAACGAAAATGACTACGGCAAATTTGATGTGAATCTTTCTGAAGAAACCAAAGATGACATTCAGATGCATTCAGATGAAATTAATTATTTAATATCTGTATTGGTGAATGACGGTGATCAGTTCGATCAAATTTATGACCCAGAAAGATTTCCCGAACAGGAAGTGTCACCGGAGAAAGAGAATAGTCCCCAGCCTTCAGAAGAAAAAAATAACTGCAAACCATGGTTCAAAATCGTCGCTGAGACAGAACTTAATCAGACTGAGGAGCATATATACTCAGAAGCAACCAAAAGAAACATCAGATGTGGTATTCAACTCTTCAAAGGTTGGTATTAACATAGAAATATATCTAGAAAATTAGCAGAGTCTAAAACTGCGACATATAATTCCTTCTTAATTATGAATTCTCTCCTACAAAAAGCCATACAATTATTTAAAAACTGAATGTACGTTTTTGTTTGTTTGTTTGTTTTTTTTTGTGTTTTTTTTTTTTTTTTTTTTTTTTTTTTGTTCAAAGGTGTATGAAGTTGGGAATGCCACTGACGATGGGGTTTATAAAAATTATTAGTGACATACCCAATTTTGTAAAAATATACACTTTGTCAAGTTAATTTAAATGTCATTTTGCAAGCTCCTTCCATTTAGTCTACATGTGCGTAATTTTCCTCAACGAATATATATTCTTAAAACAAAATATAAATTATGCTTGATCTTTCGGAAATTGACACAAAAGTAAACATGTTGAAACTGTTGTCAAACACAAAGTACTATTTGGTTCAAAAACATATGAGAAAGAAAAACCAAAATAAATCAGAAAATTGGTATTGCAAATTCTAATTCCAATAATCACAATTAGTAAAAGTCTGATTTACAGGACACAGTTTTGAACAAAATTCAGTTATATCTTAAATGAATCCATACATTTATTATGTGGAACCCCAAAAATTGTGTAGCCTATAATTTGCAAACCTTAAGAAACACTTGAAGTCTTAAGACCTATTTAATGACTTGAAATTTTAATTATTATTTGTAATCACTGACTTAATTCGATTAATAAATTCTGTTTAATACCTGAATTTTGATATTTAAAAAATGTATGAATAATTTAAATTGCAAGTAAAAATGCAAGTCTAATGTGCCACACTAATGAAAAAAAAGAAACCTTATTTGCCCCCCCCCCTCCCCCCCTTTGGACTGTTTTCAGGACACTTATGGAAACGGCAATGAAGTTGACTTCATCACTGGTTACACCACATGAACTAAATGTTAAGCTGCGCAGATTTTATGCAGAGTCATAAGCCATGCAGACTGAGAACCGAACGAGAACCCTATCCCAAAACCAGTCAACAGAATATCACATGAACACTGAAAAATGCACGCGCTATCAATCGACACTTAAAAGACAGACACAGTGACATAGACATTGTGATGGATGGAAGTTTAAACAGGCAAATGACATGTTAAATGCTAAACTGAAATTGAATTAAAATTCTTGCCTTTCCAAACCAACTTTTTTGTTGCGATACGATGCTATTTTGAAGCTAGATCTGGCGAAAATTAATTCATATCTTGCAAAAAATTATCTAAGCAGTCATATTCCACATATGGTACATACTGGCAGTCCTATATGGTACATACTGGCAGTCCATTTTGTACGTAGGGGGGCTTGAATTTGATCAGCAGTTGACACCCAATTCTTTTTTTTTTTTTTTAAGGTTGATGAATCTGGTTCAGAATATGTAGTACGCAATCATGAAACAAAGCATACCAAAAAAAAGGAGCACACAAAAAAGGGGGGCGGGGGGGGGGGGGGGAATTAAATAACATGCATGAAGCTGCCGACAGAAGAATGTCTGTAACTGCGGAAGGTATGTGCTGAGTCATTGAAAATGTATTTAAATAAATGTCACAAAAAATGCACCTGTTATATGTTGTCACATTGACAAGGATCCTTTAGTAATCGTATCTCTCTTTGAAACCTGGTACACTGTGAAGCCAGTATCAGCCAGTCAGTTCTCACGTTTTATGTCTGACATTTGCAAAAATGCTGAGGTTGAAACTAAAATACACAGGACACTGCTATCCAGGCATTGAATGATAATGGCTTAGAAATTAGACACATAATGCTTATGTCAAGACACAGAAGTGAGTCCTGTCAGGTCAGATAATAGAGATCTTACTAATAAACAGAAATAAGATATGAGCAAAATCTTGTCCACAGTCTCCACTCGGCAAGAAAATCCAAATTCATCAGTAAGTAACTACCTAGTCCAAACTTCTGGTCCTGGGGCTAGCCGGTTACTTCCCATTTTTCGACAACACAGGAAGTCACAAACACGCATAATAATCTTCTGCGTCATTTTGCTTTATTTACATTCAACAATTGCACTTTGAACTTCAGCTTTAAAATAAATCTTGAAAAATTCACATAATAAATGATAATGCTATGTGTGCAAATTCTATTTTCAAATACTTATGCACCAACACTGCAATTGTAACATGCTTGCTAGAATTATCTAATTTATGTTGTTTACATTCTCTAATTTATGTTGAGTTTACTTGACTCTGAAAACTGTGTTTACCTTGGATGCAAAATAGTTCTTATGTTATTATTTATCTGATGTACAATTGTTCATCGAGAAGTGAAAACAATCAACATTATGGCCATGTGATCTATTAAACCTATGAAATAATAGAAAGCCTTCAGAATGTATGAATTTTGTAATTATTAAGCAATTGTTAAAATTCCGCTTTGATGTTATATTTGGTATGTTTCGTTAAAGAGTGAATATTTACCTTGGCGCATGTAACGGTAATGAATTTCAATAACAGCACCTTCCAGTTTAATTCCAACTAAAAATATTGCTAAAAACGTGTGCTAATAATAAACACAAATTTCACAAATAAATACAATAATTAAGCTTACTGTTATGATTTCCTGTTTGAAATACTTAACTTTTGACACCAAGGGCATTCCACATCAACAAACAGTCTATATTTATATCTGTCCTTCTGTGTGTGTGTGTGTGTGTGTGTGTGTGTGTGTGTATTTTCTAAACTAATGTCACATATTTGATTAGGGGAGAAGGATAAGGTTGTAAACATTTTTGTTTTCACATACAAAAAAGTTTTGGAATTATTATATGGATCAAATCACTGCTAAATTTTTACAAGTGTGTGTATGTGGTGTGGACAAACAAAATATACATAGCTTCCGCAACTTGTCTCATCTTCATATATGACCCTTAGTAAATTAGTTCACTCATCTTCATATATGACCCTTAGTAAATTAGTTAACTCATCTTCATATATGACCTTAGTAAATTAGTTAACTCATCTTCATATATGACCCTTAGTAAATTAGTTAACTCATCTTCATATATGACCCTTAGTAAATTAGTTAACTCATCTTCATATATGACCTTAGTAAATTAGTTAACTCATCTTCATATATGACCCTTAGTAAATTAGTTAACTCATCTTCATATATGACCCTTAGTAAATTAGTTAACTCATCTTCATATATGACCCTTAGTAAATTAGTTAACTCATCTTCATATATGACCCTTAGTAAATTAGTTCACTCATCTTCATATATGACCCTTAGTAAATTAGTTAACTCATCTTCATATATGACCCTTAGTAAATTAGTTAACTCATCTTCATATATGACCCTTAGTAAATTAGTTAACTCATCTTCATATATGACCCTTAGTAAATTAGTTCACTCATCTTCATATATGACCCTTAGTAAATTAGTTCACTCATCTTCATATATGACCCTTAGTAAATTAGTTCACTCATCTTCATATATGACCCTTAGTAAATTAGTTCACTCATCTTCATATATGACCCTTAGTAAATTAGTTCACTCATCTTCATATATGACCCTTAGTAAATTAGTTCACTCATCTTCATATATGACCCTTAGTAAATTAGTTCACTCATCTTCATATATGACCCTTAGTAAATTAGTTCACTCATCTTCATATATGACCCTTAGTAAATTAGTTAACTCATCTTCATATATGACCCTTAGTAAATTAGTTAACTCATCTTCATATATGACCCTTAGTAAATTAGTTAACTCATCTTCATATATGACCCTTAGTAAATTAGTTACCCTAACCTATATATAAACATGAAAATAGGTTTTAAAGAATGAAAATGAAAATATGTTACTCACTAGTCTGGAGAGTGATGCATGTACCAAATCAATCAGTCCATGAAAACATCAAATCTTAGAGTCATTTTAAGTCTAAAGGAACATCGCATCTTTGCTTTTAATATTAAGATTTCACACAGAATACATATGTCCATAAAGACAACATATAAAAAACATGACATGGTATGAATGCTCAAAACCTTCGATTCGCTGCCGTTGGTTGAAGTACTTTTTATATTGACGTATGCTGGCGATTACCCTGTTCTATAAATAGCTACGACTAGGAACCCAAACTAGTATTCATACACTGAATGAAGATTCAAAAACTGATACTAAGTATTAAAATGCAAGCAAAATGAAATAGAAAAGCTTGTAATCTAGTTGTATTTGTTCTGATTTTATCGTTGTACAAACTGTTAGTTACCACGTCACAGCAAATGACGCCCGAATGTCATGACCTCTTTGAAAGGAACTAACGCCATATTAATGTTTACACAATCTCACAAATCTCACAATCTCACAAATAGAGGAGTCAAAAATAGTCTCTAAAAATAGCAATTTCGCGTTATTAAAGAATGATATAGATAATAAATCCCTTTTTACGTTTATGTTCATATATAACACAAAAGGTATTTTCTTGCACACATTTCCGTGACACGTAGGGGAACAAATTAACAATAAATTCAACTTTTAAACAACGTGCTAATGAAAGAGCTAGCAAAATCTAAGAGATACAAAAACATATTGATGGTAACCAACATATATATATATATATATATATATATATATATATATATATATATATATATATATATATATATATATATATTAGATATAGATAGATATATAGATATATTAGATGCACAAGAACTATTCAGACAGAGATTCAATATTTTATCCACTGTTGTGCAAGCCTTGGAAACAGTACCAGTAGAAGGAATATATGATATATCTAACGGTCGACAATATATACCACCGATCGAGCATAGGATAAACACCGAGATAGTTGGTTTGGAGAATGACATGAAGAAAATCAAATGCTCTCTCAAAGACTATCACACATCTCGACTAGAACAATTGCATAATGACTTGAATAAAAAAATCAAACAGAAAAGAAAGATTGATATTTGAAATTGTTTGTTTTCTTTTAAAGGCATTTACGAAGCAAAAATGGATGCTGATAATAGTCGGCTGATGGATGCTATTCTTTTCTCTTTACATTTTATGAAAATCTTGTTTTCTTCGTCAAATTCAAACATGAAAATAAAGATTACTTCAGTTGTCAAATTGTCATAATCTAATATGGCATTTCTCATCTAGTTAAGATCTTTATCAAATGTCATTGTAAGGGAAAATAAATAAACATTATGTGAAAGTAATAAACACAGAGGTTGCTCTGTGCATAAGATGTTGTAATGCATCACAACATTAACAAGTTCTGCCAGATTAGTACAGACTTATGTAGAAGACAAAACGTGAGAGAGAAGAGGTTAGCAGATAATGCATGAGGGAGCAGAGGTGTATGTCGAAGATAACTTGAGGGAAAAGTTTATGAAGAAGATAAAGCACGAGAGAGAAACGGTTTATGCAGAATATAAAGTATGGGGGAGATACGGTTTATGTAGAAGATTAGGCACGAGGGAAAATATGATTTTGTAGAAGACAAAACATGATGGAAAAGAGGTTTATGCAGAAAACAATAAATGAAGCAGAATTGTGTAGAAGATAAAACATGAGGGATAAGAAGCTTATGTAGAAGATAAAGAATGAGGTAACATATCTATATATAGAAGATGACGCACGAGGTACTAGAAGTCTATGAAGAAGATAAATCATGAGAGAGATGAGGTTTATGTAGAAGATAAAGCATGAGAGAGATGAGGCTTGTGTAGAAGATAAAGCATGAGGGAGATGAGGTTTATGTAGAAGATAAAGCATGAGAGAGACGAGGCTTGTGTAGAAGATAAAGCATGAGGGAGATGAGGTTAATGTAGAAGATAAAGCTTGAGAGAGATGAGGTTTGCGTAGAAGATAAAGCATGAGAGAGTTGAGGTTTATGTAGAAGATAAAGCATGAGGGAGATGAGGTGTATGTAGAAGATAAAGAATGAGGTAGATGAGGTCTATGTAGAAGATAAAGCATGAGTCAGATTAGATCTATGTAGAAGATAAAGCATGAGGGAGACTAGGTTTATGCAGAAAATAAAGCATGAGAGAGATTAAGTTTATCTAGAAGATAAAGCATGAGGAAACATAAGTATATGTATAAGATGACGCATGAGGTACTAGACGTTTATGTAGAAGATAAATCATGAGAAAGATGAGGCTTGTGTAGAAGATAAAACATGAGGGAGATGAGGTTTATGTAGCAGATAAAGCTTGAGAGAGATGAGGCTTGTGTAGAAGATAAAGCATGAGGGAGATGAGGTTTATGTAGAAGATAAAGCATGAGGAAACATAAGTGTATGTAGAGGATCACGCATGAGATACTATAGATCTATGTACAAGATAACCCATGAGAGAGATGAGGCTTGTGTAGAAGATAAAGCATGAGATGAGGTTTATGTAGAAGATAAAGCATGAGAGAGATGCGGTTTATGTTGAAGATAGAGCATGAGGAAACATAAGTATATGTAGAAGATGACGCATGAGGTACTAGAGGTTTATGTGGAAGATGAAGCATGAGAAAAAGAAGTTTATGTCAAAGATGAAGCAGGATGTAAAAGAGGTTTATGCCGCATATAAAGCATGAGGGAGAAAACGTTTATGTGGAAGATAACGCATGTGGGAAAAGAGGTTATGTAGAAGCTAAAGCATGATGGAAAAGTTTCTTTTGTAGAAGATAAAACATGAGACAGAAAGGTTTATGCAGAAGATAAAGCATGCGGGAGAAGAGATTAATGTAGAAAATAAAGCATTAGGGAAAGGAGGTTTATGTTCAAAATGAAAAATGAGAGAGAAGAGGTTTAAACGCTAAAGTCTCAAGTGTAACTCTAAGATTATTATGAGATGCGTATCCTCTTTCAATTGGTTTCTCTCTTTTCTCTCAGTGTGGCAGCAGTAGCGTAGCCGTAGCAACAGCACGGCCATGCGAAAAATAAACAACGTTGCTGCAGTGTCGCTGTCGCGCCCGCGACCACAACAGTATTTGATGGTCCGTGTCGCTGTTGTTGTTGGTAAATGTGTTAATTGTTTGTGCTGGTGATAAACACGATCAGTAGTGCAAATAACGACCTCTGTGGTAATTGTCGAAACGGCATCGGGTATGTTTAGTTGAGTATTGCCAACCATGCTGGGTATGCAGGGCAAACATGTTTGTCGCTTACATACCGGACATGTTTGGCACGGCCATACGTCTTCGCAACACCGTGGACAGAGATTTTCCATGAATGGTCGGCATTCTATTTCTTTCAGCGGTGATGTGCATTGTCCCATACATGCTTATGCGTCTTTTGAACAGATCAACGACTCGCATGATTGTCGCGGGCAGATCAACTCCGTGCATGGTTGTCGCGGATAATCCAATTCCTCACATGATTGTCGCGGACAGAACACTTCGTGGCAGTAACAATTTGAACATCGTGGCGACAGGCGAAGGCCCGCATGCGTGAACGCGAACCCGAGCGTGTTCACGAACAGGCAGGTGATCGTTGACATAATCGTCAGGCAATCAAGATACAATTTATTCAATTTTATGTTGGTGCTGCAAAAACAATGTATCTTTGCTTCGCAAGCGCACTCGCATCGCAGCATTGACCGCGGTAACAATGTTTCATAACATCGAGCCACCAAATAGTATTATCCATTTCTGGTTTGGATAAACATTTCTCGGAAAAATCAGTGATTGTCACGTCATCACTAATACGATATCGATTTACGCGAATTTTCCACCGGTGACAGGCACAACCAACCATCAAACTTTGGCCGCAGATTCACATACAAGCTTGTGTCGTCATACTCTACTGCGATCTTGTAGTGCCGCAGTGTATCATCGTTGGTCGCGATCACGTACATCGATTGCATAAACGCTCTGATGCTCCTGCTTATTCATTACTGCAAACAAACATTCGGTGACATTCGGTGACAAGCTGCGATGCACAAATCAAATTTTGTTATCATTCAATGATTTGTGGCGCGTAGTGGATTTGCAAACCCAACCGCGCATGCGGTCGCGTGTAACCTGTAAGGGAAAAAATAGTAAAGTCAACGGGTTTAGAAGGGCTGGCTGGCTTGTTCCGAGCTCTCCGGTCTAAAACATACTAAGTGACACTACTCGATGGCAGTGATAAAGATAATTATGATTTTGATTTTAATGGTTAGAATAATACAAATATAAACAACAACCCGAAGAAATAAATGTCTACACCAAAATATAGTCTTGTATGGTTAAACAAATCTTGGCATTGTTGATAAATAGTTTGCAAAAAAAATTTTAAAGTAGTATACTTTTGACAACTTCTAGTATTGACAATATGCTAACTGTATAAATACCGCTGCATGATATTCATTCTTTTTTCTGTCGTGCCAAATGTTTGTTTTAGTGGTCAATCTGCGTCATTCTATCAAGACAAGCAATTATTGAAAACAATTATTCCGGTGATTTATATGCCTTTTACTGGAAAAAGATTAATATTTAATGACCTTTTTTAAATTCCAAAAGGACATTCTCGTTCGTGTAAATTTAACAAGAACATTTAACAACTTCTTAAGGCACTTTGAATTTGTATCAATAGAGGTATATCTTCTGGATATTCTTTTGTATTTGAATTTGACAGATCTTCGCACAATATTTGTTCGTATACAATTTTTATAAACAAGAAGGTTGAACCTTGTTCGAACAAGTATTTCACTACGTATTTTAACTCTCTTGGTACTTAAGGCTTTGAGAGTATATATTTTAATAACTTTATGCTCTCTTCAGCAACTTATCTGAGATTAGGACGGAAAGTTAGTAAAGCGGTAAGTGATATTTAGTTCACGCGTTGCTTTGTACTTTAACTAGATGGAATAACAAGAATTTGATCTAGGAATCAAATTAAAAAATCCCTACATTCCAGCAAGTCTATGTACACTTGAAATATCATAGTTTTATGAACGATTAGCCCTAATATTAGCTTATTGCGCGCATGATCTATAAAGAAGTGTTCTCGCACATGGTGTTCTATTTTGCCAGATGTAGTACTTTTCAATATGATAATGCCTCGGTCATTTCACAACTCAGGTACTGGCCCACAGTGTATGCCTATCTCGATGTGATATGTTGCAGTTTTTAGGAAAAGAACAGTCAAATCATTAAAATAATCACCAGAAGGACCTGTGCCAAGAATATGGTGTCTCGCCTTTGTCTTTGTGTAAAAATGTATCTCCTATGTACCTGACTTGCCAAACCTTAAACACAACACAACTGCCATAGTTTTATTTGCGCTACTCTTACAAACTGCTAAAAGACAAAATCATGCATGCAAATAAACTAAAACATTTTCTCAAATCCTTATAAAAACATTCTGAGATTAAGAAAACTGAATGATAGAAGAAACAGGACATGGGTGCACTTTTCGACAATAGTTAAGATTGTTTTAAATGACACGAAACTTATTTGATAACTTATTCTCTTCATGGAAAATCAAACTTCAAGTCTTTTCCTTCGATACAATTTCTTTTAACTGAAACAATTTATCAGAAATCAAAAGAAAAACAAATTAACACTCTTCGTATCAACTTAAAGCTTCGTTTGCTTCATTTTCAAATTGCAATGTTTGTTTTCCGGATGCAGACTTAAAAAAAGATGCAAAAGATTTGTTACATGTGTATAATCCTTAGCAGGAGGAGAAACTCGTTTTGTTTTTACAACAACTTTGGATGGAACAGAATTACAGTACGTTTCGTACATTTTGTCAGAAAAGGCATATGATATCATAGCTTATAATTTATGGATAAACACATCTGATGATCTGAGAATATAACCAGATTTTATTTGACATTCGATTTCATCGACCTAATAAGAACATTTTGTAAGTTACCTTTTGATTAAATTATCTGCTCAAATCTTCATCACTTATAAAAGTGGTCAATTAGCATTCTTAAATTTAAATGAAAAATGATCAACAATTATTTTCTGTCATCCAAAACATTGCTGGGGATTTTAATTTCGAAGAATATTATATATAAACCGATAGGCACGTTTTTGCATCATGAATAAACTAAATTGTATTTCCATTAAAAAGGATATTGATTAAATTTCTTTAGAATGTCATATGTAATTTTAACCTCTCGTTGCAGATATTGTCTCTTTTGTTTATATTATTAATATGTTTCTCTTTTGATTGTACCAAACCAATTACCTGTTGATAGGCGACAGACTGTGTGTTGAATTATCTTCAAATAATACATGCAGCCATAGTACATTGTTACGTCCAGGGGTTAGAAATAGTAACAAAAGAAAGAACGACTCAAACAAGCTTTCACAATTTCTAAAATATATATTTTAATTTTCTAAAATAATACATATTTCAAACAAACAAAGTGAAAGAATTAAAAATAACTTACAGTTATAAATTCCTAAATAATCCTAAATGTCCTATTGAATTTTGGTAATCCGGAAGTTAATCCAAAGTATTCCGAATGAAGTCACTAAAGTGTTGATGTGCCACAAGAAACACAGTTTTAAATCCAAATGTTATTAATCCCAGGTAAACTCCTGTGAATGTAGAATATTGTTAAGTTCCTTGAAGAATAGTACGTAAATCCAAAATGTACTATGTAGATAATAGAACTTCACCAGCTGATTTTACAAACAATAATAATCTTCTTCAATAAAGTTATGATTGAGATGAACTGCAAAGAATGAGGATTCAGTGGTTATATTGGCATATATAGTCTCTTACGGCGTTAAAGAGAATTTAACCTTCTAATACTGCGACGTAGAATGATTTCTGTCAACAACCTTCTTTAACCAATCAGAAACTAGGTCGCGCATGATACTGTTAAAAGTGCCTTCGCACTACAACGGAAAAACCTTATTTCAAATCAACATGATGTTGACATAGGATTCAAGGTCATAAATCTGCACGCCATTGTGGGTTAAGCTGACCGACATAATTATTGATTTTCCCAGGATTTAACATGACTCATGTAAACATGTTGAAATACATTGTACTTTACAAATAGCATATGCTACTGGACTAAGGAATTATAATAAACCCAAATGAAAACTATTATAATTTAAAGATAATACTCAATGCCGTAACAACATTGACATATTCATATTAGTAGTTTGTATACAACCTAATATAGTACATGACACCATTGGGAATCCAATTTTGAATCTTTGTGCAAGCTACTCGAACACTTGTATAAAGTTGAACAATATCTGTCTGTTTAATTTTTTTTCGTTGTTGATAATTTAGCTATATCACAAACTGCATTTATTGCAAGTTCATGGACATTTAAAACTATGTCACTGAAAATTATTTAGCCAAGTTAAAACTTTCAGGATTTGATGTTATTTAATAAATCTTTTAACTTTACATACTTTGTATCAACATACGTCTGTAATGTATATGATAGTGTGTGGCGGAATTAGGAGATAAATGTTAAATATTCGTTCAATGTTTCATTCGGCATGGTAAAGCAAACTATGTATTTTGTTGTAGGACGTAAAATATCATTTCAAATTAGTTCAAGGAAAGTTTATGAGTAACACTTACATGACTCTTAACCTATTTTGCACATGTGAAGATAGTATTTGCTACTAAAATGTGTTTTATCTAAGAATTCATGTAACTGTATGTTTGATCTAAGAATTCATGTAACTATAAGAAGAAATCTGAAAAGATATATTTGGTCAAATGTTCAATCCATATGACGTAGGGAGATTGACCCAAGGTAATAATTCAGAAATCTCTTCTTCAATGCCATCGTTTCATTAAAAAGAAAACTTCAATGATAATCGATTTTTAGTTCTTAAGAACATGAACCTGAACAATTTCAAAAGATCTTAAAATGTTGAACATTTCTGGATGTATATTTGCTCATTTGATCTTTTACCACCCAGTTCCTGATCCGATCATTTTACAGAAATCCCAACTGACACTTAAATCAAACACTTTTGATTGTTGTGTTACGTTTCGCTTCATTTTGTTCGTGAAAAACATAATGATATAGGGTACTTTGTTACTACTCTAGGTCTTAAAAATATGTAACAGAAAGAAAGTGAAACAAACAATGTAAGTAAAATCAACAAGCAATTTATTTCCAGACAATTAAAGTGAAAATTTAAAAGACACTCACAATTTGTGAGTTAAATTCCAAATAATCCTAAATGTCCTAATCACAAGTCCAAAATAAAAGAATGTTCCGAATGAATTACAATAGCCTTGAATGTCCTGATGTACCACAAAGATGTAATCCAGAATGTATTTGAATGAGTTCACATAAATCCCCAAATCATGTATTAATCCAAAAGTCAATGAGCACTTTTGTATTTCCAATGAATATTGTAAATAAATAATTCCTCTCCAATTATATCCGATTTCAAGAACACAACTAAAATAGATTCCTTACAGACTGATCTTTTAGAACCAGAATTGTAGAACATGAATGCATTTGTTTACCAAAATCTGTATAGAAATACACATGCCTACATGACCTATGTCACATCAAAATGAAAATATTTCTAATGAAAAAATACTGCTCCCCCCCCCCCCGACATATGTCACAAAACTCTAATTGCGAAATGCCTATGAACATACTGGCCAACCTGACACATGTCACATCTTACAAGCATGGACAAAAGTTAAGTATGTATTTTCAAATAACCATACAACTCACAATTATGGACAAATGTTAGGTATATAAGCACCATACATAACTACTTATAGATTCATTTTCTGACATAGGTGAAACCTCTTATGATATTAATTTGCTTTAGGTTGCATTGAGCTTCTTCTTTTTATTTCAGGCCATCTACGCTTTAATAACTGTTTTTGTCGTACCCTGCAAGAGACTTTGATGCAAAATTTACAGGTTCTGGGATAAGTCTTTAAATGTGGACAAAATTGTAATAAAAAAGTTGTTCTGCCTTTCGATAAAAACACTAAGAAACTTCGTTTTTGATTCAAGAAAGTTTTCTTATTACTTTGTTACAGCAAAATAATTTCTCGAAGATGAAGAAGAAGAAAAAGAACAAGTAGAAACATCACAAACCCACTGTCGAAATGATGCAAAATGTTTGTTGTTTTCCTAATCTGCTTCAAAACCACTCCTAGGATAGATATAGTCTTACATGTTGAATGTGTCAATTTAAAAATAAAAAAAAATTAAAATAAAATTTAAAAAGTCGTTTGCGCGGAGTAGATGTTTTGAGATAGTTTATAAATATCAAATCAAATTTATAGGTTTTCTTTTTTTTTTTAAATTTCAAAACAACATACAAGGATAAATATTTCTCAGAAAGGAAAGCAGAATAATTGTCCTGAACTTACCAGAGCACCGTCGTTGAACGCCGGTGAAGTCACAGAGAATCCGGACACAAAAACAAGGTAAACCGCAAATAGTCTGACATATACAATTACATCTGTAACTGAATAAGTGAAACATATCAGATATAGACATACGCCGCAGAAATTGTCAATGACAGAGATAAAACTGTCATTCATGACATATAAAACCTAACATTCTACTATCTAATCAACCACACAGGTTCTTGACTCATTTGTACTTGAATGTGATTTCTATATAATACGATTCTACTACCTAGTGAAACTATTTTGGACCATATTACGTCTGCATACAAAAATCCCAATATGGTGTATTCAATCATCGTCAATATTACCTCAACCGAATCTAATATCAAATTTAAAATGTATTCGGAAAGAAAACAAATATCATATCCATGCCCTGGTCAATACATTTTCTGTACGAATATATTGTCTGAGTCAGATGCCATATTAGTCAAGAGTTATATACATTTCTGTACGAATATATTGTCTGAGTCAGATGCCATATTAGTTAAGAGTTATATACATTTTCTGTACGAATATATTGTCTGAGTCAGATGCCATATTAGTTAAGAGTTATATACATTTTCTGTACGAATATATTGTCTGAGTCAGATGCCATATTAGTCAAGAGTTATATACATTTCTGTACGAATATATTGTCTGAGTCAGATGCCATATTAGTTAAGAGTTATATACATTTTCTGTACGAATATATTGTCTGAGTCAGATGCCACATTAGTTAAGAGTTATATACATTTTCTGTACGAATATATTGTCTGAGTCAGATGCCACATTAGTTAAGAGTTATATACATTTTCTGTACGAATATATTGTCTGAGTCAGATGCCACATTAGTTAAGAGTTATATACATTTTCTGTACGAATATATTGTCTGAGTCAGATGCCACATTAGTTAAGAGTTATAAACATTTTCTGTACGAATATATTGTCTGAGTCAGATGCCACATTAGTTAAGAGTTATATACATTTTCTGTACGAATATATTGTCTGAGTCAGATGCCATTAGTTAAAAGTTATATACATTTTCTGTACGAATATATTGTCTGAGTTTAGTTAAAAGTTATATTACATTTTTGTACAATATGACTGAGTCAGATCCAGTTAAGAGTTTAAATATAATTGTCTGTAGATTATTAGTCAAGAGTTTATATTTTTTGTACGATATATGTCAGATGCCATATTAGTTAAGAGTTATATACATTTTCTGTACGAATATATTGTCTGAGTCAGATGCCACATTTAGTTATAATATTTTTCTACGAATATATTGTCTGAGTCAATGCATATTAGTTAGTATAATTATATACATTGTTCTGTACGAATATATGTTGAGTCAGATGCCACATTAGTTGAAGTTATAAACATAGTTAAACGTTATATACATTTTCTGTACGAATGCCATATTAGTTAAGAGTTATATACATTTTCTGTACGAATATATTGTCTGAGTCAGATGCCATATTAGTTAAGAGTTATATACATTTTCTGTACGAATATATTGTCTGAGTCAGATGCCATATTAGTTAAGAGTTATATACATTTTCTGTACGAATATATTGTCTGAGTCAGATGCCACATTAGTCAAGAGTTATATACATTTTCTGTACGAATATATTGTCTGAGTCAGATGCCATATTAGTTAAGAGTTATATACATTTTCTGTACGAATATATTGTCTGAGTCAGATGCCACATTAGTTAAGAGTTATATACATTTTCTGTACGAATATATTGTCTGAGTCAGATGCCATATTAGTTAAGAGTTATATACATTTTCTGTACGAATATATTGTCTGAGTCAGATGCCATATTAGTTAAGAGTTATATACATTTTCTGTACGAATATATTGTCTGAGTCAGATGCCACATTAGTTAAGAGTTATATACATTTTCTGTACGAATATATTGTCTGAGTCAGATGCCACATTAGTTAAGAGTTATATACATTTTCTGTACGAATATATTGTCTGAGTCAGATGCCATATTAGTTAAGAGTTATATACATTTTCTGTACGAATATATTGTCTGAGTCAGATGCCACATTAGTTAAGAGTTATATACATTTTCTGTACGAATATATTGTCTGAGTCAGATGCCATATTAGTTAAGAGTTATATACATTTTCTGTACGAATATATTGTCTGAGTCAGATGTCATATTAGTTAAAAGTTATATACATTTTCTGTACGAATATATTGTCTGAGTCAGATGCCACATTAGTTAAGAGTTATATACATTTTCTGTACGAATATATTGTCTGAGTCAGATGCCACATTAGTTAAGAGTTATATACATTTTCTGTACGAATATATTGTCTGAGTCAGATGCCACATTAGTTAAGAGTTATATACATTTCTGTACGAATATATTGTCTGAGTCAGATGCCACATTAGTTAAGAGTTATATACATTTTCTGTACGAATATATTGTCTGAGTCAGATGCCACATTAGTTAAGAGTTATATACATTTTCTGTACGAATATATTGTCTGAGTCAGATGCCACATTAGTTAAGAGTTATATACATTTTCTGTACGAATATATTGTCTGAGTCAGATGCCACATTAGTTAAGAGTTATATACATTTTCTGTACGAATATATTGTCTGAGTCAGATGCCACATTAGTTAAAAGTTATATACATTTTCTGTACGAATATATTGTCCTAGTCAGATGCCATATTAGTTGAGAGTTATATACATTTCTGTACGAATATATTGTCTGAGTTAGATCCCACATTAGTCGAGAGTTATATACATTTCTGTACGAATATATTGTCTGAGTCAGATGCCATATTAGTTAAGAGTTATATACATTTTCTGTACGAATATATTGTCTGAGTCAGATGCCACATTAGTTAAGAGTTATATAC
Organism: Margaritifera margaritifera; assembly: GCA_029931535.1. NCBI lineage: Eukaryota > Metazoa > Mollusca > Bivalvia > Unionida > Margaritiferidae > Margaritifera > Margaritifera margaritifera. The sequence goes on from JAQPZY010001570.1 coordinate 184,373, forward strand.
ATTTTCTGTACGAATATATTGTCTGAGTCAGATGCCACATTAGTTAAGAGTTATATACATTTTCTGTACGAATATATTGTCTGAGTCAGATGCCACATTAGTTAAGAGTTATATACATTTTCTGTACGAATATATTGTCTGAGTCAGATGCCACATTAGTTAAGAGTTATATAATTTTTCTGTTCTAATTTATTGTCTGAGTCAGATGCCACATTAGTTAAAAGTTATATACATTTTCTGTACGAATATATTGTCTGAGTCAGATGCCACTATTAGTTAAGAGTTATATACATTTTCTGTACGAATATATTGTCTGAGTCAGATGCACATTAGTTAAAGTTATTTACATTTTCTGTACTATTATATTGTCTGAGTCAGATGCCACATTAGTCAAGAGTTATATACATTTTCTGTACGAATATATGTCTGAGTCAGATGCCACATTAGTTAAGAGTTATATACATTTTCTGTACGAATATATTGTCTGAGTCAGATGCCATCATTAGTCAAGAGTTATATACATTTTCTGTACGAATATATTGTCTGAGTCAGATGTCATATTAGTTAAAAGTTATATACATTTTCTGTACGAATATATTGTCTGAGTCAGATGTCATATTAGTTAAAAGTTATATACATTTCTGTACGAATATATTGTCTGAGTCAGATGCCATATTAGTTAAAAGTTATATACATTTCTGTACGAATATATTGTCTGAGTCAGATGCCACATTAGTTAAGAGTTATATACATTTTCTGTACGAATATATTGTCTGAGTCAGATGCCACATTAGTTAAGAGTTATATACATTTTCTGTACGAATATATTGTCTGAGTCAGATGCCACATTAGTCAAGAGTTATATACATTTTCTGTACGAATATATTGTCTGAGTCAGATGCCACATTAGTTAAGAGTTATATACATTTTCTGTACGAATATATTGTCTGAGTCAGATGCCACATTAGTTAAGAGTTATATACATTTTCTGTACGAATATATTGTCTGAGTCAGATGCCACATTAGTTAAGAGTTATATACATTTTCTGTACGAATATATTGTCTGAGTCAGATGCCATATTAGTTAAGAGTTATATACATTTTCTGTACGAATATATTGTCTGAGTCAGATGACACATTAGTTAAGAGTTATATACATTTTCTGTACGAATATATTGTCTGAGTCAGATGCCACATTAGTTAAGAGTTATATACATTTCTGTACGAATATATTGTCTGAGTCAGATGCCACATTAGTTAAAAGTTATATACATTTTCTGTACGAATATATTGTCTGAGTCAGATGCCACATTAGTTAAAAGTTATATACATTTTCTGTACGAATATATTGTCTGAGTCAGATGTCACATTAGTTAAAAGTTATATACATTTTCTGTACGAATATATTGTCTGAGTCTCATGTCATATTAGTTCAAAGTTATATACATTTTCTGCACGAATATATTGTCTGAGTCAGATGTCATATTAGTTAAAAGTTATATACATTTTCTGTACGAATATATTGTCTGAGTCAACATTAGTAAAAGAGTTATATACATTTTCTGTACGAATATATTGTCTGAGTCAGATGCATATTAGTTAAGAGTTATATACATTTTCTGTACGATATATTGTCTGAGTCAGATTGACACATTAGTTAAAGAGTTAAATACATTTTCTGTACGAATATATTGTCTGAGTCAGATTCCACATTAGTTAAGAGTTATATACATTTCTGTACGAATAGATTGTCTGAGGTCAGATGCCACATTAGTTAAAGTTATATACATTTTCTGTACGAATAAATTGTCTGAGTCAGATGGCCACATTAGTACAAGAGTTATATACATTTTCTGTACGAATATATTGTCAGGAGTCAGATGTCCCCATATTAGTTAATGAGTTATATACATTTTCTGTCCGAATATAGTGTCCTGAGTGTCTCATGTCCACTATAGTCCAAGAGTTATATACATTTTCTGTACGAATATATTGTCTGAGTCAGATGCCATATTAGTTAAGAGTTATATACATTTTCTGTACGAATATATTGTCTGAGTCAGATGCCACATTAGTTAAGAGTTATATACATTTTCTGTACGAATATATTGTCTGAGTCAGATGCCACATTAGTTAAAAGTTATATACATTTTCTGTACGAATATATTGTCTGAGTCAGATGTCATATTAGTTAAAAGTTATATACATTTCTGTACGAATATATTGTCTGAGTCAGATGCCATATTAGTTAAAAGTTATATACATTTCTGTACGAATATATTGTCTGAGTCAGATGCCATATTAGTTAAGAGTTATATACATTTCTGTACGAATATATTGTCTGAGTCAGATGCCACATTAGTTAAGAGTTATATACATTTTCTGTACGAATATATTGTCTGAGTCAGATGCCATATTAGTTAAGAGTTATATACATTTTCTGTACGAATATATTGTCTGAGTCAGATGCCACATTAGTTAAGAGTTATATACATTTTCTGTACGAATATATTGTCTGAGTCAGATGCCATATTAGTTAAGAGTTATATACATTTTCTGTACGAATATATTGTCTGAGTCAGATGCCATATTAGTTAAGAGTTATATACATTTTCTGTACGAATATATTGTCTGAGTCAGATGCCACATTAGTTAAGAGTTATATACATTTTCTGTACGAATATATTGTCTGAGTCAGATGCCATATTAGTTGAAAGTTATATACATTTTCTGTACGAATATATTGTCTGAGTCAGATGCCACATTAGTCAAGAGTTATATACATTTTCTGTACGAATATATTGTCTGAGTCAGATGCCATATTAGTTAAGAGTTATATACATTTCTGTACGAATATATTGTCTGAGTCAGATGCCACATTAGTTAAAAGTTATATACATTTTCTGTACGAATATATTGTCTGAGTCAGATGCCACATTAGTTAAAAGTTATATACATTTTCTGTACGAATATATTGTCTGAGTCAGATGCCACATTAGTTAAAAGTTATATACATTTTCTGTACGAATATATTGTCTGAGTCAGATGTCATATTAGTTAAAAGTTATATACATTTTCTGTACGAATATATTGTCTGAGTCAGATGTCATATTAGTTAAAAGTTATATACATTTCTGTACGAATATATTGTCTGAGTCAGATGCCATATTAGTTAAAAGTTATATACATTTTCTGTACGAATATATTGTCTGAGTCAGATGCCACATTAGTTAAGAGTTATATACATTTTCTGTACGAATATATTGTCTGAGTCAGATGCCACATTAGTCAAGAGTTATATACATTTCTGTACGAATATATTGTCTGAGTCAGATGCGATATTAGTTAAGAGTTATATACATTTTCTGTACGAATATATTGTCTGAGTCAGATGCCACATTAGTTAAAAGTTATATACATTTTCTGTACGAATATATTGTCTGAGTCAGATGCCATATTAGTTAAGAGTTATATACATTTTCTGTACGAATATATTGTCTGAGTCAGATGCCATATTAGTTAAGAGTTATATACATTTTCTGTACGAATATATTGTCTGAGTCAGATGCCACATTAGTTAAGAGTTATATACATTTTCTGTACGAATATATTGTCTGAGTCAGATGCCACATTAGTTAAGAGTTATATACATTTTCTGTACGAATATATTGTCTGAGTCAGATGCCACATTAGTTAAGAGTTATATACATTTTCTGTACGAATATATTGTCTGAGTCAGATGCCACATTAGTTAAGAGTTATATACATTTTCTGTACGAATATATTGTCTGAGTCAGATGCCACATTAGTTAAGAGTTATATACATTTTCTGTACGAATATATTGTCTGAGTCAGATGCCACATTAGTTAAGAGTTATATACATTTTCTGTACGAATATATTGTCTGAGTCAGATGCCACATTAGTCAAGAGTTATATACATTTTCTGTACGAATATATTGTCTGAGTCAGATGCCATATTAGTTAAGAGTTATATACATTTATTGTCTGATGCCTCAGATGTCCAATTAGTTAAAGAGTTATATACATTTTCTGTACGAATATTGTCTGAGTCCAGATCTCATATAGTTAAGAGTTATATACATTTCTGTACGAATATATTGCCTCTGAGTCAGATGACACATTTAGTTAAAAGATATATAACCTTTTCTGTACGATATATTGTCTGAGTCAGATGCCATATTAGTTAAGAGTGTATATACATTTCTGTACGAATATATTTCTGAGTCAGATGCCACATATAGTTAAAGGTTATATACATTTCTGTACGAATATATTGTCCTGAGTCCAGATGCCATATTAGTTAAAGTTATATACATTTCTGTACGAATTTATTGTCTGAGTCAGATGCCACCATTAGTAAAGAGTTATATACATTTCTGTACGATATATTGTCTGAGGTCAGATGCACATTAGTTAAGAGTTATATACATATTCTGTACGAATATATTGTCTGAGTCAGATGCCACATTAGTTAAAAGTTATATAATTTTCTGTTCGAATAATATTGTCTGAGTCAGATGCCATATTAATAATTAGCGTTATATACATTTTCTGTACGAATCTTTATGTCTGAGGTCAGATGCCACATTAGTTAAGAGTTATATACATTTTCTGTACGAATATATTGTCTGAGTCAGATGCCACATTAGTTAAGAGTTATATACATTTTCTGTACGAATATATTGTCTGAGTCAGATGCCACATTAGTTAAGAGTTATATACATTTTCTGTACGAATATATTGTCTGAGTCAGATGCCACATTAGTCAAGAGTTATAAGAGTTGTATACATTTCTGTACGAATATATTGTCTGAGTCAGATGCCATATTAGTTAAGAGTTATATACATTTCTGTACGAATATATTGTCTGAGTCAGATGCCACATTAGTTAAGAGTTATATACATTTTCTGTACGAATATATTGTCTGAGTCAGATGCCACATTAGTTAAGAGTTATATACATTTCTGTACGAATATATTGTCAGAGTTAGATCCCACATTAGTCGAGAGTTATATACATTTTCTGTACGAATATATTGTCTGAGTCAGATGCCACATTAGTTAAGAGTTATATACATTTTCTGTACGAATATATTGTCTGAGTCAGATGCCACATTAGTTAAGAGTTATATACATTTTCTGTACGAATATATTGTCTGAGTCAGATGCCACATTAGTAAAGAGTTATATACATTTTCTGTACGAATATATTGTCTGAGTCAGATGCCACATTAGTTAAGAGTTATATACATTTTCTGTACGAATATATTGTCTGAGTCAGATGCCACATTAGTAAAGAGTTATATACATTTTCTGTACGAATATATTGTCTGAGTCAGATGCCACATTAGTTAAGAGTTATATACATTTTCTGTACGAATCTATTGTCTGAGTCAGATGCCACATTAGTTAAGAGTTATATACATTTTCTGTACGAATATATTGTCTGAGTCAGATGCCACATTAGTTAAGAGTTATATACATTTTCTGTACGAATATATTGTCTGAGTCAGATGCCACATTAGTTAAGAGTTATATACATTTTCTGTACGAATATATTGTCTGAGTCAGATGCCACATTAGTTAAAAGTTATATACATTTTCTGTACGAATATATTGTCTGAGTCAGATGCCACATTAGTCAAGAGTTATATACATTTTCTGTACGAATATATTGTCTGAGTCAGATGCCACATTAGTTAAAAGTTATATACATTTCTGTACGAATATATTGTCTGAGTCAGATGCCACATTAGTTAAAAGTTATATACATTTTCTGTACGAATATATTGTCCTAGTCAGATGCCATATTAGTTGAGAGTTATATACATTTTCTGTACGAATATATTGTCTGAGTCAGATGCCACATTAGTTAAAAGTTATATACATTTTCTGTACGAATATATTGTCTGAGTCAGATGCCACATTAGTTAAAAGTTATATACATTTTCTGTACGAATATATTGTCTGAGTCAGATGTCATATTAGTTAAAAGTTATATACATTTTCTGTACGAATATATTCAGATGCCACATTAGTTAAAAGTTATATACATTTCTGTACGAATATATTGTCTGAGTCAGATGCCACATTAGTCAAGAGTTATATACATTTTCTGTACGAATATATTGTCTGAGTCAGATGCCACATTAGTTAAAAGTTATATACATTTCTGTACGAATATATTGTCCGAGTCAGATGCCACATTAGTTAAAAGTTATATACATTTTCTGTACGAATATATTGTCCTAGTCAGATGCCATATTAGTTGAGAGTTATATACATTTCTGTACGAATATATTGTCTGAGTCAGATGCCACATTAGTTAAAAGTTATATACATTTTCTGTACGAATATATTGTCCTAGTCAGATGCCATATTAGTTGAGAGTTATATACATTTCTGTACGAATATATTGTCTGAGTCAGATGCCATATTAGTTAAGAGTTATATACATTTTCTGTACGAATATATTGTCTGAGTCAGATGCCACATTAGTTAAAAGTTATATACATTTCTGTACGAATATATTGTCCGAGTCAGATGCCATATTAGTTGAGAGTTATATACATTTCTGTACGAATATATTGTCTGAGTCAGATGCCACATTAGTCAAGAGTTATATACATTTCTGTACGAATATATTGTCCTAGTCAGATGCCACATTAGTTAAAAGTTATATACATTTCTGTACGAATATATTGTCTGAGTCAGATGCCATATTAGTTGAGAGTTATATACATTTCTGTACGAATATATTGTCTGAGTCAGATGTCATATTAGTTAAAAGTTATATACATTTTCTGTACGAATATATTGTCTGAGTCAGATGTCATATTAGTTAAAAGTTATATACATTTTCTGTACGAATATATTGTCTGAGTCAGATGTCATATTAGTTAAAAGTTATATACATTTTCTGTACGAATATATTGTCTGAGTCAGATGCCATATTAGTTAAAAGTTATATACGTTTTCTGTACGAATATATTGTCTGAGTCAGATGCCACATTAGTCAAGAGTTATATACATATCTGTACGAATATATTCTCTGAGTCAGATGCCATATTAGTTAAAAGTTATATACATTTTCTGTACGAATATATTGTCTGAGTCAGATGCCATATTAGTTAAGAGTTATATACATATCTGTACGAATATATTGTCTGAGTCAGATGCTATATTAGTTAGGAGTTATATACATTTTCTGTACGAATATATTGTCTGAGTCAGATGCCATATTAGTTAAGAGTTATATACATTTCGGGCATCTCCCATGCATATTCTACAGACTTTGCTTCACGTGGTGCTCAATCTTTACATCTAGCAAATGGTTTCAGAGATAATGAATGTGGAGTGATCAACGGAATAAATCTCATTCTTAGCTTTCAAAATGACTATTTAAATAGATATATCTGCCGTTTTATGGAAAAATCACTGTTTCATCCGCACTCTTTATCCCTCATAAGCATAAACTTAACGTCCGCACAGTTTCATCAGCGTATCATCGCCAAATGCATGTGACAGATCGATGACTGTGATATAAACTGCAACGTTGACTCTGTCAGAGGGAGAAATTTCAAACAGAGGATATACTTTTCAATAATGCTTAAACTGATAAACTGATAACACTTTATACTTGAGGATGGATTAGAGCATTCCACACTGTTGAGGATGGATTAGAGCATTCCACACTGTTGAGGATGGATTAGAGCATTCCACACTGTTGAGGATGGATTAGAGCATTCCACACTGTTGAGGATGGATTAGAGCATTCCACACTGTTGAGGATGGATTCCACACTGTTGAGGATGGATTAGAGCATTCCATACGGTTGAGAATGGATTAGAGCATTCCACACTGTTGAGGATGGATTAGAGCATTCCACACTGTTGAGGATGAATTAGAGCATTCCAAACCGTTGAGGATGGATTAGAGCATTCCACACTGTTGAGGATGGATTAGAGCATTCCACACCGTTGTGGATGGATTAGAGCATTCCACACCGTTGAGGATGGATTAGAGAATTCCACACTGTTGAGGATGGATTAGAGCATTCCACACTGTTGAGGATGGATTAGAGCATTCCACACTGTTGAGGATAGATTAGAGCATTCCACGCTGTTGTGGATGGATTAGAGCATTCCACACTGTTGAGGATGGATTAGAGCATTCCACACTGTTGTGGATGGATTAGAGCATTCCACACTGTTGTGGATGGATTAGAGCATTCCACACTGTTGAGGATGGATTAGAGCATTCCACACTGTTGAGAATGAATTAGAGCATTCCACACTGTTGAGGATGAATTAGAGCATTCCACACTGTTGAGGATGGATTAGAGCATTCCACACTGTTGTGGACAGTTTGTTTGGATTTGGAACTCTGGGATATGTCTTTTTACCTCCATATGTAGTTATTTCGTTCAGCTTAAAACGAATGCATCAAAACACAGCACTAATTTTCACATGTAACGAGAATGTAATATACAATTTAGCTACCTCCAATATATATTTTCAATGACATTTAAATATATTTGATATATATTAATTTGTGCAAATTAAGATAAAATTATGTACAGAATTAATATGATCATTCATTCCTAAGAGTTTTTATTTTTAATAGAACTAAGACAATAGTGTGGAGACTAATCGAATACATCGCTTTGAAGAAAAATAAAGTGTAGCATATAGTCAGATGTTTAAGAGCAAATCTATGTGTTTTGACCTCGCATGCAGACGTTTTTCATTCAAATGTTAATAACTAAATAAAATGACAACACTTAAAGACAATTCCATTGTTGGACGTCTTGTTTAATAGAATTACGGGAACTAGATGTATGTGTTGTACCGAGAACAAAAGAGATTCTTTTTCCAATCAAATACATTTTTTTCAGGTCAATTATGGAGAAAGTTTTCAAAATACAAATTTGTTATGCTTTTTAAAGAACAATATGTGCATATTAAAAACAAATTCCTCAAGTAAAATTTACCTCAAGCGAGCTCCTGAAATTTGCCACTAAAATGAGCGAAAAGTTAGATGGTCGAAAATTACCGACTGCTAATATAGGCTCGGTTTGCAGTTATGTTTGACGTTATTCTGGAGCGAGCCGACAAGACGCGAATATACAAGTGTATTGATATCACGTCATTTCAAGGAAAAATGACAGATTTTGTTTCATACAACAGGAAAAGAGTAATTATTTTTGCTTGATCCCAAAAAAAACAAAAAAAAACCCCAAAAAACAACTGTGTCAAACATCGAAAGAAATGTAATAAAATAACCACTAACCACTTCCCTGCCATAAATTTCAAACACATTTGGCCAAAATCTTCTACAAATATTCTTCATCACAAACCTATTCTGAAACTACAAGACTATCTGGATCGAACCCATGACACTTCAGCAGGACCAGATAATATCCACCATCAACTTCTGAAAAACTTTCCTGATACAGCTCTCAATCATTCTAGTACATTTTTGTCAATACAGTTTGCGAAACTAGCGACTTCCTGTAATAATGGCGAGAAACGGTGATAACGCTTGGTAAGGATCATACCGATCCCTCCTACTGTCGTCCAATAGCACCAACAAGTTGTATTTTCAAAACTATGGAACGAACGATAAATGACAGATTCATCGGGAATATTGAATCAAACAAGCTACTGTCAAACCTTCAATGCAGATTCATACACCAGGAAAGCACAGTTGACTATCTAGACAGAACTGAAGAAATATCGTAGCCATTTATTTGACTTAGATGACGATTGTAACACCACATAATGTATAACCTATTCAACCTAGGTCTATGGGAGAATGGTAGATAGTTCATACTTAAGGATGACACCATTTTTCTTGAAAGCTAGACTCATCATATTGATGGACCTTGGAATTGGCACTCACCCTTTCTCCGCACAAAAATTGACAACATACTGAAATGACTTAATCCAAAAACGGATTCCTCATTATATTCTGACGACTTTTTTATCCATTTTTCTTGAAAGCTAGACTCATCATATTGATGGACCTTGGAATTGGCACTCACCCTTTCTCCGCACAAAAATTGACAACATATTGAAATGACTTAATCCAAAAACGGATTCCTCATTATATTCTGACGACTTTTTTATCTGTCATATATAAAAATGTTTCAATGCTATTGGACTTCAACATCAGATATGCTGAAAGAGAGCTCAGAAATGGTGAGAAGAAAGCAGATTTAAATCTCACAAACTAAAACTGTTTGTATACATTTTTTTAGAACTTTTTAACATATTTTGATAGTTTTGTCATGCTTCTTGTAAAGGAAACCAAATTATAGAATTTAATCAGGACAGGAACCTACTTTTCCTTCAGCATAATATGTTCATCAGGGACAGGGTTTTAAAAAACCCTGGATGTAATGTGATTTATGGCAAACACATATTGAGATGCATATCGGGAAGTGTTACTCTAGATATACAAGACTTCAGGAAGATCTAACTCGACTATGGGTTGATTGTGTACGGATCAGCTCACAAATTGTACCTGCAGATATTTGGTCCGATACCAAATAAGGGATATGGACTTAGTCTGAGAGCATTTAGAACCTCTGCTTGAGAAAGTCTCTATATTTAGGAAAATGAACCATTACTCTACTTCACAAAAACAAAACTGACTCGTCAGTACCCTTGCAAATTATCCAATAATCCATTCAATCCCTCGTTCGATGTCTTTTTCAGGCTCAAATATACGTCTCTATGTACCAACGATTCGAAAGATGGAGACAAAATTTGCAGCTGCTGTTGCAACACCCCACCACAACATTTCACGCCGGATATAGGATAAAGGCTCCATTTTGACCGCAGAAATTACGTCCATACTTATATCAGTGAATTATATCACAACCTCTTTCAAGCCTCATAGTGCTATATTTTCAGATTCCTTTTTAACACTAAGGCCTAAAATTTGACATTCCTTTAATATCCTAAGTCTTCCAGAAATGCAATCTGTTTATAAAACTGGACAAATTATACTTTAATGTTGGCTGCCTAGTCACATTGGTATTAGGCTTACGAGCGAGCTGATCAAACGGCCGAATCGGCCATGTAAGCACCTGTTTCTGAATGGAAGATCACATATAGTGCCTTTAACTATTACATTAATCGACATGTTCTATTCACCTAGCAAACTATGCAAAATGAAAACTCCACAAACAAGCTTCGTTACACCAAACTCATAATTGGAGAGAGGGGTCGTTTTTTACATAGAAAAAGTCGCAGAGATGACGTAGTATTTGTGTCGCTCGATGATAAGAAACACACACCTAACGCGTGAACTTCTCCAGAAAGGTAAACCAAGATAGGAGTATGTCCCACGCAAGTGTTCCACTGACAACGGAGCACATTCTTGTCAAGTGTATTTACTTCCACTCAGTTAGACAGGAGGTTTGTTGTCAACTAGATGAAGAACCTTTTTGATGATATACCACCAGGCAAAATCTTGGACTTTCTAGAAAATGTGGCTAATATAATACATTTTGGGCCTTAATTTGATCGATTTTACCTAATTTAACTTTATCGTTTGTTATATATACCTTTTAAAGAAGATTAACATTTTTACCTCTCATTCTTTATCTTCCAGAAGTACATGTTTACTTTCGTTTCTAATGGTTTATCTTTCTGAATATTTTAGCACTTTTTAATATTGTTCGTTACACCTTATTTTCACTCATCACTATATAGCCAAACCACACGCATATTTACGTCCTAAATCCAAAACTTAAAAACTTATTAAGTTTCCATTTAGTCTCATGATATAACTGCCATTTTTACAGATAATGTTATACATAATGTCATCTTTCTTCCAGTTACTTTGTGATAAGATGGATCGCAGGCATTCTTGATTTGATTCTCCAGCAACAAACAAGGAAAACCTTTACCATAGGAAATTCATAGAATAAAGAACAACAATTATTTGAGGTATACTCTGTACATTGAAAACAAAATGTCAAAGTATACATCTCACTAGATAGCCTATTAGTTTCTATTAGTTTTTTTTTTTTAATTAAAGACTTGCACTAATATAAGGCATATATTCACCAACTCACTGAGTATGGCTAATACAGAATTGTAAGTTGCAGTAAGCTTTCGTTTATTTACTTTCAAATAAATTGATTAACAACAGTTAGCTAAGTTCCAATAAGCAAGCGGTTTAAATGACTGCAAGTAATATTCAATATACAGATGCACTAATTTCATTCAAGCCCGTTGCGTCTAATACCATTCCTTTCTCTGTCGTCGCAAGTATCTAATTCCAACATACTGAACTTATGAACCTTTAGATATTAAGGATTAAAGTTCTTGCAGTGTGTGTGTGTGTGTGTGTGTGTGTGTGTCTTTTGAAGATTTGTGTACGGTATGAACTATGACGCTGTACGGATTTTATAAGACGGTTCCCCGTTGTTAGTGCTTTCTGATCATCCTTTTATTTCGGAACCTGATTCTATATGAAAAATGGAGATAACTTCAATAGTCATTGTGTTATAACTTAACCTTAGCATTTCTCATCTAATTAAAGATAATTATTAGTTTACATCGTAAGGAAAAGAAAATGAAAGAAAATTTCTTTAACGTGACAAATGAGCGGGTTAAAATATGTGACAGGCATTATTTATTATAGTTCTTCTGACATTATCAATAATTTTTCCAAGTTAGGACAGGTTGAAGTTGATGGTAAAGATAAAAGAGGTTTACTTGCTAGTGGCTGGGGCCAGCCTCTAGGACTGTTAATGGTGAATACATCATCTTACATTGTGTTGCATTGAGCTTTGTTTTTATTTCGATCATTGTAAATGATCTCCCTTTTGTTGTCGTTATTGACACCATAATGCATAAGAAGGCCACATACTTAACACAATCTTATTTTAGTTCTTTCAATGTCTTTTTGTACTTGATTTCTTCCCATAGTTAAAGGTAGTCTCATTCAGATAGAGTGCAGCAATCAACTCCAGTATATGTTTTGCAAAATGCGAATGTTTTTGGAAACATCTTCATCACACCAAGCAAAACACAGACAAAAGTAGCGGCACGCTCACTAACTATCACTTTAAAGACAGAACAAATACTGAGTGAGCCGTAAAAGAATATTTTCTTTCTGAATTTTGTTTCCTTAATGAAAAAATCTAGCAGTATGGCCCTGGATTAATGTACACTCTGATCTCCAGTAATGAATCGACTTTGTGTGATGTACATTGATAGCTCTTTTTATTCTGGATCAATAAGAATATGTCTTATCTTTTTTGGAACTACATTACCTCACGTAATTTTATTACACAACACAATTTAGAAAAAGGCTTGAATTTTGCATCGAGACACGTGAATTTTCCCAACACACATCTGAACATGCAAATACAATTACATTGAGGCAAATTGACATGCCAGCTCTTATCGTTCCATTTTGTGGTAAAATCCCCAAATCCTACGTACACAAATGAACTATGTTAGTACAATTTTCCCAGAATAAGCTGGCGATTAATTGATTTTTTTTCACATGCTAACGAAATCATAAGAAAGCAAGAAAGCTTGAGTGCCCAAGGAACCGTTTGATTTCTTTGCAAATAAATGTCTGTTTCACAGAAAGTGATCTAAATGTTCAGAGAGAGACAGTTATTGATAAATTATACGGATGATGGGGATAAACATGAGGATGATTATGATTTGTATGGTGACACAATTGATGACAATAATGACCTGCGTGTATGTAAAACACTTATCCTCGCGCTTCCCTACTTTGTCCAACCCACTCACCAACCCCTAAAGTATATGCACATATGGTTAAGTCGCAGAGGTTAAGAATAGAAAATGGACAATTTTGACCGCAGATTAGAAAATTTCAATTTACATATCCAGTAAGTGTATATATGGTTATAAAGTAGATATGCATTGGCCTCGGGGCCAGAGCGAGAATCTCGATAATATTTAAGTTGTGAACAGGGGGTCCCAACTATATGTCCATGGCACATAACCAAAGGGTCCTAGTTAAAGCCCCCTCTAAAACGTGTTGTGAAATGGATCTATAATTACACTCACCAATTTTCAAACATGTCAGTTTCATAATTTAGAAGTTATTTTAAAAAGATGTTACCCCCCCCCCAATTCCTAGCCCACCCAAAGGGCTGCATCAAAGTGAAAGCATTGTGCACATATACAGACCATTTCCATTTATATTCCAAGTTTCTGTCTTAAACAGTGTAGGGTCAGTTACGCTACTTTACTCAAACTCGCACGTTCGGAAGGGCAGGAAATTATGAGTATGAATTTTATGATGGTAATATTATATAAAAATAGAAAGCAAGCTCATAAAATAAAATGAAGTATTCTATAAATTAAAACGTTGTTTCAATTTTGTCAGGAAAGACTGCATCCATGGTAATAAAAAGAACAATTAATAAGTTTAACAAATACCTCTCTCTCTCTCTCTATTTATATATATATATATATATATATATATATATATATATATATATATATATATAATGACACAAAAATTCATAACGGCGCAAATACAAAACAGTTTCCCAACGTTTCGAGCTAAACAAGCTCTTCGTCAGGGTAAGAAACAATTTACAGGCACAAAACAAACACTAAACACAAAAGCCAAGAGAAATTCTTGACTCCTACATGTTTCAATGACGGGGAAATAAAAAAAACAAAAGGATAAACAACAGAAGAAAGAAAGAAGACAAAATTACATATCTCTGTTATGCTACCATCAGGGCAACAAAGCTGTGTAAAAAAAATTCAAAGAAGTGTTTATCTTGCCTATCACGCAGAGGACCAAAGTGTTTTGACCTAATCCCAGGCTTGGAACAAAGGACTGACACCTCATCAAAAAATCAACGCCATCATCAAAATATACAAAAGAACTTATATCCCGGTAAAGTTATGTATGGAGGTACTAAGGAAGTATGTCAAGAGCATGGTATATCGGGATAATGGACAAGAGTTAATAATAATAATAATAATAATATTAATAATAATACCTGTAAAGAGTGACGGAATATTTATTTGGGTATATATTATCGCAAAAATTGCTTAATCTGATAAACTAATGCATGGGCTGTAGTTTTGATAAGACTGCATTAGGAAATTTTAGACCTTTTCATTTAGACCGAACTCCCCATGAGTTTCAATTTAAGTATCCAGTATCGTTCCTTTACGTGTGCGTTCTATATCGGTCCACCCCAGGTTAGGAGCAAGCTGTATCATCTCAAGGGGCTCAACTGAATGCCCACTCGAGTTGTAGTGGTTGGCGAGTTTCGTTTTGATTTTGTTGCGAATGTTGCTCTTGTGGTTATTCATTCGTTTTCTTAAATCAACGGTTTAGACAACATGTTGAGTTCCACAGATCTTGCATATTAGAAGATAGATTACATTTTTGGCTCGACATCCTAACTTCTGATTGATAGTGCAGCTAACTCCTGGCGTCGATCTTTTGAACGATTTGGTCGCGGGCATATGTTTGCAAATTAGGAAACGCTTGTCTTTGCAGCAATATGTGCCTGAATCTGTGGTCTTGTTTGAAGCTACCTTGGTACGTACCAGATGGTCCTTCAGATTTGTAGGTCTGTGGTATGCAACCATAGGAACTTCTTGAAATATGTCCTTCAGATGTTCGGAGGATTCAGTCTGGTTCCAATGCTTCCGAATTATCTGTTGTAATTTTGGGGCGTCGGGGTGGAAGTAACTACGAAGGGGACGCTTTTTTTAGGTTTTCATGGTTTTATATTCAGGAGGGCTCCTCTGTCGAGGAAATAGCTTCATCGAGGAGGCTATTAACAAGTCTATCGAATAATTTTGTTAATGGCCTCCTCGATGTAGCTGTTTCTGTATCCTCTCCTTCTAAGGTGCCTCTTGAGCTCTCCGAGTCTCTTTTCAAATGAGTTTGGTCCGAACCCACATGCCGTAAGGAAGATTTTTTATTACGTGCTGGGGGTGGCAGCTGGTTGGGAGTAGATACTGGTGAGCGTCAGTTGGTTTAACATACAGGTCAGTTTTTATGCTCCCATCCAGGGGGGTAGACTGAGTATCCAAAAAGATGTTGGACCTGTTTGACGACTCTGATGTAAATGTAATCGTAGGATGGAAGTTATTGGCGAATTCAAGAAATAATTTGAAATTGTCGCCCGTTTCGAGCCATTTTGATTCTATGTCGTCAATAAATCTGCACCAGCTTAGAGGTCCTTTCGGGTGCCTCGTTGAGGAAGATGTCTTCCCATACAAATATTGGCATACGAAGGTGCCATTTTTGTGCCCATTGCAGTTCTATTAATTTGCAGAAAGTGTTGGTAGTTGAATAAAAAATTATATATATATATATATATATATATATATATATATATATATATATATATATATATATATATAGCGAGAGAGAGAGAGAGAGAGAGAGAGAGATAGATTTAAAAGATAGATAGATAGATAGATAGATAGATAGATAGATAGATAGATAGATATACGACAATAGTAACATATTAAAGCGTTCGTGTAATCTTTCATTTAGCAGACATAAAATAACTACTTCTTTGTCTGAGGTCACTTAACGGACTGACGACAAAAATTATACCCCGATTTAGGACCTAGAAATTCAAGACAACGTTAAGGTTTTACGCCGTGTAAACAAAGACGTTATAACCACTTCACACTATTTAACAAAAATTGACATTTTTTAAGTTTCAACAATTATTGTTTGAAAAGATACCGAAAATAAATCCCAGTAAAGACTAGAGCTAAATTTAAATTTTGTACTCAAGAGGGTTTTTATGACTCCAAGAAAAGGACTCGTGGAGCAAGTTGTTTGAGTATAGAAAATATGTAAACGAACAAAATCAAAGAAGCATCAGGCATAATTAGATATATAATGACAGCGCGAAAACACTTGTTAAATTTAAATTATTAACCAAAAACGAATGACTGATTAATTTAAATTCTTACTGTCATTGTATATCTAATCTGTACACACATCCCACTATGTGTATGGGAATGTGACAACATCTATTAATATTGGTATTGAAATCTTTCTACTTAAATAATTAGAGAGTTAGTAAATGACTTTAATTGCTAGTTAGAACACTCCTTTTTTGAAACACAATATAAAAACCTTCGACTCCCGAATCCGTTGATTTAAAACAAAATACTCTCGACTCCAGAATCCACTGATTTAAAACAAATTACTCTCGACTCCAGAAAACGCTCATTTAAAATAAGGAAGATACCATCCACTCCAGAAAACACTAATTAAAAAATTATACCCTCAACTTCCTAGACCGCATTGTAATTTATTTATTGCGCGCTATCACAACACACAATAATTTAAAATAATTTTGAAACATAAATGATGGTGCAAAGTTACATGGGATAAAACATGCTTGGCAAACTTTCTATCGTCACTGAAATCTTCTCTACTGCCGAGTTGTAAAATGTTTCATGATCACTTTCTCCATCCGTTTTGCACAGTATGAAAACCCTGTTCAAGTTTAGTTTTGGAGAATCAAGAGTAAGATTTGTTAAAAGTGCATTCACAGCTGTGTCTGTGATTCGCTCTCACACTGTAGTCGTAGAAGAAAGCAAATCCATGTATGTACTTGTCATTCACTGGCTGTGTAAATGATTCAGAGATAATAGTATAGTACTGCAAACAAATGTTTTCTATTTCGCAAACATTATTCAATTGCATAAGCTGCTTTTGGGAGTGTAATGTTAGTTGACAATAATCTGTTATTATCTGTAAGACAGATTGTATTTTTAATCTTCTTTGCTTGCACTACTGACTATATCGATTCAGTACCAGTCTTTTCGAGTTATCTGCCCCTGATCTCAAATTTCTCATCTTTTTTTACTTATGATGCCTTCTTCAATCATGTTTGTCCTAACCGATACAAGTAAGCAAAAATCAAGTCAGTGTTCTCCCCAGGGTCTTTTACCTTGGCGGTCCCGCTACGCTATCATTTCCGGCCAGCCCCATGTTGGCCTGGCTACGAAGATAAGAGATTGGTGTCACCAATGGTGATTTCGATTCAGATAGAGTGATTTCCCCAAAATAAAGAGTTTAAGAAACGAAGGACGGGGTTCAACACTAAATGGAAGACTTCATGTCCATGGGCGGATTTTGCTGAATCATATGGTAAGTTTTCTATATTGTTAAATTTTGGTTCAGATATACGTAGTCACCAATAGGTGTTTGTGTGTGTGTGTGCAGGGGGGGGGGATTCATCGGGCACTATTTCAATATTATATTTGTGTTTTTATTGTAGTAGCAGTAGTTGTAGTGTTGATTGTTGTCGTTATATTATGTTCCGGAAAATGTGACGAGGAATGAAAGTTACATTTTATTCACGAGTTGCTCTTATATTTACATAGAATACTGTGAGCAAGAGAAAACTAGTTTGATTAGCTGACCTTAACTTAAGTGTGCTGCCCTACTAATTCCTTATTTCTCTTTTCTCTCTCTCCCCAAGTAAGTAAAGGAGCAATTTTTATCTTCGAATTTTACCCATTTTTTAAACATGCAAAACAAAAGTGTTGGATTATTCCTTCATTTATATTTGAAATTTTTTTCCAACAATAAACAACTAGTTTGCAATTGGAAGTATTACATGATAAATTAAGTTGTCATATTTTTTTAGCAGGGTCAGATCTTGACTGACCACTTTCAGAAGAGTGCAAAGTGCGATGATGTGAAGGTGGAGTGGTACAATTTAAGGTAGCTCTTAGTGCATATCAAGGTACCCATGTCCTTTAGACAGGCACTGGAAAAAATTGAGTGTTTTAAACAATATTTTAGCTCTCTGACATTGATTCAATGAATAAATTAAACAATGGCAAACACATTGATATATCATTCTTAATGGAAAGGAATATGTATTTCCTAAGTTACACTTTCATGATTATTTGAAAACACATCACTGTCTTGACTCTTGAAGAATTTATCCCCTGTAATTCACTTAGGATTCAGGTAGTTTTGTGTCTTTTTGTACATTCATTAATAAATTGTATGTTCAGTTTGTTCCAGACTGTGAAAGGTCATTCACTGCGATGAACAGAATCAAGAGAGTGTTGCGTTAAGGTGTGAAAGGTCATTCACTGCGATGAACAGAATCAAGAGAGTGTAGTGTTAAGGTGTGAAAGGTCATTCACTGCGATGAACAGAATCAAGAGTGTGTTGTGTTAAGGTGTGAAAGGTCATTCACTGCGATAAACAGAATCAAGAGTTTGTTGTGTTAAGGAACAGGCTAATGCAGAGGGTGATGAAAGACTTTATGACAATTAGTACAGAAAGACTTTGCCTGAAATACTTTATGACAATTAGTACAGAAGGACTTTGCTTGAAAGACTTTATGACAATCAGTAGAGAAGGACTTTGCCTGAAATTCTGTATGACAATTAGTACAGAAGGACTTTGCCTGAAATCCTGTATGACAATTAGTACAGAAGGACTTTTCCTGAAATACTGTATGACAATTAGTACAGAAGGACTTTGCCTGAAATACTTTAATGCAGTTAGTACAGAAGGACTTTGCTTGAAATACTGTATGACAATTAGTACAGAAGGACTTTGCCTTAAAGACTTTAATTTTATGCGGAAGTGAAGAAACGAAGGATATCATTTATTTAAATTCAAAGAAAATCATGTTATAACTTAGGAACATAAAGACAACTATGTAAATATATGTACCTTTTTATATATCATTGATATTAATATTTTCACTTTTCTGATGATAATGCGCGTTTTTTAAAACATGTTATCATGCTAACCCACTTACCCCGATGATATCAAACATTTCTGGGGAGATCACTGCTTCTAGACATCCATTCTAACTCACACTGCAGTACTCTTTATTCCATTTTCCGTTTTCAATTATGTTTTGAATGTCTCTGTGTTTCCGTTTATTTCAATTTTGAATGCATCTGTATCTATTGTAAACATTGCTCCTGATCAGTTACATCTTTTTAGATCTTTAATCCTTTTCGCTACTCATCAAGGCTACCATGCACCACACCCATATTATTTACCACCTTTCTGACAACATACTCTTATGTGTCTGTTTTAGATTGTTCGACCTCACGTGGTATTTGTTGTTAAACTCATTTAATGTAAGGTCTTTTATCGTCTTGATGTTATCACTTAAATGTCATATCGCAATACCGTATGTTGTTTTTATGGATATAATCATGCTTTAATTTTCATTCATTTTGGCTAACTCTGTTAAATCATTCTTTTTCTGCAATGCTGATCAGTGTTAACTGTGATTTAATTGTTCAGGCCAATACTTTTTGGGTTGAAATTATTCATCAGCTTTTTAATCTCTTCATCCTTCTGTTTCTTTTTGTTATTCCAATCTCTCTGTTACTGTTCAAGTTGAGACTGTAATTTGCCATGTTTATTCCAGAGATGTTTCAATCAATTTTCACCATGTCACTCTCCAATGACATCTGTCTAACTGCTTATCCTCTGTTCGATCGGCTGTATATATTGTCGAGCGTTAGGCAAATCGTCTGCTCTTTCTCGTACTGATTGCGGAGCTTGAATAGCAGTAGATAATGTATTTAATCTATGCTTAAACAAGTTGTGAGCTTCTAAAATCTTTTTTCTGTTGTCGTCAATGTTTCTGCAACTCAGATATTTTTCTAGTTCTTTCATTGCCATTCTGTTCAAAAGAAGCTAATTTGATGTGTTGATGCCTTTCACATTGTTCACACTAATTTTGGCTATAAAATCTCCTTAATACGAACCTTTTATTTGCTACAGCACTTAATTTCTCTCGGTCACGTAAATTGGACATACGGTTATTGTTCAGGTTTAAGTCACGGTTAACTGTTTGGTCTTGTATCTTTTTTCATCTGTTTTGTCTCAGTGTTGAACAGTTCATTAGAACCTCTAAGGGATGTCTCCAGACTTTGTAATTATTTAACATACAAAACATATCGTGAAAATCTATTACTTTTTCATATTCATCTCTGATGTAGAGACTCAGTCTGTTAATTGTGTGCCTCTGTAATTGTTTGAAATAACCATTAATATTGTACAAACCAAAGCCTCCGTGAAAAACATTTTTGACCTGCCATTACTGTATTTTTTTCTGTGTTATTGATCGGATCGAGATTTTTTTTTAGATTTGTTCAGTTTCTTCCCTTCATTTTTTTCCTGATTTTGCGTTTTATGCGTGTCTACCCTTTGTATTCGTTGACGATAAAAATGAGCCCCTCATTGTTGATTTCGTTACTGGCAAAACCGTCTCTGGAGGAGAGATCAGCGAAAGCCTGAACAACAAGGTGTTCCAAAGGTACATAATATTCAGTGATTGCTTTGTTTATCACGTCTTCATCACATCACGGCAACTACTTTATCGAGACTGTTCAAAAGAGCGATAGCTGATGTGAATATTTCATCGCGTTTTTAAACTTTGATGCGAATTAATTTTTCTTCGAAAGCTTCTGAAACAATTCCCATAACATCTGTGCTAAAGCATGTGATAGTTAATGAAATAACTATATCAGTATTTATTCCAGATAAACGCAATCCAGCTGCTAAAATATCCATACCAGATTACACTCTTTCCATACTTGAATCTAACCATTTTAAAAACTGTTTACACCGTTTTGCACTTTTTCATATGCCTTGGTAGTCTTTAATATCTTTGATCAAATCAATTTTAACTCTGTAACTTCTCATTGACCTTGCTGAGTTAGCTTTTCATTTATCGCTTTGCGGGTGATATTTACTGTGTAAGAGTTTTTCAGGTAAAAGTCAACTCGCTATCATGTAGTCGATTATGAACTGGGAAAACGACAATGGAAATGATAAGCTTGAAAACTTCTTCAATGTCCATTGCTGATGGCGACTAATTGTAAACCTGAATAGCTTTCTCAAAATTATTATAGTGGCAACAGTAAAAACATAGCTCAATGTCGCGTAGCACATTGTTTTGAAGGACAAATATTTTGTTTTCTTCAGTTTTCTTGCAGGGAACAATTAGCATGAATTTACGCTCGATTGTCAGGTAAATGTCACTCGCTATCAAATAGTCAGTTGTGACCTGTCTGAGTGTAAATATGATAATTAACTTTCAGTTTCTTCAGTGTTCATGTTGGATGGTGGACCTATTCACATATTTAACAGCCTCTTCATATGCATGATGTATACAACCGAGAGAACAGATTTAAGTGCTGCATGGTAAACGGAGGAAATATAACTGGGGTTTTTTTTGTTTTTTTTCTTGACATTTTATTTTATTTTTTGGGGGGTGGGGGGTACTTTGTTGTCATTTTGTTGTTGTTGTTGTTGTTGTTGTTTCAGTTGGCATATTGTTACTTATTACTGGGAAAAGTTAACAGACTTAAAGTTCTATTTTAAGAATTTCTGGTTTGGGGTTGGACCAAGACCAAGCTTCAAAGGCACAACGCTATTGTATGATACCGTCATGGTTGGAATTTGTTGTACTTTTTACATGCTCTGCTGTTGTGCTTTGTTTGATTGTTCATCGTTATTTTAAACATCGTTTTAGTACTGTGTGCTGTTATCCCTCTGAGACACCTCGCCGAAAGAGACGTAAATACTCTAAAGCACCTTTAACTTTTGGCCAAATCAAAAGAATGCCCCAAAGAGTTGACTTCGAAAGGCGGTGTCTAAACTTCCCAAATATATGATGGTGTTAATGAAGATGAGTTTGACATAGATCATGTCATACCGTGTACTTCTTTTTGATAATCTGATATAGGTCAGGAGAGTACATGTTTTGATTGGCCAAGCACTAGATACATGAAGGCCATTTAAAACAGATCAAAAGAAACTATAATGTCTTCTATTGAACAGATTAAAGAGCACCAGAAAAAATAAGTTGAATCGATCAAGATGGCTAACTTCATCACTGAGAAAATCTTTAACAGTATTGTCTAATCTATTTTCCTTGCACGACTTTACTGCATCGTAAATAGCTACTCATGGAATGGCAATTATCGATGCGAGTATGGTTGAAATCACAAATGCACCAACAACAAAGCCACCAATACGCATGTTATTTGTCAACCATATCATCAACAATGTGTCTTGATCAGTCGTCGACATATATTTCCGCATAGTTTTATGTTGTCTTGAAATCGATATATTCAAATGTTATTAAGCTAGCACACAACGCGGAAAGAAGCACACCTAACTTATATGTAAAACTGCGGTGAAATATTGAATTCCATTGAATGTTGTATAGTCATCTTTAAGTTAAATTTGTTCATGTCCACTTTGTCGATAGGAATAACGCCCTTTGGCATTTAAAAATATTTTATACGTCTTTTTGACTCGATCCTCTTCCATTTATCAACTCATGTTCAGTCACGTTTTACTATTGTTTTTTTTTTTTTTTGGTATATTCCATTTGCAATTGCAATGTTTAATTCCTGTTTGAACTCTTAAATTACTGGAGAAATTGGTCTGTTTTTTGTCTTCGATCAATCGTGAAGCGTCACTTGAGGTGAGTCCCAATTCTTTTTCCAAACGTAACTCATCCATAATTGGTTTTTTTTTAAATAAATGAGAAAAGACTGAAGGTGGTGATGACTTTAAAATAGAAGAGTATGAAAGTAGAGAATATTATACATGAAATAACTTTATATACACTCAGTCTGTCGACAATATTGAGACACGTTTAGACGAACCTAACCTATCAAGTGAAAGCTATGTCTCAATAGATGCTACTAGGGGTACTATCAAGTGAAAGCTATGTCTCAATAGGTGCTACTAGGGGTACATAACGCGTGGAATAAAAAAGAGATCAACAACAAGATCATTTATTGGTAAATGAATTTAGAATTGAAGACAACACATAATATTTTACGACATATATAGAAACAGTGTTAGAATATCAAATTCGAACAATCCACGAGAGAGCCTGGCTGAAAAAGACAATCAAAGATGGATCTATTGATAAACAGACAAAAGGAATGATTTAAAACAAGCTAAAATAGTATTGATACATTTATTCCAAATTACAGTTGCCAACATATTTGTAAAAACTGCTTTGGAATTTGCATTCAAATTCAGTATCCCCCCCCCCCTATTGTAATAGCAGATTAAGATGGTTTGTCTTATGCATCTCTGGTATTTGGTATTCTTTTTTCCATGTCCTCTACTTGTTTCTCTCTGTGACATTTGTAACAGTTTACAGCGGTTGTTCTATAAGTTGTTCCTACGTCGTTGGTCATGCCAACGAGGTGCTCCAGAGGTGCAACAAATTGTGTCATTTATTTCAGAAGCTAAGAAAGCTAGACTTACAAAATATGTGAAAGGTGTTCAGGTTGTTACTTTATTTTGTAAATGCCGTTGCCAAATGAATTGATCTTAATTAATCTTATGGTAATTCTTTGTGACTAACGGTTTTATAAATACTTAAATGCAAAATGTCTGCCCGAAATTTTAGTTCCCTCTTGGATTCCATTTTGTTTTACTATGGTGTACGTTTGTTGAAAATATTTTCACCACTATTCTTCGGGAAAGTCATAAAATTATCTCATGCCCTTGCCTCAATTATTTATTTTGAATGCATCTATAAAGAATGAAGGAAATTTACCACAACTACATATTCCGTAGTTATTTGGAATAACTTACAAAGAATTGTAAAGTCAGGTATTTTTTAAAATTTCTATAAATTGAATTCATTACAAGTGATTAGACTTTGTATTTAAACATGGTGGAAGCTGCACTCAATCATTTTTTTTTACAATTTTAAAATCCCGCATAGGGCAGGACCATTCAGCCAGTTTAAACAGGTTGAAACTTGTACAGGCTGGACCAATTTATTTTTTCTTTCTAAATCCCGTATAGATAACCCAAGGACATAAGAATCGAATTTTCAAATTGAATAGACCACACTTTTTAAAATTTAATAGACCACACATATTATGTCTCTTTCTTCGGAACACTTCTCTTTCTTAAACGACAATGTTTCTGGACCAATCGTTAAAATATTAGACCTCTCACACTATCGAGATAATTACTAAAGCACAATACTAACTTGAAACGTTTTAACATAACATAAATAATGACACAAACAGATTTATATATACTCTAACACTACATCAATATATGCAATGTGACTAATCACACAGAGTAGAGTCATAAACTGATGCCGCTGGTTTGTTAAAGTCCACATTCCCTCAATTAGATACAGGCAGCAATGACAAATGGAATTATATGGACCGTAATGTCGCATAGGATTTACACCTTTAAGTGCCAAGTGCAACTATCCGTATGCTACATTTTGTTTCTTTGTCAACAAAATAGGATCGTATTTGCTAAATATTGTAAAGAATGCAAGCATTCTCATAGACGATGAATCAATTAGAATCCACTTTCAAGTTATTACAGACCTGAGCACCAAATGTCGTTAAGCGGTGGAACCAATAATGCATGAATATGGCAACTCAAAAGTTACATGCAAACATGACTAATCCATGTTGTAAGAGAAAGAAAATTAAAATTTGATTGAAACAAATTATTCAATCTCAGAAACGAAAGAAGTAAAAGGTAAGAAAAGATATATTTTCTACAATGTAAATAAACTTACATCAAACCTAGAACTGATGGATTGATAGAAATAATGAACAATTAGTTCCGACCCTCATCTCTTGGTAACCACAATAACGATGATGCTACAAATCGCAGTTTATCTAACTGTCTAATGGATAAATGTCGTCAGCTACCTTCGTGCTCAAACCCATTCAAGGAATCTCATTGGCTTAATAGCACACAGGTCATACGTGATTAAGTGGTAGCTCCATCCTCTACACTGACCTACCCCAGACCCGCTCTACACTGACCTACCCCAGACCCGCGCAATCTTGTGTAATATCTAAAGAGAAAGAAACTAAATGTGTCGAATTATACATGCGGGAAAATAACTTACACCCATTTAGCCAGGGGTCATAAGAACCCTTTTCCCCACCAATACTGACTAAACCTATTATAAAATACCATATTTAATACATACATTAAATATTTTTGATAGCATTCTACCAGGTCCCTATAATGCACTTTCATAAATAAAAGTTCAATTACTGATCTTTGTTGACTTATCTCTCTCTACTCTCTGTATTTCGTACACTATAATACCATTTTATTCTCGCTCATTTCATACACTCTTCACATCTCCGGTATGGTATGTTGTATTTCGTCTTACCCATTTCTTCTATCACTTTTTCATTGTTTTATTTGCAACATTTACAACTGATTTTACCATTTGTTTCAATAGTTTGTCAAATGAAAGTTATGAACAAACTGTATCATCAAAAAATCGATATTTTCAAACACCTTTAGAGATGCAAAGGATTTTACATCATCCACGTCGTGTATAAACTCTTTCCATATTAACTAAGTGTAGTGACTTTTATTGTAATTGTTTGTAACATAAGGTTTAATACATGCGCCAACGTTGCACATGGTAAACATTTGTGCAGGAATAATGCATAATCAAAGGTGTGATTTTCATTGCCTTTTACTTTATTAAAAATCTCATAGACAAGCTTGTAGTAATTTTATCTATCTCTCTGTGTCCCCTCTCTCTCTCTCTGTTTCTCTCTGTCTGTCGGTCTCTGTCTGTATGTCTGTTTCTCTCTCTCTCTCTCTCTCTCTCTCTCTCTCTCTCTCTCTATATATATATATATATATATATATATATATATATATATATATATATATATATATATTCTTCTATCATCTCCATTCAAGTCTTCCAGTTTGTTAACGACTGGATCGTCCACAATTACTTGCTTGATTTTATATGTTTTCCTGTGTAAAGTCAGATAGGCAGCTCTTGTCAAAAAAAGATTTGTATTTTGAAATTCTAACTGCTTCGCTTATTTTGAATTTAGACGCTCCAATTGTATCAGTTGTCAAATAACTATAAATATTGTTCCATACTTTTGATATGTATTCTCTCTTGTTTGTTTCAACTGGAGTCATGCCTATGGATCTGTGATGAGAGTTGTTGTAACCATCAATTTGTTTTGGCAAACAGTTAACTCATTTTCTTGGCTGATACTGAATGAAAACTCCCACATTCGTATTTTTGGGGTTCTGCTAAACCTTCCCACTACATATGATTTTTTGTCTTAGTAAGTTGAGAAGTGTTCGATGTTTCCCTTTTCCAGAAAATCATGGACATTCCTGTTGTAAAACTCTAATCCCAAATCAAACTATATCTTTTCAAGCCTTCTCTCTTTGAAAATGTCGCTAAAGGCATCGTGTATATCATCGCCCGTTTTTGTTGTCATCTTTTCATCCCAAAAACAGAAATATCCCTGTCAAAATGTATTTATATACAACTTTAAATATTACATATGCTTGTATGAATGTCTGCTTGTCATCAACGTGACTAAGATACACTTTTTATGGAAATCTTTAAATGGCTTGCTTGTGAAATATGTAGGTAGACTGTTTGGTCAACCATCCTTTTAAATCGGAGCATTTTAATTTCTTTGTGTCTCATTTAATTGTTCCAATAATGAATTAACATTTTGTAAGCAACTAGACCTTCAACACTGAAGAAAAGATGTATTTGTCCTTTGTCGACCATTAAAAAAGATCTAAAGATCTAAAACGAATCAGTGATTGGTCGAGTTTTCGCCATTTATATCTACTGATTTTTTGTATAGAAAAATCAAGCAGTTTGATTGATCTGGTGCAACATTCAATCTACAGTGTCTCTAATACCAGTCACTTTTAGGACAGGATTTGTATAATATAACCGATAAACAGATGCCAACAATTTTCTTTTCCTTTCGTTGCAATTATTTAATATCACTTCAAGAAAATAAACTTAATTATGATCGTATTTATATATACATATATATATATATATATATATATATATATATAATATATATATATACATATATATATATATATATATATATATATATATATATATATATATATACAGTGGCGGCACGAGGGTTGAAAGCGCCCGTGGGCAATGTTCCTTAGTGGCGCCCATACTTTGCCACAGAGAACAGTTTTTATGTCAGTTGCCTGCCTCCCTCCCCCTCCCCCCCCCCCCCCCCCTCCATATAAGTTTTGTGAAAAATTGCCCCTGTTACATTAAGGTGATGTCCAATAGTAGAGCAATTGCCCTCCATTGCGCCGCCATTGTATATATATATATATATATATATATATATATATATATATATATATATATATATATATATATATATATATATATATATATATATATATTATGTATGTGTGTGTGTAATAGGTACGCTTTATCTTTCATTTACTACGAGATGCATACATTTTTCAATAAAAAGCAACAAGACTTGCCGAGTTTTAATGAAAAATGTTTAAATTCAGCGAATCAAAACTGATCTTGCAAATAAAAAGTATTTTGCGGCAGGTTGTCAACAAATCTTAAGCTCAGATTTGACATTTTTATGCAAAAAGCGCTAGAACACCTTGAACTATTTTCATAGGCTGATCTAGACATATATACACAAAAGAGTACATGGATGCGTACATACATACATATCCTACCCGTTTTGAAACGGGGGAAGGGGGACAATAAAGTAAAGTATCCCGATTATCACACTTGTACACAGACTAATCCATTTAACCGGCAGTTCTCTTTCCCTCGACAGATCAAATTTTTTACGTCTGTTCATTTCTTCCGGTTACTTATAACTTGAATAACGAGGAAAGTTTAGCCAAAACCTATACTAATCGACTCTCTGTTTTCAAATTAAATTATTCTTGTCCCGTTTAAAGTTATCTGCGGATCACAATTTGACACTGATAAAAGCCGGGTGAGTTAGGTACTTTATATGATGTCACCTTTTTTGTTCAAACTTTCTGACAAACTTTTTGCCCTGAGTATAAAATGTAAATAGAGATTACTTCCAGCCTCAGATTTTTTACCAGTGTTTTGTAGAAGATAGAGTATGAGGGAGAAGACGTTTACATGCTAATGTTTGAGGAGTCAGCCCAGGACTATTATGAGATATAGACCATCGTTCATTTTTTTTTTTTTTTCATCCGTAGAATATTTTATTGTAAATGTCCTTTTTCGTCCCTCATTAATCGCAGTAATGCCACAGAAATGTCACATACTAAATGCAAATACTGTTTAACATTGTCTGCTCTTGGTTGCTTTCATTCGTTATATCCTTAAAGGCAGTCCCGATGCAACAGAGTAAAGCTTTCAAGTTTCAGCATTAAGCAAAATTTTTAAGTGTAGTAAAAAAACATCCTCATCACTGCAAAGAAAAACTCTCTAACGGACATACACGTAGCACACGCAATCTGTAATAAAGCAAAAGATAAATAAATACTATGTTTGGCGTAAACAATATCATTTTTACCTTTAAATAATTATTTTATTAAGAGGAAAACCCCAAAATTAGACACTCAATCAAAATTATGCTGTGATCTGCAATAATTATTTAACCTTAGATGATATACATTGTTAATTCTTTGATCTTGGTTTAATTATAAAATGTCTTGTCTTCCATAGAAATGTATAAACCTCCAGAACTTTATTTAAGAGGACAGAGCAGATCTGGCCCAGATTTATTTTACCAGATTAGCATTTCCCAACCACCGATAAATCCATATAAATGTAATTACATCGACTCAAGTTAGCGCGCCATTTTTTACATTCATTTCCATGGTAACGGTCTATAAATATCTACAAGCACAATTTAAGTATCGCAAGTAAGAAACAGTTTGATTGCAATAATCGTTTGCATATTTGAAAGTGTTCAGACAGAAATAAAGGGAAAGAAAAAAATTATTAATATTGTACGATAATGCAAATATAGAAAGCAACCTCGTGAAATAAATTTCAAACACTAATATTAAACTTTCTATCGATCGCGTGGTATAGACTATTTAACAGCTGCCACTGTTTTCACTAAATCTATTTCAAATCTGTGAGGTAATAAATTGTCACTGTCATCATTCACAGTAATAAAAAGGGCAATGTACGAGTTTGACAAAAACACCTAAAACAGGTTTAAATAAATGTACAAGTACCTCATATTTTACTGACAATAGCAAAAACGTTTGGTGCACTATAAAGCAAATGGAAGAATAAGCAGCGGCTTGGTCTTAAATGATGAAACCAATGAGCATAACAAATTTAACTCAAATGTAGGACTCATGAATGTTATATCACATTCAAGGCTCAATGCCGCATGCACAACGAAAATATAAAAACTAATTAATCTTGAACCAATCCTGATAGCATATAAATTATATAAATTCAACATCCCTTGTCAGGATATATTGAAGATTCACATTTTAAACTTTTGAGGCAATGTTGAAATTTTATGCTAATAAAATCATGTGTATATAAGGCATATCACAGTGTGACAAAATGTGTCGCAGGCATATTATAGTGTGAAGAAGTGTGTCACAGGCATATTACAGTTTGACGAAGTGTGTCACTGGCATATCACAGTGTGACGAAGTGTGTCACATGCATATCACTGTGTGACGAAGTGTGTCACAGGCATATCACAGTGTGACGAAGTGTGTCACAGGCATATCATAGTGTGACGAAATTTGTCACAGACATATCACAGTGTGACGAAGTGTGTCACATGAATATCACAGTGTGACAAAATGTATATCTCACAATGTATGCCAATATACCTATCAACTTTTTCTAAGACAATATATCCCTTTTAGTTGTTGAAACTTAAATGAAATAATATTACTTCACAAACAGTGCATAATACTTTGCCAACTTTTTGTATTTGGGTAATCTGTTAATTGTATCAATCCTGTTCCATGACATTGGCTAATCTGTTAATTGTATCAATCCTGTTCCATGACATCGACTAATCTGTTAATTGTATCAATCCTGTTCCATGACATCGACTAATCTGTTAATTGTATCAATCCTGTTCCATGACATCGACTAATCTGTTAATTGTATCAATCCTGTTCCATGACATTGACTAATCTGTTAATTGTATCAATCCTGTTCCATGACATTGACTAATCTGTTAATTGTATCAATCCTGTTCCATGACATTGACTAATCTGTTAATTGTATCAATCCTGTTCCATGACATTGACTAATCTGTTAATTGTATCAATCCTGTTCCATGACATCGACTAATCTGTTAATTGTATCAATCCTGTTCCATGACATGCGTTCATTATTTTTTTATATATATATTTTTTTTTTCCTTTGAGTGACTGTTTCTGCCAGTTGAATCTGTGTCATTCTTTCAAGACAAATAACCGCTAGGAACATTCAGTACCAAGATTTTTACATTATTCTGGTCAAGCCTTGGTAAGCAATTCATATTTAATGAACTTTCTTAGTAGCAAAAAAAACACCATCTATATGCACTGTAAACACAAATATGGATCTCAATGCTTCTTCTAAAATAAATAAATGCTTATTAGGCAGTTTTCCTGTACTTTACGGTGCTTGATTATATAGAAATTCTAATTAATTTCTTTTAAGTACTTTAAGTCAATCGATTTCTTCTGTCTATAATTTTGCTTTTTATATTGGGGGATTTCAGTCAAAAAGAAATGTTGGTTGAAGTCTCTCTGTAAAAATACAAATTAAACCTCGTTCTTACCAATGTTACCTTTTCTGCGTGTTTATTTATTATGCCTTGCTTCTAATAAGTCTCGGGTTTTATAAATTTGTATTAGTATATGGTATTTTCGTGACCTTTCAGTTTATGACGGAAAGGTACCAAGACTGTAAGTTTCTTCATTGTACACGTCCCTTTGCGTGTAAGCTAGATACAATAAATGGAAGTTTAATGAAAGAGGCAAATAAAGAATCCCAAAAGTGTAGCAGGTCCAAACACACTCGCAATACCCTATATTATGGAATATTAGTCCTTCCTTTCATCTCTGTCTTTTACATGATTCTTAAAGACAGACTAACTAATACTCTCGCTTAACGTCAAGGACTGTTACAGATTTTCTTTCATTGTGTCAGCTGCAGTACGTTTATATAAGTTAATGCATCGGTTTATATACAGCCTTAAAGACAATTCATATCTTATGCGATGATATATGTTACTAGTTTCAGGAATGGAAAAAAAGAGTACAAACAGTCATAGGAAGAACTAAGACAAGGAAACCTGCGTCTGACTTGCGAAAACTTTGATACCAATCAATCGTAATAAGGTGGCCTTCAACGTCTAAACCAGCTGACTGACCATTTACTCTTGCTGGTCAGACAAAAGAACGTGTTGCATCATTTCAATCGTAATAAGGTGGTTTTCAACGCCTAAACCAGCTGACTGACCATTTACTCTTGCTGGTCAGACAAAAGAACGTGTTGCATCATTTCAATCGTAATAAGGTGGTCTTCAACGTCTAAACCAGCTGACTGACCATTTACTCTTGCTGGTCAGACAAAAGAACGTGTTGTATCATTTCAATCGTAATAAGGTGGCCTTCAACGTCTAAACCAGCTGACTGACCATTTACTCTTGCTGGTCAGACAAAAGAACGTGTTGTATCATTTCAATCGTAATAAGGTGGTCTTCAACGTCTAAACCAGCTGACTGACCATTTACTCTTGCTGGTCAGACAAAAGAACGTGTTGTATCATTTCAATCGTAATAAGGTGGCCTTCAATGTGTAAACCAGCCGACTGACCATTTACTCTTGCTGGTGAATAAACACATTTGAATCATCATATACGTCTATATTCATGGTGCAAATGCATTGTGTGTTATACTTGGATCTAGTAGTACAGTTTAAAGGTATTACTACACTAATAAAGTTCCTTATCTATTATCTTCTTTCTTCGACATGTTTTTTTTTTTGTTGTTTTTTTTTTTTGGGGGGGGGGGTATTATTTATTTGCCTTTTTTGTTTAAAATCTAGTTATAAGTTCATATCTACCAGTACTATCATACTTATGTTAGGCACTAACCTGGATCTAACATATGAAAAAAGCAAGCAGAGGTTATGTTGCATTTTCTAAAAATATTTGCATTTGAATTACATTACTGGAAATTTAAATGCAAGTGATCTTTCCTGAACTGACCTTATCACACATGCTTGCGTTGTCATCCTACACAAAAACCAAGAGGCTGAACTCAGTAAACATTTTATTTGAACTCAGTAAACATTTTATTTGAACTCAGTAAACATTTTTTTTGCTGTTTAGACTTTCATGCTACCTTCTGTTTAATGCAAGTAACATTCTTCACTGGTTAGCAATTTTCCACGAAAAATCAAAGAAAAAATATTAATTATTTTCTTAGGGACTACAACAAGACGCAATAACAGCTGATTGACTCAATTGTTGTAGTGATACCTAGGAGAGATGGCAAAGGTGAACTTATTTAAAAATTTGCTTTGCCTTTATCTGTTGCACGTTACAACACTGAAGCATAACTGTCAAGTTTGGTTGCATTTGCTCCAGTGTAGCTTGCTCTAGAGTTCATTTTATCTCATAAAGAGAAGTCTGAGTTGCGAATAATGTCATGCCATAGATGACAAATGTGAGATCCAAAAACACAAAGAACTAGTTGCCATACTTATCAAAGAATGGAGCTTAGTTTATGTCTGAACTCAGTATTCTACATTTTTACAAATAAATCATTATGTCATTTGTAAAGACCAATTTTATTCCATTCTGGCATATTTATTTTAAATATTTACATTTATCAGTATTAGAATATATATATATATATATATATATATATATATATATATATATATATATATATATATATATATATATATCCTCGAAACTCCATATTTCGTGCTCTTAACGTGAATTTTAACGAGTTCGTTATAATATTGTGAGAATCTATCAAAATAACCATAGAAAGTGTTCAGCTATATCTACTTCATGTAATCATCGCTAAAAAAAATGTTTGGGTACATTAGTTCAGAATTACCATTTTTCCGAGCATGTGTAAATTTAGTTATTTCCGGAAAGGCATCCATGGTTCGTGCAACTGACTAAAAAGTCACGTGGCATATGACCGGAATGTTCCAGTTAGGCCAAGGTATGAATATTATTACAGTCTCCATGTTTTTGAAATAAAAAAAAATTTAAAAAATTAAAAATTAAAAGTTTTCTTCCGTTAATTATATATGCAGTTTGTGCACTTACATTATTGCTTGTTTGTTCTTTACCATATAAATACATGAATCAAGAGAGAGAGAGAGAGAGAGAGAGACAGAGACAGAGAGACAGAGGGAGAAAGAAATTTAAAAATAGACACTGGTGAATGGATACACATTTTATTATAATACATTCAATGTCTTTTGATGAAGAATATCTGTTTATTATGATATAATACTGACACGAAAAAGTCCATAGTAAAAATATATTTCCAGTGTAAATTTTTCTTACGTTGTATAAGAACCCCACATGATTAAAACCAAATATTTACATTGGCTTTGCCATTGTATTAATTCGCAAAGTGGGTTTTCCTGTTCAAGAAATGTAAACAAAGCCAACATGTGATTAGCGGGCCTATCTCGAGCATATAATACTAAATTCAAGGCGAAAATGTAGGACGCAAATAAGGCATTAGTCAAAATATAGATTTTCATTCTGATTTTTTTAAATTACATGAAATTACCTATTTAAATCTCAATTTGTCTCATTTTGCTTGTTAAATACTTGCTGTCACTCTTGAAGAACGCTGGTGACCCAGTTGATGACGTCATTATCTCGAAACAAGCGCGTTAGGTAGCGAGAAACATGGCGCACGATTCAAGGATGAGAACGGAGGCACACAGAGATATCAGATATGCAGAAGTTAAACTTTATGCCACCAGAATTAAAGTCGTTGACAATGAAACCCCATATCATTTGTACAAATAATTGCACCTATGCATAAAAAATACATCTTATTTCCCTCAAGGATACAACAGGTTCATGTGGGGATTTTAGAGCGTCACACAGACAATTACAGAAAAATATTGCCTTGTTCTAATCGTGCTAGATGTTGAAAGACAAAATTATATATGCATATATCCTCCACAAGCATTTTGATCATTTTATCATTGTTCAAGCCTTCTTTATTAAAACGGTGAACAATTAGTATTCTTATATTGGAAACAAAGAATGATTTTGATTAACAATGGCATGTTCTTTTATTTAATGTTTTATTATTTTTAATTGTGAGACATAAAATAAAATTGAGAAGTTTTATATCATGTTTTAATGTAATATGCACAGAATATCGGGAAATAATGTATTGTGCTTACCTGAGTTTAATTTCAATTAAAGTGGTAATTTAATTAACGTCCTCAAAACTTCATGTGTACGATAAATCATTGTGTGTGTGTGCGTGTGTGTGTGTGTGTGTGATAGAGAGAGAGAGAGAGAGAGAGAGAGAGAAGAGAGAGAGAGAGAAAAATGTGTGTGTGTATTTGTGTAGTACAATACGCGTCATACTCCAGTTACATAGGTATTAAGGTGCCATGGATACCCGAAGACACATAAATACAAAGTTCATTGATTCTAACTACGCCTGAGTTGTTTGCTAGGAAATCCCAGCCCACGTCATACATCCAGTGCGCCTGTTGACTAAATACACAGCTTATATTCTGTGGCAGGTTTTTGTTTCTTGTTTCGTTATATTTTTTGTCCTTAAAATACCAAAACACATAGGTTCCATGTTGAAGTGTTGCTAGGTTACTCATAATATGGGTACTTAAAAAAGATGCAGAACCGCAAACACGGACAATGAGAGCACCAGATGTAAACATCCACCGTAGATCTTTTATTGCAGTTCCAAAACAGTGATATCCGAGGTCGATGGCATATTTTATCTTTCTGGAGACACTTACATGATGTCTTTTGGAGAAACACAGGGACCGAAACGGAACTTTGTATAGCCTTTGTTAATCACCTATCCTAGCAATTGCTAATTTATACTTGAATTTAATTTAAAAACAATGCATTGCTTCCACGTCTAGAAGCTATTTTTAATCATTATTATCTCGGTTCTCGGTCATAATAAAATCTGGAATTCATTCGAAGAAAAGTTGATAGTATGTTAATATCCTGCTCCATATGGTTTCTGTAACAATACATTGTCTCGATACTTAGATATTAAATGCAATGTTGAATCTGACTAAAATGTTGGTATTAAGAATGTTGAGTGATTATATGACGTGCACTTGTAATTACTTTAGAGTGTCCTCCTTTACAACTATGATTTAAAACAATCATTCCAAGCATTAGATGGAACAGGATGAATAATGCAATTACCCTTGCCTTTTCTATGTTTGTCATTCTGATGTCATAAATCGGCTTTGTGCCATTTCAATGATTCTGATGTCATAAATCGGCTTTGTGCCATTTCAATGATTCTGATGCACAAGAATATTGACATGCATATGAAAGATGTATATACATGATTGTGGGTAAGGGAAGTTAAAATTCCAACAATGACCAAAAAAATCATTAGTTTCCACGAGATCATTGACTATGCCATGATTCCAGGATTTCATGGCACCGCATAGTAAATTCTTTGCTCTAAGTTGCTGGTTCTGAGATTGCTCAAAATGTATATTTCGATTTTCATAACGTTATTACTCTGTTAATAATTATAATCTTAAAACCTCATAATACTCTCTGCAAACAATGTTATATGCTGTGCAAATTCTGTATACTTTTATTTTAGATTTCTAGACAATTAATATCTATATATATATATATATATATATATATATATATATATATATATATATATATATATATATATATATATATATATATATATATATATATATTGTTACGACTCTATGGTCTAAGAAAAATGTAACAGAAAGAAAGTGAAACCAACAAATCAAGTAAAAATCAACAAGCAATTTATTACTAGATAATTAAAATGAAAAATCAAAAAGTCACTTACAGTAATGTGTTTATGTATCCTAATAATCCAATAAGAATGATTGTTCTAATCACAAGTCCTAAATATAGAATGTGTCCTTGAATGTTATTATGTGCCAATGGTCTCCAAAGTCCTGATGTACTAGAAATCTTGATGTGCTGAAGTCAAAATGAAGTAATCCAAAATCTCTGAATAAGTTTACATAAATTCCAAAATTGTCAATCAAAATCCAAAAGTTTATGAGCACTGTTATAATCCAATGAATAATTAAAATAATTCCTCTCTTAGAATTTGGAATGAATTTTCACAACTGTAATAGCTCTTTACAAGACTGATGGTAATGTCGAACTGAACAAAATGTCTACCAAACATGGTATATATAAAGATTGGTCACATGACAGAATGTTCAAGATTGGTCACATGACAGAATGTTCTAGAATGTGAGTCATCTTAATGGAATTCTAACTGTAAACAAAATCAACCTTGACCTTCAAATTGAGAAAACATATTGATCAAAACAACCTAATTCAAGGACACTAGTTAAACATGTTTTTCCTAACAAACATAAAAATTTAAGCAAATATTAAAGTGAAGAAACATTTATAATTTCCTAAAATATTTATAATATTATATAAACATCATACATAACACCTCCCCTCATAAAGAAAAAGAAAGATTTATATAATAAAGCTTTCTTTTGAATATACATCTAATACTACAATAACCAAAATTACATAAGAACATGTTTTACGATACTGGACCTAATTACATCAAGCAATATTACATTTCTAGGCACGTGAGAGTGCATCTGCAATCACATTGTCTTTTCCCCTGATGTGTCTAATGTCAATGTTATATTCCTGCAATATCAAACTCCATCTCAACAATCTCCGATTTTTGTCTTTCATTTTGTTGATGAAAGTAAGGGGATTGTGATCACTGTACACAATAATTGGAGAAAGAGCTGAGGTAACATACACTTCAAAATGCTGTAAAGCCAATATCAAAGCCAAACATTCCTTCTCAATTGTGGAATAATTTTTCTGGTGCTTGTTTAGTTTTTTAGAAAAATAACACACAGGGTGATCCACACCACTTTTGTCTTCCTGAATCAATACTCCACCAACTCCTACATCACTTGCATCAACAGATAATTTAAATGATTGGCTAAAATTTGGTGCAGAAAGAACTGGTGCATTCTTAAGCATGGCCTTTAACTTGTCAAAAGATTCCTGACACTTGTCAGACCAACAAAATTTGGTTTTCTTACTCAATAAACTTGTCAAAGGTTCAGCAATTTTGGAAAAATTGGAACAAAATTTCCGATAATATCCAGCCATACCTAGAAATCGCATCAGTTGCTTTTTACAAATTGGAACTTGAAATTCAGAGATAGCTTTGACCTTAGCTTCTATAGGTTTAACTTGACCTTGTCCCACAATATGTCCTAAAAATGTGACACAAGCATGGCAAAACTCACTTTTGCTCAAATTAATTGTCAGATTCGCATCACTGAGTCGATCGAAGAATTTTCGAATGGTTTCCAAATGATCTTCCCAGGTGTTGTTGTAGATAATGACGTCATCGATATAAGCGTCACAATTATCAAGACCAAATGTTATCATGTTCATCAGACGTTGAAACGTTGCAGGCGAATTTTTCATTCCAAACGGCATGACTTTATATTGATAAAGTCCATCTGGAGTTGCAAATGCTGAAATTTCTTTTGCCCTTTCCGTCAGTGGAATTTGCCAGAATCCTTTTAAAAGGTCAAACTTGGTGACATATTCCGCATTTCCAATTTTATCAATGCAATCGTCCATTCTTGGGATTGGAAATGAATCAGTTTTGGTGACACTGTTGACTTTTCTATAGTCAGTACACATACGGAATGTATTATCTGGCTTGGGAACAAGAATACATGGTGAACTCCAGTTACTTTTACTTGGTTCTATGAAATCATTCTCCAGTAGATACTGAATTTCTTTCTTCAGATAGTTCTGTTTGAGAGGATTCATCCTATAAGGATGCTGTTTCACAGGCGCAGAATCTACAATGTCAACGTCATGATAAATATTTCTTGTTCGTGTTGGAACATCAGGAAACAAGTGCTCATAGTCATGTAATAGCTGTTTTAGTTCATTTCCTTCCTGTTGTTGTAGATGTGAAAGTTTCTGGTCTAGGTTGTTCAATATTTCTGAATTCCGAAGATTGGTTATACCAGAGTCACTATAGTCTGATCGTATTCCATCGTTGATATCTTCACTGTGTGGGACAGGTACAACTAAATTAACTGAATAATTAGCTGAGCTATCTCTGTCAAAATATTCCTTTAACATATTTATATGACAAAGTTGTTTCTGTTTCCGTCTCCCAGGAGTGTTAATGATATAATTTAAGTCATTTACTTTCTTTTCAATGGTATAAGGACCAAAAAATTTAGCCTGAAGAGGATTCTGAGGTATGGGAAAGAGAGCCAGAACTTTGTCACCAGGTTTAAAACTCCTTTCCTGTGAATTTCTGTCATACCTTAATTTCATATTTGACTGAGTAGTGTGAAGATTAGTTCTTGCTACTTCACAGGCCTTTGACAACTTGTATTTGAAATCAGAAACATAATCAAGAAGATTAATCTTTGCGTCTTCATTTGAAAGAAGTCTCTCTTTCAATAATTTCAATGGTCCACGGACAGTATGACCAAAAACTAGTTCAAAGGGACTAAAACCCAACGACTCTTGAACTGATTCCCTAACAGCAAACAACAACAAATGGACACCCTCATCCCAATCCTTTTCTGTATCAAAGCAATATGATCGAATCATATTCTTTAAAGTTTGATGAAATCTTTCCAAAGCACCTTGACTTTCAGGGTGATAGGCAGAAGATTTAAACTGTTGGATGCCTAATTCATGCATAACTTGTTGGAAAATTCCAGACATAAAATTTGACCCTTGATCTGACTGGACAGATTTGGGAAGGCCAACAAGTGTAAAAAACTTCACCAAAGCTTTCACAATAGTTTTAGTTTTTATATTTCTCAGAGGAATTGCCTCTGAAAATCTTGTAGATGCACACATGATGGTCAACAAGTATTGGTTGCCTAACTTGGTTTTAGGTAAAGGACCAACACAGTCTACCATTATTCTACTAAATGGTTCATCAAATGCAGGAATAGGTTGCAGATGAGCCTTATGTATCTTCTGATTGGGTTTTCCTACCATTTGACAAGTGTGACAAGATCTGCAGTATTTAGAAACATCACTTTTGAGTTTCGGCCAATAAAAATGATTCAAGATCTTGTGATAAGTCTTACGGACTCCTAAATGACCAGCCAAAGAAGTTTCATGGGCTAAATTAAGAATTTCCTGTCGATATGACTTAGGAACAACAATTTGATAGCTCACTGACCACTCGTCACCAGCGGGTACATCAGGTGGTCTCCATTTCCTCATAAGGACCCCATTTTTCACAAAGTAACACACTGGAACTTGTGTGGCTTCAGTTTCACTAATAGCCCTATGAAACAAACAAGATATCTCGGGATCTTGCTCCTGTTCAACGACAAGAGATTGTCGTTTGTCATCCTGAGTAGGACAAAGAGAATGAGTTGCCAAAAGAGGATCACTGTGATCAATACCATTTGATTGATCAATACCTGAGGAAAAAGTGACCTCATCAAAAAACTGACCAATACATGTGTCAGCTAAAGGAATAATATCCTGATCAACATCAATCTCAAGAGTTCTTTTTGCCATAGCTCTAGTAACTGCACAAGCAGGGTACAAATCAGGGATTTCAGTTTCGACAGGATCAACTTTCTGATCCAAACAAGGCTTGTCAGTTACAAGTGGATTAACCACAACCTTATCTCCAGCTAGGTCATTGCCTAGTAATAAATGAACACCCTCTATGGGTAAAGAAGTCACTGCCCCAACAGTCACAGGTCCAGAAACTAAGTCTGATGCCAAATTTACACAATGGAGAGGAACATTTACAAAGCCACACTCTACTCCCTGAACAAGAACACTTTCACTTGAAGAAGACTCCTCAGACAAAGGCAAAGTACCTGATAATAAAAGACTCTGAGAAGCTCCAGTGTCCCTTAATATTTTAATTGGGATAGGTTTGGCAGAATCACCAATAAGTGATATAGAACCTTCTGACATGAATGGTTCATAAGCCTCCAAAATAGAATCAGACTGGGGTTTGTTTGACCCAACAAATGTATTGCTTTCAATACAAGACCGTGACCTTGACCTCGTAGAAATAAGAGCATTTGGAAAAGCTCTGTCTTTTCTCTGTTGCTTATTTTTCAACTTGAAGCAATCAGAAATAACGTGCCCTTTCTTTTTACAATAAGTGCACGTAGGAAGAGATAAGGATTTCTGATCAGTCTTATCAGATGTTTGATTCCTAACAGTTGTGCTGTTGTGAAATTTGGAAGTACTCGAATGAGATTGAAATGGTTTTTTACCAGAAAACTGCTGAGAGGACGACTTATTGCCAAATGAAATTTTGTGAGTCAAGGAATAATCATCAGCCATACGAGCAGCATTTTCCAAAGTTTCCACTTTCTGCTCGTCAAGATAGGTTTTAACATCACTATGGATGCACCTCTTGAACTCTTCAATTAATACGAGCTGTCTGAGG
Source organism: Margaritifera margaritifera (assembly GCA_029931535.1). Lineage (NCBI taxonomy): Eukaryota > Metazoa > Mollusca > Bivalvia > Unionida > Margaritiferidae > Margaritifera > Margaritifera margaritifera. Next base: position 225,924 of record JAQPZY010001570.1, read on the forward strand.
TTATCATAAGCTTGATCAACTTTCTTGGCTGAGCACCACCTATCAAATAGTTGTTCTTTATCCCTTGCAAATTCGACATGAGTTTGTCCAGTTTCTTTTCTACAATTCCTAAACCTTTGTCGATATGCCTCTGGTACCAACTCATAAGCTTTCAAGATGTACTCCTTAACCAAATCATAATCAGTGCTTTGTTGTACTGACAGTGAAGTGTAGACTTCACGAGCTTTGCCAATAAGTACACTTTGTAATAACAAAGTCCAATGCTCTCTGGGCCATTTCAAGTTTTCAGCTATTTTCTCGAAATGAAGAAAGTATTTATCTACTTCTTTTTCCTGAAAAGGGGGTACTAACCTAATATATCTAGTAACATCAAAACCTGAACTTGTGTTTAAAGGAGTGGAGTGTGCTCTGTTTGCCAGTTCTAATTCTCTTAATTTAAATTGCATTTCCCTTTCTTCTCTTTGCATCTGCATTTGCCTCTCTTCTTTCTCTCTCTCCATCTGTATCTGCATTTGTCTCTCTTCTTTCTCTCTCTCCAACTGCCTCTCTTCTTTTTCTCTCTCCCTCTGCCTCTCTTCTTTCTGCATTTGGATCTGCCTCTCTTCTTTCTGCATTTGGATCTGCCTCTCTTCTTTCTCTCTCTCTCTCTGAATCTGAAGCTTTGCCAATTCTAAATCAATCTGTTTCTTTAACTCTAATTCCCTTAATTTCCTGTCAGAACCAGATACAGGCTTTCTCTTCAAACTTAAAGCACTGCTATCAAAAATTCCCTTTCCTACTAAATACTGAATCAAAATAATCTTTATCTCCTGTTTTGTCAATGATACTTTTGCCTCAGATAGACTGTATTTTCTGGCAAGCTCGAGCAACTCATCCTTTCTCATGCACTCTAACCCCTCCTGGGTAGGTTTTGAAATGAAATTCTGAACATTAGATGCCATTGTAAATGCTTGTTGGTTTTACACAAAACAAATTTCTCTATTTAAAATCTTTGCCAAAGACAAAAAAAATTCTGAGACAAAATCAATATGAATTTCAAAGATAAATTTAATATCTCTAATATGCTTTAATGAAATTCAGATCCCGGAACGGCCCCCAATTTCTGTTACGACTCTATGGTCTAAGAAAAATGTAACAGAAAGAAAGTGAAACCAACAAATCAAGTAAAAATCAACAAGCAATTTATTACTAGATAATTAAAATGAAAAAATCAAAAAGTCACTTACAGTAATGTGTTTATGTATCCTAATAATCCAATAAGAATGATTGTTCTAATCACAAGTCCTAAATATAGAATGTGTCCTTGAATGTTATTATGTGCCAATGGTCTCCAAAGTCCTGATGTACTAGAAATCTTGATGTGCTGAAGTCAAAATGAAGTAATCCAAAATCTCTGAATAAGTTTACATAAATTCCAAAATTGTCAATCAAAATCCAAAAGTTTATGAGCACTGTTATAATCCAATGAATAATTAAAATAATTCCTCTCTTAGAATTTGGAATGGATTTTCACAACTGTAATAGCTCTTTACAAGACTGATGGTAATGTCGAACTGAACAAAATGTCTACCAAACATGGTATATATAAAGATTGGTCACATGACAGAATGTTCAAGATTGGTCACATGACAGAATGTTCTAGAATGTGAGTCATCTTAATGGAATTCTAACTGTAAACAAAATCAACCTTGACCTTCAAATTGAGAAAACATATTGATCAAAACAACCTAATTCAAGGACACTAGTTATACATGTTTTTCCTAACAAACATAAAAATTTAAGCAAATATTAAAGTGAAGAAACATTTATAATTTCCTAAAATATTTATAATATTATATAAACATCATACATAACAATATATATATATATATATATATATATATATATATATATATATATATATATATATATATATATATATATATATATATATATATATTTAAGAGCTCATTCCCTTCAATTACACATTTATGGTCTGACACCTGACTAATTTTATTACCGTTGAAAAACGACAACTGAACATAGAATTATTGGCATCTGGGGATTATAATTTTAGTCACTGTCGGATGCAGACGACAAGATGAGACAATAAGAATATCCGTTGTACAAGGTGCGAATAAAGAGGCGTTTAGAAAAAGCTATTTGAGAAGCGACATCACTTCTGTATATCTAAACAAAACTTGATGATTCATGTTAGAATGATTATGGACTGTGTTTGAATCTTATAAAATAATACAACAAATATATTATGGCAATGAAAAACTATCTCTCTCACAGACACACACACATACACAAACAAATGCATACACACACTTTCTAAGAGAATATTCTTATAAAAACAACATGAATATGTATAGTAACTTTAAATAGTGCTCAAATTGTTACTTAATACTTTTTTGAATTTTTCATTGCTTATTAGATGAATTATTCTCAAATAAAGCAGTGTCAGGCTTCCATAACTGGTGGATGAGAGATAGAGAGATTAAGGTAGCTCCAAGAGAGAGAGAGAGAGAGAGAGAGAGAGAGAGAGAGAGAGAGAGAGAGAGAGAGAGAGAGAGAGAGAGAGAGAGAGAGAGAGATATTAAGATAGCTCAAAACAAAAGCATTTGTTCTTTCAATGTAGCTTTTCGGTTTATAAATACGAACACAAATACAAATACATGAATACATTAGAATTTGGGTTTCAACATTCTCTATTATATGTTTCCAAAAGAAATGGTACATGATATTTTAATGTAATAATGATGAACTTATCAATATATTTTCTGTAGGTTGTAAATAAAAAAGGTCATCTTGTCTGTGAATACTGTTTCGCTGATTTACATACATCAGACCAAAATAACTAAGCTAACGCTGGAGAACTAAGCACGCAATCTAGCAATATGCTCCCTATAACAGAATCAACGTACAAATACTGTGTACACTTTTAAACTGCGGTTAAGCATGTTGTCCCTAATTTGATTAAGGTAAGTAAGAAATGCTGAGAACTAAAACTTCATGAGTATAACATTTTTCTCTAAATAACAAAAATGCTGTCGATTACGGATCATAAAAATACGTTTTGGGTGATCTATTTGGTAACATTAAAAAGCATTTGGGACCCCCATTAGAGAAAATAAAAATCGTAAAGGTAGAACAAATTCAAAGAATTGCAGTGCGGTGAGTATTTAATGACTATTCATATTACTCGAGTGTATCGCAGAAGCTGGGTAGACTACTTGTTTGACCGACTCTGGAACGGAAAAGATCAGACGTCCACCTCATACTATTTTTCAAAATTGTTTGTGACATTCAGGCGCTGCCACATCCAGAATACATCCATCTAACTCATAGAATTTTGAGATACATCTGCATGATGACATTCAGAACAGTTCATACTTCCCAAAATATTCAGGAAATTTCCTATTACCAATGGCCGTATCACAACGAAATTATTTTCCGAAGCACTTTGTGCAATACCAAGTTATGGAAGCTTTCATAACATCAGGAGGAAATTTTCATAACATAGAACTATAATTTTACATCTTTTTTGCATCTGATCAAAACTTGTTTTCTTTAAATTTACAATCTTTTAGCAGTCTTACATTTTAACCACTTGACACTCATTCTCTTAAAATGCTTTAAATTCTCTTGCAGCACTTTTGCTAACAAACTTTGATGTACACAAATTGTTTACAGTCCCTAAGATGGGAATTAAGCTACATCTATGCATGGATAAAGAAAGACAGAAACGAACAGTGCAATTTATTTCTTACGTTTACTTTATCTCAGGTGTTTTACTGATCATATTCGGAATCCAACATTTTATTTAAACAGTTATGCAATTTGCATACACATCTAAAACGTGCATTACACATAATTTGTTCCACTCCATCGAATAACGGACACCTGACATCCAAAAAGTGCATTACACACAATTTGTTCCACTCCATCAAATAACGGACACCTGACAGTCAAAAAGGGCATAATACAATTTGTTCCACTAGATCGAATAACGGACACTTGACTTCCAAAAAGAGCACAGCACAATTTGTTCCACTCCATCAATAGCGGACACCTGACATCCGAACTGTGCATAACACAATTTGTTCCACTCTATCAAATAACGGACACCTGACATCCAAACTGTACATAACACAATTTGTTCCACTCCATCGAACAAAGTACACTTGACAACGGAATATATCTGGAACGAAATGTTATTTCAAGGTAAAACAAAGTTCATGGAAAGTGTTTGTTCTTGAATAGTATTTGCATCAATTTATGGCTGAGGGAAATTTGCTTGACACAGAGAAAGAAAGTTATCGTGATTTTCCTGAAATGTTTACCTATAAGTCACATAGACTTAGACGTTTCGCTAACTTTTAGGTGCTAACAAAAGGTGCTAAGATGCAAGTTTTGAGTGAATTCATTAATTTCTGGTCTCATGTTACTTGCCCATACATTTTAAACGGCTACATTATAATTTCTAAATTGCAAGCAAGGACACGAGTCAGAGAAATGGAACATATCTCATATGCAGAGAAATCGAAACTATGTAAATTAAATTCAAGAAGCATTAAATGTACGAGATGTTCTTTAAAATAAATTATATTAAATGATATAACAGGCGACATGATTTATATCTATATTTGAAAATAGTATAAAAAAGCACCGAAATTTTACAAAACATGAATCTAAGTACTTGCATTTATACCTCGAAACAGAAGCTGCTGTCAAATAAATGCTTTGCAGGATAATTTCAATTCATTTCGAATGAAATAAATCTATCGTACTTTTATATCTACTGCGTTTTGATATTTAATATTCATCATATATATTATCCCCCTGTATTCATAATATAAATTATCCCTCTGTATTCATAATGTAAATTATTCTCTTGTATATATATAATCTAAACAATCCCTCTGTGTTCATAATTAAACTATCCCCCTGTATTCATAATATAAATTATCCCTCTGTATTCATAATCTAAATTATCCTCTTGTATATATAATCTAAATTATCCCTCTGTATTCATAATCTAAACTATCCCCCTGTATTCGTAATCTAAACTATCCCCCTGTATTCATAATCTAAATTATCCCCCTGTATTCATAATCTAAATTATCCCTCTGTATTCATAATCTAAATTATCATTCTGTATTCATAATCTAAATTATCCCTCTGTATTCATAATCTAAACTATCCCCCTGTATTCATAATCTAAATTATCATTCTGCATTCATAATCTAAATTATCCCTCTGTATTCATAATCCAAACTATCCCTCTGTATTAATAATCTAAATTATCATTCTGTATTCATAATCCAAATTATCCCTCTGTATTCATAATCTAAACTATCCCTCTGTATTCATAATCTAAACTATCCCTCTGTATTCATAATCTAAATTATCCCCCTGTATTCATAATCTAAATTATCCCTCTGTATTCATAATCTAAACTATCCCTCTGTATTCTCAATCTAAATTATCTCTCTGTATTCATAATCTAAATTATCATTCTGCATTCATAATCTAAATTATCTCTCTGAATTCATAATCTAAACTATCCCTCTGTATTCATAATCTAAATTATCCCCCTGTATTCATAATCTAAATTATCCCTCTGTATTCATAATCTAAATTATCCCTCTGTATTCATAATCTAAACTATCCCTCAGTATTCATAATCTAAATCATCATTCGGCATTCCTAATCTAAATTATCCCCCTGTATTCATAATCTAAACTATCCCTCTGTATTCATAATCTAAATTATCCCTCTGTATTTATTATCTAAACTATCCCTCTGTATTCATAATCTAAACTATCCCTCTGTATTCATAATCTAAATTATCATTCTGCATTCATAATCTAAATTATCCCTCTGTATTCATAATCTAAACTATCCCTCTGTATTCATAATCTAAACTATCCCTCTGTATTCATAACCTAAACTATCCCTCTGTATTCATAATCTAAATTATCATTCTGCATTCATAATCTAAATTATCCCTCTGTATTCATAATCTAAACTATCCCTCTGTATTCATAATCTAAATTATCATTCTGCATTCATAATCTAAACTATCCCCCTGTATTCATAATCTAAACTATCCCTCTGTATTCATAATCTAAACTATCCCTCTGTATTCATAATCTAAATTATCATTCTGCATTCATGATCTAAATTATCCCTCTGTATTCATAATCTAAATTATCCCCCTGTATTCATAATCTAAACTATCCCTCTGTATTCATAATCTAAATTATCTCTCTGTATTCATAATCTAAATTATCATTCTGCATTCATAATCTAAATTATCCGTCTGAATTCATAATCTAAACTATCCCTCTGTATTCATAATCTCAAATTATCCCTCTGTATTCATAATCTAAACTATCCCTCTGTATTCATAATCTAAATTATCCCTCCGTATTCATAATCTAAACTATCCCTCTGTATTCATAATCTAAATTATCTCTCTGTATTCATAATCTAAACTATCCCTCTGTATTCATAATCTAAATTATCTCTCTGTATTCATAATCTAAATTATCATTCTGTATTCATAATCTAAACTATCCCTCTGTATTCATAATCTAAATTATCTCTCTGTATTCATAATCTAAATTATCTCTCTGTATTCATAATCTATACTATCCCTATGTATTCATAATCTAAATTATCTCTCTGTATTCATAATCTAAATTATCTCTCTGTATTCATAATCTAATATATCTCTCTGTATTCATAATCTAAACTATCCCTCTGTATTCATAATCTAAATTATCCCCCTGTATTCATAATCTAAACTACCCCTCTGTATTCATAATCTAAATTATCTCTCTGTATTCATAACCTAAATTATCATTCTGCATTCATAATCTAAATTATCCGTCTGAATTCATAATCTAAACTATCCCTCTATATTCATAATCTAAAATTATCTCTCTGTATTCATAATCTAAACTATCCCTCTGTATTCATAATCTAAATTATCCCTCCGTATTCATAATCTAAACTATCCCTCTGTATTCATAATCTAAATTATCTCTCTGTATTCATAATCTAAACCATCCCTCTGTATTCATAATCTAAATTATCTCTCTGTATTCATAATCTAAATTATCTCTCTGTATTCATAATCTAAATTATCCCTCTGTATTCATAATCTATACTATCCCTCTGTATTCATAATCTAAATTATCTCTCTGTATTCATAATCTAAATTATCTCTCTGTATTCATAATCTAAATTATCTCTCTGTATTCATACTCTAAACTATCCCTCTGTATTCATAATCAAAATTATCTCTCTGTATTCATAATCTAAATTATCATTCTGCATTCATAATCTAAATTATCCCTCTGTATTCATAATCTAAACTATCCCTCTGTATTCATAATCTAAATTATCTCTCTGTATTCATAATCTAAATTATCTCTCTGTATTCATAATCTAAACTATCCCTCTGTATTCATAATCTAAATTATTTCTCTGTATTCATAATCTAAATTATCTCTCTGTATTCATAATCTAAACTATCCCTCTGTATTCATAATCTAAATTATCTCTCTGTATTCATAACCTAAATTATCATTCTGCATTCATAATCTAAATTATCTCTCTGTATTCATAATCTAAACTATCCCTCTGTATTCATAATCTAAATTATCTCTTTGTATTCATAATCTAAATTATCATTCTGCATTCATAATCTAAATTATCCCTCTGTATTCATAATCTAAACTATCCCTCTGTATTCATAATCTAAATTATCTCTCTGTATTCATAATCTAAATTATCATTCTGCATTCATAATCTAAATTATCCCTCTGTATTCATAATCTAAACTATCCCTCTGTATTCATAATCTAAATTATCATTCTATATTCATAATCTAAATTATCCCTCTCTATTCATAATCTAAACTATCCCTCTGTATTCATAATCTAAATTATCCCTCTGTATTCATAATCTAAATTATTTCTCTGTATTCATAATCTAAATTATCATTCTGCATTCATAATCTAAATTATCCCCCTGTATTCATAATCTAAACTATCCCTCTGTATTCATAATCTAAATTATCATTCTATATTCATAATCTAAATTATCCCTCTCTATTCATAATCTAAACTATCCCTCTGTATTCATAATCTAAATTATCCCTCTGTATTCATAATCTAAATTATTTCTCTGTATTCATAATCTAAATTATCATTGTGTATTCATAATCTAAATTATCCCTCTGTATTCATAATCTAAACTATCCCTCTGTATTCATAATCTAAATTATCCCTCTGTATTCATAATCTAAATTATCCCTCTGTATTCATAATCTAAATTATCCCTCTGTATTCATAATCTAAATTATCATTCTGGATTCATAATCTAAATTATCCGCCTGTATTCATAATCTAAACTATCCCCCTGTATTCATAATCTAAATTATCTCTCTGTATTCATAATCTAAATTATCATTCTGCATTCATAATCTAAATTATCCCTCTGTATTCATAATCTAAACTATCCCTCTGTATTCATAATCTAAATTATCTCTCTGTATTCATAATCTAAACTATCCCTCTGTATTCATAATCTAAATTATCCCTCTGTATTCATAATCTAAATCATCTCTCTGTATTCATAATCTAAACTATCCCTCTGTATTCATAATCTAAACTATCCCTCTGTATTCATAATCAAAATTATCATTCTGTATTCATAATCTAAACTATCCCTCTGTATTCATAATCTAAACTATCCCTCTGTATTCATAATCTAAATTATCTCCCTGTATTCATAATCTAAATTATCATTATGCATTCATAATCTAAATTATCCCTCTGTATTCATAATCTAAATTATCCCCCTGAATTCATAATCTAAATTATCCCCCTGTATTCATAATCTAAATTATCTCCCTGTATTCATAATCTAAACTATCCCTCTGTATTCATAATCTAAATTATCATTCTGCATTCATAATCTAAATTATCCCCCTGTAGTCATAATCTGAACTATCCCTCTGTATTCATAATCTAAACTATCCCCCTGTATTCATAATCTAAACTATGCCTCTGTATTCATAATCTAAATTATCCCCCTGTATTCATAATCTAAACTATCCCTCTGTATTCATAATCTAAAATATCCCTCTGTATTCATAATCTAAATTATCATTCTGCATTCATAATCTAAATTATCCCCCTGTATTCATAATCTAAACTATCCCTCTGTATTCATAATCTAAACTATCCCTCTGTATTCATAGTCTAAACTATCCCTCTGTATTCATAATCTAAATTATCATTCTGCATTCATAATCTAAATTATCCCTCTGTATTCATAATCTAAACTATCCCTCTGTATTCATAATTTAAATTATCATTCTGCATTCATAATCTTAATCATCCCTCTGTATTCATAACCTAAATTATCTCTCTGTATTCATAATCTAAACTATCCCTCTGTATTCATAATCTAAATTATCTCTCTGTATTCATAATCTAAACTATCCCTCTGTATTCATATTCCAAAATATCTCTCTGTATTCATAATCTAAACTATCCTCTGTATTCATAATCTAAATTATCTCTCTGTATTCATAATCTAAATTATCATTTTGTATTCATAATCTAAACCATCCCTCTGTATTCATAATCTAAATTTTCTCCCTGTATTCACAATCTATATTATCTCTCTGTATTCATAATCTATACTATCCCTCTGTATTCATAATCTAAATTATCTCTCTGTATTCATAATCTAAATTATCTCTCTGTATTCATAATCTAAATTATCTCTATGTATTCATAATCTAAAATATCCCTCTGTATTCATAATCTAAACTATCCCTCTGTATTCATAATCTAAATTATCATTCTGCATTCATAATCTAAATTATCCCTCTGTATTCATAATCTAAACTATCCCTCTGTATTCATAATTTAAATTATCATTCTGCATTCATAATCTTAATCATCCCTCTGTATTCATAACCTAAATTATCTCTCTGTATTTATAATCTAAACTATCCCTCTGTATTCATATTCCAAAATATCTCTCTGTATTCATAATCTAAACTATCCTCTGTATTCATAATCTAAATTATCTCTCTGTATTCATAATCTAAATTATCATTCTGTATTCATAATCTAAACTATCCCTCTGTATTCATAATCTAAATTTTCTCCCTATATTCACAATCTATATTATCTCTGTGTATTCATAATCTATACTATCCCTCCGTATTCATAATCTAAATTATCTCTCTGTATTCATAATCTAAATTATCTCTCTGTATTCATAATCTAAATTATCTCTCTGTATTCATAATCTAAATTATCTCTCTGTATTCATAATCTAAATTATCCCTCTGTATTCATAATCTAAATTATCTCTCTGTATTCATAATCTAAATTATCTCTCTGTATTCATAATCTAAACTATCCCTCTGTATTCATAATCTAAATTATCTCTCTGTATTCATAATCTAAATTATCATTCTGCATTCATAATCTAAATTATCATTCTGTATTCATAATCTAAACTATCCCTCTGTATTCATAATCTAAATTATCTCTCTGTATTCATAATCTAAATTATCATTCTGCATTCATAATCTAAATTATCTCTCTGTATTCATAATCTAAACTATCCCTCTGTATTCATAATCTAAATTATCCCCCTGTATTCATAATCTAAATTATCCCCCTGTATTCATAATCTAAATTATCATTCTGCATTCATAATCTAAACTATCTCTCTGTATTCATAATCTAAATTATCCCTCTGTATTCATAATCTAAATTATCCCTCTTTATTCATAATCTAAATTATCTCTCTGTATTCATAATCTAAATTATCCCTCTGTATTCATAATCTAAATTATCATTCTGTATTCATAATCTAAATTATCCCTCTCTATTCATAATCTAAACTATCCCTCTGTATTCATAATCTAAATTATCTCTCTGTATTCATAATCTAAATTATCATTCTGCATTCATAATCTAAACTATCCCTCTGTATTCATAATCTAAATTATCTCTCTGTATTCATAATCTAAATTATCTCTCTGTATTCATAATCTAAACTATCCTTCTGTATTCATAATCTAAATTATCCCTCTGTATTCATAATCTAAATTATCATTCTGCATTTATAATCTAAATTATCTCTCTGTATTCACAATCTAAACTGTCCCTCTGTATTCATAATCTAAACTATCCCTCTGTATTCATAATCTAAATTATATCTCTGTATTCATAATCTAAATTATCATTCTGTATTCATAATCTAAATTATCTCTCTGTATTCATAATCTAAATTATCATTCTGTATTCATAATCTAAATTATCCCTCTGTATTCATAATCTAAATTATCCCTCTGTATTCATAATCTAAATTATCCCCCTGTATTCATAATCTAAACTATCCCCCTGTATTCATAATCTAAATTATCCCTCTTTATTCATAATCTAAATTATCCCTCTGTATTCATAATCTAAATTATCCCTTCCTATTTATAATCCCTCTGTATTTATGATCTAAATTATCCCTCTATTATCCCTCTGTATTTATAACCTAAATTATCCCTCTATTATCCCTCTCTATTTGTGTATTGTTGCTTTTGCATGTAACAGATAATACCTAAATTAACGGTCAACAGAAATTTGTATCGTCCATGTTTTTTTCATTTTATCTGTATAAACTATATACACTGGAATTACAATGAATATTGCTGACAACAACATTTATAGGAACAAATATTTTCCAACATAATTTGACACACTCGTTCGCTATATTTGCACTCTGAGAAATGTTAATTTCTATTGTAATTAGCAATCGATTGGTGCATTTCTTATGGCACATTTAGTTAACGAACGTTTTATAATGCGACATTTTTGGACCATCGAAATACATTATAATTGCATTAAGTCATACAGTTCCAAGACAGATTTTAAAATGGTTATATATATTGAAAGGCGGCCCTAAACGGGATGAAGCTTGGTCCAGCTCATTGTTCCTCAACTAGGAGTTTATTTTGCTAACCAAAACATGACCAAAATCATGTCTTTAGAAAATGTTATAAAATATCTCAACTAGTAGTACTAAACTGAATATAGGAAATAATTGTCTTGGGTCGGTGTGGGTAGCCACTATAAGAGGAGGATGCATTGTATATTTTCGCATTTTTCCCATGTTTCATTTAATATTGCACAACGGGTTCGTCATTCTTTTGTGTAACTCTGCGTCTGTTAAAGTTCTTCTGATAATCTCCAGACTCTCTGGTTTATTGAAGTTCAAGTCAGTAGAATAGCACTTTCAGTTGGGACATTCGGTGAACATAATAATTCACAAAAATAAACCAACTAAAAGACAGCAGTATTGGTACTGAAATATTGGCCATACGCGTATTTGATCCACAAGAGACCTGTGCATGAATCGATCGTTGCCTAGTATGAATGATAAATGAACAAAAGACCTTCCACTCTATAGACAGTGAATCACACAGTATACAGTAATGCTTTCGACGGGGTGCCACTTTTATGCACTTCAGATAGCAATAATATATATATTGGATGATTTGTTAATACAAATTATGTAAAATAGGTACACGATGAAGACGACAGAGACTCTCTCTCTCTCTCTTATTAGTCTATATAAACAATTGGATCACTGTTTTACGACTATACATGAGTCTAAATTCAATCATGCTCTGGTCACGAGACAGGTCTTTGTATAATTTCTATTGTTTCACGACGTTTGTAAATGTGGAACATTTAAGTGCTACGATGTTAGACTCGAGTGAATTTATTGAGTTCTGATCTCACCTTACTTGCCCACAATCCTCAAAGGCTACATTATCATTTATAAATTGTAAATGCGGGCACGAGTTAGAGAAATATAACATATATTTCATAAGTAGAGAAATACAGACTATGTAAATTACTTTTAACTAGCAATAAATGTTCTAGATGTTATTGAAAATGGATTATATCAAATGAAATTATCGTCATTTCCTTACAGGCGTTTTAATTTATATCTATTTTAAAAATTGTATATTAAAATTTAGTACATTAGGTTTCAAACATATAAATAAAAACACTGGCTTGTATAGTTCACAACAGAAACTGTTGCTAAGCAATCGTACTGCTGTATTGTTTTATTTCATTTCCCATTAAATAAAGTTTCTGTAAACATACGTCCACTGTGTCTTTATATTTAATATTCAACATTAAACTTTTCCTCTGTATTTTGTCTATCATTGTTTCTACGTGTAACAGATACTACAGAAATTAAGATTTAACATAAACTTCATGGTTACATTTGTATTTTCCATAATCGTCTCCTGAGAACTGTATAAACTATATACACTAGAATTAAAATAAATGTTACTAAGAACAACTTTATAGCAACAAATAGTTTCTAATTTTCTCTATTTGCACTCGAAAAAAATGTGATATTCACTGTAATTAACAATATCTAGTGGAATCTCTTTTGGCAATTATTGCATAAATCATGATACCTAAGTACACTTTACTTTCTTTTATTCAATTTGTTAGAGAATTGTCTTTCTTATTGTCATTAATACGCTATTACCATAAGAAAGATTCAAGATATAAGAAAATACAAATAATTCGACATTAAAAACATATCTTAGTTCAAACAACATATATTTTTGAGTATAAGTCCTTGAAATCTAAAAGTATTGAAAAATTTATTATTGTTATATGCACGTGGATAAAGTGTTTCATATTATCACACATTGAACATTTTGCATAAAACATGTTTGTTTTGAAGGCTCGGGGAATGCTTGTTGCGGAATTATGTTTCTTCGTTATTCTCAAATTCACGATTCAATGATTGCATTTTCCTCTATTACCATGTTAATGTCCTAGAGTACTTTTTAGGTTTCTCTAAACTTTCCGATTTGTTAAAAGATCTGAAGTGGATCAGAAAGTTATGTCTATCCTTTCAACAGGAGAATTAGATTTCAGACAAAAAGAACAACTAAAATATGCGTACCTTAGATTTCTAATTTTAGTGTTCGCCATTTCAAGAAGACAAATTCGAAAATGAAATTATGTTTTCTATCTCGCAATTAGACAGATGAGTACAAAAAGGGAGTTAAAGATGATACGTCACAGTTATATACATCTAACAGCAATTAAATGCATGATGTATATTATATTCAAGGTTAAATTAAGAAGGAGTTATTTGAAATCCTTTAAATATTTGTAGACATAGTATTTCCAGTAGGAAATATAAGGCACATAAGCATTACTAAAGAGATGAGATCTATTTCTCTCATGATGTTTTTGTAGCCCACAAAAATGCAGCACATATTATTTCCACTATTAAACAAAATACAAATGTCTGGTGGTACATTGGCCAATCAAAACAAAATACAAATTTCTGGTGGTACATTGGCCAATCAAAGTTTTATCAAACATTTTACTACGTCGTAACCACATCGACATGCACCTGAAAGTAGTGCAAAATATATAGACTCTAATTTGCTTTTAGCGAAAACATTTGTCTCCATTTGTCATCAAATCAAATACATAACACTGAGTTAGTCATAATTACTTGAGAAATGCACAGGTTTAGTAACTTGTGAAATACACAGGTTTAGATACTTGTGAAATGCACAGGTTTAGATACGTCGTGAAATGCACATGCTTAGATATTTGTGAAATGCACAGGTTTAAATACGTCGTGAAATGCACATGTTGAGATACTTGTGAAATACACAGGTTTAAATACTTGTGAAATGCACAGGTTCATATACTTGTGAAATGCACAGGTTTAGATACGTCATGAAATACACAGGTTTAGATATGTCGTGAAATGCACAGGTTTAGATACGTCGTGAAATGCACAGGTTTAGATACTTCGTGAAATGCACAGGTTTAGATACTTCGTGAAATGAACAGGTTTAGATACGTCGTGAAATGCACAGGTTTAGAGATGTAGCGAAATGCACAGATTTAGATACTTTGTGAAATGCACAGGTTTATATACTTAGTGAAATGCACAGATTTAGATACTTTGTGAAATGCACAGGTTTATATACTTCGTGAAATGCACAGGTTTAGATACGTCGTGAAATGCACAGGTTTATATACTTCGTGAAATGCACAGGTTTAGATACGTCGTGAAATGCACAGGTTTAGATACGTCGTGAAATGCACAGGTTTAGATACGTCGTGAAATGCACAGGTTTAGATAATTTGTGAAATGCACAGGTTTAGATACTTCCTGAAATGCACAGATTTAGATACGTCGTGAAATGCACAGGTTTAGATATGTCGTGAAATGCACAGGTTTAGATAATTTGTGAAATGCACAGGTTTAGATACTTCGTAAAATGCACATGTTTGGATATTTCGTCAAATGCATTGCATTTCTGCATAAAGTTATCGATTTGGTACTTTTCATATGCTAAGAAAGATTAATCTCAGGTAAATAAAGTAAAGCGAAACAAACTCTTTTCTCCTGATACTTTACTGTAATCCTAAAAAGTTCATTTTCAATAAAATTTTGAAACTCCCTGCAATGACTAGAGAAAGTAATCCTCTATTTCAAAAAGGCTCTTATGCTTTCTGAATGTTCTGGAAAATATATAATCCATTTATGCTTATTTCATTAAAAGCGACAAAGGTAATATCAGTAAAACAACAATTCATGCATTCCGATTAAATTTTCATTACTTTATAATCAAAGCTATTTTTAACTCTTGCGACAACTAACTATGATGCCAGATTTTTTGTGCACACGTGTTTGGTTGTGTTTAAATATGATGCCAGATTTTTTGTGCACACGTGTTTGGTTGTGTTACCTGCGAATGTATGTATAAGACATGGGTGTTGTTGTTCCCATTTATTTTTAACAAAATTTCAGAAAATTTAAGAAAAAGAAATAAAATTAGTATTGGTGTAGTTGAACTTATAAAAAAGTAGCGAAATGAAGGAACTTAATTAGTGTAGTGATGCCTAAGAGGGCAAGGCTTAATGATTCAACAGTTTAAATAGTACTGAAACCCCTCCAACGGTTTATAAATTGTGACCATCCAGAAATATAAGATCTAAAAGGATTTTAAAATGACACTGACCTTCCCGGGAGGGGGGAGGAGGGCGAGCCTGGTGACTTTCTCGAAGTAAACTTGCTCTGAATCTAGATATGAAAATAATCCTAGGTTGCTACAGTGCGACTTTCTGTAATGGGTTGGCTTGACTCTCTCTTGGTCGTGGTGATGGTGGTGGTAATGCAGACAGGTTTTCTTGGTTGTACTCTCCCCCCTTCTCTCTCTTTCTTTCTCTCTCTCTCTCTCTCTGTCTCTCTCTCTCTCTCTCTCTCTCCTTTGATTAGATTTACTGTCAGTCATTTTTCTCATTGTTCACTAATTCGTGCACACAGATCGGTCGATGTACATACAGCTATATGTGTCAGTCAGCACAGAACGTCGTCATCGTCTGCTTCACTAGAGTCTTTTTGTGATCGATTCATGATAACCTTCACTCATGGTTTACTGACTTTTATTTGACTGTACTCTCGCTCTTTCGCACTAAATAAAGATCCGACGTCAGATGGTGATATCGTTCAGTTCCACTTAGACTTTCAACCTGTGAATATGGAAGAACAACACACTTCTGGTGATAGATTTACAAAAAGTGATTCAAATATACACAACGTCCAACAAGGCATATGGGGAAACTGAACAATACTCTCGAGATAAATATAAAGATACCTGTTATGTTTGTCAATAAAAAGGGCAATGGGCCTAAGAATGTCCACAACGTCAAAGAAAGAAATAGGTTATCCTAAAACCAGAGAACTCAGGTTCTGAGACAAAACCCAGAACGAATGTTTTGTTTGTCACGAACAAATGGCATTGGTATTCAAAGTGCCCAGAACCTCAAAGGAAAGTTAAGGAAGAGAAAAGGGAGGAAAAAAATTATTTCAGGATGGAAGAAGCAGAAGAATCCATTCCCTCTAAGGAATTTGATGCAAGTCACTAGCAAGAACAAATTTACTTTTCCTGACATTATTGAACTTTCATTGTGATTCCCACTTAAGGAGAATATACCAAACGTTTTAGCTGAAAATAAAAAATGTCTTGATTTTTTTATTATTAGTAGTAGTAGTATTATCATTATTATTAATAGGATATAGACACACACACACACACACACACACACACACACACACACACACACACACACACCTGTATACCATCACATACCCAGACAGGATAATCGAGGGGCGTTTAAGTCTTGTTTTTAATGCTGTACATTGAAAATATTTAAATTTTCTTACTTTGAATGAACTGATAACCTTGTAAAGAAAGCCTGTTGAAAACCAAAGGTTGGGAAAGTGGAGACAATGCACATTTTACAACAGTGTTGAGTGGCTACACCCCTCATACTATACTCCCAGCCTGTCTTTTGTTTAGGAAGCCCACCCCTCATACTATACTCCCAGCCTGTGTGTTGTTTAGGAAGCCCACCCCTCATACTATACTCCCAGCCTGTCTTTTGTTTAGGAAGCCCACCCCTCATACTATACTCCCAGCCTGTGCGTTGTTTAGGAAGCCCACCCCTCATACTATACTCCCAGCCTGTGTGTTGTTTAGGAAGCCCACCCCTCATACTATACTCCCAGCACGTGTGTTGTTTAGGAAGCCCACCCTTTCTACCATACTCCCAGCACCTGTGTTGTTTAGGAAGCCCATTTTAGGTTTGCAAAGTTAAGTCAGGTGACATATCAGTGTTACAACAGTGTTGCATGCGGTATCAGTAGTCTTGTTGTTTTTATTCTATTTATTCGTTCTTTTCTCTATCCTGTTTTCTCTGTCTTCTCTTCTCTCAATCTTTATATGGTGCATTTCCACAATTAAGGGTGAGCTTACCCATGTGGACAGTAGAGGAACAGAACTCATACTAACCGTCTATAACCTTCTTCTGAAGTCTCTCTGTCCTCCATCTTTAATCTCCCCACCTAGCTTCTCAGTTCTGTCTATCCTCTGTGATTGTTGCGAGGGCTTTTTGTTCCAGAGTGAATAGCAAGCAGTAGTTCCAGTAGAAAAGTAGCCATAGATCTCGTTCTACAAAATGATTGTATTCACCCTATAACTACAGCATTCAGTCCACACTTTCAGCTATTATTATTAATCTTTGTGTATGATGTTTATATAATATTATAAATATTTTAGGAAATTATAGATGTTTCTTGACTTTAATATTTGCTTAAACTTTAATGCTAAGTATAATGTTGACATATTTAGATATGGTCCTTGAATTAGGTTGTTTACTTAGTATTTGAGTTCAAGGACAGTTTTGGTAAACAAGTTGTTGATTCAATTTGAGGTCAAGGTTGATTTTGTTTACAGATAAAACCAGAATTTCTTAGAGTTATTTGTTAAATGTCATACACACCATTTAATATTCTAGAACATTCTGTCATGTGACTTGTCTGATATTTATACAGCATTTGGTAAACAATATTCCATTCCAGTTTTAAATCTTGTGTTGAAAACATTCTTGTTTTTTATAATCGGTCTTTGGAATCATCAAATTGTTTGGAATCATAGTTGTGCTGTAATCCTGTACTCTTGTAGTCCTGTACATCTGTAATGCTGTATACATAATTCGAAATGAATTATTTATTGGAACATTCATTGGAGTTACCTAAAGTGTTTACATTACCCTTTGGATTTAAATATATGACTTTTGGATGCCTGTGGACATTCTCAAAGATGATGTGGATTACATTATTGGGGTACATCAGGACATTCCAGACTACCCATACATTCGGAACATTCATTCATTCGGAACATTCGTTCATTAGGAAGATTCATTCATTCGGAACATTCATTCACTCGGAGTCTTAATTCATACAGAACATTCTATATTTAGGACTTGTGATTAGGACACTTAGGATTATTGGATTATTTGGATTTTAATTCACGTTACTGTAATTGTCTTTTGAATTTTTACTTTAATTGTCTAGAAATAAATTGCTTGTTGATTTTAATGACATTGTTGGTTTTACTTTCTTTCTGTTGCATTTTTCTTAGACCATAGAGTTGTAACAATATATACATCACTGACAATTGAAATATTGAATTGTCAAACGAACTAGCATTAGATTTAATGGGATTCATTGAAATATTGAACTGTCAAACGGAGTATCATTAGATTTAATGGAATTCATTCCAATATTGATCTGTCAAACGGACTATCATTAGATTTAATGGAATTCATTTCCACCAGCAAGTTAGGACTAGCTGCATGTAGATTCTGGTCTATGTCTATGTCCTTATAACAATGCATACTGAAGTTTATAATGTCGCTCAGATGTTAGAGACGAAGATACTATTTTGTTGTATAAGAAAAGAGATCATACTAATATGCTGATCTAATTCTTATTACCTTCACATATTATTTTGCACCAGATTTTACCATTTGTTTTATTTCATAAGTATTGGAATCCCTTCAGCATTTTCATTTGCAACAAAACCAGGGCATATTTCTTTTGTATTACGTCCTATTATGTGCTTTTGAATATTATCTAGCTCTAATAAACTCCTAATTGTTGTTTAATTTTTCGTCCCACTCTTTGTCACACAGAATACCTGTTGCAAGTTTTATAAGTTCGATGAAATAAAGATGAAACATACCGTATATACTTGCGTAAAAATCTAGGTCCAAATGCAAACAACATAGACCCAGATCTGCCGTCACATAATGCGCCGGCAGATCAGGGTCTATGTTGTTTGTTCTACTGATTAGCCCTTACAAACTGTATAGACCCAGTTCTTCCGGCGCATTATGCTACGGCAGATCTGGGTCTATGAAGTTTGTAGTTAGTAGCGAATTGTACGCGAGTACATACGGTAGTGATGATGATTTTACTTTCGAAACTCAGATTGCTGATTTACTGATATCATACAAATTAAAGATTACTGATATCATACAAATTATTTACTGATATCATACAAATTCTTGTCACATCTTCGAACTTTTCAAGCGGGTATTTAGTCATGTTCAGCAGAGGACTCTCCACTGCCCCCTCTAAGTAGAGCCATCACTTTATTAAATTAACGAGAACGTTATATAGACAACTGAGTAAGACAATTTTAATGACTATGGCTTCAATGGAAATCTTTTCGGTTCACAAGATTGAAAGACATAGCTTGTTTTGTAAGAAAGACAATCTAATATTCCATAAAGAGCATACTGATTAATTTACTCTTACAAAGGGAAGGGAGCAATTAGTATTCAAGAAATGACTTTAAAATGTAATATTTATAATTTCAAGTAGGGAGCACAAAGCAAATGCATAGCGTTCAGTTAGAAATAGACCATGGTGTTAGTTTAAACATTTATTGCCATAAATCTTAACAAATGGGGTCAGGCTACAAGTTCTCACAACTTAGAATAAGCCCTTCCCCTACAATCGATAAGAAATTTAAATGGAAAGCGGCAAAAATTAATATGATTTCATACAATTATATGTAACATACATGAGAGAGAGAGAGAGAGAGAGAGAGAGAGAGAGAGAGAGAGAGAGAGAGAGAGAGAGAGAGAGATGAATACATTAATGAATTAATGATCGTGGCAGAAGCTAGACAAGAGTACATACACCAAACTGAATTCAGTGGATAACAATTTAAAAAATCATGTCTTTCTTAATTAAAGCTAGCAGTAATTACTTGAGTAGAGAAATCAAATTGTGAATACTCCTTAATTATGTAAATTGTTTCGTGTCTTTATGTTTGGAACAAGTCCAATAAGCGATTATTAATGTTCGTTGTAAAATCAGAAAATCCGTATAACAAATTATTTACAATCTCTGGCACATAGAGATGATTTAGATTCTGAACTAGTTTCCTACACTGTTCAAATATAGTATTTGCAAGTAAATATGTAATGGTGTGCATTTTCTACTAACACATAATGGATTATCCCTCAGATTGTTACAATATAAATCATTATGTAAATCATTACGGTTATTTCTAATCCTAGTATGCAGAATACATAATTTGCTGTTACCAGCGAAACAAAAATGGCAGGCACATGTGCTGTCTTAGTTTATATTTTACTTCTGAAGATAGAATAGTTACTTTCACCATTTTACTGAATCTGGGAGTGAGTTCCAAACATGAATAGAAGAGTGCAGGAATGAGTTTCTACTTATTTCTAGTCTGGCATTAATGCGATTAAAATTATGCCTATTTCTAAGATTATACCTGTTTGTCTCACCAACCAGTGGTGGTAGAAGGTCAGCAAGACAAGTAGGAGAGACACCGTATACTATTTTATGAAAATAACATCGTTTATGAAACTTTCGTCTATCTGCCAAGGTTGACCAACCAGTTTCTTCGTAAATCTTATGACACTAGACACTTCTAGTAAGCCCAGTTATAATTCTCCCTACATCTAATTGTAATTTTTCTAATGTAAGAGAGTTTTCGGCCGAACAACCATCCTATACAACATCAGCGTATTCTAGTAAGGGGCAGATGTATGTAAAGTATATCCTTTCTAAAGTCTTTCGGCTAAATTTATATTTAAGTATTTTCAAGGCAGTTATCATTTTTGACGTTGACATAAATATGTTATCAATATGTTTGGTCTAGTTGCCTAGACTACTAAAAGTTATACCAAGATGTTTATGGAACTCAACAAAATATCGGATTTCGCTTTGGAATTTTAAATTAAGGAAAAACCGGTTCTAGCTTACGCGAGAATAACATTGCCTCTGTTTTGGTTGGATTGAAGTCAACTAACCACTGCCTTGACCAATCGTCAATGGTTTGTAAATATGTGTTCAGAATATATTCAATTTCGTAAGTATCATTAGATGAATACGCCAGTGAGCTATCATCAGTAAAGAGACTTATTGCACTCAGGAGTTCGTCGCCTATATCGTTAATATACATAATAAATAATAACGGACCTAAAACAGAGCCCTGTGGCACGCCAGCTGCGACATAATGGCTACTTGATTCGGCAGTATTTACAAAAACTGTTTGAAATCTGTTCGATAAGTAGACAGAGAACCAATCAATAAGAGAGATATCAATGTCATTGCACCTTAATTTATGTATTAAACCTTTATGCCAAACCAGATAAAATGCTTTAGAAACATCCCAAAAAACCTTCTCATGTCATCCTTGTTATCAAGCGCAGTACATATACTATGGTTCATATCTATGAGCTGAAATACTGTAGAATTGTTGGGAAGAAAACCGGATTGATATTTGAATATAAGATCATTTGAGTCTAGGTGGTTGTAGAGATGCTTAAAAATAATTCTTTCCATAACTTTCCCAACACAACTCAATAATGAAATAGGCATGTAATTTGAAGGATCGGTGGTACATCCCTATTTATAAATTGGCAATACTAACGCGGTTTTCCATAATGATGTGAACACTTTTTTAGCAAGGGACATGTTGAATAGAACAGAGAGTGGTTGAACAACGGATGTGACGGTTCCTTTGAGCATATGGTGACTTATTTTATCCACGTCACATGCCTTGTGCGTTGGTAAGGTGTTGATTACATCAGAAACGTCTTGTTCTGTTAATAATATATTAGTTAGTTTGTTATTAGTTTTCAAGTGTATATCCGGTAGAATGACACTGGTGTCATCAACCTTCGCTGTAGCAACAAAAAAAATAATAATAATTAAGACATTATGCTTTTTCGCCATCTGAAAATGCTACATGTAATGATCCATTCGCATTAATGGAGGTATTGAGGTTGAAAACTTTTCTTTGACAAAATGACGCACAAGTTTCCAATAATCTTTCGAGTTTACACCAATAGAATCAATATTGTCCAAGTTACAAATACATTTTTCCTTTGCTCTTTTTTTCTGGTTATTGACTTTGTTACGTAATATTTTGTATTTTCCCCAATGACTTGGATTGTTATTATTAATTGCTATTCTTTTCATGCTGTCGCGCTTCCTGCTTGTTCTGCAAATTGAGCTGTCGTAAAAAACATTTGTCCCTCATCCGAACGGTTACTGTGCGAAATGGTATACAATCTTTAGCAAATTGAATATACAACGACGTAAATGCTGCAACGGCATCATTGACATCACCACAAGCTCCTAACTAAGTTGTCTAGTCAATTCCTGTTATAAGATTTTTCAATTTTTGAACTTCCCTATATTATAAATCCATATTTCTCTCTTATAAGATGTGGTATATTCCTAATGCAGCCGAGTAATTAAGTAGGAAGCCTTGTGATCACTTACATTTGCATCAACAGAGATAATTCCAGAATGAAGAACATCTATGGTTGGAGATTTAATAATGGGATCTAACAGAGCTGTAGAGCTCTCTGTTACTCTGGTCGGCCCCGTTATTATATTTTGCATGTCATTAAGCATCATCACCTCTCTGGCACAGTAGGATTAAAGGCTTTAGCGAAGTGTAGATTACTGGCACTGCAGGATTAAAGGCTCTAGCGAAGTGTAGATTACTGGCACTGTAGGATTATGAGGCTCTAGCGAAGTGTAGATTACTGGCACTGTAGGATTATGAGGCTCTAGCGAAGTGAAGATTACTGGCACTGTAGGATTATGAGGCTCTAGCGAAGTGTAGATTACTGGCACTGTAGGATTATGAGGCTCTAGCGAAGTGAAGATTACTGGCACTGTAGGATTATGAGGCTCTAGCGAAGTGAAGATTACTGGCACTGTAGGATTATGAGGCTCTAGCGAAGTGTAGATTACTGGCACTATATGATTAAAGGTTGTAGCGAAGTGTAGATTACTGGCACTGTAGGATTAAAGGCACTAGTGATGCGTAGATTACTGGCACTGTAGGATTAAAGACTCTAGCGAAGTGTAGATTACTGGCACTATATGATTAAAGGTTGTAGCGAAGTGTAGAATACTGGCACTGTAGGATTAAAGGCACTAGTGAAGCGTAGATTACTGGCACTGTAGGATAAAAGACTCTTGCGAAGTGTAGATTACTGTCACTGTAGGATTAAAGGCTCTAGCTAAGCGTAGATTACTGGCACTGTAGGATTAAAGGCTCTAGCTAAGCGTAGATTACTGGCACTGTATGATAAAAGGCTCTAGCGAAGTGTAGATTACTTGCACTGTAGGATTAAAGGCACTAGTGAAGTGTAGATTACTGGCACTGTAGGATTAAAGGCTCTAGCTAAGCGCAGATTACTGGCACTGTAGGATTAAAGGCTCTAGCTAAGCGTAGATTACTGGCACTGTATGATAAAAGGCTCTAGCGAAGTGTAGATTACTAGCACTGTAGGATTAAAGGCTCTAGCTTAGCGTAGACTACTGGCACTGTGGGATTAAATGCTCTAGCGAAGTGTAAAATTTACTGGCGCTTTATGATTAAAGAAAGCATCATTAGAATATAACTTAGAGCAAAACAAATAAATTTGCAAACACATACGTTCCTTCTAAGAATAGCTAAATGTAAATGGAATTATAGTTTGGAAACCAATGAATTTTACCCCATTAAAATTTGTATATTGCGCATTTTATTTTTCGGAATACACAAGAAAATTAACTAACTTACATTCCAGCAGAATCAATAGAAAATTTTGATTGTATATCGTCATTGTGTCAACTATATAAAATAATGTTCAATAATTTATAAAAACTATGCAATGAATACTCAGAATCCTTGAAAATAAAGTAAATATATAGTTTTCAGCATTTAGTGACTTCATTGAAAAAAATCGTTAATTTTTTTCTTCTTTCTTTTTCTTGACATACAAAACTTGAATAGTAACGATATGTCTTAATAAGTAATAAACAAATAGGTATAATATCGTATTCCACAGAGATTTTAATATCGTATTCCACAGACTGATTAATATCGTATTCCACAGACATTATAATATCGTATTCCGCTAAATAATAGCTGACAGTTTAAGGAAACTGTCAGCTATTATTTAGAACATGGTAGCCCTGTTTTTGCATGTTTTTTAGACGCTAGTAAGACATTTGATAGGGTTAATCATTGGACACTGTTTAAAAAGTTGCTCGACAATCAAATACCCGTTTACATTGTTCATGCTCTAGTTAACTGGTATGGCAAACAATTTTACTGTGTGCGTTGGGGAAGTGCAGTATCCAATTCCTGTCATGTAACCAATGGGGTGAGGCAAGGAGGTGTTCTTTCGCCTTTGTTAATTAATGTATACATAGACGATTTAAATCGTAATCTGGGACATCGTCACGTGGGGATACATTTGACACTACATGCGTCTTTTCTTAACAATTTTAATTTTGCTGATGATATGTCATTGATAAGTCCTTCTATCGCAGGTTTAAGGAAATTGTTAAAGATATGTGAACATTACGCATTGGAGAATGATATCATGTATAATACACAAAAATCGCTCTGCATGGTTTTTCAGTCAACTTCTTTCAAATTACCATCTCCTCCGTCTGCACTTCTTAACGGCCATGCTCTTGCATATGTCGACAGTTATACGTATTTGGGTCATATACTAAAATCAAAAGGGTCAGATGATGAAGATATGATGAGACATTACAGATTTTTGTGTACTCGAACAAACATGCTCCTCTGTGGACAAACTTTAGTGAATGTATGAAAAGAAAACTATTTATTGGCTATAATAATGTCTTCGTTTACTACTAAGCCTTCCAAGATGGAATAGTGCCTCTACCATGTTTGTAAACCTTAATGTACTTAGTTTTGAAGAACTAATGAGAAAGTATGTGTTTTCAATGATGACACGGATATCTAATAGTAAGAATTGTATCTTGAAATCTTTGTGGAACTATGATATTCATTTAAGTTCTCAGATTATAGATAGATGGAACAAATTAAATGCCTTACATAACTTTATTCCTAACAATGACAGACACATTCTGTAGTTGTAGATGGGTCTGAATATTTGTACATAAGACACCTATGAACTTTTATGTCTTAAAATACTTATATATTTTATATTGTATATTTTAATTTAGAGGTATGGACCATGCAGTCTGAAATAAAGAATTCTTATCTTATCTTATCTTTTACATTATAATATCGTATTCCGCAGACATTCGCAATCACAATATAACGTAATATTATTAGATAAATCTAACATAAAACAGCATTTATCTCTTAAAAGTGATATGAAATAAAATATCTCAATTACTTAGAGCTTTATCCTGTTGCAAATGAATGCTGAACAAACATTATTTTTTAATTTAAGTAAGGATACTATAAAATATATTTGAGTGAGAGAAAGAAACAATTCATTGAACTGCATAAATCGAGACCATCCCTGATACCAACTGCATATTTCATTAATTTGTTTTGTAAAAGCGAAACCACTATGACTTTGTCTGAATACATAGTACCGTAAATGAATATAAAAATTCCACTGTAAAATACACCTTATTGAGAGCGCACAATTACGTGAAATTTAGGCAGTGATTTTAAAATCGATTAATTTTAAATTAAACTTTCTTATATCCAGTAAATTAAATATCTTTATTTGGACGAGTCTATACAGCATTAACATATTACATTTGTTTATTATAAACATGTCCTTTCATTATCTATCATGTATCATACGATACTATAAATATGTTTCCTCATTACCCATTTTGTATCATACAATACTATAAATGTGTTTCTTCATTATCCATATTGTATCATACAATATTGTAAAACGTATTTCTTCATTACCCATTTTTTTTCATCCAATACTGTAAACATATTTCTTCATTATCCATTTTGTATCATACAATACTATAAACGTGTTTCTTCATTACCCATTTTGTATCATACAATACTACAAACATATTTCTTCATTGCCCATTTTTTATCATACAATACTACAAAAATGTTTCTTCATTACCATTTTTTATCATACAATACTATAAACATGTTTCTTCATTATCCATCTTGTATCATACACTACTGTAAACATATTTCTTCATTATCCATCTTGTATCATACAATACTGTAAACATATTTCTTCATTGCCCATTTTTTATCATACAATACCCTAAACATGTTTCTTCATTATCCATCTTGTATCATACAATACTCTAAACATATTTCTTCATTGCCCATTTTTTATCATACAATACCCTAAACATGTTTCTTCATTATCCATCTTGTATCATACAATACTGTAAACATATTTCTTCATTGCCCATTTATTATCATACAATACCATAAACATGTTTCTTCATTATCCATCTTGTATCATACAACAGCTGAAATCATCTAAATATGTTCCTGTTTTTTATTTGCTTATTAGTTGCTTTCAAATTAAGCTAATAAGTTAAACTACTAAATTGTTAAAACAAAGAACCAGCTATATTTGCAGTTCGTATTGGTCTTGTAATCTCTATCGTGGTTTTCGGTAATTTTTCTTTGACTGGTTCACCATATTTTGAAATGAGAGAGTTGGGAGATATTTTATCAATTATGAGAAGTGATCGACCTAATGGAATGAAGCAATGTAATTCGGTCGAATAATTATTCTACACGAATGAAGGCTCGATCTCAAAATCCAGGACGATTTAAATTATCGCCCACTCAAAGCGCCCGCCAGGTTGCATGAACCCGTCGTGTTCTGTAACAAGTTTTTAATACATAGCCCGAGGTCTATGTGCAACAGTCTGCAAAGTCGAAATGTTTATAATAGGTCTATATGTAGCAGTCTGCAAAGTCGAAATGTTTATAATAGTCGTATTATGTGTTCCGCCTACATTTTGAACAGAGTCAGTGAAAGTGAGGTCAGACGAATCGTAAAGGATGGCATGCTTGCATGGCGTCTCTTATTAGTTGGTTTTAGTCGGAAAGTTTGACAAGAAATATATCAATATCTGAGCATCATCAATAGTAACCAATCTGGATGCTACCTTTTTTGCAATATCCTATTACCTGTTTTGGACCCCTTTTGCAATATCCTATTACCGTCTGAAACCAAAATTAATTAAAAAAACATATGATGTTTTCTTGATGATCGAAATGATTAATATTTGTGGCATTTGATTCCTACAAATGACGACAAAAATGAATCTGCTGATAACTTTGATCGTAAGTCTGTGATTATACTTTGGTTTAACGATTCCGAAAGTTCGAATTGAAGGTAACACACAACAGTTACATTCAATAAAACTGGTCAAAGTGTTAAACTGACAAGCTACTTCGGGTGTAAATGTCTATGAATTCAATATATATATATATATATATATATATATATATATATATATATATATATATATATATATATATATATATATATACATATTTATATATATGGGGAAATTACTCATCCTCCATGTTAAAGAAATAGCATGCATACAAGGGTGACTTAACATTTCGGTAATTGAATGTAGATCAGTCTCGGACATTTTATATTTATTTCTATTGTAGATCAGTCTCGGACATTTTATATTTATTTTTATTGTAGATCAGTCTCGGACATTTTATATTTATTTTTATTGTAGATCAGTCTCGGACATTTTATATTTATTGTTATTGTAGATCAGTCTCGGACATTTTATATTTATTTTTATTGTAGATCAGTCTCGGACATTTTATATTTATTTTTATTGTAGATCAGTCTCGGACATTTTATATTTATTTTTATTGTAGATCAGTCTCGGACATTTTATATTTATTTTTATTGTAGATCAGTCTCGGACATTTTATATTTATTTTTATTGTATACTTGTTGATGCGGATTTGTTTTTTGTGCTTCCAAAAGAAACGAGAAGTTATGGAGTCCAAAAAGAAGTTATGGAGTCCTAAAAGAAGTTATGGAGTCCTAAAAATACTTTTCTATATAATAGCTTCGTAATCTATATTTGATTCATTATAAAAAAAATTAAAATACCCAATACTGAGTATAAGTAAATATTTTTGATAAATGAGTTAGTTTGTCATATTTCTTAATGTCAACTTTGACGCTGATTAATCTGACAAGGAGGCACAACCCTGTTTCCGATAGAATGTCTTCTTCCTGTCGGAATTGTAGCATTGAGAGGAATTTAAAGTGACAACTTCATCTTTCTGTGAGGTTTAATTCTGTTTTGAAAAATAAAAGTTTATAAAACACAGATACAGAACAGTACTGACAACCCTTTGATTAGGAAACTTGATGCTTACATGGTTCGAATTTAACACTCGCATACTCGCAAAAAGTGAGTTAATTGTGACAGATGCGAGTTGAGATTTCAGTTGCTGCATCCTTTTGCGTGTGCTAAATTTTTGACAGATATACAGTAAATCTTTAATAAAACTCCTTTAAGTACGTAAATTCAGCTAAAGCACGTGAATAATTCCGAAACGTAAAATGAAGCTCGGGTTGACATTTACCGTGAGATATGCTGTTTAGCATGTATCTTAATATCGTGTCCACACATGCACCTACTGATAATACACAGTGGACTAGGGCACAACCATTAAATTTTCGAGGGAAGTTTAATATCTTTTGCACCCAACCATTTCATTCACAAATACGGAAATATTTCTCTTATATTATCATCGTTTAGCAGGGAATAAGCTAGAGTCCAATTCGGGCGAAACAGTTGCCCCAGTGCCTGTCATTTCGCGCAAATACGCAGAGAAAGCGAAGTTGACTTCGCCTTTTCCCCGAGTTGGAGTACATTTTATTTCAGACCACATTGAATGCTTACGTATTCTAAGTACAACATCAACTCTTGTGTATTGTGTATTGTTTGGATTTTTTTTGATTTTTTTTAATTTTTTTTTTTGGCGGGGGGTAATGGTAGGGTAATGAGCAATATAAAACAACTTAAACGTTGTACTTTAGATCAACTTTTGTGTCAATTAAATGATCATTTATGTCTTCAATTACGTTTCAATGAACGAGATTCTCACTGAAAATATATACATGAAGCTCGAATAGTTGGGCTAAATTCCATGCATGTGTAACCCAACCCAGAGCAAATATTACTCTGTGGCGGCATATACGATGACCGTTTGTAAAAGTAAACAAGTTTATTTCGTATTTCAACTTCTAATAGTAGGAAGAAAAGTCTTGTACCTCGATATGTGTCACCGGATTTAGACAATATTCTATTTTCGAGCTTACCGTCTTTTGCAATAACAAAGTCGTACAACAATTTTACGTAATGAAACGTCTCCATATTTCGCCACCACTTCACCTTAGTCCGACGGAGAAGAAAAGTCACTTCGCCCAAAATTAGAGTCTAGCGTGGACCCTGTTTAGGTAAAATATGTTACTATATCTCCTCTGATAACATGCTCTTTTAGTATTTGTTGTTTTGTTGTTGGGTCTTTGGTGGAGGGGTTGGGGGGGGGGGTAGGACGGTTGATCGCATATATGTGTGTCACATCTCAGCCTGCCTATCCCCTATAAACGAAAGGGTTGTGTCTCTAACACATTCTTGTTCAATCTTGATGATACTGATTGCTCATGAACCTTTTATCGTCCAAAATTGCAAACTTGGACGTGTGTATAAATCAGACTTCTGGTATAAAAAGTAAAACAATTCAGCTCTACACAGTTTGTTTTTCCTTTTTTTTTTTTAATAACACTCACAATTGAAACGGATAGAAAAGTATTTCTTTCTTAGTCCCAAACTCCTAGATTGCTGTATAAGTAATGAGATTAACTCATCCACAAAAAGGCGAGTAGAATTTTTTAAGTTGATTTTTTTGTCCACTCGCAAAAAATGTAAATAGTAATAATAGTTAAAGCCATGCCGTTTACCAGAGTGTGTGTGTGTGTGCGTGCGTGCGTGCGTGCGTGTGTGTGTGTGTGCGTTGGTCAAAGCTCTTCCATTTTCATCAATATGTATCTATCTAATTGCCGTCGAATGGCCACAAAAATGAACACTTTGCTACTCGTCTATCTACTTACCAAAAGGATAATCGTATTTCTTCATCTAGCTGTCTATACGTGGAAGCGACTGTAATTCGAATCCCCAGGTGGCAATTATTTTTCGTATTCTGTTATCTTTTTTGTCGGTTATATAATTGCCAAAGTGTCATTCTCTGCATGTTAATGGCTGTCTGAATGACTCGACCTCTTAAGTGTCATTATCTACATGTTAATGGCTGTCTGAATGACTCGAGCTCTTTTGAACACCCAGAGCTACATATGAAAACAAACGTTTGAGTAATCAATTATGCCAATGCCGAGTCATATATTCTGTAATGGACTCGCAAATACTGGTTTAAATGTGATATACCTAAATTATGAAACTATCCATTTGCTTCTTAGAAAATGGTAATATTTGTTTGCCTTTTTCCTGAGTCACATGTAACCTTTCCAGTTAAAAATATCTCATTTTACATGTATCATGAACACACCCGTATAACTTATATTAACAGAAAATGTCGGAAAGTTTTGTTAATGATAAGGAGAATTTGTGAACAAATCTGTAATGCGTGAAACAACACAAAGATATTTTAACGTGACAAATGGGAGATTTTCAAGATATCCAAATAAATAAATACAGTAAAACCTCGATAACGCAAACATGGATCACTCGAATACAACTTATCAGTCACATGACTCGCTCAGACTCGGCGTAAAACATTCTCCAGTCTGCAACCACGGAAATCTAGAAGCAGCCCGAAAACTCAAACCATATTTTGTTCCAGCAACCTTTCGAGTTTTCAATGTTGTCCTTTAGTTGGATAGAAAATTATAATCAGCTACAACTTCATTATTAAATTCGCGTCACAAGGAGAATCTAAGGACAAATGCTACAATAAGTATTATATTAACACATTGGTTCTAGTTTTACGATATCTGATAAATACGTACAGACGTGAGTAGAAATCTTTCCACATTGGTTTGACATTATTTTGAAGTCCTCTTGAAGGAATAAAATGTTCGTGTTAAGGTGTCATTGAGGTGGTATGTTAAATTGTTACGTTAGATGAATTGGTAAATAATGAGATAATACGATCTTTTTCTTGTCAATAATCAGATTCTCACCGAGATAACACAAAGGTATTTGAGATAGCAATAAACCGAAACTAATTCAAATCATGCAATCAGTTCACTGCCGTTTATTTAACCACATAATCACTTCACAGCCATTTATTTACCCACATAATCCCTTCACAGCCATTTACTTACCCACATAATCACTTCACAGCCATTTACTTACCCACATAATCCCTTCACAGCCATTTATTTACCCACATAATCACTTCACAGCCATTTACTTACCCACATAATCACTTCACATCCATTTACTTACCCACATAATCACTTCACAGCCATTTACTTACCCACATAATCACTTTTTAGCCATTTACTTACCCACATAATCACTTCACAGCCATTTACTTACCCACATAATCACTTCACAGCCATTTACTTACCCACATAATCACTTCACAGCCATTTATTTACCCACATAATCACTTCACAGCCATTTACTTACCCACATAATCACTTCACAGCCATTTATTTACCCACATAATCACTTCACATCCATTTACTTACCCACATAATCACTTCACAGCCATTTATTTACCCACATAATCACTTCACAGCCATTTATTTACCCACATAATCACTTCACAGCCATTTACTTACCCACATAATCACTTCACAGCCATTTATTTACCCACATAATCACTTCACATCCATTTACTTACCCACATAATCACTTCACAGCCATCTATTTACCCACATAATCACTTCACAGGCATTTATTTACCCACATAATCACTTCACAGCCATTTATTTACCCACATAATCACTTCACAGCCATTTACTTACCCACATAATCACTTCACAGCCATCTATTTACCCACATAATCACTTCACAGCCATTTACTTACCCACATAATCACTTCACAGCCATTTACTTACCCACATAATCACTTCACAGCCATTTATTTACCCATTCATGCTATCGCCTCTATTAATATGTCATGGAATAATTTAAACTGCTGCTGGAAGACCTATATAAAAAGACACGTGAGATGTACATAATTTCAGTTTTCTTTCTTCTTTCGGGACTAAACTTTAAAACATGAAACATGAATATATTGATTGCATATGTTTGTGGGCTGTCATCACATGAATATATTGATTGTATATGAGTGTGGACTGTCATCCCATGTGGAGTTGAATAAATCCGCAGGTTGACAAAAGAAATATGGCATAGATTCTAATATAAAATTATTTTCTGGCTTAACAATAAAAATGTTTAGAATAGTTTTGGTAGATTTGGTTTATTAAGAATAAATTGAGCTAACTTTATATCAAGGCTGGATAGAATAGTTTGATGGAAGAGTGAGCTAGTTTTCCTATGATTGTATTTATACATGTAACGTCTTATCATTTTCAAGTCAGTTATTGAATATTACAGTGGAGTATTCAACTGTTGAAAAGAATGATCCCTCGACATATAACAGAAATTCTCTTCGGAATCTGATCTTTATCATATGTGTGTGTGTGTGTATATATATATATATATATATATATATATACAGAGAGAGAGAGAGAGAGAGAGAGAGAGAGAGAGAGAGAGAGAGAGAATATTTATTGTACAGAATACATTCTATCCATTTTCAATACACATCTTGGTGCTATCGATTGTGCGGCGTATCGTCAAAGCACCTCATTGGCGCTGCAGTGCACCCTGTCATTAACGCCATTTTCCAATAGTCTGTCTACACTCCACACATAGTGGATAATTGTATTTTCCCAGCTTGTCATCTGCAATTGCAGTCCCAAGATGCCATTATTTTGTCGGCTATATAATGTCCTGAGTGACATATTGAAAATAACTTTCTTACTGGTTTGACCTTTGTATTATGTAATAGAGTGGGAGCATTTTTAAATAAAATTTAGATGATGTTAGGGCCAGACAAAGGGATAGTACAACTGAGAAACTAATGCACAGTTAGATGAAAACATTAGCGAGGTAAATATATGCAAATGCTGCTTTAAACATTCTGTGAATCCACGAACCCAAAATGAAAATTACACAAAAGTTGTTTGATAGATTGTGTTGAAAATACTTCAATTATGACGTGGTCCATATGCTGTTGATAAAATAATTAAATTTGCCCTTATTTCTATGAATTACTGTTAGATAACAGCTATGCTAAATTTGCCCTTCATTCTACGAATTACTGTTACATAACACCTGCACTAAATCCGACGTTATTTGTACGAATTATTGTTACAAAACAGCTATGCAAAAAAAAGCATGTCATTCTAAATCTCACCTTTACACACCGGTGATATGTATATAACCAGAAATATATATATATATATATATATATATATATATATATATATATATATATATATATATATATATATATATATATATATATATATATATATATATACCTAACATTTTTTTCAAAATGTCGCAAAGTAATGTTTAGAAATAGACAAAGAAAATTGGCAGATGGTGTAATAAATATATTAAAGTCAAACATTTTGTTCTTTGTACAAGGTAAAACACGTTGCTCGGAGTGTGACGAACAAAATATACACACAAAGTCTGTATGGTCAATCATTATGTTCTTTTCGCAATATTCTTTTCTTTCTTTATTTCTATAATGTTGCATACACTTGTATATTAGATGTATTACTTATAACATGAAGAAAATATCTGTTTATAAACCAAAAAAGAAAAAAAAAATTGTTACAACATTTTATTGGTTCACAACTTGGTCTGTTGGGAGAAACAAAAACCGATTAATTTCCAAGAGTTGCTACGAAGTTGCACCTATAATTATCCTTCATTGCAAACGATGATTCTTTGAAACAGAACGTCTAATCACTACAGACGACAATAGGCGATTTATCGATGCATACAGAGTAGATCAAGGCCAGTTGGTGCGAGCCTCGAAATAAATCACAAGATGTAATGCATGCTTTGCGTAATATGTCAGTGTGTAATTTATAACTGATACGAAGTAATAACTGAAAACTTTGAAAGAGAAACGTTGTTATTAACCCATTTTCCTTCTTGATTGAGTTCCAAGTAAAATAACCCAGCAATTTCCCATGGATTTCAGAAAGCCACTAAACCGCGGGAAATTCATCAGACTTGAGTAGCACATACTCGGTTTCGCTGTTAAGGGGAATACTCGTGTGTTATATCCCGTTATGTCCGCATGTTCCACCATGTCCGCACGTAGTCATCCGTTCCCTTAAGTTAGCAAACGTTTATATGTGTGTTTGTGTGTGTGTGTGTGTGTGTGTGTGTGTGCACAGAGCTCAAAATTATTCCACTCATGCAGGTTGCAAAATAAGAGCTCCAGACCTGGAGTTTTGCATACTTATTTATATATACCTGCTTGAAGTATCTGATGATCTGAGGACCGCTTAGTGGTGGCAGAGAGTCTATAAACGAAAGACTACCATTTAGCTTTGA
Source organism: Margaritifera margaritifera (assembly GCA_029931535.1). NCBI lineage: Eukaryota > Metazoa > Mollusca > Bivalvia > Unionida > Margaritiferidae > Margaritifera > Margaritifera margaritifera. Next base: position 261,312 of record JAQPZY010001570.1, read on the forward strand.
TCAGTTTTAAATCAGCCGTCATCTAAACTCGCGTCAAACTCGAACGCACTGTATCTAATGGCTAAACGACAGGGAAATCATTTTATTTTGCACGCCATGAAATTCATACTGTCGGCAACATACAATTATGTTGCTGAAACTCACAGGGTTCCGACTCCGGGTAGATGCTTTGCGCAGAGCGTTATTGTGATGTCAGTCAATAAACTTAGATTCTTATTTAAACTTTTCAATGATTTAAACGAAATAAATTACGAGTAGTTACTGCAACTAACGCTCGTGTATAATTCGAGAATAAATTCGATGATCAACAATGTCTGAATGCCTAGTGATGGTAAACAATGTCTGAATACCTAGGGGTGGTAATCAATGTCTGAATGTCTAGGGATGGTAATCAATGTCTGAATGTCTAGGGATGGTAATCAATGTCTGAATGCCTAGGGATACTAATCAATGTCTGAATGCCTGGTGATGATAATCAATGTCTGAATGCCTAGGGATGGTAATCAACGTCTGAATGCCTATTGATGGTAATCAATGTCTGAATGCCTAGGGATGGTAATCAATGTCTGAATGCCTAATGATGTAATCAATGTTTGAATTCCTATTGATCGTAATCAATGTCTGAATGCCTAGTGATGGTAATCAATATCTGAATGCCTGGTGATAGTAATCAATGTCTGAATGCCTATTGATGGTAATCAATGTCTGAATGCCTAGGGATGTAATCAATGTCTGAATGCCTATTGATGGTAATCAATGTCTGAATGCCTATTGATGGTAATCAATGTCTGAATGCCTAGGGATGTAATCAATGTCTGAATGCCTATTGATCGTAATCAATGTATGAATACCTAGTGATGGTAATCAATGTCTGAATTCTTAGGGATGGTAATCAATATCTGAATGCCTAGTTATGGTAATCAATGTCTGAATGCCAAGTGATGGTAATCAATGTATGAATGCCTAGTGAATATTCGTGTTACTAAAGGTTCTTTTGAAAAATGATAACATCTGAAGTAGTTCATAGCAATCTAAGAGTACAAACTAAACTGGGATTTAATTTCGTTCTGAATATTTAACAGAATTTTTAGCTCTCTGTAAAGCCGAAGTTTCGTATGAAATTCGACAGAAACTAGGATTTTGTTTTGCATATTATCGAGGCCTATCCAACAGACGATCGCTAGGAAAACTGCAAAGTCCTTCCAATAAATGTGACGCAGGTCTTTCACTTCCTGCGTATGAACCATTTCATTCTCGTCTGTCTCAAAATGTCGAGCACCTCAAAAACTTTGAAGTACAATTCATACGAAGAAACTCTTAACAAGGTCTGCTTAACTTACATTCGTCCAATACTAGAATAAAGGTCTGATGTGTGGTCATCAAGTACCATTACTGATTATGAACAACAACAAAAAAAAAAAAAAAAAAAACTGCGAAAAAGTACAACTTGTGGCAGCAAGAGAAGTACTTTGTGTTGAAACAAGCTGGCCTACTCTTGCGGAAATAAGGGATTTAAAGAATCTCTGTACCATTTATCAACTTATTAATAGCAATTCCCTGAGTTCTTCACTGATTTACTCCCACCTTATACACAAAATACAGCTTGCTATAATCCAAGATGTTCAATCAAATTCCATTAATGAACCTCTTCACTAACGCCTTTTTCTTTGTATAATAACTTCTCTCAGGTGCATATACTCTCGTCCTTGCCTACTGTTAAAATAATCAGCAATAATAAATAACAACTAAAACTGTCCGACCATACCGAGGTCTCTCTCTCTCTCTCTCTCTCTCTCTCTCTCTGGGATGTTCGGTAGAACATCTGACTCGTAATCCAAGGGTCGCGGGTTCGATACCCGCCCAGGCCAGCCCGAGTTGGCTGCCTCGGTGTGCCCTTGGGAAGCAACTTAGCTCCCATTTCCTCAGCATGATATAGCCAATAACGTGTAAAAAGTTCCTTTCAAACCAACAAAATAAACGAACTCTCTCTGTTTATATGTAGGTTATACAAATGTATATGTATTTATAACGGTGAGGAACATGTAACTTGAAGAACATTTTTCAAATCCCTTTTCCGTGTGTAATTTTTACCACTTGCAGCAATAAAATATTTAAAATATGTTTAAACAAAACGAAACAAATGTGTATTTCCTATAGTAAGGGGGGAGGGGAGGGGCGTAGTGTGCGTGGTGGCTTGGAGATGGGGAACAATTTGTACTAAATTCAAGAAGTAAATCGGGGTGTCATTTCGTTCCTTCATTAATTAATTAGTTTGTTCGTTAGTTAGTTTTCATCTATTTTAATTTGTTAGTTGCCTGTATATGTTTTTATCTATTTTAATTTGTTTGTTGCCTATTTATGTTTTTATCTATTTTAATTTGTTTGTTTGCTTTCAATTAATGCAACACAGTAGTTGCTGATTTTCAATTGTCAGCTGTAACCGACTTTAATACGAGTGTATTCCATTGTACTATCCAGTTATTCATTCAAAACCTTGTGAAAGTCTGGTTCTATGCGCCTGAAGCTGACATACAAATCATTATCACTTCTTTCATTTATTTGTAGGGATTTATCTTCTTAGAGTTATTGTACAATTCTTAATTTTTACATTTTTCCAATTTAACTTTTAGTTGGCACCATATAGCCACTATTGTGCTGATGTGCCATTAAACGCTACTACATATATAATCCTTTCAAGTGGATACACTATTAGTATTATATGCCACTTATTCCGTTTACACACACCATTGTTAAGCTGTTGACTTGAGCACTTAATTCGTGGTACAAAAATGAACCGAGATTTTTTTATTCCGTTTGCTCACACCATTGTTAAGCTGTTGTCATGAGCACTTAATTCGTGGTACAAAATGAACCGAGATTTTTTTATTCCGTTTGCACACAACATTGTTAAGCTGTCGTCTTGAGCACTTAATTCGTGGTAAAAAATAAACCGAGATTTAAGGAAATAGTTTCGTTTTAACTTGTTGAGTATCTTTTCAGCAGTATTTATTTCCCGAACAGATTTACTTTCATCTTCCGTTTGCGGAATGTGGACCTCTGGAAGAAAACAATTATCTCATTAAATTCAAAAGTATGTTCAAAGAAAGTATGTTTGTATGTGCCTTCTGTGATACCATGCTTTTAAAGTTGATATTCATACGCTAAAGTTCATAATTAATTTATAACGCCTTCACTTACAAATCTAAACGGAACTTCCTTGTAACTGAAACTTACCTATTGCCAAGACAGAGACAATGGTGCCTGCTCTTTGGCATGGTTGGTCATCTATATCAGGGTATTTATGATGACACTTAACCCATGTGAACTGGTGTTTATTTGTTAGTGTATGCTGAAAATTGCATGAAAAATAGTTGAGAAATGTTGAAGTAACAATGATTGTAATTTGAATATGATATATAGTGACAGACGGCAAAGTGACGAACATTAGGCCTCGTTTTTTTTTAAATGAAAAATGTATACAGCTCATGGTATATCAATGATACAGCATACATACTATATATATATATATATATATATATATATATATATATATATATATATATATATATATATATATATATATATATATATATCTGTATGTGTGTGGTGTGTGTACACATAAACGAACATCACAAGTTAAATAGATAAATTTCTCATTAAACAAAAAAGCAGACTGATATGTATTTTTGAGAAGGTACTGCTACAGAAGAAATACAAATAGACAATACCTTTTAATTAGTCATTCGTCAATGAACGATGAAATGATATCAAGTGGCCCTTTATCTTCCAGACTCTTAAGTCACAATTATCATTTTGTTCGACCATTGCTATCAAGTGGCCCTTTATCTTCCAGACTCTTAAATCACAATTATCATTTTGTTTGATCATTGTGAAGAAAACAAAATGCAAAAGAAAAATGAATTTAGAAAAAGGCACAGATGATTCTGAAAGGCTAATTGCAAAAGTACAAAAGTGGTGATCAAACATTTATGTATATAGTTGGGAAAAAAATTTAAGCAACTTTTATATTTGATGATGCTGAAATTCATGATATCATGTCCGGCTTCATGTCATTCATATGTTATTGTCAACTGAGAGTCAATGGTACACTTAACCTTTTGTCCCCTGTATAGATATTTGGTTTTAAATTGATTCAATGTGGATCGGGTAAAATTATTTTTGAACTCAAGTGAGACACCAATAACACAGTAAAAGATTTACATATTCTAGTGCATAATTTAATTATATGATTAAATGGTGAATTCTATTCCGGACACAAATTTAATTTGTCAACCACAGATTTTGTCACCAAAGAGGATTTTTTAAAAAATGTCTACAAAACACAGGTCTCCATTTGTTATTAAAGAAAACAATCACGAATTTTCATGAATTGAAAGTATGACGTGTTTGCATTTGGACCAACTGATATTTGTCCCCTTCTTAATTTACATTTGTCAGCAATTGAGAATCAGCAACTATTGTGGTGAATTCATTGAATGCAAACAAGCAAATTACAATAGATAACAACATATACTGGCAACTAACTAAAACAAGCAAACAATCAATCAATCAAACTAACTAACAAAACACAAAGAAACTACCTAACAAATTAACAATCTAATTAATTAATGAAAGAATGAACGACCAGAGTGACACTCTATTTTACTTCCTGGATTTAGTACCAATTCTCCCTCATCTTAAAGAGCCTCCACCCCGCCCCCAGCTATTATTATTTATGAAGGGTAAATCAGTTATCAATTCTAGAACAAAACTGAATAGAGTTCTATATTGTTACTTTTTTCGTGTCTCGATTAATCTTATGGATAATAATGGACTTTATTTATTGACCTGTTCACATATGTATCATTGTGCAAGCTATCTGCAGTACCCAGTTTGGATGCTGTGTACTGTCATTACCTTAGTGGTCTCAGCCACTGTTCTTTGAATGCTTACATGTGTTTAATGTCATTTAAAGTTCACACTGAATTTTTCAGTGTAAACCTATACTTTTACACTGTATCTTAAGGTAAGTAAATTTAGTGTTGCTGTTTAAATGAAAGTCAAAGTCAAAATGGTGTATTATGTATACTGATGTAACAGTTTACATAATAAACCATATTTACTTTGACTTTCATTTTTCGTTCAGGAATGTGAGAAAAAAATCATTCACTGTGCATTGGTGGTGGATAGATAAATACCATCCTTGGAAACAGAATTTTGTGCCAGACACTAGGCAAAGCCTCATGTCTGATGCAAACTTCTGACTTCTGGGATGAATTTTCGTATCCTACATTGATGTATATCAAGTATTCTATTAATCTTTTTTTCCATAGACCATATATATATATATATATATATATATATATATATATATATATATATATATATATATATATATACATATATATATATATATATATATATATATATATATATATATATATATATATATATATATATATATATACATGGTTACATGGGATCACTTTCTTGGCGTAAAAAGGACAAATCGTTTATAGAATCTGCATTTTCCCCTGGATCACTCCCTGCCACTTGAGACGAGACCCTGAAAAATAATTTAGAAACTGTTCTTAGTCCACCTTAAAGGATGCATACACTTGTTTGGCATTATAAGGGCAGTTAATACATTCAGTCAGCATAAAGCATGGTTTACTAGGTCTGTGATTAGCCCCCAACCCCAGCCCGAGAACCCCACTCCAGCCTGACGCAGTGGCTCAATGGTTAAGGCATTTGACTCTTGACAAGAAGGTTCAGATATGATTCCCACTATCCCATCAACCTGGGTTCTTATTAATATGCGTGAATCTCACTCATAATCAAATTCATCTGAAATATTGATGATACAAGCTTACATACCAGATCTAATTAAAATCTTATCAAAAATATGGCCTCTAGTGTGTGCACAAGCTCAGCCAATCAGATACATTACCTCATTAATATGCATGGATGTCACTCATAATTGAACTTGTCCGAGGTCTTGATGATATAAGCTTACATACCAAATATGATCAAAATCTGGTCAGAAATGTGGCCTCTAGTGTTCACAAGCTTAGCCGATCAACCAGTCAGATGCAAGATCATCTCATTAATGTGTGTCGATGTCACTCTTAATTGAACTCATCCAAAATCTTGATGAGATAAGCTTACATACCAGGTTTGATCAAAATCTGTTAAGAAAAATGTCTTTAGAGTTATAACAAGCCTCACTAATCAGATGCAAAATCACCTCATTAATACACGTGAATGTCACTCATAATCTATCCCATTCGAGATCTCAATGATATCAGTGTACATACCAAATCTGATCAAAATCTGATCAGAAATATGGCCTTAAGATCACGTCATTAGTATGTGTGGATGTCGCTCTAGATTGAACTCATCCAAGATTTTGATGAAATATGCTTTCATACCAAATCTGAATGAAATCAGATAAGAAATGAAGCCTCTTGAGTGTTCACAAGCAATTGTTGATGGACGGACATATGATGAAGGACACACAATGGACAAAAGGCCACTCCATAAGCTCACTTTACCTGGTGAGCTAGCAATGAACATTTACAGTCAACATACTTTTCTTTATTAAAATAAAAAACAATACTAAAAGATCATACAAATTTCTCTTTTCAGCGAAATTTTGCAATAAAAAAAATAAATAATAAAGAATTTACAAAAAGCTTACTCTTGAAAATGATTATAAAAAGTCTGTACAAGTCTTATTCACCTCATCAAATGAACATTACGCTATGAAAATATTTTTAATATTATTTACCTCATCAAATGAACATTGCACTATGAAAATATTTTCAATCTTATTTACCTCATCAAATAAACATTGCACTATGAAGATATTTTCAATCTGATTCACCTCATCAAATAAACATTGCACTATGAAAATATTTTCAATCTTATTCGCCTCATCAAATGAATATTGCACTATGAAAATATTTTAATTATTATTTACATCATCAAATGAACATTGCACTATGAAAATATTTTCATTATTATTTACATCATCAAATGAACATTGCACTACGAAAATATTTTCAATATTATTCTTTATTGTTAAATTCATATCGTTACCAGACTTTTAAAAAAAAATTATTATGCAAACATTTGTGTTAAAATTTCTCTTCACTTAATTGCCATCAAGATTAAAAACTACAAATTACGATGTGAATGAATATTTCATTTCTCATATCAAAGTCATTTAGTAAGATCTATAAATTGACAGTAGAAAAAAAGGTATAAAGTCTTCATTTCAGCAATAAACCTCATGTTCATCATTTGAAAAAAGGCAGGTGAACTGTCATTTCATTTCAATATGCTGAGAAAAGTAAGATGATTTGACTTTCCCTAACTTTATGTTGACATCCCCTTTTTTGTTTTCCACTGAATGCTACAAAATCATTGCTCTTATCGCTGAAATAAAATAAAGTAGCATTATATAAATTATTACTATTATATATATATCCATGCTTTGTGGTCAACTTTGTTTCTGAACTGTGTACAATTATGTCACACATAAACTTCTGTGAATTGAACGATGTACCAGGTACGTATGCAAAGTTTTTGTAGCTCAAAAATAAATATATATCTGATTAGATGTTTTTATAGTGTGCAATAGCAAACAGTAAAAAATAAACAAATCTATCAATTACAGTGCCGACATGATAGCCATCCGTTGTAAATTGGGACGAGACCATCTATACTTGTTTATAAGTTAGGTCCAACTGCAAACAACATAGACCCTGATCTGCAATTGCATAATGCGCTAGCAGATCAGGGTCTATGTTGTTTGTTCTACTGATTACTCGTAACAAACCGCATAGACCAGATCTGCCAAAGCATTATGCAAATGCAGATCTGGGTCTATGCAGTTTGCAGTTAAATTCAATTTCTAAGACAGTACATACGGTATTTATTTTAAAAGCTGGCATATTATACTATTAAACAAAAGTTTACAATAACCTTGCAGAGTCAGAATACATTTCTTGCAGAGTCAGAATACATTTCTTGCAGAGTCAGAATACATTTCTTGCAGAGTCAGAATACATTTCTTGCAGAGTCAGGATACATTTCTTGCAGAGTCAGGATACATTTCTTGCAGAGTCAGAATACATTTCTTGCAGTGTCAGGATACATTTCTTGCAGAGTCAGGATACATTTCTTGCAGAGTCAGGATACATTTCTTGCAGAGTCAGGATACATTTCTTGCAGAGTCAGAATACATTTCTTGCAGAGTCAGAATACATTTCTTGCAGAGTCAGGATAAATTTCTTGCAGAGTCAGGATACATTTCTTGCAGAGTCATGATACATTTCTTGCAGAGTCAGGATACATTTCTTGCAGAGTCAGGATACATTTCTTGCAGAGTCAGGATACATTTCTTGCAGAGTCAGGATAAATTTCTTGCAGAGTCAGAATACATTTCTTGCAGAGTCAGAATACATATCTTGCAGAGTCAGAATACATTTCTTGCAGAGTTAGAATACATTTCTTGAAAAGGTAAAAAGAGTATTTCTTCTGTTTGAACTATTCTAAATTTTTATCTTTGTCACTTAAAAATTTTGAAGGATTTAAGAGATTACACAAGTGTTACAACAACAAGAGCAACAGTCATGTACTACAAAGTTGTCTCAATGCACTTCTTTGTGGTTTTATTGAAAACATACAGTTATCTTGAATGCGTATTATTTTTATTATTATTATTATTATTATTTTATTGTTGTTGTTGTTGTTGATGATGATGTTGTTTTTGTTATTGTCACAGATGTTTGTGCTTATTTCCCTCTAAGTTATTAAATCTCAATAAATATTTTTGTTTATTTATATTTTCGCCAAGACTCCTAAAGTTTTCTTTGTTAAAATTAGATTCATAAATCTGAAATTAGCAACCTCGATGAAATAATAATAATAATAATAATAATACTGACAACAATGATAATAATAACAACAATTAGTAGTATCAGCAGCAGTAGCAGTAGTAGTACATAATCAAACAGGTTTGATACCGGACTAATCAAGGGATGGAGAAAGTTTTAATGAGATGAGACTAGTAGTAGCAGGAAAGACGACGATGGCACCACATATTATGGTTTCTCAGGTTCGGCCTCGTTCACGCTCGGCCTCATATGAAAAACATAAATGTGTTGCCAATATCCGCCTTTCCTACTACAACTCCTGTTCACCTAACACACACTGGCTTGGTGGAAATATTGGTGCACATGAGTTAACTCCCTTTATTACAATCCCTTTTTAGGTATACATTAGTATGCAAATTTGTCTACACCGTAAACTAAGAAACATAGTATAGTACTGATATATATATATATATATATATATATATATATATATATATATATATATATATATATATATATATATATATATATATATATATATATATATTGAAGTCTATGTATAGATAGCTGTTGCATGGTCTATTGTCTCACTGGGTCGGCCACTCTGTCTTGACATTCGGGCTAAGAGACAGTTAGGATGCATACATATCTTAAATGACAGATCATGTAAACGACATAAACCGATGCGAACACAACTGATAAGTTGCAGGAAGTTGAACGGTTATGAGACCTCCGAAGCCATTCAAACTAGGACTGGGTGCAAAGGTGGTAGCTTATCTGCTGAGGAACTAAAAGATTCAGCAGGGCTAGCACCCGGTCCTGGAATGGGCTTTTTCAAAAATTTTGCTTCTAGCGCAAAAATGCAACAGATTGTATCTGAATTCGAAATAAAACAGAGTATATATAATGTTTTACTTTGACTCAAGACTAATAATAGCTGCCTATGAGATCGCCGATGACGCCACAGTAACTTTTCCACCAAGCTGGAACACAGAAGATGTCCAATTAATGACTTCAGAAATCAAAACATTAAATGGCGCCTACAAACCCCCCACCCCCCACCAACCAAAAAATCCGAAGTGGTTTGACTTGTACACAGATATCGCCATAGAATTAGAAAGATCCAGACGCATATTAGGAGAAGAATACAACAACAACAAAAATTGGCAGCAAAAGATCTTTGTATGACTTTGTCAAAACCAGGTGTGATGGAAGCATAGTTTATTGTTGACAGATTTATGCTGACACATTTAATGTAAATGATTGATATAATGTATGCAAATGCAATAATAGCTACATACAAAGAATCTCCTTGCACTTACTTTCCGCGAGAACTCAATCTTTATAAACTCAGGCGTAAGATGTCGGTGAGCATTGCTTATGGGTTTGTAAGAGACGCTTTTGATATCACTTCAAAATTAGCTGAATAAAACGAAGCGCACTTTTATTGCTACGCCAAAATAGCTATTGAATTATAGCAAGCTCTGATCAATCTATCAAAAGAATACAACAGACTTGGTGGTGAGGCGCTGTTTACTTCAGCCAGACTTTAGAACGCAGGCGTCTTTTTTTTTTTTTAAATATTGTTTTGCATACATTTTTTCGTATTTGTTAATGCACATTGGACTTAAATCTACTACGATGTTATCAACGATTTTAAATTCTTTAACTAAATCAGCCATATCAAAACACAGCAGCTCGTAGACAGGTTTTAATTTGATTTTAAATTTTTGTGTGCGTGATGTAAGCATATTTACATATCGCAGCAATTCCAATGCCAGAAATAATCAGCAGAAATGGATTTAGGAAGGCGCCAGTGCCAGCAACACTAACTAATGTTAGCGGAATACAAGCGCTTGTAATATCCGTAAGACCGCTTAAAACAATAGGCCCGTTTGTGATAACTGTAGTAATACCCGATAAGTTTGTCGCGCTGTTCTTTTTCGAGATGCTTGCTAATGTGATTGAACGCTATGAAATCTTTCATCGTATGCAATAACGCTAGCCAATTATTTCTTCGTCCTCTGGCTGTATCTCTTCTTCTGGAAAAAAAGATTCATCAGGTGGATATTCCGCATTAAACTTGTTCTATTCTGCGTCAAGCTTGTTTACTATTTTTTGGTAAAGTATCGGATTATATTAAACTTAATTGAGATAACGATCAATGTATACTTCTGGATTAGGTCCAAGTATTTTATCTGCTCTTTTGTAGGCTCAGGCTCAATATCACAGTAGCCGTTAGGTATTCTTGGAACGTAAAGAAAGAGTGCTGATGGTACTATATACTGCTATACCAATTTTTCTAATATAGTACAGGTGTTTTAAAGGAAGAAGGCTTCTGATCCGTCTTCGTGAATACTTAAAACTTTGTAGAGCGCCTCGGCTAACTTTGTTTTAATCATCATAATCAGGCTGTGGCTGCGACTTTTCTGCTTCAGGTTGTGGCGCGGGGAATTCCATGTCTAGTTTGCTGATGATATTTGAATAAAGATTGGGCACTTTTTCTTGCAATGCGTTATAGTATGTTCTTGCATACTGCGTTTCATGTAGTTTGAATAGTGCTCGACTAAATTCTAGTGCCTCTGGAGAGTCAACAAAGTTTCCGTGTTATTTCTGTCTTTGATGATATTAGCTCCTTAATCATATCTATTCTGCCGTCCACTTTAGACCTATAAAAATCGATTGCTGCTTGAAGTTCATTAGCATCATAAATATGTTTGTGCTGATACTTAGCATTAATATAATAGGCCACTCGACATCTAACTTGTCTTTGATCATTTTGAAAAGATTTGTTGCATTTCTTTAACATAATCCGTATGTGGCGTCATGTCAAATGTGCACGTTTAAATGAGATCGGATATTTCCGCATTTTGATATTCTGCGCCAACAAAGTGTCCACTAGGTATATTTTTGATCTTGTCATCAAATGCGGCAAGAACCAACTTGTCTTCAGCTGATAATTTTCCAACATATTCAAGAGTTGCAGAAAAAACGTTGTCTTCATACTCGTCATAATCTTTGTTATTTATGATGTGATAGTAAGCTTCAGAAGTCTTTTTTTTACAATCTCTGGAAATTCATCCTGTAGCGGCTTTTCCGCTTCAGGTTGTGGCTGCGGCTTTTCTGCTTCAGGTTGTGGCTGCGATCATCAGGAAGATTTTTTTGCCGTCTTTTATATCAGGTAGTGCCATCACTCCCAGAATCGTTTCTACTTCGTCATAATCCAATCCAAGTTCTTGGTAAAAAAAAATACCCCTTGTAGATTTTTCCAGAAGTCTTTCTTGGTTTTTAAAGATTTTTTGTGGCCAGATTTGATTGTACATGCATGCGCAGTCAGCATCTATATCTTTGGTTTCTTTTTCGTTCATTTTTCTGCGTTTTATTCTTCTGGTTAGATACACTGATTGTAAGTTATCAACAATCAACTCGTTTAGTATGTTTTTAAAGATCACTCCTATGTTTCTAGCAGCGCTGGCCGATTCCTTGTCATTGCAGAACTTTTTTAGTTTGTCATATTTGTCCAGCTTGTCCCGCAACTGTGACGCTCACATATAAGTTACCGAAAAAAAGATTGAGCATGTGATCATCTATTTTTACACCTTCTGGATCCACCAAAAACGTTTATACAGTTGTTTCTTCCACCAATTTTGTCATAATACGTCTTAGTTCTCACGTCATCAAAAGTCATGCCCTCATGTTTTTCTAGAAACAACAGCGTGTTAAATTTGCGTGCAATTCTTAACGAATTCTGACCTTTTATATATGTTGTTAACATAAGATCATCTAGCGTAAAAATCTGAAAATAAGTCAGAACGGGAATTATTGGCATCGCAGAAATGCAATACAATCTGTAGAGGCGATATTTTGTCGTGCCAGGGTGTGCAATATCAAACATAGCCAGTGCTGACCCTAATGGATCCGAATTTGTGTAAAGCATGGTCCAGTTAGCACTGTCATTGGACGTTTCTAGATGCCAATTATTGGTGTATTTAGTTTCATCTGATCTGCCTCTAAGTCGAAAGCGCCAAATAGTACCGCCACATGACAATCTATTCTGATCCAAAAATTATTATAAACGCCTGCTGTAGCCCATTCGCTATTTGACACAGTAGATATGTGGTCATCAAAACCCAGATGCGCTCTAAAGGCTGCTGAACATTCCAATGATGCAGAGGCTACAAATCCATTGCGATTATTATAATTGTATGACAGTGATGGAATATGTCCTATATTATTTTTTATTCGTTTAGAATCCACATACAGTTTACTTGTCGCATCTGCATTATCACTTGGCATGCCCAAATTTTTATTTGAGAAAAGGTGGCATTGATTCCAGCGCCAGTAATTTCAAACATAACTGAGTTTACACGGTTGGTAATTCTAAAACCTTATGGCGCTTGAATAATGATTGGAATATACGATACCTCAGATGATCTTTAAAGAAAAATCCGTCTTGTCTGCGAACCAAAAACGACGCACTGTGATTGGCCCGCAGCAATATCTGAAATCATACCAATGTTTATACTGGCAGCAGAAATTGGTGCGCTAACCAAAATGTCGCCATCTGCGCTAAGTTTTGTATCTGCATACTCTTTGGTGGCTGCATCTTGTTAAGTTTCTGGCGTGGTTAAGTTTGTCATTTTTTTCATGTCGATGTCGCCAGTCATAGTTCCACCAGCTAGCGGTAAAACATATGGCGCCGACACTAACATTTCTTTGCCAAGGATTACCGATGCCAAGTTTTGTCCTACAGAAATTAAGCGTCCTCGAGGAAAATTTGTATTGGCATCTGCTAACAACACCCTAGCATTGGCATACTGATCACCATACTGCTTATTGGCCGCATCTGCATTATCTGCTGGTGTAACCACATTTGTAATCTTTTGCAAAGACATGTTTAGCGGTCCAGACATATTATCACCAGTTTTTAGCAAGGGCTTGTTGATTTCTGCATCAGAAATAGTTGCTGTTGTGCTCGATTCAGTGCCGCCAAACAATTGTACCAAAAGCTGCATAATGACTCATTATATATATATATATATATATATATATATATATATATATATATATATATATATACATTATATTTATTAATGTGCATCATCAACTTTGACTCAGAAGACACCAAAACGTCTAGACATCACTTTTTGTTTCCAGATTGTCATTACATGATCGTTGATCCAACCGGTCACAGCAAAACCAATTTGCTTTTAAATATGCTGCTTAACAATCACAGAGTAGTTATTTACACTCTTAATCCAAGTCAAGATAAATACAAAACACTTAGCGCTTTTGATAAGACTGTTGCTAAGCACGACAAAACTGCCACATTCACAATATTAGAGCCAGAAGAAATGACACCCTTTGAAGAATTGGATGGCGATAACGATTCTGTCATTGTATATGATGACATCAAAATTGATTGCGACAACATGAATGAATAGTTTTGAGGAAGTGATATTGGAGCCAGTTAAATAGGCGACAAGTGAAGATGAGGCAAGAAAAAAAAATTGCTGATTGGGTCAAAAGCATTGATGAAGATATATACAGATATGTTATTCAAGGTACTGCTGAATGTACTGAAAAGTATAACGAAAAAAAAAAACATTATCTGAAAAAGAACTTTAACAAGCATTAAGGATGAGAGATGAACTTGCAGAAGCAAACATGCACTTTAGCAGAAAAGCTGGAAAAAGTGATCTGAAGTTAAGAGAGCTTGTTGACAAAGGTAACAAACTTAGAGAGGAGCTCGAAAAAAATATTTCTAAAATGACTCTGCATCTAAAACCTCAGATCTAAATCCAGAGCTAAACCATAAGCAGGTACTGGCATAAAATATTACAGCAGTCCATTTAAGCTTGTTTCACGACTAAAGTTGCTAGCCGCCAGTAAACAAGCTGGCAATGTTGGCACGGAAGTTGATAATGAAATCATTGAGATACCTGACCATTTACTTCAGCAAAGTTTACTTAGTAATGAAATGTTATAAAGTTTTGTACAAAGATCTGATATAGACAATATATCGCAAACTCTTCTCTTTGATTCCAAGTTGACTCAAGGAAGCAGCAGTCATTTTACTGTCAGATATAGTACACCCATGGAGCTATCGCAGGATACTCGCTATGCGATTGCTTTAGTTTCTGCAGGAATATGGAACTCGTTTCATAATATTACCACTAGCAATAACAAGTTTTTTTTAAATTTTACTTCAGCTGATGGTGCAGGAACATTGCTCACCATCATT
Organism: Margaritifera margaritifera; assembly: GCA_029931535.1. Classification (NCBI taxonomy): domain Eukaryota; kingdom Metazoa; phylum Mollusca; class Bivalvia; order Unionida; family Margaritiferidae; genus Margaritifera; species Margaritifera margaritifera. The sequence goes on from JAQPZY010001570.1 coordinate 276,438, forward strand.
CCAGGCGCCTACAACATTGTTGACATCGCTGATGAAATAAAAAGAATGATAACAGAAAAAGGTCATGCTGGCGAAAACACAATAATTGAGCCAAATTATTTTATGCTTAAAACATGATGGATGCTTAAGGGCAGCTACAGAGTTGACTTTACAATCGACAACATATTAAGAATCCTATTAGGTTTAAGTGCGCAAATTCTACAAGAAAATTGTGTTTACAATGGAGACTTTCCCGTAAACATTAGCAATATAAACAGCTTACTCATCAATTGTTCCATAGCTGAAGGATCATTTGAGGAGGTCATAGCCATGCCATTTATAACTTCAGTCCAAACGTGCCACCAGAATTATTGATGACGATAAAGCCATTGCCGCTAATTTATTGTCCCATCAACAATGTCTACACATACCAGAAATCGCAATGTCAATCACTGACTAATCTGAAAACAATGTCAACTTTAACAATGAGCGAGTCACCTTTTATCTGCATTTGCGAGCGCTAGCCAAAACTATGTAACCGGTTTGTATAAATGAAGCCCATGTGAATTAAGCGCAAAAAGATCTTAAGGGCATTTTTTAAAAACTGTTCTCAAATGCTTTTAAGGCAGTGTCTGGCATAGTCAAATGAGTTGTTCCACTTGCCTTTGATGCCACAAAAGTACCTCTTCAGCAGTTGGACAAAATATTGCGGACAAGATTAAGGGGATGCCAGCGCCACGGCAATCTGTTATGCTACAGCCGCCTGTTACGTTGGAGCCTGTCAAAAAAAATCAAGGAAACTGTACCAACAAAAGAAGCTGAACTTTTAATGACTAATACTGCCAAATATTATTTTCTAAGAGCGGTGAAGAAATTATGAATGAACTTGACACGCACACATCATTAAGCCAATATGAGAGCAGTAGTATCAAATCTCGTGGCAGGATCTGGTCTAAAGCAATTTATGTGTAACAAGGATGTATAAACATGCTGTCTAAAAACTCACCAGAATACTTTAAGCTTTCTAATGAAGCACCCATTGATGAGTCAATAACCGAGTACGAGTACGTGGAATACTTGGACAAGGACTGACATCAAATGAACAAACCTGGAACAAGAATAATTGATACACGTGATGAAGACGTTTATTTGCTGCCTCATAAAACTTTTCTTGAAGTCATAGGTTATTTGCAAACCACTGCTGCTACACATGCCAATTATCCTGCTAACACAAATGTGGCACTCACAAACAATGGCTGGAGTTTATTTAAGACAGTGCGATATCAACTGAATAATCAGACCGTTGAAGACATTAGCAAATATTTGCCTGCTGCCAGCACCATCATGCATTTGATTTTGATGTTTTGTCTAAACACTCTACATAGAAATGTCATTTCAGGAAGTATGCCAACATCACAAAGTGAAAATATAAAGTGCAGCAGGAAAAGGTGTTGTACTTCATTTGTCTGCAACACAACTTAAAAAACAAGGTAGAGTCTTACCACTTCTACCACTGCTAGCATCTAATAGTGCAGGTGCGCTGTTATCTGGACTTCATGGCAAGCTTCTTCGACGCGGCATGGGAGGTAAAAAAGGGAGTGCAAGGATTGCAATATCCCAAAACAAAATGCCACTAAGCAATTTTGACATTGAAAAAGCGCATTAAGACATAAAATCATTTCGTTGTGTTTTTTCCAAAGATAGGATGCAACAACAAAAACAACAAAATTATTTTGATGATTCTGGAACACAATGAGTTTCCATTTTCAACAGGCAAGACAGTAGCGCTACAGAATATTTTGATTTGTTTGGTCTGCCACTGTGTGACAACATTAAAAAATATATTTCTAGTGTGCATTGAAGTTGTATTTATAACTCAACACAAATTCAGCATATGAAAAGTTCAGCTTTGGTCTTTATTGTATTTGTTTTATCAGATCACAATGCTAAGGAAAATCTGCATTAGATATCTTACTGGAATTTAATGCATTACCAACACTAGACAATGACAAGTTAGTTTTAAGCAAGCTTAATCAGCAGAAACTGTGGCAAGTTTTATGTAAATGTCAAATATAATGACAGCTTCATGGTGCTTATTATGTAGAAACAATATAGACAGTCTTGTAGAGACTTCATCTTAAATGAAAAACAGATGTTCTGTCATAAAATCAAAGTGCACCGTTTGCAGCAAAAGAAAATCCAGGTTTGTTAGGACAATTTCTTGAGGTTGTGCTGATGCCTGCAGAAACAACCTATTGTTGTATTTGACACATAACTTTATGTGTGCTTGTAATATATATGCATGCTGCGATGAGAATATTAGTATTCAAGGCAATACAATTATTGGACACTGTTCTGTTTGTAAGCATTGTAAAATATATGGGAGCGCTTTTGATCTTCATTTGCTCATTGGAAAACTTCCAAAACCAAAAGGCAGCTGGACTCAGCCAGGACTTGGTATACTGGTCCGTGGAATCCTCTGAATAAACAGCTGGATGCCAATGAGCAACAACCCTATAACCAAGTAGATGCCATGACAATGCAACATGAAATTTGCAATCGAGATCATCCAGAAGAAAAAAACTGCTGCGACAAAATTATCCTCGACGAGTTAGCTGCATAATATCAAAAGGGATGCCAGAACGCGTCGACAGAGCTTTTTTTCAGAGGCGCTAATGGACTCAAATATAAGCTTGGAGTTGGTACCAAAACTGCAGGTTTCAAAAATAAGGATGACATATTTGCAGATGAGTTACATAAGCCAGTAAGAAAATGTTTTCCAAGATATATAGTGGTTGCCAATGGTGTTGATGACATTTGCTCTGCTCATCTGATAGACCTGAAAGAATATTCTAGAAATAATGGTGGTGTTAAGTATTTGCTAAATATCATTGATGTTTTTAGTAAGTATGCATGGAGCTTGCCACTAAAAAATATCAGAGACGCTTTCAAAATGGCTACAAGATCATGCAAACCTGCAAAACTTTGGGTGGATCATGGCGGTGAAATTTTACAAAAACACATTTGAGAACTGGCTCTAACAAAATAAAATTCATAAGTATTCCATGTTTAATTAAGGCAAAGCAGCTGTCATTGAAAGGTTCAATCAAACACTAAAAAATGCAATCTGGAACCACTTTACAAAAAATGAAACCAGTAAATATGTACATGTGTTGCAGTCGCTGGTAGATAAATACAACAATACCAAACACAGAAGCATTGGAATGACACCAACGCAGGCTAGCGATAAGCTAAATCAAGATAGTGTTGCAAACAAATTATTTTTTAGACAAAAGTTTAATGTGGGTGACAGGGTCAGGATTTCTAGACTAAAAAAATGTTTGAAAAAGGTCATGCAGCAAACTGGACCAAAGAAGTGTTTACCCTGACACAGATATTGAAAACAATTCCTGTAAAGTACTGAATCATAGACCTTAATGGTGAACGTATCTCTGGATCCTTTTATGAACAAGAATTGTCTGCCACAAAGTTGTCTGCTGTCTGACAACAAATTATGGCTGCAACAAAGTTGTCATCTGCCAAAACAAACGTTTCCAACAAGCAAATATTTTTCAACATCATGTCTGCAACTATCATGTCTGCTTGATGCCAATGTTATCTGCAGCAAAGTACTGAGAAATAAGTATGTTGTACTCTGAAAATACTTTTTTGCTAGCTACAGGTTTGCACATAGATTCCTTGTCTGGCATACCTATGAGCAGAAATATTTTCTTAAAGACATAATCGAACTTGATAAATTTCTGTCTTCCTGGCAGGCTTAGCATAATAAATCTGTTCAAGATCTTGTTGAATTGCACCATTTCTTTGTATGTCAGATTAAATTGCAACAACTTGATTGTACTCATCGTTGCAGACAATGGCATCTTCGTTTTCATCAGAGTCATACATTTTTGTCCAATCAATTTATATATCATGTCAGATACTATTGTTTATATCAGAGACATTTACTTGGAAAAGCCAGAAATGCTGCTTGATGCTATCGTGACATTGTACAGAAATCCTCATTCAAGCTTTCAGTTGAATCTTATTGTGACAAAGCCGCTAGGAAATCCTAAATGACAAGTGTTGCTTATGGATGAGCATTGGTGCATGCTAAGTCAACTTGGCCTAATTATAATCTGCTACAATAATGATTTGCTAATGCACCAAAACATCTCTTCCATCAAGCAAAATACCCCTTTGGCGATGCTAGAAACAAACAATTAGAGAAATAAATTACTGTATATATATATATATATATATATATATATATATATATATATATATATATATATATATATATATATATATATATGTGCACAAACATAGGCTTTAGAGAAAAAAGACGGACCTTTGCCTGATATAACAAGATTGTTGCATTCCAGTAACCAAATTGATAGTCAACATGGTTCTCAATAGACACATACCCTCCGGTTTTGACACTTGGTATTTAAATGTGACCCATTTGTAACACATACAAATTCCAACCTGTGCATTTTTATAATGCACATTGACTTGGGCTGTAACATCAGTCTTAATTACCCTTGACTTGCCTCTGGCATAATTTCCTACTGAGTGCACACTGTCCATAACTAATTTACTGTATGCACCATTGATCGACATTAGCTATACTACTGTTTACATCTTATTGGCCGATAATATTGCACCTATGTAAAATCAATATGAACTGGCCGGAGCTAACAGGTCACTGATGTCATCATTAGGTGTGCATAAAGGAATCAAGTTTAGATGGTTTTGAGATTATCTTTGATGTTTATAATAGTTAGAGGATGATAGTTAGGGGAAGAGGGAATCAATTATGACTTGCTTGGATTAACTTTTGATGAAATAATGGCTTTTGTTCAATTGCCTATCAAATTATAATCAATCAGACAAAACTGGAAAATATGGCAGCTAGTGAAGTCAGTTGTCAAAGTGGACAAATTTTAATTGTGTTTTATTGGCAATTAATTTGCTTCAGTCAGTGAAACATTTAAAAATTCAGGTGTTTTAATTAATGTATCATTCAGTAAGAATTTACTGGACATTATGCTCAGTGATTTATTTCATGCTTTGGAATTACTCAGGAGGATTAGTGATAACACAATTTTCAAGATGGCCACCAAGGCAGCCATGTTAGATTGGCATCAGTTTCATCTATGACCATCTACATGTCATAAATCTTTTAGTGAAAACCCCTTTTCAATATTACCATCCGTTCTGGAGAAAAAGCAATAAAAGTTTCAAGATGCCCACTGAGGTGGCCATACTGGATTTTTGAAGGGTACCATTTTCATTTAGGACCAAATATACATCGGGATAAAATTGTATTTCAGGTCTCATGACTTTCCTGTAATTAGTTTAAGTTTTAGGAGGATTAGCAATAATAAACAACATCTGATGCCAGAAGCATGACTAGCATGCAAGTTCTTCTGGTCTTTGACCAGTAGAATTAAAATCAGCTGGCCAATCCAATTTCCATTCCCAGTAGCACTAAGAACAGGTGGCAAGATGAAGAGGTGTTGTGGGAAAAACAACTGTTTTGCAACATGAATTTGCAAGCCTTTTTAAAAATTGTTTTCTTCTACAATTATAAACTATTTGGATTTTGAGGAATGAATGATCAACATGCACTTACATGGGAACAATTCTTCCTAGGTGCTGATTCATGGGGAACATTTATTGAATTTCAAGGGAGAGTTGCACAAACTTTTCCCAGCAGATTAAATGAACACAAAATAGAAACTAAATGTATAAACCATTATTCAGAAACTGGCACTGAAAGGTCATTGTTTGACATATACAAGTGTTATCTTGATTTTATTGAAAATTCTGTACCATTCTACCCCCTCCCAGACCCCAAAACAAACATTTTCAGATGAAGGTGTTGGTGTAAACAAGTTGTCAACAGTAATAAAACTATATGTGAAGCTGCTGGTTTGGAGGGGAAATTATACAAAATATTCAGGGAAAAGAAATGCATGATGAACAGGTAACAAAGGTGAAGATTGTCATGAAAGCAATGCAGCAAGACATTACAAGCAAGCATACAGTGTGCAACACAAAGAAATCATACATTTGTTGACCCACTGACCAAGAACCATGAGTTCCTCTCCACCCTAAAGGATAAATCTATGGAACATTTACTGGAAAAACATGACTGATGAAAAATAAGCAAGCATTGGAAAATTCTGTACGAGATTTATCAGTTTGGTGGTAATATCATGAAGTAGATGGACATGAAATATATTTGTCTAAATGAAGACAACTTTTAATTATCAGTGATATTCAAGGATACTAATGATTACTATTGTGGTCAAATCTAATCTTGGATAATACCCTGCCAGCTTTCATAGGACTCTTGGTACCAATTCAGCTCCCATAGTAAACCTATGGAAACACCATGACATTAAAAATTCAATAACTTAAAATTTCTGAATGCTCATGATCAAACCTATATTTCTCAGTATAGACCCATCCTTGATGCAAGCTTCTGTGAAGAGAAAACAATATGAGCTGCGTCATTTTCTTTTATCTACATGTGTTTGAAACATGTTTTCAATTCTGCACCAAAAGAATCATGTTCTAATTTCAGTAATGAGCTTTCCAAAGTCAAGTCTGTAAAAGGACTGAAATTCTATAAATAAAATATTGTCTCAATTTTTTTCAGTTACAAATAGAATAATCTCTCAAAACATTCTTTTTAGTAAAATTTGACTTTTTATTATCAACAAATCATGGTCAGCCAACCCCATATATATACTGTTTTATCTTCACCTATTTCTAGATTGGTTCCCATTCTTTCATATAATTAGTACTGTGAGTCCTTCAGTGAGTGGATTCTCATTTTGTCCTTGATAGTATCCTGTCAGCTTTTAGTGAGTCAATTCTCTTGGATTGTACCCCGGAAGCTTTCATTGAATAGATTATTTTGTCTCACATAGTACCCTGCAAACTTTCAGCGAGTAGATTCTTATTTTGAAGACTGCGTTATTTTTCACTATCTGACCTAAATTTAATTTTTTTATAGAATATTTCAGTTACTGTCTACTCAAAAGATGCACCATTTCTGAAAATTTGTTAACACAGCAAAGTTTATTATATCTACAGTAATGATGAATCGTGATATTCTGTAACCGCTAACTTTGTTGAACATATTCCTGTACTTTAGAGCAGTTAATATTTCATTTTTATTATATTTCATCCCTTTTCTATCTCTTTTTTTTACTTCCATATTGGTCTGACATCATCCTTTCCATCAATGCTGGTGCCGGTAAATCTAGTCACATGGTCAATAATTTTGACACGGTTTTGAGATGGCTGCATGTCTATGTGACAAAATCTGTTCATTCAACTGTTATTTCATGCTGATTACTGTTTAGCATTAAAATAACAGCTGAAAGATGCAAGCAGTTGAGTGCAGAATATTAGTATCAAGGGTTGTGTTCTGTATTTGACTAGCAACATCAGGATCAAGGGTTGTGTTCTGTATTTGACAGCAACATCATGATAGGCCATGGGACGTTGATGTAGGGAATAAGTACAACACCAAACTGATAGTATTAACAGTGCAACACAGACAATATCATACCTGTTTTTCTTTCCAACTGAAAAATTGTGTCCAGAAGAACAACAACCAGACATTTTTTAAACTCTGATAATTAAACATTGTTCATGGTTACTTAAGACAAAAAGCAACAAGTCTTAGATGGGTTTCATTAGGACATGAAACTGAACTGATATCTAAGTTTTTCACTAGATCTTACTGACAAAGTCATCATGTCCTGAGAATACAGATAAGTTATATTTTAATTCAATTGATTTCAGAAATAATATTACAAACTTTTTTAAGACAAGTAACCTTTGAATCAATTTTTATGTTGATGTATGAACTGAGCAATTCCATATATCTCCTTTTAACTGTTGAATAGTAATTATACATATAGCTGTTTTTGTCCACAATACTTAATTATCTCAATAATTTGTGATGAATAATTGTATGATACCTTCACTTTCTCTTTTTGCAGAAACACTTCCATGGGTGTTGTCTCTCTCTCTCTTTCTCTCTCTCACACACACACACAAAATACAAATCTTATTTATATGGGAACACAATACTGAATGCTGCCATCAGAGTATATGCCATCAAAAAGCATCTCCTTTCTATTATCACATATTTGATATCCAGTACCAAGTGTTTCTATTATCGCATATCTGATATCCAGTACCAAGTCTTTCTATTATCACATATCTGATATCCATTACCAAGTCTTTCTATTACCTCATATTTGATATCCAGTACCAAGTCTTTCTACTACAGACCTCATTTGTCAGTTTGTTCTAAAACTTATTCAATCTGGTTCACAATGTATGTTTTATCTTAATAGTCCTTGTATTTTGTGGTTACATGTCTCATCACAAACACATCTGACAAAGGCAGATATGATGTAACATCATGAGATCTGATCTATGTGAGATTATGGCTTGCAGACATCATGATATGGATCTGTATTTCTCAAATCTCGCCATGTTGGAGGTGAACCCTGGAGATAATGTTTCCCACATTTCATGCAGGGTGCAGAGAACAAGGTCTTATAACTCTGGAACCAATGCTGAAACAAAAGAAAAAATAATATACCTCAGTAATGGAGGAGATTAGTCACTAATAATGTACTAGATTATACTTATTAAGATTAGTAACTTCTTGTTGTATAGGAATTAATTACATTATATTACTATGATCCCTGACTTATTCTTGTATAGGAGCTTACTACATTATGTTATTACGATCACTGACTTATCATTGTATAGGAATTTACTAGATTATATTATTATGATTACTGGATAAATATGAAAGTTAGACAATTCTTTCAAGAAATGCAGAAAGCTAAAAACGTCTCCAGTCTTCAAAAATCTAACTCAACATGACAGTATCATTAGGTTGTCATAGAAATAAACATAATTAGTGACAAACTAAATTCATTCAACAACAGACTTGTGAATTTATTTTCATGGGTATAATTTTTGTTGTGGTTTTGTGAAAAAGATCATTTTTGTTGGTACTTGAATTCATGGGTTGGGCAAGATGTCCTATTCTTTCTACAGTAAGATTATTGTTTGTTGGATCCTTAAATGCCTGGTTCATAGCAACTACAACATCCATGAAATATGTTACCCAACAAAAAACAGTAAATCCACAGTAATAGGAAAAGAAATAAATGCACTGCCAGATGTTATTACAGAACTAGCATACAATTTATTAAAATAATCAGAAACTATGGGTATCTTTTTAAGATGTATCAACAAAAGATGACATCCTAAATAACCTAACCTGACTGAGGGGTATGTTTATCCAAAAAGCTCTAAATTATGCCTCCAAAATCATAGTAAATAATTTTGAGAAATGCTTCTGGGTCCTAAAGACTGGTTCTGGCTATCCCAGGTGTTCAAGCCAATGTGACTACTAAAGGCAATGAGATGGTAATGTAATTTCATTTGAATAAGTTTCGGAAAAATAGGATTCAATACATGTATATTCATATACAGTAACATGATAAAACCTTTGGACATGACTTATTTTGAACTCAACAAAGCTTTACATAATTGGTCTATACTGTCTACATCTTTTGACATAGCTCATAATTCAGGCATCTGCAGCTTGTATGCTATCACACTATATTGAGTTAATCATTCAGAAACCATTTTAAATAATTCCTCTGGTACTTTCTGGTAGAACCTGCATCAATATCTAAATGAGAATACGAGAGAACAAAGATGAAATGACACATTTTATACCTGTCCCATGTTTAATAGTCCTCTATGTAGTTAACTGAAATTCTTGTGCAGAAACCATTTTTCTTACTTAAGTCACAATTACCTTTGACCTTTTGACCCCATAACTGATAAGCTTCTTCCTTACTCTAAGTGCAAGCAATCCACAAAGCTTGGTTCTGCTCTGTGATGTAGAACTAATGTTATAACCATTTTTCTTCTTTCAGTCACAGTGACCTTGACCTTTGACCTCAAAATCAATAGGCTTCTACCTTACTCCAAGTGCAAGGTATCCACAAATTTTGATACAGGTATGTTATGTATAACTAGTGTTATTGTGTGCAAACCATTTTGATTCTTTCAATCACAGTGACCTTTGGACCCCACAACTGATAGGGTTCATCAAGTTATTTGTGCAAAAAACATTTTTCTTTGTTTCACAGTGACCTTGAACTTTGACCTCCAAATGTACAGGGTTCTTCCTTACCCCAAGCCATCCACAAAGTTTGGTAAATGTAAATGGTTGAGAACTCGAGTAATTGTGTGGAAACTATTTTTCTTCATTCAGTCACAGTGACCTTTACCTTTGACTATTTGTAAAGGTCACTGTGACTGAATGAAGAAAAATGTATAAGTGTATGGTGATACAGGCAAGGTCATCTTATACTGGGGAACATTATACACTGCTCCCTCAATAATGCTGTTCAAGGGACCATAAGTGTAAGGTGATATAGACAAATTCACCTTATACTGGGGTACATTATATGGGAAAAATAAAATTCACCAGTATAAAGAGATTTATGACCATTTTCAAAATCCATAGAGACCCAATTACCAGTATTTCTACTGTAGAAACAATAGGACTACCGAAATCCATAAAGACCCAATGGCCAGTATTTCTACTGTGAAAACAATAGGACTACTTCCAAAACCCATAAAGACCCAATGACCAGTATTTCTGCTGTGGAAACAATAGCACTATTTCCAAAATCCATAAAGACCCAATGACCAGTATTTCTACTGTGGAAACAATAGGACTACTTCCAAAATCCATAAAGACCCACTGACCAGTATTTCTACTGTGGAAACAATAGGACTACAGTTGAGCCTGTCACTAGCGGCCACCCATGGGAAAAGACAAACTGGCCATTGTACACAGGTGACCTCTGCACACAGGCTGACGTTTAAAATTAGTTTTTGAACAAATACCATGCACCGAATATTATTATTATTATTATTATTATTATTATTATTATGTTATCAAGATTGTTTATGTGCACTATACAATGTATATGTTCTTCTCTCCCAAATTTATGTTCCACACAAGATTACTGTATCCTGCTCACTTTAATCCATCCTTATAATTAAATCATCACTGACTTAAAATAATCAGTGAGTTTGTTCACACTTAATAAACAATATCTGGTTTAGCCAGTTGCTCAACTCACCAAGATCAAAAGACAGTCGGCTTATGTGAGAAGCCTATGTTGAATAGGAAATCAAAAGAAGCCATGTATGGCTATTCTTTGTGACCTATGAACCGAACCTTCACCTGTCTTTACTGACAAGTTTTAAACATTGAATGACCCCTGACCCTAATAAAAAGGGATGTAACTCTTATCTCTTCTCAAAGACAAACTTTTTTCTTCAGAGATAGCTTTAATTCACAGGCAAATAGATGAAAATATTGAAATATATAGTCTATCATACTGGCACAAAAGGTGACTTCCATTTCTGCTGTGATAACATAACTACTTTTCCCACCATCCAGCAAACAAATTGCTTTGACCCATTATACTAATGATTTTTCTTTCCCTTTTGATGATTGGAAGCAACCACTGTCTCATTGCATTATCATTCTAATACAAATAATGAATGCTGATACTTTCAGTCAAAATTTTTCACATTCTGTTGAGTGGTTTTTGAGAAGAAGTCATTAAAATGTTTTTCTATTTTTTGTAATGGTGACTATATGTGATGGTGAATTCGCATCATCTAAATAAATCTGAAAGGCCTTCATACCAGATGCTTTCTTTCAAATTTGGTCAAATTATGCTGAGTTGTGTTTGAGAAAGGTTCTTTTAAAGGTTTTTCTATTTTTAGTAATGGAGGCCATATCTGATGGCACATCGGTATCATTTGAACAAAGGACAAGGTTGGATATGGGCCAAATTTGGTCTCCAAATTAGTGATAAGTTAAAGTGTTTGTAAGTGTATTCGTAATGGTAAAAAATCAATATATGTCCATATATGACACAATAAAACACTGTGAAATGAATGGTTAAGTTTGTTCCTAAATAGGCACATGCTCATTCAAAAACCTAAAATTTTGCGAAATTTTTGCATATTCAATGTCGTTAAAAACTGCCAGCGTAATCAAGAACATGCTTGACTTTTTGACAGGAGACACTTTTTGTAACCATGTAACATATATGTAGATTTCTGTTGTCACATGGGCTAGAAAGTCTCCTATACATTATGACATAAAAGGTCTCCTATACAGTATCACGTAAAATGTCTCCTATACAGTATAACATAAAATGTCTCCTAAACAGTATAACATAAAATGTCTCCTATACAGTAGGCATACAAGTCGCCTATACAGTATAACATAAAATGTCTCCTATACAGCATAACATAAAATGTCTCCTATACAGTATAACATAAAAAGTCTCCTATACAGTATAACATAAAAAGTCTCCTATACATTATAACATAAAATGTCTCCTATACAGTATAACATAAAAAGTCTCCTATACAGTATCACATAAAAAGTCTCCTATACATTATAACATAAAATGTCTCCTATACAGTATCACATAAAAAGTCTCCTATACAGTATAACATAAAAAATCTTCTATACAGTATAACATAAAAAGTCTCCTATACAGTATAACATAAAATGTCTCCTATACAGTATAACATAAAAAGTCTCCTATACAGTATAACATAAAAATGCTCCTATACAGTAGACATACAAGTCGCCTATACAGTATAACATAAAAAGTCTCCTAAACAGTATAACATAAAATGTCTCCTATACAGTATCACATAAAAAGTCTTCTATACAGTATAACATAAAAAGTCTCCTATACAATATAACATAAAATGTTTCCTATACAGTAGACATACAAGTCGCCTATACAGTATCACATAAAATGTCTCATATACAGTATAACATAAAATGTCTCCTATACAGTATAACATAAAATGTCTCCTATACAGTATAACATAAAAAGTCTCCTATACAGTATCACATAAAATGTCTCCTATACAGTATAACATAAAATGTCTCCTATTCAGTATAACATAAAAAGTCTCCTTAACATTATCACATAAAAAGTCTCCTATACATTATAACATAAAATGTCTCCTATACAGTATAACATAAAAAGACTCCTATACAGTATAACATAAAATGTCTCCTATACAGTATAACATAAAATGTCTCCTATTCAGTATAACATAAAAAGTCTCCTTAACATTATCACATAAAAAGTCTCCTATACATTATAACATAAAAAGTCTCCTATACAGTATCACATAAAATGTCTCCTATACAGTATAACATAAAATGTCTCCTATTCAGTATAACATAAAAAGTCTCCTTAACATTATCACATAAAAAGTCTCCTATACAGTATAACATAAAAAGACTCCTATACAGTATAACATAAAAATGTCTCCTATACAGTATCACATAAAATGTCTCCTATACAGTATAACATAAAAAGACTCCTATACATTATGACATAAAAAGTCTCCTATACAGTATAACATAAAATGTCTCCTATACAGTATCACATAAAATGTCTCCTATACAGTATAACATAAAATGTCTCCTATACAGTATAACATAAAATGTCTCCATTACAGTATAACTTAAAATGTCTCCTATACATTATGATAAAAAAAGTCTCCTATACAGTATCACATAAAATGTCTCCTATACATTATAACATAAAATGTCTCCTATACAGTATCACATAAAATGTCTCCTATACAGTATAACATAAAATGTCTCCTATACAGTATCACATAAAATGTCTCCTATAAAGTATGACATAAAATGTCTCCTATACAGTATAACATAAAAAGTCTCCTATACAGTATAACATAAAATGTCTCCTATACAGTATAACATAAAATGTCTCCTATACAGTATAACATAAAACGACTCCTATACAGTATAACATAAAAATGCTCCTATATAGTATCACATTTTCTTTTTGTTTAAATAAAACTGACATTCAAATGGTGATTGCCATATTTTGGGAAGATTGTATTCTTTTGTTTTGTTTTTGATTGCATTTTGCAGCATTCTTTAGTTAAATCACAATCAGTCAGAATATTGGGATCAGTGCAGATACATACAGAAGAGGTGCATGAAGGAAGGCAACCCACAACAACAATACCAACAAGCAGCCAATTATGTTATTTATTTACTAAATGTGTTACGAAAAAAGGAATGATGATAAGAAATAAATATTCCTGTGTATTTTTTGTTGCCTAGATCATTTTTAAATTTCATTTATTATTTTAACTGGTTCTGTAAACTATGTTCTACCATTTTATGAATTCATAATCTTTAATCCTGACAAACATGATCAGAATACTAGATAATAATGTGACTTACAAGCGCAATCGGTATTGAGCCCAGTTAACATGCAATATTTGTAGGCATCATTATATATTTGTTTCCATTTGATGAATTATTTTAATACACAACTTCGGAGTATCCTCTGCAATAGTGAAAACTGTAGACTAGGTCATAAAGTAGACATTAACATGTAAATATAAAACTGGTTGCCAAAGTTCTCAAAGAAATATTTACTGAAGAAGGGATTATACTGTACACTTTTGAATTTAAGTCTATGTTTATTGCAATGACAGAATTTAATTTTGGGGACATATTTACTGTTATCCTTAAGGAAACTTACAATGTCACATACCATATATACATAGTAATTTGCCTATCACATATCATATATACAGTGTAATTTGCCTACCACATACCATATATACATAATAATTTGCCTACCACTTAGTACTACAGTTCCAGTTGTGTAAAGATATAAAGGTTGTGCACTTCATCACAAATAAACATCAGAACAATGGTCTGAAACAAACTCTGAGCTTTCCCTTTGTTTTTTAATGCATACAAATAAGTTTCCTTTTATTTTTCCCTTCATTGATTCTTATTTATTCCTGTTGCACTATTTCTTTATTTCTGTCTTTCTCATTTTACAGATTTTTGATGAACAAATGAAGTTGTTATTTATCCCAAGGTTTAAATTAGGAGATTAAATATAACTCTGAAAGCATTTTATGTCAAAACACTGTGATTTCAGCTGGTTGCTTACATGAATAATGTTGTCTATTTGTCATTACCTAGCTTATTTCTTATTTATCATATACCATTGTTTCCTGAAGTTGATTAGTACTGATTTTTTACTCAAGACCATTCATGTATGTATGCGAGTGAGACAAAGAAGCTATATGAATGACTGTATCAAGCAAAATTTTGAGTGACATCCCTTTTGGAGCCGATCCTTAGCATTTTTGCCAGGGTTCAATTGCTGGATTTTGAATGTCATTTACATGTTTTTTGTTTTATTTTTAAACTTTTTAAAATTTAAAATGTACACATGCATGCCTGTGGGGGGGGGGGGGGGGGGGCGGGGTGCACACAAACTGAAAGATCATTAGAACTGGGTGACATGGTTGACCATACCTGCTCCAGTTATTAAAATCAAATCATAAATGAACAGATTGATTATTACCCTCAACTCAGGTACTGAATTTTCTTTGTCCCCAAGTAAGTAGCCCCTCTAAAAAAGTCATATTTTCCCTGGACTTATTGTATGTGTATGTGTGTGTGCAAGTATATGTGTGTGCCCATTTGTGAATATAGGCACACGCATGTATATAAATCTTGCCATGTATGGACTCCATATTGATGCACATAAAAAACATTTGTTAAATTTTTCACACCTGAAAGTTGGTTGATTTCCCTGTTTAATAATTTAATCTAACTTTATTAAAAGTGTTGTACTTCTTTTCAAGGTTTAGTTCTATGTTCGTATGCTTCAAAGAAGACAAATGTTATCATGTAAATTTGAAAGTCAATGCCATTTGACCATGTTTGATTTGAAGTTCACGGGTTGGGCAATATAAACTACATGATACATAGAGAAATCACTATAATGTATATCTGGATATTCATAATGGACCATCCTTAATTTTCAAGTCGTTTAAATATAAAGTTCAGAAAATGGGGAAATAACCGTACAAATATAGCATGAATCTTGTGCCACTTCACGATTATATTGACCAATTAATATACAGGAGTTTATGGGATCAATACTCAGTATTTTTTTTCTAATTAAATAATGTTGACTTCAAATTAATTAAGTCACAGTGATGATGTCAATGATAAAATCATGGAGGAGGGGGGATAAGTGCGCACTGGAACAAACTCATTTGTATCAATCGGTCTCAGTATTTTATTTTTGTATCCTTCCCTTCATTCTGGAGAAAATGAAAACAGGTGTCAGAGGTAATCAATCATATTCAATGTAAATATATACATCATTTAAACAATTCTGCAAAACAAAAATCAAATTTGATAGATATTATCAGTGATCATTATGCATATTGTGTGCAAAAGCACAATTTAAGATGTATATTTCTTGGCAATAAGCTTGATAGGCATCATATAGCATATAATTTGAGATCATTTTGGGGCTGTGGCCTTCGTTCAGACCCCTAAAAATATCCAATGTCAAGTATTGTGAAACCTCTTATAACTGAACTCACCAGAAATGACTGGAGGGCAAGTTCAGCATTGTGTGGAGAATAGAAGTGAAGAGTAGCTGCGGTTGCACTGTCATTCACCTAAAAAATACGTAAAGAATGAAATATTTTGAAAGTCTTGATGACAAACAAACACTTAAGTAAGAAATTATAATTAGGAAAAATAAATTTCATTTGAGAACAAGAAATGTGTTTATGGAGCATGTACATCCTGTACCTGACACTAATATAAATGCAAATCTTGACCAAGGTATGATGGACAGAGGTGCCTCTACGTACCTCACCAGTCATTAATTAATTAAATCCTGTAATGACTACTTCCTAAAAGAAACTTTTATACAGCAAATAATACAGCAAACACTTCAATCAAAATTAAAAGGGAAATAATCAAGAAATCACTCTTCATATCTTTCACAAATAATCTGAAGGAAACATTAAAACTTTTTCTCTTAAAATTGACAGCTTAAGTTGCTCCAAACAAGTTGAGAAGTTCTATACAGTATGTATATATTACCTTTTTGAGAGAATATACATATGGGCATGACAAAAGAAAACCATCCCACGAGCATAAAATTGACATCGTAAGATTTTGTGCATTTGAAAAATAATAAGCTTTCCAAATACAATGCAATTTATTTCATGCAAACATCACAAATATTAACAGATAAAAAAGTGACAAAAGGCAACAATGATATGAAATTTAGAAATACCTTGGAATGACATCAATTGTATACAATGAAGTCATAATGCCAAATATATATATATATAAAGCAAAAGAAGAAAAAAAAGCAGAGAGGAATAAGACAAGAGCTGTCAAATGACAGCATATATTTTTTACAAGTGGCATCACAAATAGCATCTTCTGCTACACAAAAAAATGTACAAATTCAAACAGCCCAAAAAACAGCTAAAATTGGTTCTCTTTACACAAGCTTAAATAACTTTGCATCGCTCCCCCCTCCCCTCCTCATTTATGCAAACAGTATGCCTTCAATTCACCCCTGAAAGGTCACGCACTTGTAATGTAAATTTGTGGCACCCAGTAGCATTGGCTAGAAGGTGAAATAACTCTACAGGCGTGAGTGCCCTTGATCAGTCATGTGCTTCTGTTGGCTATATCATAATTTGCAAACACTGTGTTGCTTATAAATAAAAATCAAATAGCCTTTTGAAAAAATAAAACTTTTAAATAAATCCAAATAAAATATTGAAGACAAGTTACTGAAATGGTACATGACTGGAAGTCAGCCCAGATGGTGTAGCTTGCACAACCCTGCTGGGAAAAACCATTTAACAACATAGTGGCAGTTTTAGTAGTATGAACACATTGACCTTTTCAGGGTAAGTTGAACACATACTGTCTGTGTTAAGAGAGAAAAGAATGCTATGAAATCTTTAAAACCAGGAAATGAGGAACTCTTTTTAGACATTTTTCAGGCTGATTTCATTAAAAACATTTAGATGCAGCATCAAGAACTATTAGTGATGCCATTTGGAAACAAGTTTAGTTGTATACTACTCTGAAGAAGTTAAGGCCCATTTTGACTAATTAAGTTCAAGCCCATTTTGACCAATTAGGACTCTCTCTTATCTATTCTCCCTTCGCTTAGAATTGACATATCTCAATAGAGACAGAAAATAACAACATGGAGTAATGACAGATTATGAGAAATTATGTGAGGCTCTGACATTCCAAGAGTTTTGTGATATCTGACATTCATAAAAAATACATTAGTTGTGCTAGCCAACATTTATGGTCTAACAAGTATACAGGCCTTAATTTTTTTCTTCTTCAAATGTTATACATTTGAAAAAGTAAGAGTCACATAATACAAAAAGTCTTTAATTCTGTGGATGTCAATTCTAGAACTGAAGCCTAAGCAAAGGACAGGGAGGATCTCACTATTCTCAAATAGTCAAGCTAACAAGTAGAACTAGAACGCACATTTTTTAGTAAATTATGTTTCTACGATAATACTTATCTGATCACATTACATTAGGATAACTTACTCTGTTACCTCTGAATCTAGCCCTCACGGAAAGATGAAAAGCGTCTTTCTGTCCATATATTTACAGACAAAGGGAAGCAACTCTTACAGGTTACCTCCCCTTACAACCCGCTAGGCGGTTACCATTATACCTGGATGTACCAGTTTTTCTTGAGTTAAACCTTAAAGGATGCTCGCATTACGGGGAAGGGTGGAAGGGATTATTTGTAATGTTATCATGTAAGTATTATCAGAGAAACATAATTTACTACAAAATTTTCTTTCTCTGTCAAATACATTACCTGATCACATTACATTAGGAGAATAGGTAAGAGAAGGAGGAAATGCTGAGCATCCTACCTCTACCTGTGTCACCCAGTAGGAGCATGATTGCCCTACTAAAAGGATAAAGTTCTCCTAATGTTAGCTTAGCACAACAAGAGAAAATTTGTTTATACATGTGTGCAGGAGATCCCTGTGGGATTCCACACTTGATTATTGTCTCACCATCAAAAGTTTCCCAGGCGAATCCAGCTAAAGTGGCAAATTCATGCCTGGGTCTAAGATTGTGCTTTGATGAATGGGGAGTGGTCATTGTCTGTGCATCTACCACTAACCCAATGAGATTCAGTTTTCTCCTTAGCGAGGCCATGTCACACAAATGGAAGCTAGAGAAGGCAGACTGGGCATGCCAGTCAGCTGACTCCACTATGTCCTGAATTGAGATATTACATTCAAGGCCCGACTCATGGAAGTCGCTCATATTTCATGGGCTGAAATCTTCATTATTGTACCTTGTCCTTCAAGAGTTCAGAGTACACTGATTTAATAGCTCTCTTTTAGCCAAGCGGCCAGTATTTGTGGGGTTATGTCTTGCATTCTGGCCTACAGCAGTAGGAACAGTCTTTTACAGTAGTTGATGCGGATATTGTCCAGGTAACATATGAGGGTACATACGGGGTCCTGCAGCTTTGCTTCTCTCAATAGATTGATCAAGGAGATGGAGCAAATAGTTATTGCCGGCTGACCAGTGATGGCAACCTGTTCTTAGGAAGGAAACCAGGTTGTGTCATTAGAACAAATGAACCATCTGAACGGAACAACATTTCTACTCATCGACATATCAACAATAAAGCCTTTTGAGTCATATTGATCATATTTGATTCCAATACTTGATTGGAATTGCCTGTGCCTTCTACAGTATTCACAGATACAGTATGTTCTGGTGGTGTTTCTGCATCTGCATAGGGGTGGAGAGGGCATCTCAACATCGCCCACGAGACTAATCAACAATTCTACTGTATTCACAGATAAAGTATATTCTGGAGCTGTTCTGTGTCTTTGTGCATTGTGGAGAGGGCATCTCTACATCACCCATGTGACTAATCAATGATTCTACTGTATTCACATATACAGTATATTCTGGTGCTGTTTTGCATCTTTGTGGGGGTGGGGTGGGATGGAGAGGGCATCTTGATATCCCCCATGAGATTAATCAACGATTCTGAGAGGGCTGGATTAGAGGTAGACGAAAGTTATCCTAATGTAATGTGATCAGGTAATGTATTTGATGGAGAAACAGCTGTATCAAGATCCCCACACTTTGAACATAAAACCTCTTTGTATGGGCTCATGATAACTGGATGCATTTTAAAACCATACAAGAAGCATGACAAACATGGTGGATCTCAATACTTCCCAACTTATGACCCAAGGACTAAGTCCGGGGTAGGGATTGACCTAAGGGTCAATGTAAGTAGCATGTATACATTCTTCTTTTCATGTCTAGTAATATGGCTATAGGGCAGAGATTTCAATAGTTTCCAAGTTATCTCAATAGTTTCCAAGTTATGACCCAGGAGCTAAGTCCCTAAGAGTAGGTCAATGTTTGTTGCATGCATAAATCTGTCTTTTCATGCCTAGTAAGTGTATATATAATTATAGGGTGTAGATTAAATAGTTTCCATGTTATGACTCTGGGGCTAAGTCCCTAAAGATAGGGATGGATCCTGAGGTCAATGTCAGTTGCTTGTATGAATTTATCTTTTCATTCTGAGTAAGTGTATATATGGTTGTAGGGTGTGGATCTCAATATTTTCCAAGTTATGACCCAGAGGCTAAGTCTCTGGGGTAGGGATGAACCCAGTTATTACCCAGAGGCTAAGTCCCTGGGTAGGGATGAACCCAGAATCAATGTCAATTGCATGTATAAATTTGTCTTTTCATGTCAAGTATGTGTATATATGATCATAGGGTATGGCTGACAATAATGTCTATGCCATGACCAAGGGACCATGCTGACAATAATGTCTATGCCATGACCAAGGGACTAAGTTCTCTGGGGGGCAAAAGACCCAGGGCATCACTCAGGGTCCTAGTCTAAAATGTGTTGATACTTGGATCACTGATCACATATATTGATTCTAAGACATGTGAGAAATATAACTCATGAGTTTTTTTAAATGTACACAAAAATCACCAACCCCCCCACCTCCTAGCCCCAGCCCCATGGCCACAATCAAAACGTCAAAAGTGTTGTCACAATCTATATCCACATAGTTATCAATTACCCAAGTTCCATGTGTCTAGCTCTAACTGTGTAGGAGGAGTTCAAGGACATTACACAAATATGTACATACATCTTTACATAAGTACAGACAATCTACAACATAATGGAGATTTGATAGGCAGATTATATTCTGTTGACCTTTCGATTCATTGATCAAATTACAGCTATCACATTTTTGAAAGTGAAAAAATTCATAAGGAACATATTGTTTCTAATTTCTCCCTTGCACAAAATGTAAAGCTTATCTCCCTTACACAAAATGTAAAGCTTACTTTGATAGGTTACTAAAAATAAGACTGGTATTCAAAAGATTGGCAGAATATGAACCTTAATCTGTGCCTGTCAGATCTACTTATTGTAAGTAGATCTTGATGTTAATCAGATTATATGTACAGATAGGCTGTATCACAATATCAGTGTACAGAGAGGCTGTATCACAATATCACAGTGTACCGATAGGCTGTATCACAATATCACAGTGTACAGACAGGCTATATCACAATATCACAGTGTACAGATAGGCTGTATCACATTTTCACAGTGTACAGATAGGCTGTATCACAATATCACAGTGTACAGATAGGCTGTATCACAATATCACAGTGTACAGATAGGCTGTATAACAATATCACAGTGTACAGGCAGAAAGAAAACATTTAATTAAGTTTGGTGAGACTATCCACAAAGAGAATCTGAGGTAGAGTCGATGAGTATGATGAAATTACCTTCTGAAACACCTGATACCTTGACTGTGACCATAGGTCAACCTGAAATGGGAGTTGAAAAAAATGAATGAAAACAACAATATTTAGAAATAGATTTTTTTAAAAATTTACAACATTTTGATTCACCTCTAACCAGCATGGAATGACAAAGAGGTATAACAAGGGTTCTTTGGAATGTGATGTTGAGCCTGTGAACAGTGTTATGCAGGCAAGATATCAATCCTAGTAAATCAGTTACAAACTTTAAACATGCAGTAATATTGTCACAAGTTTCAACTAAATACAGCAACTGATGTTGAATTTTTACAACTTTTCCAAAATTTACCATTAAAATGTGAATATTGTTGATGATGATGCCATCACCACTGTCGGTGTTTCTGCCAGAAAAGTGATACCTATGTCTTACCTTTCACAGGTTTGACAAAAAAAAAAAAGACCACCTTATATCACCAGGCAAGCAATGGTATCAACAAAAGAAGACCACCTTATATCACCAGGCAAGCAATGGTATCGTCAAAAAGAAGACCACCTTATATCACCAGGCAAGCAATGGTATCGACAAAAAGAAGACCACCTTATATCACCAGGCAAGCAATGGTATTGACAAAAAGAAGACCACCTTATATCACCAGGCAAGCAATGGTATTGACAAAAAGAAGACCACCTTATATCACCAGGCAAGCAATGGTATCGACAAAAAGAAGACCACCTTATATCACCAGGCAAGCAATGGTATCGACAAAAAAAAGACCACCTTATATCACCAGGCAAGCAATGGTATTGACAAAAAGAAGACCACCTTATATCACCAGGCAATCAATGGTATCGACTAAAAAGAAGACCACCTTATATCTCCAGGCAATCAATGATATTGACAAAAAATAAGATAAAAAAAATAAGATCACCTTATATCACCAGTCAATCAATGATATCGACAAAAAATAAGACCACCTTATATAACCAGGCAATCAAAGATATTTTTTAAAAAGTTTTAATGGAAAACCTCCTCTTGTCTTCCAGGTATTGTACTGCTTAAGACTAGAAATGTGTTCATGGAACACTAATGCCCCACCACAGTGACTAAAAACTGACCTAAATGCAAATAACAAAGGTGTGACAGACAGATGTATGGACATGGATACCAAAATATTATATGCTTATATCTCATTCATGGTAGTACATACAAATCAGTCTGTCTTCCTTGTTCTTTCTGAGGTGTCACATTGAAATATGAAAACTGAAGAAAAATATTAGCTACCCCCATTGTTTCTTAGGAAATCATGGGTGTAGCCATAACTGTTTATCAACAATGACCACTGGCTAATTTGTCTACCAATGGTCTGTGCAGGTAAAATGATTCACTTAAAAAAGCTGTCAGTTCTTGTATCCCAACAAGCTCAAAATCCCAAGGGATGAATTTTTACCCTGTTATAAATCTATGATGAGAATACCTTAAGTTCTGAGACTTACCAGTTTAATTAAGATGTTGGTGAAGATGAAATAATGCTTAACCTGTCTACATATACACATATTCCAATCATTAGGCATTCAAATTAAGCATGTGTGCAAGATGCAATAAGAGTATGACCAAATACTTCCATTTTTAATCTTAAAAATAAACAAACAAAACAAAACAGGAAATATTAAACTCTACCTTCCCATTATAGTCAACTCCCTTCAACAGATATCTATTACAGCTTGTGTCTAATTTTCCCAACCAACATATTTTCTTTCTACAGTAGTTTACCTATTTTAAACAGTCACCTCCACATAATAGCCAAATTTCATTATTTAAGTGGCTGGCAAAGAGAGGATTACACTATCATGATAATGCAGAAACCTTTCCATCCTCAGAGTATGTGTCTTCCTGATACCCCTTAACTGTGACCCACTCAATGATAAGGCCCCTAAGGGCCACAACAGCCTTCAGGATCTTGCCCAGGGACACCTGAAGTAGAAGATCATAACACACAAAATGTAAGGAAATTGCTTCTAGCTTTCTTTTTTTTTTACTTATGCATTGGCAAAATACCTTTAAGCTATTATATATTGCAATTCATTTCCTAGTTCATTAACATAATGTAAATATTTTCATGTAGATTTAAGATTATACTTTGTGTAAAACTTTTCACTCTGTCATCAAGTACAGCCAGAATGTAATCACCAATTACATAGTTCACCTCTATGAAGCTCTGAGCAGACTCCAGCAACCATAGTAACCATAGTAAACATGAAGTGATCTTGATCTATGAAATGTCAGCCCATGTGACAGAGCATAAAAGACATTAAAAAAATAAGAAATCCTTGTTTATGATATCAATGTAAAGGTACTACATTGAGTTGATAAAAGCCAGAGTAATTTGTTGTTTTTTTCTTCTTCTTCCAATCATTGTTCATAAAATCTGCTTAAAAAGCTATTATCATTGTGCACACTTAGAAGCCAGATTCTACAGGGTGGATGTCACAGCCAGTGTGACCACTATTACAAACATAACTTTTACACAAGTACCCACCTTAATTGACCACTACAACCGAGGCTTTACATGAAATGCATGCAGTCACTCTTCTAATGCCTACACATACACACATACAATATATAGATAACCTGTTGAAAGTAACCTATCACACTACCACTAAATAAAGATCATTTTTTCCTACTTTCAACTACACTGGTTTGAAATAGCATTCTGTGTAGGTTAGTATGTAGAAAGCATTCAAAAACAGATCTGGTCATGAGCTAAACGCAAATACTTAAAATGTTTTAGTATAGTATAAAATATAGGTCACAGTGACCTTCTTTGGTTGTAATGGTAAAGTACTAACATACATGTATCCAATTCTCAAGTTTTATGACTCTAATATGAACAGTACCCAAGAAACAAACTTTAAGCACATTTCAAGTCACTGAAGAATGAAATATAAGTCACTGAGACCTCTTTTGCAATGAGGGTATAGTACATCAGGATACATCCCCTCTCCCAGTTTCATGATTGCTGGAAGGACAGTATGCATATAGTATGCCAAAAACCTATGTGGTCATGAGCTAAATGAAAAAACTTAAACCAAAATTACTGTGACCTGTATTCATGATTCAAGGTATAAAAATATGTGTACAGGGTGCAAAAACCTATGTGTTCATGAACTAAATACAAAGACTTAACCAAGAATGTACAAAAAGTTAGCCTCCTTGGCCACCTCCCCAGGGGGCAGGTGCCATGTAACCCACTCCAAATTGTTGCCTAGGTCCTAAGACGAAAGAACAATTTAGATGCAGAGAGGCTGTACATCTGAATATGTTTTTATATATGAGGATGCCAATGCTGATGATGGGGGTAGTATAATAGTTCCAATTTACTTCATCAAGGTGAGTGATAATTACACAAGTCATCTGAATGATCTAAAGAATAAAACACAAGTATCCAACTAATTTTCATACAAATAACAAGCAACAAGAAACTTTCCACAAGATATATTGAAATACTTGGTGTAAGCAATGATAAAGACTTGTTTGATTTTTCAAAAAGGTGTACACATATCAGTGCTTTTGGAAAATCTCTGTTTGAACCCTATTCAAATAAATATGAAGATTTGGGCATATTTCATTTTGAACTTCAGATATTTCAATTCTTTAGTGAACAATATACTAAATAAATATTTTTATGACTTATTCTGGGTTTTAAATTCTTAGCCTATATCAGATTTTATTACCCTCTAATTTGCACCTTTTATGTCCTGCTAATTTTTACTAATTTTTATGAATGTGGTATTTCTGCAAAAATCAGATGTAAATTTCAATGTAATTGTAGATTTTGCTTGCCACTCTAAAACATATTCATAAAGAAGAAACCAATTTTTGGAGTAAAATATGTTTCTTCAATACTCCTTACCCAATCTTAATACTTTAGGAGTACTACCACTGCCTCACAAATCCAGTCCTCCCAGACTACAATTTTAGCTATGACAGCTAAAAATTGTATGCCCATATAGGTGACAGTCAGACAGAATGATCTCCACTTGGTAAAGGGCTTGACACCAAATTCTGTACATACCTCAGTCACTACATGTACTGGAGTGGAGTGCACACTCTCTAAGTCGGATGTAACTGTGGGGAGGGGGAAGGGGGGCTGGGAGGGTGTATCCATATTATGATCGGGTAAGTATTATCGAAGAAATATATTTGACTCCAACAAGAGTCCCTCAAAGGGACTGATGCTCTACTGGCTGAAAAGAATATCCAGGAATTCAAGACAAGACCATTTCTTCCTTTTAACTGTGGAGTGCTGAAACCATCTTTGATATTCTTCAGTGATAAGATTTTCAAATTAGCTGCTGTGGTGAACATATTGGATGTCAACTTGGCACCATTTCATCTAGGACCAACAAGGCATCATAAGAAGCCACAAGTTGATATGACTTTCCATTTTGGAGGAGCAATGATAACAAGATTTTCAAGATGGATGAAGTGGCCATTTTTGACATCAGATTGGCACCATTTCTGTTTAGTACCAACTAGACATCATGAGAAGTCTTTTGGTGAAAGCACATTGTCCATATGACCAGCCATCCAGGAAAAGTAGTGATAACAAGATTTTCAAGATAGCCATCATAAGAAGTCTTTCAGTGAAAACCCTATGCAATATGATTTTCTGTTCAGGAGGAACAACAATAACAAAATTTTCGAAATGGCTGCTGTGGCAGCCATATTGGACATCAGGATGGCAATATTTTCATTAAGGACCAACTGGACATCATAAGAAGTCTTTTAGTGAAAACCCCATGTTAATATGCCCATCCATTTAGGAGAAGTAGCAATAAAAAGATTTTCAAGATGCTCATTGTGGTGGCCATATTGGATGTCCAAGCAGCACCATTTTCATTCAGGACTAACTAGTCCATGGGATGAATGTATGGTAAAGTTTCATGGCAATCCTCCAAGTAGTTTAGGAGGAGTAGCGATAACAAACTTGTACTAACGAATGGACGGACAACGGACATCAGACCATCCCATAAGCTCTTCTGGTCTATGACCAGTAGAGCTAAAAATTGGTTTCTTCTTCAAATACGTTACCTGATCATAATACCTTAGGAGAATACATAAGAGGTGGAGTGAGTTACATCCCCTTACCCTGGAGAGGCCATCTCCAGTCCGCTAAGGTATGTGAGGCAGCTCCTAGATTGAGAACCCAACTGAAGCATTGACTCCATATGATCAGACATGGCTTTAATAAAAAGGAAAATTTTTCTCCCACAAATCCAGTGTTAGTCATCATGCTGCATCCTTAAGACGCTGCCGAATGAATTGGGAAGGTAACCCGTTGTGCTGCAGCAATAAGTCCCACCAGGTCTAACTGAGCTTTCTGGGATGAAAGATCTCTGAGATAGAAGCTGGAGAAAGTCAACTCTGACCTCCATTCCATGGCTTGAACAATGTCAGCTAGGGAACAGTTTTACTCGAATGCAATACTTGTAGCGACTGCCCTAAATTCATGAACCAAAATGTGTAATAAGTTTACTTTATTTAGGGTTAATTCCCTGCATGCAGAGCAGATAACCCCATCTTATTCAGGATGATATAGCCTGCACTGAGATATCATCCTTTCCCTCTTTCAGAGGTAAGAAAAGATGGGATCTCCCTCTTCGCACCTGCTCACTTCTTTTCAGGTACCCCTTCAAAGAGCTCAGTGGATCCTGTAGATGACCTTGAGTTGAAGGGTCCAGTGCGACGATAAAAGACTGATTGCCCATGAACAGGAACCGGTTCTTGGCAATGAAAGCAGGAACTTGAGTGATACTGACCCATCCTGTCGGAAGGGTAAGTAGTTCGGATCAACCGACAAAACATGTATTTCGCTGATTCTGTCTGCTGTAGCTAGTATGAGTAGGAAGCAGGTCTTACATGAGAGGTGAACCATTGAACCTCTCAAGAGCAGTTCAAACAGTGCCTTATTCAGCCAGGTTAGAACACATGAGAGATTCCACTTTGTGCACAGAACCAATGCTTTCAGGCATGTGAAATCAAAGTTCGACAGATCTTTGTTTTGTCCTATATCTTCTCTTCCATGATGACATAATGTGTCAGAAATTGTGGAACAGTAGCCTTTTATCAAGATAGGAGCTAACTGTTTCTGTTCAAAGAGCCAAAGTAGGAAATTAGCTATTTGGGATACTGATGCCTTAAGAAATGTGTTCATGCTCACACCATTGTGAGAAAATTCTCCACCTTCCCTCAGACACTTTCAAAGAAGAGGGTCATCTCGCTTGAGTGATTCTCTCCACCACTTGTTGTAAGAACTGTTTGTTCTTGATGGCTTGTTTAATATAATCCAGACATGCTGGTTCAACAGCTCTGGATTTGGATGAAATGCCTGCCATTGTGATTGCTTGAGCAGATGAGGAAATATCTCTATTTTCCTTTGAATATTCACTACCAGATTTATCAGGTCATTTATCCATGATTTTTCCCATATCAGGGGAGCAATCAGGATTAGGCAAAACTTTGATTCTCTTGCCTATTGTAACACCTTTGGAAGCAGAGGTGTTGGAGGGTAAGTATATGCATCCAAGCGATTCCAATCTATGGAAAGAGTGTCAACAGCTCAGACCTTCGGATCCAGGGCTGATGAGACAAAGGTTGGGAGTTTTGCATTCCACCTTGTCGCAAATAGATCCACCAGTGGTCGATCCTAGCAGGTATAGATGTGACTGAAAACCAAGGGATGGAGAAACCATTCCATTTGAATAAGTTGATTCATGGTGCACATATGAAATGACTGAGAGTGCTTAGGTTTATGACTGGTTGAAGAGTGCTGTTGGCCTTTGGGACCAGGAACAGTCTTGAATAAAAGCCAGGTGATTTTATGTTGGGAATGATATCTACCATCCTTTTCTGAAGAAGACTGCTGATTTCGTGCTGCAATACATCTGCCTTGAACTGGTCTTTGGGGACATCTGTAGTTGAAGGGACTATGGACAATGGAGGAGGTACATTGAACGTGATACTGAGGCCCTCTGAAACCATTTGCTATGTCCATTGATCATCATGGCAAATTTTATTTCCCATTCGAAAATGAAGAATAGAAATGTCCCCCCCCCCCACAGAGATATCTGATAAGGGCGGCATGAGAATGTTGTCATTTCTTGTTATAGGGAGGCTGTAATGGAGAGAAACTGGGGCAAAAACAATTGCCTCCTTTCCGCTTCTTATCCATCTCTGTTCTTGAGAACTGTGATCTTCTATATGTATAGGATCGGTAGGACTGTTTCCCTGTCTGTTCTGTCCTGGGGATGTCCTTTCTATCCTTTTGATTACTTCAATGAAAATATCTTCTCAGCCTCTGAGGCTGTGTCTGTAGGAGATATGTTTCTTTGGTGGCTTGCTTATGTATTTCCTCCACCTGGCCATTGAAAGAAGGTTAGAAGAGAATGGCTGTGATCTTAGCTTGGCTTTGTGGTGGTCTTTTACAAAGATGGAAGTGAAGAGCACTCTACATCTCTTTCCGCCAGCTGTAAATTTGTTGCTGCTGTTAAGGCAATAGCTAGAATGTGCTGTGCAGCTCTGTTTAGTACTCACACAATTCGGGAGACAGACTCCCATGCACATCTTGTGGTAATTGTGGTGGGAGAGGATAAACTATTTTCTGTTTGTTGGAAGATTGCCATTGTAACTAAGTCCAACATGGAGCCTACTGCCACAACATTCCTGACCAACTGTTGTGTGTCATCAAAGGATTTTCAGTCCATTTGTAATGAGGAGAGTTTTGACATTCCCCGGCCTGCAATGTCTCTGTGTATGTGAAATACTGTAGTGTGTTTTATAGAATCTGCTACTAAAATTTGATGGTAGGTGTCACTGCAAAAAAAAAATTCTTTTGAGACTAGGGTCCTGCAACTGTCTGTGTAAGCAACCCAATAGGTCAGTGACTTGACTAGACTGTGGTAGCAGCTTGAACGCCAGTGTGTCTTTATTGATTAGCAACTGATGCTAGAACTCTGGAACAAGCTGTTGACAGAGAAGAAAGAGGAAAACAAATTCTGGTGGTAACAAGTGAAAGACTTCTTTGATTGATGCCCAGAAGGTGGAGTCCTCTCTTGTCATCATTAGGTCTAGCAAAGGCAATGGAGCTTGCGCACATACTTCATCATTTCTAGAGGAGTGTGGTGACATCAATGCCTCTTGTACAGTTGGAGATGTAGCTGGTGAAAACTGTCTAAAGTTGCAGCTAACCATACTAGTAGATCGTCCCGATTGGGATATGGTAACTTCTAGACGATTGCTAAGGAAGTCATCCATTTGAGTGGCATAGGCATGTAAATGAGTTGATTCCATATATTATGTGGGTACTGTGGCACTGAACTCAGCATAGAGTGCACCAAGTGTCTTGTGGCACTATACTGGCAATGCTGATCCATGAGAGTGGGTAGGCATACTAGAGAAAGGCATTCCTTCCTTTAAGGGTAGGAATGACTGTGGTGTTGACCTGTTGTGATACGATACATCTGGCAGAGTCCAGTCATGGCAGAACAGTGCCATTTTATCTCCCGTGACATTGTCCAGTTCTTTATGATGGGACGGATTCGGTAATTTTTGATCCACAGAACCGTCCATGTTTTCATGCAAGACAGTATCTTGGTTGACTTGATTTGATCTCAATCTCACTCATATGTGGTAAGTAGAGATGACTGGCCATTGAACTGATGTGGTATCACGCCTATTGGTTCCTCCAAATGTGGTTTGTCAAGTTGAGGCGGTGAGGAAGGAGCTGGGGTTGTAGCTGTCACTAAAAGAGACATCCTAGATCACTTCTTGGCTGGTGAACCTACTGGATTGTGATACCCATCCAACAGGAAGTCATTGAACAAGGTGACGTCAGCATGAAGTCTAATGGTATCTTCGTCCCTCAGAGTGCGCTTCTGACCTTTCTCTTTCTGTTTTTATAGTGCTCCTACTACTGAGGTCCACTGACTTTCAGTCCAACCAGTGCATGAGTTACATGTATGTCCGGAGTAGCAACCCACGCATGCTGATATGAACTATGGTTGTCTTCCAGTAGTATCTGAGGTACTCACTGAATCTAGTGCCAACCCCTGTATCAAGGGGAGATCACTCTGTCTGACTGCCACCTATGTTTGCAGACAACCTTTAGCTTTCATAGCTAACAATTTTAGCCTGGGACAGCTGGATTTGCAAGGTAGTGGTAGTACTTTTAAGATATTATGATCAGGTAATGTATCTGAAGAAGAAATAAGATGTTTCTTTCAGATCTAGTTATATTAAATAAAGAAAGTGAAAACTAGCCTTTATAAGGTTTTTCTATGAACATTCTTTTAAAGAAACTGAGTAAAAATTAACTACAACAAATTTAAGTGTATATATAGGTGTTGAATTTACTGTGTATAAGACACACCAAACTATGAACAATGTAGATCTGAATCTGCTGTCCCATAATTTGCCAAAAGATCAGGGTCCCTGCTTTTTTTTTGAAGTCATAAGTAGAATTGTTAGAGGATCTACACCAGTTGCCACATGGATCAAATTACAATATGATTGTTATTTATTCTTGATTATTTCCAGTATTTTTGTAAGTTGTGAAGACAAAATCAACCTCAAATTAAGTGCGAATTTTTCTTCTGCTTATTAAAAATAACTCATTCAAAGAGTCAATAATAATAAACAATCATGCAGCAATTGGTTCCATACAGTAACTAGTGCTGACCCTAAGCAAAGTCCCCAATCTGGCAACATGTTATGCAAGAGCAGATCTGGGTTTATATTGTCTGCAGTTGGATTTGCATCATACACGCAAAATATACCAAATGTAATGAGAATTTCTGGGTTGTATTTTTACCTGGAGTATTGTACTGCAACCCAGTGGTCTTGTGATTGTAATGGAAATATCTGGGATGTATTTTTACCTGGAGTATTGCACTGCTACCCAGTGGTCTTGTGATTGTAATAGAAATATCTGGGTTGTATTTGTACCTGGAGTATTGCACTGCTACCCAGTGGTCTTGTGATTGTAATGAGAATTTCTGGGTTGTATTTTTACCTGGAGTATTGCACTGCTACCCAGTGGTCTTGTGATTGTAATGGAAATATCTGGCATCTTTTGGTCCAACCTTGTCACAATGTTATCTACATACCTGAAATCAAACCAGTATAGTGAATAACACAATTTACCAAGAATCAAATATTCATTTTAGATATCATGGAAAACATACCAAAGAAAAATGAAATGGGAACTAACATGCCAGTATTCGTTATTACATTTTCTAAAACAATAAAACTATGAGCCAAGGGCAAATTGTTGGCTTTTCTGTAACTTTCTGTCTGTTTCATGTGATAAATGGTTAAAAATCCTTAAATAATTGAAAGGCAGGATTACAATGTGTTTGTGTGCTACCTAATCAAATTTGATTACAAATGTTGAAATCTGTTTCATTATTGTATTTTTTGTCCATGTGACAACTGAGGTGATGAAAATGCTCCTGATTTGAAGTGAAATTGTGTAATCAAATTTTGTTAATCTCCTGAATTCTGTAGGGAGTAATGTTATCTCAGTTGGTAGAGCATCAGATTCATAATACACAAGGGTCACAGGTCCAGGCCAGCCGGGTAAGCTGCCTCAGTGTGGCCTTGGAAAAGGCACATAGCTCCCATTTCCTCAGCATGATATAGCCAATAATGTGTGTAAGTGCCATGGAAACCAACAAACCAAACCAAACCTGTTTTGGTAAATCTCCTGATTTGACATTTCTGGGCTGTCATATGTTTGAAGAAATGCATTAAAATAAAAGCACTCCATCTAAACATAACATTGTACTCTATACTGTTTTTTTTCAATGTTTTTTTTGAAACCTTATGATCATCACACAAAGAGAGTAGATTTGTTGCCAGTATTCTTCTCCATTTAATACCTACGCTGTGGTTGCAGCATGACCACTAGGTGGAACCCTGCGTAGTTTCTTCACCTGCATTGTTGTGCCAATCAGCATGCTCCGTTTCAGCTTGGCATTCTGGTCTAGTGGTGCAATGACATAACCTGCCAACTCATGGGCCTACAATAATGAAATACAAGCATCAGATTTCTAAACTAGATGTAACATCATTAGTTGATGGTGATATTTTGATGCAATTGTTTTACTGAAATACTGAATTATCTACTATTATATATATATATATATATATATATATATATATATATATATATATATATATATATATATATATATATATATATATATATATATATATATATATATCAGTGGTCAAAGAAACTCTTTTTGACACACAGGCTTTAAAAAAATCACACCCTGACTTAAAATGCACTTCCTATTACAAGACCCAATTTTTTTTTTATTATTTTGACACACCCACCCCTCCTAAAAAATGTAATGGTCAGCCCCTGATACTATTGGTATTGTTCATGAGACTGAATTCACATTCTACTGTAGAGGGGTTCACAACTAACAAGATTTCCAACAATTTCACACTTCATGCATGCTCAGGTGTGGAATTCCGAATAATTGTGGCATACACCTCTGCTCTTGCAATATCTGACTGTATGCCTTCAGCTTTGCCTTCAGGTTGATGTACAGTTTGTGTATTTCATCACAATCTATATGTAGGGATAAGTATTTGGGAACTTTTGAGTAGTTTCATATTCAGAACTATGCAAAAATCTCCATGTTTCTCAATCAAGTTGAAAACAAGAATGAAGCTGGAGAGGCAATGGTCTTTTGGTCCTTTTTTTATATCAATCAGTAAAAAAAAGTAGCTTCAAGTTTCGTAATTAGTTCACATAATATACCTGTGGATGTGTCACAATTACAGAAAACACTCCATATCAACTGAATCAGTGACTACCACCTCTTTGAACTAAATGGCTTAAAAAATATAATGTAATGATCTCAGTTCCTTTAGGGTGAAAACATTGTTTTGTTTTTATAAACCACTGATCCCCAAGCTTAGCTTAACTGTCAAACAATCGCACAGGTATCACTTGATATATTTAACCAGTGATATGTTACCAAGTCAGCATGAGTAATGGAAAGCTTATTATTTTTCATGCAGTACAAGCGTGCACTAATTATACATAACGAATGAAATACAGAGAACAGAAATAGTACTGTTCCCCATTCATAGGTCATGTGCTTTGCTTTGTACACAACGTTTTTAGCCTTCAATACAATTAAGCAGATGATCTTCACAAGGTGGAGGGACCTACAAATGGAGCCCCAGCAGGGGACTGAGCATTAATAATTTACCAATGTATTGAGTGACCTTCAAACTGAAAATGCTGCATTTCGTTGGTTGGCTAATGTTTCTCTGGTCTCTCCTGAGAAATGAGAGCTGCACTCTGGGTTGCTGGGCCTATGTGAGGTTTTCCTCTTTGGTGACCTGTTGCCATATAAGAATGGCTTTGTGATGGTTTTTCAGGACAATAGATGTAGAGAGAAATGCATCTCTTTCCATAAGCTTCAAATAAATGGACACAGCTATGGCACTGGAAAGTGTGTGTTGAACTGCTCTGTTTTCAACTGAACTGTGTTAAAGACCGACACCCAAGTGTGTGTCAACAGGGTTCTCGACGAAAGGATTTAGGCTATGAAAAACAGCTATAGAAACCAAACTGAACAAGGATCCTAATGCTACAACATTAGAATCAGTTGTTGTGTGTTAAGGAAGGATTTCAGGTCCATAGAGTAAGGTTAGACAGTTCAAGGTCTGCAATGTAGCTGCTGAAAGCTGGGAATTCAGAGTTAAAGGTCAGTGAGTGTCGCCTCATAGCATGCCAGTTTAAAATTTGATTAAAGTCACCAGGTGCAAAAAGAAAGGCCTGCTGACACTTGGGTCATCTCATCTTGACCAGAATGTGTCAGTTGCTTGAATGCTGTCTGGTCTTTCTTGACTAAGATATCAATGGATGTGGGAATTGGTGAGATGCCATAGAAGACTTAGAAGGTGAAGACAGACAGAACTCTGAAGGTAGAAGCTGGAAAACCTCATCAAGCAATGTGTGAAAGACTGAGTCTTCTCTGGGCATCATCAGATCACCTAGGGAAACTGGTGCTTCTGAGCTTGAATCTTTGCAAACGGAAGAGTGAGGTGATAAAGGAGCCTCCTGTGAGGAGTGCAGCAAATAAGCTGGCAAAACAGGCCATGTAAGCCAGTGAACAAGGCTTGGAGTCCATCCATATTGGAACATATTTATCAACAGGCATTCACTGCATCACCAACAATCTGGGACTGGTACCACACATCTGAGAATGTGGTGTCATCATAGCCAGTATTGGCTCAGAGCTGGTACTGTAACTGTGTTTTGGCTGTGTGCCAGATGCTGTGTCTTGGTATACAGGAAAAATATATCACTGTACCTGACACCGGCGGTGAATATACTTAATATACTTGGTATCTGGGTCAAAACTGGTTCTGTAACTGTCATAGCTGGGAACCAGGTGCTATTGTCCACCCTCCTAACTTCGTTCACATCCTTGAATTGTGCACCATGTTTCTCACGACCTAATGCGCTTCTTTCAAGATAATGATGTTATCAACTGTGTCACCAGTGTTCTTCAAGAGTGACAGCAAGTATTTAACAAGTAAAATCAGGCAAAATGAGATTTAAACAGGTAATTTAATGTAATTTTAACAAATCAGAATGAAAATCTATATTTTAACTAATGCCTTATTTGTGTCAGACATTTTGGCTTTGAACTGTGCATTATATGCTAAAGATAGGTCCACTGATCACATGTTGGCTTTGTTTACATTTCTTGAACAGGAAAACCCACTTTGGGAATTAATACAATGGCAAAGCCAATGTAAATATTTAGTTTTAATCATGTGGGGTTCTTATACAACATAAGAAAAATTTACACTGGAAATGTATATTCACTATGGACTTTTTCATTTCAGTATTATTTCATTGGAAAAAGAAATATTTAAATTAAAAAAAAAAAAATTTTATTTCAAAAACACGGAGACACTATAAACTAATAATATCCATACCTTGGCCTAACTGGTGCATTCCGGTCAAATGCCATGTGACTTTTTAATCAGTGGCACGAACCATGGACGCACTTCCGGAAATAAGTAAACTTACACACACTTGGAAAAACGTAATTCTGAACTAATGTACATGAATGTCAACAATTTTTGAATGATGATTAAATGAAGTAGATATAGTTGAACACTTTCTATGGTTATATTATAATGAAAGTGTTAAAATTCCCGTTAAGGGCATGAAATATTGCGAATCGAGGATATATCTTGAAGCTGGGACTGGGTATATTGGGAACCCCACTGTACCTGATTCAAGCAGTGGGTATATTTGATATATTTGGCATCTGGGTCAGAGCCATAGCTGGAACTGTCAAGCCAGGTGCTGTATGCTATCTGTGTCTTGAAGTCGTGACTGTGTAGACTGGGAAAATTGATCACCTTACCTGGTCCCAGAAGTTGAACCCAAGGTTGAGGCTGTGCTGGAGCTGGTGGCATCTGGTCCTGAAGTCTGGTACTGGCTCTCTTGGGAAAGATCACAGCCAGTACTGGAGTAAGTCTGTGTTGATTATATCTCTTCTATTCATTCAGATGGGCCACTGTACCATATCATTACTGGCTCAAGGTATTGCAGTGAAAAACTGAACTGCCTGCAACAACAAAAGTGTTGCAGAGACGGCATTGGTAGCATGACCAACGGCTCACATCATGGATCATGCGTTTCCTCATTCTCTCATTTCCTCAAAGCAAGTTGTTTGGCTGTGATGGTCGCCCATATATCTTCAGGCCAGCATGTGCACACATCACATGTATGACCAAAATTGCACCCCATAGAACAGATATACAGTTAGAGTGGTCAGTCATCTGTCAGCTAGAAACTTGAACACTTCATGCACTTAATCCCACCCATTGCACTGACACCTGTAAATTGCACTTAATCCCACCCGTTCCACTGACATCTGTAAATACAGACAGCAGAAAAAAAAGGCATGCACAGGTGAAATCAGTCAAGCATTGCTTTGAACTTACTGTGAAGAGGACACTAGTGATACAAAAAATGTTTATGGAAATTACAAGCACAACCTTACAACAGGCAATAACAGACAATTGCTTGACAGAATTCATAGACATTGTCGAGTACTGTATTTGAACTGAAATACTATTGATCCTTGGGCAGGAAATTAAAGTGGCATCAACACACTTATTGAATGATGAAGTTGGACAACTTAAGTTGTACAATTTACAATATACACAGAGCAAGAAATAGACATAAATATAGCCAGAGTATACTTCCCTGGTAAAACTCCACAAAATCACTCAGTTGATGAAAAGGCACAAGTGTATTCAGTATTTGCATGGCCTCTAGAAAGAATGTACCTCCTAGCATGAGTGGAAGTAGTAGCTGATGACCTTAAGGGTTTGGCGCCAATCCCTCTATCCAAGGGAAAGTCACTCTTGTCTGATTTCCACCTTGGCAAACAGATGATTTTTAGCACTTCTGTTGTTAAAACAAACCTATGTCAAGCTGGATTTGTGAGGTAGTGGATGTACTACTAATGTATTATGATCATGTAATGTATCTGAAGGAGAAAAAAATACCCCAATGAGTCAACCTGTAATGTAACCAGGCACACTGTTCTGTGCATTCAGTGTGCACATCAAACAGCTCTGATATAACACATGCACAAACTACTGATGGTCACTAAAGCTGGATAGTGGTACCATCTGTTTCCAATAATATTTACCATTTATAGCCTTAAACTATCTCTGCCAAACTACCTTGAGACATGAGGCAAGATGATGCAATTTGACTGATTTGTACTCAAAATTAGGACAAGATCATTAATGAGGACTATGCACAAGTGATGACAAGACCATTAATGAGGACTATGCACAAGTGATGACAAGACCATTAATGAGGACTATGCACAAGTGATGACAAGACCATTAACTAGGACTGTGTGCAAGAACCACATATTATTGCAATTGAAGGAACACACACCGCAGGTTATGCTGTTACAGTATTATTATCTAACAAGCAAATGTGCTGTAAGAAGGAAATTTCTGTAAATATTACCCGATACAAAATATCACATTAAATAAATTCTAAATAAGATTGAATATTACATATCTGTGTTAAAGACTGAACAGAGAGGATTTATATTACAGACCACTAAAAGGAAAAATATTTTCTGGAATATAATGTGAATTTAGTCTGACTTAGAGCTACATGAATCAATAATACACATACCACAATGCTCCAGCAAACTATATTAGAGGGGCAGAGTGCTCTGTCCTTATTTCCAAGCACCCCTCTATTTTTTGCTGTGCACGTTTTTTATAAAGCGCCAATACTTTTACATAAATTGCCATCCTTTTTTGTAATCAACATTGTTAAATTTTGTTCTAATCTTTGCCTACTTATAAAGTGTAGTCAACAGTAAATGAATTTGGATGTCTTCTCTCCTTACTACTAATCTGAATTGGCAGGAGTGTACACAGTGGTTAATGCTGAGTGTGGATCATGCCAATTCCATTAACCAAATGCCCACAAATGAACAATTTAAGAACTTACTAGACCAAAAAAAAGAAGGTTCATGAAATCAAAGGAAGCCAACAGTGTTTTTCACATATATATGTTATGGTTGCAAAACGTATCAAAACAATTACAACACTAAATGAATCTATCATTCTGCTCTGGCATAGGCAAAGTTAAGAACAGAATTTGTCATATTATGGTTACTTAACAGGCCTAGAATTTAACATAAATCTCCTAGTTGCCCGAAGGACTAGTAGAGTGAGAAATTTACTAGTCCTGATGAATCTTCACTAGTTTTTTCCACAAAACAATGTCAGACAATGTCTGAGGCTAGTAAATTTCCTGTCG
Organism: Margaritifera margaritifera; assembly: GCA_029931535.1. NCBI lineage: Eukaryota > Metazoa > Mollusca > Bivalvia > Unionida > Margaritiferidae > Margaritifera > Margaritifera margaritifera. The sequence continues at coordinate 315,172 of JAQPZY010001570.1, forward strand.
AACTAGTAGTTTTCATAAATTTTTAATAGTTGAATGGCTAGTAAAGTTTCAGTTGTTGCCAGTCAGTAATTATTCATGCGATCATAGGTAATTTTCAAAAATCTAAATGAATGGATGATGTCAAAGTTTTCCAGGAGCTAATTGTGTAACTCCCGGTGATTCAATTGCTCTCTAAAGGGTTAAAAATATTAAGATTTGACTTATATTTCAAAACAAGGCTCGATAATATATTTATCTGTTGTGATTGATTTATAAGGTAAAGTTGTATGTCAAAGACCATAAACCAGACTTATGTACTTGTCAAACCACCAATGTAGTGCCATGGTCATCCAAATCCCTATTATGATTAACCATTCCATATTTAAAGGATTAGCAATCATGGAGACACATATTTCATTCAAAGGTTCGCATTGTTTGTATATTTGTTGTGAAAATCCACATAATGCTGATACTGTCATAATGAGAAATCTTCTTAACCTTATTTCACTGTAGCATGATGGGTACTGCCTGAAATCATTTGTCTGTGAAATTGTGATATGTAATGACCAAGGTGAATGAGGTCTTTGCTTTTTCTCTAATTAAAATTATTCTTCTTTTCTCTAGATGACATGGCTCTAAACCCAGTCATCTTTTTTTACCATTAATTTCTGGATAACCAGTCATTGTTTTCCTGTGAACCTGTAGTAAATAATTTCAAGTCGGTTAGGTGGATTTCTAAAGCAAGATTTATACTTTTGGATTATGAATGATGATATAATTTAAGAAATAAAAGTGTTGTTAATCTGGATATGTGTCTGACATTGTTTTGTGGGAAGGACTAGTGAAGATTTAGCAGGACTAGTAAATTTTCCAATCTACTAGTCCTTCTGGCTACAAGGAAATTTATGTTAAATTCTAGGCCTGGACAAGGATATTACTATTTACCTAAGATTAACTATTTTTTCAATCCAATATGAAGAACTGTTTAGAAATATCTTAGCTCTTTGTGAAAATGAGGTGATTAATCTCTAAGAACCTAAGAATGTGTCTTCGGGGAATTTAAAAGAAGTGTCCATTATATCTGGTAATTCCAAATAGCAAGGCTCACTGAAGCAAAGAATCATTCTATTAACTTACAGCATGGAGAAACTTTTCACTGAGATAAGTTCTACCTTGTTAGACCATTTGTAGGACTGTATGAGCTGTGAATACAGTGGAGTTTTGTCCGTGGCAGGGTCTATGCTCAAGTGAACACTGTTTGGACTGTTGCTACTCAAGGGATTTAAACTGTTCCCAACTTTCTCAAGCTCACTGCAAAATTAAAGAACAGAGTAAGTGACATGGTTATGCATTGAAACATACATATTCTTAATGATCTGAAAAAACCCTGGTCTCTTCATAAATTTTTGAAGCTGTTGGGGTATGCATGAATTGATGTTTAAAGTTTTAAAACATATTTTTCTTTTTTAAATTATAGTGTCATATGTATGCATGTCTTGCAGATCCCTCCAGTACTTTATCAGAGCACCTTCAACTGGTGAGATAGGGTGATCAACCCGACACTCCCTGACCCTGATCATGCATTCAAGGTGTATTGGGATTTCTATATTTACGACCCACCACCTATCCCAACACTAAGTAGGGGAGTGATGAGAGATGTGTGAGGTGAAGGAAACCTGAGTATCCAGAGAAAACCACCATGCCAATGGAGGGAAGGTGGACCCTTCAGATGTATCACTTTTGTGCCATTCACTGGGCTCGAACCAGGGTGGACCCTCAGATGTATCACCTTTGTGCCGTTCACTGGGCTCGAACAAAGAGACATTGGTCAGCGGCCTAAACCAGTTTGTGCTTCAATGAGCCAGAGAATCAGTGCTTATAATCACATGGCTATTGACGTACCCTCATAGTATTATTTAATGATACCTAACCAAAGTTCTTCTCTGTTGTTGAGTTAAATAATACTCCAAAGAAATATCTATTGGTGTGCATCAGAGATGCACAGCAACATACCTGGTCTGTGACTTTAGTTTTTGTTGAGCAATGAGAACAAAGTGTCTTGGCTAAGACACAACATAGCAGTAAACCTAGCCTCATCTGGGAATCAGCATGATAACCACTGAGCTACCATGCCTCTCTACACTCCACTCCTTAGAAATATTTTTACTAAAACAAAATTAGGATTAGCACCTGGAACAGTTACAAGGTAAGTCACTGATCATATATTTTAACAATTTGTCAAATATGAGGGGTTTTTTTGTATGATAAATTAAATTACAAGTACATATCATCAATACTTTTGAAGGAAGAATGGCAATATATCATTTATTTATTATAGCAAACATTAGTTTATTTCTGCTTTTATGGCATTTCTGTGGTAAAACAGAGACTGACAAATTAGAAAAACTCCAGTTTAGGGCCTTAAAATTTGTGTGCAATGGTTTTGACAGGAATGCCAAAGTCAATAAAGACGAGATAAGTGTCTTAAACAAAACGAAGCTGTATAATCGCTTTTATCAACATTAGTATATTTTTCTTTGTTTCGTTAAAGAAATAAACTCCAACTTTAACTGACTTCAGCAGTCCCTGGCTACCATCACATTTCAACAAACTGAAACATATGTCAATGGAACTTGAAAAATGTGTCCACTTGCTTGTGTCAGAATTTTATTCTGTTAGGAAAAAGACATCAGAGTAAGTATAGTCCGACTAAAGCAATTAGACTTTAATTTGTGGAAAAGTGTTAATATGAGCTGCCAAGTGTGTGAGATATTCCTGAAAATGTGGCCTCTAGTTCCCGTCAGTCGAGTGGGGATCACGCTACACAACGCCACTTATTTAAGTAGTAAGACGTAGCACCCAAACATCATAAATATCAGGGTGGACGTCATACATTGTAGAACTACCATAGAAGGCATTGTCATATAAAATAGTCATTCGAGACTTTTACTAAAACTTGACCAGCATCAAAAAAGCTGGGCGTCAAGCTTAAAATCTGTTTAATACATAAGTTTAAGACAAATGTAACAAATTAAAGATCCAAGATATGAAACTACTGTAACGAAAATCTGGTGCTACGAAAATAGGATACTATCAACGGTGCTCGTACTTAAAGTCATTATTCACTGCAAGCAAGGACTTCTGAAATTCATTAAGCAAGGCTTTTTCGTTTCCTTGAGAATCTTGAAATCCATCAGCTAAATTATCAAATACTTTTGTCACGCTAGCTCTTAGCTTTTGTGTAAATTTTATTGCTTCAATTAAAGCGTCCGTTTGATAATCGGCCATTGTTTCCTTTAAATCTGAGTTCACAAAACACTTCTTGTCTATATTATTGCCTGTAAAGTGTCTTTTTAATCAAGATAAAAGCTAATATCTAAACACAGAGCACGGTTCAGTGATTGCATCAGTACCAGACTAATAATACCAAATCAAGATAGGATAAGATATGTAGTCGGCATGACTAAAACAACAATTTTACATAAGCTCTAGTGATTTTTTTTTACCGACATGACATTAAAATAATAAAGACATTCAATCAACATGATCTAAAAGACACACAAACAAAGCAGTAATAATATGTGGCGATATGTGGGGAAAAATGGCATTAGGGGGACAATGGAAATTAGCATTACGGTCGCCACTTTGGCACTTAGAGGAAAAGGGAAGTTTAACATTGGAACAACCAGGGTCGGCCCTAAGGGTAGGCGACGTGTGCCCCCGGGGGGAGCGCCGAATGCAAAGTTCGCACAGGGCGCCATTTTCCCCAGGGCCGGCCCTGGGCTTAACAGTAGTATAACACTTGGTGGACATGGGGAATTTAACATTAGTCCTTAACGTGACATATTCCATTTTCCCCATAATTCCCATTCCATATGTTTAACGAAGATGGGAGTATTGGAACAATGGGAATTTAACATTACGCCTCAATGTTTCAATATTTATAGGGACAAGGCGAAATGTAATGTTAAAACTACACCTAATAACCAACACGCCGTTTGACTAACCAACACCCATTCCCCTTCTGACCAACACCCACACTTACTAACCAATACACAGTTTTGACTGACCAGCAACCATTCGTCTACTGAATAAACACCCTCACTTACCAACCAACGAAAAGAGTACAAATATAGACACTATACACACAAAAACACTTACATACCACCACACAAGGGTAAGAGTGGTCACACACACACACACACACACATACACACACACTTATATACTATCATACACAAGGGTAGTAGTTCTCACACACTATACACATAAACATGTATGAGGGGGCTTAAGTTTTAGTTGTGAAAGACATACAAAACAGGAAAAAACAAATATTGTCAAGGATTGAGTAGTATATCTCTGTTTCTGAGAGAACTGGGTGGCCCAGAAATGGGTCGTTGGTTGTTGTCCTGGATCGTTGATGTTATAGATATCCAGAACAACTGCACCTCCCTGGTCGGGCTCGACAGCAGGGGCACATCTCGTTGTAGTTAGTCAATCTGCCGACGAAGACGGAGAGCCTAAAATAAGATTCATCTACCTCCACCTTTCGATCTTCTGTTTGTGGAATTAATAGTATGGTGTGGCACTTTAGCGACAAGGGGCATCCTATGTTAAACAGGGTAAAAATATTATAGAGTCGAATGGGAAATTAACATTAGGCCGCCATGTTGAAATGTATATGGAAAAATGTATTGTCTAAAAATTGGATCATGGTTTTTTTTTCGTTTTTTTTTATTTTTCACAGGATGAGTCTGTCTGGTTAGAAATGGTGACAATGTAATAGATCACGTCTGTTTTGGCGATAATAGATGTTTCTAACTAAAATAAATATTACGTCGTACGTTTATTGGAATTGAGAGAGAGAGAGAGAGAGAGAGAGAGAGAGAGAGAGAGAGAGAGAGAGAGAGAGAGGGAGGGAGGGAGGGAGGGAGGGAGAGAGAATATATATAATTGTTTCAAACCCGAATGGCTCTTTTTCACACCCCGCCTCCTTGAGGTATGGGGGCCAATAGATAGACATATAAGTCACTTATCAAATAGAAGAGATATTACCCATCAATAGTGACAATCGGACTCCCGATGTCCATAGGTTTAACAGGATGGGTGATTATAGGACCAATAGGACCACAGGGAAATTAGCTTTAAGATATCTTTTTTTTTTAGAATTCTAGCGGCAAGGGGAAATCCTATGTTAGAAATGTCTATAGGTTTATCCGTTATAAATCCTGTATGAAGTTCAAGAGGTGAGTTTTAGAATTTTGACTATTTCTAATAGCATTTTTCCATAAGTCAGGCAAAATTTTCATTCATCGGTTTCTAACATATCTTAGATATGCCAGTAGCTATTTTTTTTAAAAACTGACTGATTTCAACTTAACTAAATTAGACGACGGCTGAATTTCATCTGATGCAATTTCAATTGTTAAGGTGGTAAAATTGCGTTAAAAATTCTGATACCGACTTACTATTTTAAATTATAACAAAATCGTGCTTTAGACGCCCAGTTCAAAATATTACCGTCGAGATTTATTCATCTCTCTGTGTGTGAAATATCTTATTGATACCTAAAAAAAAAAAAATAAATCAAGACACTTTGGTTTTTATAGCATATATTCCCTTTGAATAAATTTACAATAAAATTTCAAAAGCACATCCCCAAAGTATATTTTTCTATAAAAAAATATTTTGCGTCAGTACATGTTGTACTAGGAATACAAGGTGACGTTAATCAAGAAAATACATACACTATTGGCTGCACACAGTACAGGAATCCAATCCGTTGAATCTCCTATTATTTAATTCAGAGGATATTGCATTTCTTCTCATAAAGTTGATGATACCGTCTTCCAAGGGAAGTAATCCATATGAATGAAAATATTCCATCTTTGTCAATCTTGGTATATTTCTTTGTACATTTCAACATATTCACTTTCCCATCTGGGTATACTGTGACCAATGCCCCATTTCGGTCCACTAACAAAACGCGACATTCATATAAAGGTAGTCCTTCCGTTGAGAAACCAATGTATTCCTTAAAAGTTTTTCTTTTCTTCCGAAAATGAACCTTTCTCCTGATTTGTGAGTAAAAGATTTCTCTCTGACCCCTGACGTGTTTGTGCCATTGATTACTATAATAGCCTGTTTTAAATTTAAGAAAATGCAACTCTTTGATTTTCCGAATCCGATATGATTAAAAACATGTTTTTGAATTGTATGGTGATATTGTTCAATTTCTATAATTTCTAAATATGAGCGCCTCTTTTTGTAATAAGAAGGTTGATGTAATCCAAATCCACCCACGTTTCCTGTGCTGTTTAACTCCCTTTTTGTAATAAGAAGGTGGTGGTAATCCTAAGCCACCAACGTTTTTACTGATGTTTCAGTCCCTCATTTTGTAATAAGAAGGTGAGGGTGGTAATTCAAATCCATCAACGTTTGTAACACTGTTTGAGTCCATGGCATAATATAGCTTATAACATATATTCTGGGTTGGGTTTATATATATATATATATATATATATATATATATATATATATATATATATATATATATATATATATATATATATATATATATATATTCTCGTAAATAAGAGTTACAATGAAAATTCAAAAAAATAATCCCAAATGTAGATGTAATGTTTGCGTCAGTGCATATTCTAATACACTATTGTCACATACACACATAGGAATCCTTGTAAAATCGCACAGGATTGAATTGCGTTGATATAACGATAATAGTATTTTCCAGTCGTCTATGGAATGTTCTCAATGAAAATACTCTATTTTTTATTTTACTCTGGCACATTTTTCATTCATCAGTTTCTTACGATATGCCAGTAGCAATTTTTTTTAAAAAAATGACTGACTTCAGCTTACGTAAGGCACCGTATACAACTTAAACCCAGTACCGCTCTTGTGTTATAGTATATACTTATGTTTGTGGGTATAGTGTGTGTAAGCACTCCCACCTTTGCTTGCGTGTGATTGGCAAAACACTCCATGTACGATACATAATTTCGATGTAGTTTAGTTTTTACCGTTTTTAAAAAGAATAAATGGAACTCCATATTTTGATATGAAAGTACCCCAAACATTACACCAAGCCTGTTTGTTTGTTGATACAGTGTAATCATCTCCGTCTATAAACTAGGATACTGCCAAAGTTCGTAGGTTAGCAAATACAAAATGTGTTATGTATAATTTTTCTGTTGCAGTTGTATACAATTTAGTGCAAAAAACTGTATAAAGGCCAATTCGGGTTTCGAAAGATGTATTGACTCTCTCTCTCTCTCTCTCTCTCTCTCTCTCTCTCTCTCTCTCTCTCTCTCTCTCTCTCTCTCTCTCTCTCTCTCGAATGTACCAGTAATTTTATCAAGCAAAACAAATAAGGCAGCTACTGGACATTCGATCTGAATAAAATTTTGCAATATGACCAGACATCTTAGCACGCTAAATTTTGCTAAAACAATCTGCGCCTAGGTGCCTAGGTACAAAAAAAAATTCCTCGTAAGACAAACTCTATAAAATGCACACCGACCGACTTTTAGTCAAGGTCAATGTGTTTATCAAGCTATAGTGGCTTTTCTTAACTTTGTATCAAACTGATGAATGAAACATTTGCCTGACTTATAGCAAAATACAAGTGACAGCCACTATGGGGCGCAATTTTTAGTGAGAATCTTATTTAGGATAGCCAAAATTCCAACACTCCTCTCTTAAATTTTATACATCATTTGCAAAGGATAAACCCATAGACATTTCTAAAATAGGATTTTCTCTTGTCGCTCGAATCTTACAACAATGGTGACATAATGTCAAATTCCCCTTGTCTATATCACCACCCACCATGTTAAACCTATCTATATTTCCCCCTTGTCCCCAGAATCGTGAAAAAATAATTTTTTAAAGCAAAAAATGGAGGCCTAGTGTTATCTTCCCCTTGTCTCTATGATCACCCATCATGTTAAACCTATGGACATTTTTAACATAGGATAATTTGTTCTCAATTGTATGACCTTGTCTTTTGGGTCACGTGAACTAACCACAAGAATGCGTCTGATTCTACCGCCGGTAGGACAAAAAGACCGTTTTAAAGACCGTCTACTGCACATACCGTTTTATAGCTGAAACCTACCACTTTTGAAAATTACAAGATTTTTTTAATGGAAAAAAGAATGAAAAAAAAAAAAAAAACCTCGGTATTTTTACATGTTCTATCCACTACAGAAACCATCCAGAACCAGCCTACTGGTGACCATAACTATTACAATAGTACAGAGACCGGTGCAATGATGCGTGCTGAATAGTTGAATTTAAAAATTGCTATATAATGGCTAACATATGTACACAACAAGCTGTAAATCGATTACCCTATTGTTGTAAGTTGGTGAGTTTAGAGCCAAAGACAGGATGTTTTTTTCTGAGGTGTTATAAGTAATAAAGGGTTAAAAGGTGGTCCATCATTATTTTAAAAAGCGGCCAACCTTTGGCGGAGGCGAGATAAAAAGGAGACCGACCCCAAACGATTTTGGCAGAAACACTCAAGTTTTTGGATTTTTGTATGAGGAATATTTTATTTAAGGGAAGCTGACTAAGAAATATTACTACATGTACAAGTTCAGTAATGCTTGAAAATCAGAGTTTAAGTGTGTGCTGGTGTGTAGCAATGGTCCTGAGTTTACATTTGTTTATTTCATGCAAAGTGGATTTTAGGATAGTATATGGAGGAAGAAATTATGTCACCAGGTATTACGCAGACACCACTGCATATGAGCAATGCTTCTTCTGTAACACACCCACTTTGAAGGCATTTTTTTAGACTGGATCAAAAGTCGATAAAGTGACACTTGTAGAGACTTTGTTTGCAAATTTTGTGGCAGAGCACAATTTACCTTTCCTCATTGCAGATCATTACTAGACTGGTTAATGTTATGTTTCCAGACTCAGAGATTGTACAGAAATTTTCATGCCAGCGTACAAAGACACCACACATTGTCATTCAGGTCCTAGCCCCCACCCCCACTGGGACAGAAAAGTTGAAAATATGTGTTGGAATCAGAAGTTTAGTGTCATTACTGAGAATACATATTTTGGCACAAATGCACTTGTTTTGTTTTAAATCCCTTAAAATATATAAAATGTATGTCAATAAAACAAATCGACTGATTTAGAAGCCAATCTACTGATACAAATGTTGAAACCTACTGATCTGATGTACTGGTTCTGTCACATGTATGCACAAGATACACTTTTGAGTCTCAAAAACCGACCAACACTGTCCGGAAGGCTGGCAGGTTATAAGTACAAGCCTCGTGTTACATTATGTTTTATAAGTACAAGCCTCGTGTTACATTATGTTTTATAAGTACAAGCCTCGTGTTACATGTTTTATAAGTACAAGCCTCGTGTTACATTATGTTTTATAAGTACAAGCCTCGTGTTACATTATGTTTTATAAGCACAAGCCTGATGTTACATTATGTTACTCTGTGTAATGGTGCAAGTGGAGGAATTTAATATCTAATCAATTTATACTTTGAAAGCTGCCAAGGTAACTCCATTGCATAAAGCTGGAACAAACAATGATGTAAATAACTACAGACCCATCTCTATTTTTCCTGGTCATTCCAAATGACAAGAAAAACATGTACATTATTCTTTTATCAACTATTTGAACACGTATAAGCTTATGCATGATAATCAGTCTGGCTTTCGGAATGTAATTTGGGTAATGCCTCTAATTCAAACATAACAAAACTTTTCAGACTCCAAAAGAGGGTATGCCATTTAATTCTAGACCAATGTATAGACAGTTTTCAGGACGCAATGAATTACATAAACATGTTAACAATATATGAAAGAATATTCTTTGGAAAGGCTACGTTTATGTATAAAGTGTCCAGAAAAGCCATTCATATTTACCTAAGCAATATTTTTCACAAAGAGATGCTGATGGTACTCCAAATGGAAGGTATGTTAGAAGTAAAAATTACATTATACCAAAGCCAAAGAAGAAATTTTTTTAAAAGATCTTTCAGTATACTGGTAACTGGTATGGAACACCATTCATAGCGACATAGAGCAGGCTCCATGCATTTCATCTTTATCAATATCTTAAATGGATGAAATATCAATATCTTAAATGGATGAAATAGTAAGACAGTCGAACAGTTCTAAGTAATATAAATACCTCCTGCTTTTCTCTGCTTATACATCTTTTTCACAGATGAATTTTTCAATATAATATGATGTTTTATATATTGTTATGTGCTCTTTGATGCTTGTGCATGTGTTACGGGCTTGAAAATTTGTTTGATTTTCATAATAACTCAATTCTTTGGTGTTAAGCCAAATTTTGTGACATTGTACTGTATATACTGTTTATATTGTACATAACAGAAGGTCTCAATGTAGATTAGTTCCTGTAACTAATTGAGTTACCTTCTCTAAATAAGTCATTATTGTTGCGTGAGTACAAACACAAGATATTCTCTACACTACTTTTATTATATACAGACAATGATATTAACTAAATGAAGGCCCAACACCAAGTGAACATAAAGGTGGGAGAGTAAAAAATAAATGATGTACACTATAAGCATTCTGTAACTAATTGGACTCTAATTAGACTGACCCTAGGTCTTACTAGCTTTAAAGCTGTCAACCTTTATCTGTGTCTCAAACTCCAATTACACATGGCTGTGCCTCATTAACTGATACTACATCTCCCCCTCTGAGATCAATAAATCGGTGACCTGAAGAAATCTGAATGTACTATATGTATATAGTTGTTGGTGCTATTCTTGATATGAACAGTTCTATCAGTCCTAAAGAAATCTAATAAAACTTTTTAGCTTATACAATACACTTTACAAGTCTAACCTTTTTGGTGGAATAACAAGTCGATTTGATCTTGTCCTATAACTATGATTTGAACTTGTCTTTGGTGTTTCTGACGAATTATTTCCATTTTCCGCAGATTGTTTTTCATGTCTACTTATTTTAGAGTCATGACCGCTCTCAGTGTTGTTGTTCAAACCATCACTGGTTTCATCATTTAACTGTTGCAAGGTCTTATTTTCCTGCACTCTTGTAGACCTACTTGAAGGTAGCTGAATTAAATGTCGTCTGTTTCTGCGTAGACCACCCGCAGGGATATGCACAGAGTATGATCAATGACCGCGCGCGTTTTTTTCTGGATCGGTCCTAATTCCCGTGGAATCAATAATGTGCCCACACGAACTTCACCGAGGCTCTAGAAAACTCACATTTTTCATTGAGCTTAATTCCTGTCCCTGAACTATGACATTTGCTATCCAGGGTTTCGCTCCAGAATGAATTCCGCCAAGAAATCCATAAGATTCAGGATTATCGGGGTTCTCTATCTCTGAAACATTTTTCTTAGTTCCGCACATCAATGCGAAGTGTCCCATCTTTGAACATTTATTGCATATTGCTTTTCTTGCAGGACATTTGTCTCTGCTATGAGGATTTTCCCAACATCTGTCACATCTCCGCATGCTTTCAGCACTGTAGTTCAATTTGCTATTTCTCCATAGTTGACTGAAACTGTGTTTATTTGAAGCAACATTGTTGCTCTTTTGTGGATTGGAACTGGCTTGGTATGGTACCTTCTTTGTTGACTTTATTCCATCAGCATTCAAATGGGAATTTACGTGTATCCCTCCCTGGATTAGAGGTTGCTGTTTTTTCACGGCCTCACTCTGTCTAGTTAAATTGATTGCTTTTTCTAAGGTAAGTTTGCTATCAAGTTGGAGTTTTTCTGCCAAATGCGTGTCTCTCAGTCCAACACCAATTCTGTCTCGAATCAATTCATCTTTAAGAACTCCAAATTTGCAGTATTCTGCTTGACAATGTAATGATGTAACAAATGTATCGACGGATTCACCTTCCTCTTGTCGTCGCTGGTTAAATTTAGCTCTTTCGAAAATATCATTTCTTTTCGTGATGAAATACCCTTCGAATTTCTCTCTGACAATTTCATATTTCTTTTTGTCGTCATCATTTAAGCCAAACGAAGAAAATATGTCATCCGCCTGAGGCCCCATAGTATAGATCAGAGTGTTCACTTGCGTTTCTTCCTCCTTGTCATTTAATCCAGAAGCAAGTCTAAACTGCTCAAATCTCTGAATCCACTTTGACCAAGACTCTAGGTTAGAAAACTTAATTTTTTCTGGACTTGGAACTTGGAATGTCGCCATTGCTGGAAACTGTTTGGTAAATTAAATCTGAACTGGAACGTTCCTTTTGTGAAAATGATTCTCAGTTCGATTATATCCAACTAGTGCTGATAATCCACTGTGTCCTAGGCATATCCCACTTCTGCCACCATGTTGTGTGAGTATGTTGGAACAAACACTAGATATTCTCTAGACTACTTTTGTTATATACAGACAATGATATTAACTAAATGAAGGCCCAACACCAAGTGAACATAAAGGTGGGAGAGTAAAAAATAAATGATGTACACTATAAGCATTCTGTAACTAATTGGACTCTAATTAGACTGACCCTAGGTCTTACTAGCTTTAAAGCCGTCAACCTTTATCTGTGTCTCAAACTCCAATTACACATGGCTGTGCCTCATTAACTGATACTACAATTATTATTATTATTATTATTATTATTATTATTATTATTATTATTATTATTCAGTACCATTCTCAGAAATACCCCACCCCCAGTAAATATTAAGTGCTAAATCCTAAATATGTTCTAGCCATTTCTGTTGCACATTGGCATAGCAAAAGAAATATGTGTTTATTTACCAACTCAGAACGAGAAATCCAACATATAATTCATTCAAGATACTTTAAATACTCTAAAGACACGTGATCGATTAACCAAAGGCTCATGTAGCTGCAACTTGGAAACAATGAAGAGGGTGTCTCATCGTTACGAGAAAAATAAAATGTACATTAATCATGTTAATAAGCATGTGCACGTGCATCACGAGGTGTATGCGCAGGATTCACTTACGCAAGTAAAACGACCGACTTTGCCCTGTTTTACTACCGGCGGCGAGAATAAAAAAAAAGTGCAAAACATCTGTATTCCGTACCAAGCAACTTACATCCGCCGGCAAGCATTTACTAGATCAAACTAGAATCTAGTCTGGTCCCCAGTTTCGTATGCCCCCTGTATTTCTAAAGGCATCACTGTATTTAGATGGCTGCTGAACAAGAATGTTTTTTTGAAACGCTTTTTTGTCCTTATACCTTATGTAAACTCAAATTATGCAACATATATACTACAAATTTAAAACACGCGGAGGATCTTGACATGTGTAAACAGGCCAAATTTTTCCTTTCGAAAAGGACAAACAATCGCCGTGGACTCGCCACAGCAAAAAAAAAAAAAAAAAAAAATACAAATAAAATAAAAAAATTTAAAAAGCGGAAAAAATATCAGCATTTCCATGAATCTAATGTTGTAAATTTATATCATGCGATGGATACATTATTCCTGTACACCGATGTAAATCTCTAAAAATGCTTTCTGATCAAGTTTCACTTGAAATCAAGCCGGAAACCTCACCATGCAATTTCTCGAGAAAGAGCGCAGCTATTTGGAATTCGTACTTGTTGTACGCAATTTCTCGAAAAGAATCTTATACCAAATTGTCGCCCAACGGTAGCACTCGCCAGTCCATCGTTGTTTCCGTTCACTTCAATATAAGATATACAAAGGTTTCGTTGGTTGTGTTAACGATGTTTTCCCTATTACGGAGAAGGTTTACCAACCACAGACTTTATTCAAGAAATGCTTTTAGAACAGAAGAATACAGAAGTCAAACAGTATGCGTGCTATTCTAAAGCATAATGTACAAATTTATGTGTTATATGAGAGACATCTTTGGGAAATGTGCCTCGGACAATACAAACTTTGCGGTTTCAGTTACTCAGAATTTGCAATTATGAGTTTATGTCAAATCCAGAAGACAAATTATGTGAACAGCTCGTTTAGAATTATGCAGAAGCTCATAAAAGAAGGGCAATCATTTATCTGGTAAAATAAATTAAGTACTGTACTCCCCATATAAAACCAGCAGAATCCTAGGCAGTGAACAGGAAAAAAAAAAAAGGTCACCTGATGATACTTGTCAGTGAACTAATAAATCTCAAAATATTGTTTTTACAATTCCAAATCATCATAGAATAATTATATTTCTCTAAATTTCTTGTGAAAAGTTCAATACAGTATATACTTTTTCAGTTTTACCCTTTTTTGTTTTAGTGCTGATATCTTTTGTGACATAACAATATCAAATTCTTTTTTTTAAAAGGAAAAAAATGATAAAAGCACAGACAAATGAATATGTTTATGTAGGGTGAAGGATGTTACAAAAGTCTGAACTGTGAACATCATGTTGATCAAGTTCAACATCATGAACATCAACATACGACATGCAAAAAAAAAAAAAAAACTTGCTGGGGGGGGGGGGCGGCGCCTTATTCTAGCAAAAAACAACCGCATCTGTACAAGATTCAAGTGCAAATTTTGTATGAATCTTTTATTTTTACTACATTTATTTAATAACCGTATGTATCAAGCAAGTTTGATACTGCATTGTAACAGTAATGATAAAACCAAACTGAGTATAAATATCGTTGCTACCACTAACAGCTGTTCAAGGGAGAGAACTGGTATGCATTTCCGGTTAAAATGAGCAGGGTGGTATGTTAAAATACAGTTCTATTCCCATGAAAGGAAGAGAAATCATATAAATTTCTTGACACATTCCATATTTAGATACATAAATAAAATCTCTCCTGATTGAAACCTTCCCCGATCCAAACAGTTTCACGATTTTTCATGAAACTTTTCCCTGAGCCATATAAAATTCTTATCAATACCGTGGGGTTTCAAAGGAAAGCTACATGGTTTCCTATGCACAGATGATGACATAATATTTTGACGCCATCCATGAAATAATCCATTCAGAATTAAAAGAATGGGAGCCCCGTAAACAGGGGTACCATCTCTGTACAAACATAGTAAGATGGTGATATTCTGCTGACCGAAGCGCCCCCTGGCTTCGTTATTATCGTTACACAATAGAAAAAACTATCTGCACAGCAACCATTCAATGCATTAGAGACGAATCCAAAATATTCAGAATGATGTCAACTCAGCTAAACATAACATGCACCCATCAATGCCATTACAGGTTTGTTGGCAGATTTATCGGACTACAAAACACCATAAAAAAAGGAAATTGTTCCATAGTGTCTTTTTGTATGGTGGCTGTGTACTAAATTTTACAAAACTATATGCACGGCTTCTGTTTGCTTACATTATTCACACTGTGACAGGTGTCTGTCTCACAGTTTGGATTATAATAATTATGATATGGTGTGCAAACAATTAGAGGCTACTCTGTGAATGATTGGTTCTCCCAAGAGAAAACATTTTTACTTTAACAGTCCAGAATTTTGTTTACAAGAGACAGCCATAATATAACCAAAGAAATATCATCTTCCAACATACATATCAATCACTAGTCGAGTGGAAATATGTTGACCTGTTATGCAAAAGATCCAGGATCAAATCCCACTCTGTGCTCTTTTTTTATATTTTTAGTGTATGCTTTGTTATCTTGAATTAAGAAAAAATTATATTACTCAGATTTACTGAGCAAATGTACATTTTAAGTTATGCTTTGTTACACTGAATTAAGGAAGAATTACGTTACTCAGATTTACTGTGCAAATATACACAAAACACTGCAGAACACAAACGGTAAACAGCTGACATTACCCAAGAAATCTGCTACTTTCAAATTCTTAATACACTTTAGCTAGCCAACTTGTTTGAGCATAATATAACAAGAAAAATTGTTTGTTCTGAGTGAATAATGGAAAAAAATTGTTGATTGGGTGACAATACTGGAGTTTTTCGCCCACGAGATTCACTCAATATTTATTTGAAAATTTCTATTTCTACCAGAGGTGAAGGAGTATAGCATTGTACAAGTTTCAACAACTGTTATGTATATTGAATTTATAATATGTGTCCATGATTGTAAGTTGTACTTTAGTTAGATTATAGTCATTTTTGTAAACAACATGTTTACATAGCATTTGAGTTCAAGGCTGGTTTTGTTAGCAGCTGGACTTATTTCCTCGTCTTGTTGTGACAAAAGTCATGTTCACAAAGTAATTTTCCATATGAATTACTCATATTGTGATGTGACATAGGTCATGTAGGCATGTGTATTTATATACAGATTTTGGTAAACAAATTCATTCCTATTCTAGAATTTTGGTTCTTAAAGATCAGTCTGTAAGGAATCTATTTTAGTTGTGTTGTTGAAATCAGATGTTAAAGTTGTGAAAACCAGATATAATTCAGAGAGGAATTTTTTATTTAATATATTCATTGGAAATACTAAAGGGCTTGTAGATTTTAGAACTTTTTGGGATTTAGGTGAATTCATTCAAAATATTCCAGATTACAACATTGTGGTACATCAGGACATCCAAGACTTGTGGTACATCAGGACATTCAAGGCTATTGTAATTCATTCAGAACAGTCTGTATTTTTGGACTTGTGATTAGAACACTTAGAATTATTTGGACTTTAATTCACGTTATTATAAGCGTCTTTTGAGGTTTCACTTAATTTTTCTAAAAATAAATTGCTTGTTAATTTTACTTGATTTTGTTGGTTTCACCTTCTCTCAGTTACATATTTTTAGGTCATAGAGTCGTAACAACAACAATGACATGCAAATATGGAAGTAAAGGTATTCAGTTGCAAAAATGAGTATATTTGCAGATGAGGTACATGGCAGCCATAAATTATACGTAAAATATATACACAGCCACCAGGCAAATAGTCTTTCCAGATGAGGTACACAGCTACATGGCATTCGTGCGAATAGTCTTTCCCAGTTTATGGTGCACGGAGGCCGTGTGAATAGCCTTAAAACAAAGCAAATCAAGTGAACAGAGTTCAGTGATATTTTACTGGAATGAATTGGTTTTTAGTGATCTTTTGAATTCTGAAATCAGTTTATAAGTTTCTAATACATAATAATAATTTTTTAATTAGTTGAATATATAATTTTAATTTGCAAAATGTCCCCTGCCAGAAATCTTGATACCTCAGGACCCCCATTAGAAATAGGTTTTTATAAACTTGTATGTGTCATCCTTTGTGGATCATGTATTTTTGTTTGTATTGCAACTGTTTTTATGTATGAATGTACATACTGTGTCAGTGTTACCTGACTTTTCATATTTGTTGTATATATTACTACCTCTGTTATCTCCTGCTAAATAAATGTATTATTATTATTCACGTATATGTATTACAAAAAAAGTAACTTGGCAAGAGTGAAAAGCATAAAAAGAATGAAATATCGATAATAGGAATTAATTTAGAATATTTGTTGCTTAAACATGAAAAAACTGACGGTAGTGTAAAATTCAGGCAGATGATACTGCCAACTCCCAAACTAATGTAGATGAGATGGCTGCACTTCAACCTTCATGCTCCAAAGTATATTCAGCTACAGTGTCTTCTCGTAAGACTAGTTTAACAAAAATCATTAGAGAGTTCTTCTTTAAGAATGAAATACCTAATTCTGAAATTTTGTGGACTATACATACCATAATCAGCATTCTTTTTTTTAAATTGGAAGAGTAAACCTATTGGGCCATGTTGAAATGGACTTTAGGCCTAGTTCAACAAAATATATTTCAGAGTGCTTGTCTAAAATGAAATACTTACATCTTCAGTTTTTTTGACTCTACACACCATAATCAACATTCTTCCTAAGTTTTAGATGCAGTTAATTATAGTGTTTGAAAATTAAATTTTTGTCCTTGAAAAGTGAATGAATTTCCTGATGAAATGTCTATATGAAGCATGTAACTTGTACATTTAAATGAGTACGGTATGGTTGCCACAGTGGCCAATTTGAAAATCTTATTATAGCTACTCCCAAATAGAAAGCCATATTGACATTGGGGTTTTCACCAGGAGACTTTTATGATCTATTGTTGGTTTTAAATGAAAATGGTGCTGATCTGACATCCAGGATGGCTACCATGGCAGCATTTTTGAAAATCTTGTTATCACCACTCCATCTGAATGGATGGCCATATCGACATGGGTTTGCACCAAAAGACTTCTTACGATATCTTGTTGGTCTTAAATGAAAAAGATGCCAATCTTACAGCCAGTATGGCTGCCATGACAGCCATCTTGAAAATTTTGATATTGCTTTCCTCTTGAATGGATGGTCACCTTCACATGGGGTTTACACCAAGAGACTTCAAATGATGTCTGTTTGGGCCTAAATGAAAATGGTACCAATTTTATGTCTAGTGTGGCCAACACAGCAGCCAGTTTGAAAATCTTGATGGTCATCTTGAAAATGTTGTTATCACTACTCCAGAAGAATGTGTGGTTGTATCAACATGGGGTTTTCACCAAAAGACTTCTTACAATGTTTTTTTGAAATAATTTTGATATAAAAATGGTGCTGATCTGACAGCCAATACAGGCTCCATGGCAGCCATCTTGTAAATTCTATTATCAGTACCCATCCTAAATGGAAAGTCATATTGACATAGAGTTTTCACCAGAAGGTTTCTTATGATCTCTAGTTGGTCCTTAATGACAATGGTGCTGATCTGACATTCAGTATGGCCACCATGGTGGCCATCTTGAAAATCTTGTTACCACTACTCCTCCTGAATGGATGGCCATATCAACATGGGGTTTTCACAAAAAGACTGCTAATTATATCTAGTTCATTGACATTGGTGCCGATCTGTCATTCAGTATGGCTGCCATGATGACCATCATGAAAATCATGAGATCTCTACTCCTGCTGAATGGATGGTCTTATTGACATGGAGTTTTCAACAAAAGATTTATAATGATGTCTAGTTGGTCCCAAAAGAAAATCTTGTTATTGTTCAAGAATATCTTGGATTGTTTCCACAATCATCTAGGATTGCTGAAAATTCTTTTCAGCCAGTAGAGCATCAGTCTCTTTGAGGAACTCGTGTTTTTTCTCATTTTGGCTCTTTGTAGAGTTGTCAGCTCTGTATTTAAGATAATTGTAGGCAAAAAATGTAAAAACTATTATTGACTTGGATATTACAGGGTTAGCCTCATCAGCTACTTAATATTGAAACATTGACATGCCAGAACAAAGGTATTTAAGCAGATGTATTTATAAGAATTGAATTAATTTTCAATCTAAAGATTTGTATGTGCCAAGGAATTCCTGTTACACTCTCAAAGATAAACTCTAATTGATTTGTTTTATTATATGTATTATTATATGTGCTATGAAACCCCACTATAGCACAATGATCAAGATCCACAGAATGCCATTGTGCTATGTACCATATCGTATTATAGGCAAACAATTCGGTTACCTGAAGATTAATATTGCATGTGTAAACTCTTGGCTATAAGAGACAGCAGGAGGGGGGAGTGCAAAAGTTCGGACTTCATTGACACAGTCAGTTATCACCTTGTTGCATATTAAACAAGAATTACTTAAAACAGTTATTACATATTTAATATTATTTTTGGCTGAGAAACCATTCATTGGTACATATATATAAATGTCTATGAAAATCAGCAGCTTAAGCGTAAATAGAATACATGAATACAATAGGTACTCACCAATCACCAGCTGAACTGGTTGTATCCATAATAGTAATTCCATCGAAAATGTGCACAAAGAAGCATAATTTATACAAATTTTCTACTAGATCCATTTGAGTCCAAATACTTAATTTCTTGCTAATACACTCACACTAAAATAGGAAACATTGTATTTCCAAAACATTAATATTTGCTGGACATGTCCAAAGGGTCAGATTTCTGACCAACAATAAAATGCGTAAATCAGACATTGGGAGTTTCTAAAAAGAAACTTGTTTTAGGCTTGAAAAATACTTTAACTGAAAATTCATACAGGAGGTCAAAGGTATTGACTTTGTAATGTATTTTAGATTAACATGTTAACAGTTGTGTATAATTGCCTGGACCCAGTATGGGATAAACCATTTGATTTCATGGGTGAATAGTGATCTGCATAAAAACAATTGAGTCATTCACTAAAAGACAGAGGCAAAAATAAATAAAATAAATGCAATATTAATTGAAAAATTTATTTATAACTATGACTTTACTGCAGAGGAAAAACAGGGAGAAGTATGTTTGATTATAATAGCAAATTCTTCCACCCCTACATCTGAAATGGTTTTGTTCCAGTCAGTGGTCCACAGCAGTACAAGCTATGTATACTGAATATGCATGTAGCTTTACCATTACATTGGGTTGTGAGTGGTTTGGAACTGTTTTTTTGCATTTCTGACTCTAAAACAAAAGATTTGTAGTACTTCAAGAAATAGGTGAAATTATTGCAAAATTTTGGGAGCCATGCCACGATCATGCTGTATTCGAAGCATGTTGTAGTGGGTTTTCACTGTATACCAAGTGGATAGGCTTCAAGTTTGCCTCAAAAACCCAAGATACTGCTATGTATCAAAAAAGAATTTGAAATGTCTCGGAGAAGAAATCTGCCTGATGTCCATAATACAACTGCACCTTGGGTCATGGGTATGCAATAGCTAATTTGCAATTAGAAATACTAAGTCATAATTTTGAGATACGACCTTGTAATTACAATATAGCTAATTTGTAATTATGAGATAGGAATTTATAATAACTGGATTCCAAATCCTAATTATGAGATAGTAACTGGAAATTATGAAAGAGATACTTTAATTTTGAGAACTAGTCATAATTAAGAGATACTAACTCATAACTATTAGATATTAGTTATTACAAGATACTAAGTTGTAATTACAAGATAACTAGGTCGTAATGATGAGATACTATGTGGTAATTTACAAAATAACTATTCTGTTATCACAAGATACTGTCATAATTACAAGATACTGTCATAATTACAATATACTGTCATAATTGCAAGATACTGTCATAAATGCAAGATACTGTCATAATTACAAGATAGTATCATAATTGCAAGATACATGTACTGTCATAATTACAAGATACATGTACTGTCATAATTACAAAATAGATAAGTTGTAATTATGAGTGATTATCTTGAATGTATGAGCAGGCTATCATAATTATGACTTGATATTTTGTAGTTCTGAGTTAGTAGGGGTGAAACGATACACCTGTGTCACGTATTGATACAATTCACGATACACAGCCTACGATACGATACATTATTGATTCTCAGTTAAAAGAATAAGAAGGCAAACGACTAATAATTATTCATGACTGCTGAAGATTAAAGTAACTTATATAGGGTAGATATCGTTTTATATCGATTCTTCACCTCTTGTATCGATACGTGTATCAATATGGCAAAAGTATCGATATATTGATAAAATTGTTTCATCCCTATGAGTTAGTGTCTTGTAATTATGACTTGATGTTTTGCAGTTCTGAGTTAGTGTCTTGTAATTATGAATTGATGTTTTGTAGTTCTGATTTAGTGTCTTGTAATTATGACTTGATGTTTTGTAGTTCTGTGTTAGTGTCTTGTAATTATGACTTGATATTTTGTAGTTCTGATTTAGTGTCTTGTAATTATGAATTGATGTTTTGTAGTTCTGAGTTAAGTATCTTGTAATTATGACTTGATATTTTGTAGTTCTGATTTAGTGTCTTGTAATTATGACTTGATGTTTTGTAGTTCTGAGTTAAGTGTCTTGTAATTATGACTTGATGTTTTGTAGTTCTGAGTTAGTGTCTTGTAATTATGAATTGATGTTTTGTAGTTCTGATTTAGTGTCTTGTAATTATGACTTGATGTTTTGTAGTTCTGAGTTAAGTATCTTGTAATTATGACTTGATATTTTGTAGTTCTGATTTAGTGTCTTGTAATTATGAATTGATGTTTTGTAGTTCTGATTTAGTGTCTTGTAATTATGACTTGATGTTTTGTAGTTCTGAGTTAAGTGTCTTGTAATTATGACTTGATGTTTTGTAGTTCTGAGTTAAGTGTCTTGTAATTATGAATTGATGTTTTGTAGTTCTGATTTAGTGTCTTGTAATTATGAATTGATGTTTTGTAGTTCTGAAATTAGTGTCTTGTAATTATGACTTGATGTTTTGTAGTTCTGAGTTAGTGTCTTGTAATTATGACTTGATGTTTTGTAGTTCTGAAATTAGTGTCTTGTAATTATGACTTGATGTTTTGTAGTTCTGAGTTAGTGTCTTGTAATTATGACTTGATGTTTTGTAGTTCTGATTTAGTGTCTTGTAATTATGACTTGATGTTTTGTAGTTCTGATTTAGTGTCTTGTAATTATGACTTGATGTTTTGTAGTTCTGAGTTAAGTGTCTTGTAATTATGACTTGATGTTTTGTAGTTCTGAAATTAGTGTCTTGTAATTATGACTTGATGTTTTGTAGTTCTGAAATTAGTGTCTTGTAATTATGACTTGATGTTTTGTAGTTCTGAGTTAGTGTCTTGTAATTATGACTTGATGTTTTGTAGTTCTGAGTTAGTGTCACATAATTATAAGTTAGTAGATAGTTATTATCACTTAATATCTTGCAAATGAAATTTGGTTTGCACTATCAGTACTGTTTGTATTTGCCAGAATTTGGAATAGGTGTAAATGTATTGAGTGATATATCCTGGCATTGTGATTTGGGAGTAGATTGCTAGAAATGAAGAGTTTGCTTTCAGATTGATGTTATTAATATATTTCCCATATGATGAATTGACATTTATGTCGAGTACATTTATAATTGTTGATATGAATGTGGTCAAGAGAAGAAAATTGTATGCAATAGTCCCTTCCGGTTTGTTAAGCATGGGTTTCTGGTTTTCAGGAACACAAAAATGACCTCCCTTGGAATTGACTGCTTTTTGCAGGAAGAAAAAACCCTCTAAAGAATTTATGCCATTCTTGAAACTAGTTTTTTTTATTCCACACAGGTCATGGCAGATTTATTATTCTGGTATGGTCTACTTACAAATAAAACAGCTTAATTCTAGTTTACATGGTTTGGATGTTAGTTGGGTGCTGCTGCAGCTCAAAAATGATTGACTGATTGATTGATTGATTGTTTGATTGATTGATTCTTATTTCAGGAGAGAAATACTTCAAGAGTGTCAAGATTGTCCTCTTGTCTGGAATGCTGTCACCAAAGAGTTCCATGCATCTCCTTTTTACAGCACAGTAGCTATAGATTCTCTTCATCAGTTTCAGAGGACAGCACTGAGTATGAAAATTTCCGTTTGTCTTGGATATAAAAATTGAGATCTAGGTATCATTTTCAGATTTCTTCCCTGGCCAGTATGGCATGGCAGGTGTGCTAAACTTTAATTTTGGAAGCCCACTTGCTTTTAAGCTTTCATACCCATACAACTCTTAATTCACTCAGCCATAATGCCATTGTTGAGGCAAAGTTTTTATTAGCTTACCTAGCCATAAAGCAAAGTGAGTATATGGTATGGCCCTGCATCCATCATACATCGTGTGTCTATCAACAATTGCTATTTTAAGCTTCTTCTCAAAAACCATTTGACCCATTTTGACCACCCTGGCATGAAGGGCTTTCAAACATTTTACAAATGATGCTGATCTGCCATCAGATATGAATGCTAGTACTATAATTAGAACAAAACTTTAAACAGCTTATCAAAAACTGCAAAACAGAATTTGATCAAATTTGACAGCATTCTGGCAGGAAGATCATTCAGGTTTATACAAAAGATGCTGATCTGCTTTCAAATATGACTGCTGTTACTAAAAATAGAAAAACCCAACTGTCACCCATCAACAATTGCTACACAAAACAAGTACCATTTGAATAAGTGTCACCATGAACTCGATTTAATTGTCAGTGATTTTCTTGAGAGAATCCCAAATTTATTTACCAATTAAAGTGTTAGGAGACTGGCTTGAATGAAATGTGTGATAGTGTCAATGAATTCATAAATATTCCAAACAAAATCCAGCTTCTCATTAATGTGTTTATTCGTAATGCACAAGGGGGAAATGGTCAAAATGTTACAAACACATATCATTTGCTCTATGAACAAAGTAAAGGAAGAAAGTTATATTCCTTTAAATTTTAACAGTTCCATAATTTTGACAAGGAATGCATATTTATTTACAAAATAAACTGTATGAGTAACTTGTTACTCAGAGATCCATATATTTCCCATGGTCACAGTGATAAATGTTTTGTAACGAGAGTACAGAGAATTTGGGTATTTGTATCAAGAGTACAGAGAATTTGGGTATTTGTATCAAGAGTACAGAGAATTTGGGTATTTGTAACAAGAGTACAGAGAATTTGGGTATTTGTAACAAGAGTACAGAGAATTTGGGTATTTGTAACAAGACTACAGAGAATTTGGAGAAATGGCAACAGTGAATGCAGCAAAATGCAATCAAATGGGTCATTTTGTTTAGCTACAATAACAAGATCTGTACAGTGCTGCAATGCATCGCAGATATAGAGTTGCAGGAAAAATAGACTTTGGGAGATATAAATTTGCTAAATTGCTGCTCCTTAGATTCAACTTATTTTATATTTTATGTGAGCATTATTGAGTTTTCTTTGTATCTCATTGAAAATAAATTTTGTGGCAGGAAGTTTGTTAATTTCACTTGCAATCATTGCAGACAATCAATACTCTTTATGTGTCTACAATAATAATTGACATGTCAATAATCCACAGCTACATAAGCCTCATTAAATCAATACGTACACAAAAATGCTAAAAATTAACAATTATCTTTTGTCAGAACATAAGTATTTTTTTCTTCATGTTAGTGCTGGTTTTTAAATCACATGAACTTGATTTTCATGTGCATCTACATGTAACACCATGCCTTCAAAACAAAACTTGTTTGGTAAGAACCCTGATGTACAGTAGTATCATCTGAATCAGTGTTAAGATAATGTGTCAAAGTTTTTGAAAGTCTAATATCTTCTACGTCAATTTCTGTATTCAAGTGCAATTTTGGTATAATATTTCTGTGTGCTCTATGTTTATACCCTGATATAATAAGATTTCCCGTCTTGCCTGCAAAAGCATATTTGGCAGTGTTAGCTGTAAGATTCTGTGTTAAGGTTTCAGGCATATTTGGCAGTGTTAGCTGTAAGATTCTGTGTTAAGGTTTCAGGCATATTTGGCAGTGTTAGCTGTAAGATTCTGTGTTAAGGTTTCAGAAATTGATAGATCTTCTACAATAGTTGCTAAATTCAACTGGAACTTTGGAATAGTAGTACCAAATGCTTCAAGTTTGTACTCTTATATGCTAAAGCTGCATCATCATAATTTGTAATATTCCAACGTGTTTATTATTGTTTCTTCCAGTGTAGAACAACAGTGGATAATATCTCTATCTTTCATCACATGACCTTGTCTTTTAATCACATGACCTTGTCTTTCATCACACGACCTTGTCTTTTAATCACATAACCTTGTCTTTTACTCATAGTGCGCACAAACTGCAAAAAAATGATTTTCATCATCACTTGAGCATTCTTTCACATTAATGAAGATAAACATTATTTGCAACACATTTACATCCTAAAGTGTGTAACTGTTGGAGTTAGTGTCCTGCAAGAATGACGTTTTGCAGTGATTGACCTAGTTATATGTATGGATTCTGTAGTCTATTTTCAAGTTGAAACAGCCGTTGTCGTAATTGTTATGTTTTGAAATTTTAAAATTCATCTGCTCATTATTATTTATAAAAGGAAAATCAATTCTAGATAAAAGTTGGATAGAGAACTATATTATTTTGTGTTCATCTCATTTAATCTTAGAGATAAGAACAAGCTATATGTTTTTACCTTTTCACATTCATATTGCAGAAGCTATCTTCATTATGCAAGTTTGGACACTGTGTGTTGCCATTATTTGGCACTCTCTACCACTGTTCTTTGAATGATACATGTTTAAATGACATTTAAAGTCTACACTCCAAGTTTTCAGGGTAATTCTAACTTATTATATTCTGTCTTAAGGTGAGAAATTTTTTTAATGGTTGTTTTGCTGTTTGAAAGTTGCATCATTTTTTATTCAGGAATGTGAGAAAAATAATCCTTTATTATGCAACAGTGTTGAATAGGAAAGTACCACCCTTGGGATGAGAATTTTGCATGTGACACTCAGCAAAGCATCATGTCTGATGCAAAATTATGAGCCATTTGTGGAATTTTCCTATCCTAGACAAATACATATGAAAGATTGTATTTATTATATTGGCCAGACATCACATTACACATAGCCTTTATGTATACTTTAAGTAAAGAACAGTTAAAAGAAAATGAACTGCTTGTAACAAACTGATTTTACTAAATGTAAAATGTATGAAACATTTAGTACTTACTGCTTGTAACAAACTAATTTTATTAAATGTAAAATGTATAAAACATTTTTTAGTACTTACTGCTTGTAACAAACTGATTTTATTAAATGTAAAATGTATAAAAAATTTAGTACGTACTGCGTTAACAGACTGATTTTATTAAATGTAAAATGTATAAAAAATGTAGTACTTACTGAAGTTTTGTTTTTAGTACTTTTGTAAGGATTCATTTCTTGTTGGTTTTTTTTTTCTCCATAATTCACGATCCTTTAGCGATGCACAAGATGTCGATGTATTTGTAAGCTTTTCATCCATGAAATCAGTAATTGTCTGTACTTATGACATTGTTTAGTCCACTCTGGTTATGCAACAAGATGACAGTTAGTTGAAAGTGAGATGAAGTTTTGATAGTTGTTAGAAAGTTTTAGATTTAACTTTAATTTGTTTTGTATATCACAGATTATCGTATCCAATTTTCTGTTTACATTTATTGTTATATTACTGTATTAAAAAACAGTAGGCTCTCGGAGTAGGTTTGACAAATCTGACAGCCGTATAAACTGTTTCTTGTGCATCTCCATAATCTGAATTCATCTTCATTATTTATCATATAGTTTACAAACACACATTGATATAGTTTAACATCATTTTTCTGTGTTTTTTTTTAACACTTCCAAAATGAATCACCATATCTTTAAACCTGCTGACTGGATTTTAATATAATATTTTTATATATTTCCATTCACCCAGTACATTCATTCAAGGCACATATGAAAATAAGAGTTCATTTTCCGTTAATATGGTCAAAATTAGTAGATTTGTGGTCAGTCTGTTTTTTGGGGGTTTTTTTTGTTTTGTTGGGGGGGGGGGGGGACTTTTATCCACAACTTTATAAAATTGGTAGTGGATAGTGGCTTCTCATTTTCAAAGGATTATTCCATAAGTACAGAGAAATTAAAGATACCTCACCATTAATATCATGTAACAGAATTTCATTATTGATAGAGGCTGCTTTGATTAAACCCTGCTGCCATGAGTCAGTTAAAGATCATTACTGTCATGGTATGTCCTGTTGTATTAACTGGACCAGTAAATATAAGTTAAAAATAATGATCAAAAGCTAATACAATCGACTGGTGGCAGGACTACCTTGAGCTAGTCAAAAGGGCTGGAAATAACTGAAAATTTGTTACTTGCCTGGAAGTAAGTTTCAAAAGACTGCACAGAAGTCCAGTTTTTAGCTCTACTTTTCATATACTGGGAGAGCTTATGGTACGGTCTGTTGTCTGTTGTCTGACATCTGTCGTCCATTGTTATCACTACTCCTCCTAAACTACTTGGAGGATTGCCATGCAACTTTACACACACATTCATCCCGAGGTCTAGTTGATCCTAAGTGAAAATGTCGCTGCTCAGATATTCACTATGGCCGCCACAACAGCCATCTTGAAAATTTTTTTATTGCTACTCCTCCTGATTGGATGGTTATATCAGCATGGGGTTTTCACTATAAATACTTCTTATGATGTCTAGTTGGTTCTGAATAAAAATGGTACTAATCTGACATCCATTGTGGCTGCCACGGCAGGCATCTTGAAAATCTTGTTATTGCCACTCCTTCGGAATGAATGGTCATATCAACATGGAGTTTTCACTAAAAGACTTTTTATGATGTCTAGTTGGTCCTAAATGAAGACAGTGGCAATCTGATGTCCAATATGACTGCCATGGCAGCCATCTTGAAAATCTTATTGCTTCTCCTCCTGAACAGAAAGTCATATTGTCATGGGGTTCTCATGAAAAGACTTATGATGTCTAGTTGTTTCTAAATTGAAACTGGTGCCAATCTGACATCCAATATGGCTGCCCCAGCAGCTGTATTGAAATTCTTGTTATCGATACTCATCCTGAAAGGAGAGTCATATAGACATGAGGTTTTCACCAGAAGACTTCTTATGATACCTACTTGGTCCTTAATGAAAATGTTTCAGCCTGGACATTCAATATGGATGCCACAGTTGCCATCTTGAAAATCTTGTTATTGTTACTCCCCCTGAGTGGATGCTCATATGAATATGGGGGTTTCGCTAAAAGACTTCTTATGATGTGTAGTTGGTTGTAAATGAAAATAGTGCGAATCTGATGTCCAGTATGCCAGCCACAGAATCCATTTTGAAAATCTTGTTATTGTTACTCCTGAACAGAAAGTCATATTGACATGGGGTTTTACTAGATGACATCTGATGATGTCTAGTTGGTCCTAAATAAAAATGGTTCCACCTGGACATCCAGTATGGCTACCACAGAAGATGCAGGATTGATACCATTTTCCTTTGAGGGACTCTAAATGAAAATGGTGCCAATCTGACCTCCAATATAGCAACCATGGCAGCCATCTTGAAAATCTTGTTATTACTACTTCTTCTGAATGGAAAGTCATATCAGCATGGGGTTTTCACCAGAAGACTTCTTATGATGTTTAATTGGTCTTAAATAAAAATTGTGCCTATCTAATATCAAATATAGCCACCACAGCAGCCATCTAAAAAATGTTATCGCTACTCCTTCAAATTGGATAAGTCATATCGACATGGGGTTTTCACCAGAAGACTAATTATGATATCTAGTTGGTCCTGAATGAAAATGTTGCCAGTCTGACCTCAAACAAATATGACTGCCACAATGAACATATTGAAAATCTTGTCTCAAATTCTTCTGAATGGATGGTCATATCTACATTGGGTTTTCACCAAAAGTCTTCTAATGATATCCAGTTTGCCCTGAGTGAAAATGGTGCTGATCTTGCATCCAGCTGTGGCTAACTTGAAAATTCTATCGCTCAAGAATTTCAGAGATAGTTTCAACACTCAGCAATTAAAAAGAAGAATTGGTCTTATCTAGAATTCCTGGAAATTCTTTTCATCCAGAAGAGCATCAGTCCCTTTGATGGACTCTTGTTCCACTTGCCCTAGGCTAGTGGACAAAAAATTTGTCCAATTCTAATCAGGTACTCCAACGCCTAAACAAACCCAGTATACTAGAAAATAGTTGTAGGAAACCTTGGTCATTTCTATAAGCAAGACTATGTAACTGGTGACAATATCTGATTTTGCAGACTTAGTGAAAATCAGTTTGAGGAGTTAGTTGAGGATACTCTAGATTCACTGGCTGTGTTGTTTGAGGACTTACCAGAGAGATTCCAGTGTCCACCTGAGTATGACATCTCCCTTGGTGTAAGTAAATGGGGGAGTAGCTTGCTTCATCATGAATTTTGTATTTATTGCTTTCCATAATTATCACAAACAAGCAAAAATATAGCATGTAATTATGCTTGACCATACATCATTTAGTTATTGGTATTGTACACTATTTTGAAATAGCTCAGTTGGTATCGTACACTATTTTGAAATAGCTCAGTTGGTATCGTACACTTTTTTGAAATAGCTCAATTGGTATTGTACACTATTTTTAAATAGCTCAATTGGTATCATACACCATTTTGAAATAGCTCAATTGGTATCGTACACTATTTTTAAATAGCTCAATCAAGCATTTGTATTTACACGATTGACATTGGATATTGGACAGGGCACCAGAAATCACAGAATCTAGATTTGATTTTGTGTGCTGTTTTTTTTATAACAGATAGATGAATCCAGTTTTCTCTTACCAAGGGGCATGAATAACAGATTTTTGTTGTTGTTGTTGAATAATTTATCGAGGAATATTGTATAGTTAGAAGTGGGACTATTAAGTTTTCATCATATTCTTGTCTAGTTAGAAGTGGGACTATTAAGTTTTCATCATATTCTTGTCTAGTTAGAAGTGGGACTATTAAGTTTTCATCATATTCTTGTCTAGATAGAAGTGGGACTATTAAGTTTAAGTCACAATAGTATGTCAGGTCAACTCATTTCAATTGACCAATTGCACACCATTATAAATATTATTATCTAGGTAAGATAATTCAAGTATCTAACATTAATCAGTGGTTTATCCTACAAATTTGCAAACAGTTTCACAGATACAGTTCATTATGGAAAGCGAGCTCCAAAGTTTGTAGTAACTTAAAATTCCTGAATTTGCACTCAGAGTTTTGCTCAAGGACGAGCAGAAATGTCACTATTACTTGCAATGAAATCACAGCATCAATATTTCACTAATAGAACAATATTTAAAAAAATCAAGTTTCGACGTTGACGGTTGTTTCACAAATAAAAAAATGTCCCATGTTTTTTGGAAAAAGGAAATCTTGTTTTGTTGTGAATCAACAATAACACTTGAATATATCCACATTCACATGCAAAAAGCAGTGATGTAATACACACTGTTTTCAGAAGTACATGTGATGTTTGTCAAAACGTAATATTTTTAATGATCTTTCAAAGGTTGGTTCTCTTGAAAATAATGGTAATTTATGCACAAAAGCAAACAACGTCATTACAAAAAGCATTTTATTGACAATTATTCCCAATGTGATTATAAAACGAGTATTAAACCAGTTAACAGCCCCCCTCCCATTGTCTTCTCATTGTTGATGTTCAGCCGGGATGGCATCCCCATCTTAAACTTTAAGAGGTCCCTCGGTAACTTGTGCACTCGCTTATACTGCAGTCTATGTTTTTGGACCCCATTGTGCACGAGTTACATGTATCAAGAGAGATGTGTCTCGTTAATATGATATTAATAGAGCATCAACAATTTTAAGAGTGACATTGCTTTTGCCTTTCAGAATGGGGTCTTGACGGTGAAGATTAGTAACACATGGGGAACCTATGTCATTAACAAACAGACTCCAAATAAACAAATTTGGTTCTCTTCCCCAGTCAGGTGAGTAATTCATGAGCTGTTGTCTCAAAAACAGCAAGGTGTGCAGATTTTGCTTGAGTTAAATGTAGATTTTTTTGATTGGTTTTAGCTTTTCTGAAGAAAAATTATATGTTCTTGCAGGAAGAAATGCATGGTCATTTTATATTTAGGAAGAGTGCCAATCATTAGATTACAAAAAAAAGGGAGATAAATAATGTAGACCCAGAGCTGTTGTCACAAAAAATATCATTAGTTCTAGACAGACACTTTATTTTTACAATGAAAAATGTAGATGAATACACAGCCAGATTATTACAACATTGATCTTGTACATTTTCAGAGTGTCAGTAATGACAGAAACTTATCATGTAAATAATTATTATATTTTCAGTGGTCCCAAAAGGTATGACTTTATAGGAAGGAAGTGGATTTATAAGCATGATGGAAGAATGTTACATGACCTTCTTCAGGATGAGATTTGCAAAGCATTGGGGCAACCAGTGGACTTTTCAAAGTGTTCATATAGTGGTGATAGCAGCAAAAGCTGATATGATACTGACACTTAATTGATTGTTTTACTATCCCATGTTTTGTCTATGTCATCCAAGTTGTAAATTAAGTCAGAGATATCAAGATGTAGATCAGGTCAGAGATATAATTTATTATAATTCTAAGCTTATTCTGCAAGACACTATCATCTATTTGGAAGTTTTCTGCATTGTTCTGTTCAATCCACTTTTGTAATGGGGTAATCAACCCCCAAAATTTCAAAATCACATAAAGCTGTTAGAATTTATATTTATTTACATATTTGAAAAAATTTAACACAATGTTTCAAAAGATTGAATATAAAAAAATTGTAGCAAAGATGAAATTACCCCAAATAATATACTAGAGCATATGTCATAGTCAATTAATTTCATGTCCATCAGCATTCTTTTTTCAATTAATCATTTTATTGGGCCCTGTTTCATGTACTTCACAGGGCCCTGCAGTAAATCACATGCTCTGTCCCTCGGCACCTCTCTCAACAATTTAAATTCTGCAAGATAACTTCACCAGCAATAATGGATTTCAACAAATTTGGTAATACAGATTGATATTAACATGATCTCAAATGAGTTAGTTTTCAGTGTTCTACATCCTCATGTTGAGGAGTTGTGGCCCTTGATTACCCACTCTACTAAAGTTTGGCACTACAGCTTAAATTAACCAAGGATCATTGAATTTCAACCAAATTTGATTTGCAGCTTTATATTAACGAGACCTTTCATGAGTTTGATTTTAAGCATTTCATGCCTTCATTTAGAGTTGTTGTGACCCCTAATTGCCTGTCCTAATTTTTAGTGAATCCTAATTGCCTGTCCTAATTTTTAGTGACCTCTAATTGCCTGTCCTAATATTTAGTGTCCACATCACAACTTTACGAAGGTATTTGGATTTTAACTACATATTGATGATATCTCAAATGAGTTTGAGGGCCATTCCAGTAAAACATACTTGGGACCCAGGAAAGGCATTTTCAATGTGGAGTAGTCATGCACTGATGCAATTTATAGTTTTTTTTATCATTTTCATATGAACTCTTTGAGTAATCAGTACCCTGGCATATATTTGTTCAAAACTGCCTTCCCTGGGTACCATGTATGTTTAAATGAACAGCCCTGATTACAAGTGTTCCACGTCATCATTTGGATGAGTTATCACCCCTGACTGCTTGGGACAAAAATCATAACAATTTATTTACTCTGCCAAACTTTAGCAAGGATTGTTGGATTTCAACCAACTTTGATATGCCGCTTTTAATTGCTGGGACCAAAATAAGATCAATTTCGAACATTCTAACTCAACGTTTCAATGAGTTATGGCCCCGTGATTGTTCCTCCTCCTGAACTTTGGTTTCTGCAACATAACTTCACCAAGTTAATTCCAACCAAACTTTGGTATGCAGCTTTATATAGATAAAACAGCATCAGTTGGAGTTATGACTCCAGATTTCCCATTCTCCTAAATATTGATTTCTGCAGATTGTTGGATTTCAGCCTGATTTTCCATTCTTCTAAACTCTGATTTCTGCAGATTGTTGGATTTCAGCCTGATTTTCCATTCTTCTAAACTCTGATTTCTGCAGATTGTTGGATTTCAGCCTGATTTTCCATTCTTCTAAACTCTGATTTCTGCAGATTGTTGGATTTCAGCCTGATTTTCCATTCTTCTAAACTCTGATTTCTGCAGATTGTTGGATTTCAGCCTGATTTTCCATTCTTCTAAACTCTGATTTCTGCAAATTGTTGGATTTCAGCCTGATTTTCCATTCTTCTAAACTCTGATTTCTGCAGATTGTTGGATTTCAGCCTGATTTTCCATTCTTCTAAACTCTGATTTCTGCAGATGCTTGAATTTCAACCAAATTTGATATGCAGCTTTATATTTGTGAGACTTCAGATAAAACTGATTTTTAGCCATCCGCTTCTTATGAAATTAAATGTCAACATTCAGTATCAAGTGGAATATTACCCCTTATTGTCCATTTGTTCCATCTTTTGTTTCTGCAGCTTAACAGAAACAGACATACAGTACAGCTCACGTGATTTTTCGGAACCCCACGCATCGCGGTGGGGGTGGAGAGTGAGTGGAGAGGATTAAGAAAAACCCCTCCACCATCACTCCACGCATCCTGACGGAGTTGTCGCGGAGAATAGCCCTGCACTCCACGCTTTCTCGCGGAGTCGCATCATATCACCACCGCTGAGCGGACGTGGTCTCGATAATATGGGCGTGGTTTACTTTTTATCACCCGTGCAAGCAGAGGTTGAGAGAGAGACGGGAGGGGGGGGGGCACCGATTTATCTACATTGTTATCCCTCTGGGGAGCAATTTGCTAACTTTTTGATACTGAAAAAAACGTAATTCAGTTAATTATAAATATTTCCTTGTTCTAACGAAGATAATATATGATACATAGTGCCAAATCATATTTTAGATGATGATAACGTAATGACAATGCCTCGCAAACTGTATTAATACTACATTTTGCGCAATGAATCTATTTTCTTTTCTTCAATACTGTGTTATCGGAATCTAAACATGCATTCATTTCCTTATTTCTTTTTTAGTAAACGCAATACAAAATTGTTATGATGATATGAAAGTCGGTGATATTGTACCACCTGCAATGAAAAGAACGATAAACATCAAACAAATTAATAACAAAGCTACAGTCGTACCTGACTGAAGTGAAACAAAATCGCTCAAGTTCCAATGGTTACTCCATGCATGAGTACTCATTCACATATTGTACGATTTTTTCTGACATCCAATCGCTTAAATAAAGCATTATTAAGATTTCACATCGTTATTTTATTTTAAACTAAACTAATTTGCATTAATTACCAAAGTAGCGGTTTTTTTTAAAAATCACAAATGGCCGCAAAAGGTCATCCTAGATACATGTAGTTGACACGTGCAAGTAACCTAGCACAAGAGGAGCCATCAGCACTGCTGATATTGACGTGTTAATTTCATGTGCTAACTGTAAACCTAAAACTACAACAGCAGCGCTTCTGCGGGTTTGTTTTCTTTGCCATTGATCTGACAAACTTGCGCATCAGATGAAATTAATGTTTAACTTTTTCTTTTCTGTTCGTTTTCCTATTGCATAATACAGAAAAATAAGATGAATAATTTTAGATCATTAACTCTTCTTAGTAAAGTTCCCTTCCTCTCTCTCTCATAAAATATGGAATCCAAAGCACTACTGCGCAAGTCTTTGTAATCTATTACAATTAAAAACCGTTTTTTTGGGGGGGGGGTTTGTACATCCTTCAGTAAGAGTTTAAGTATTCCATGATTGGCTAGCTTTCTTCAATTAGCGGCCGCCTCATTCACACTAAGCCAAAAAGATGTTTCTGCCATTAAAGTTTTTCGTGATTGTGCTTATGTTTTGAAGAGTTTTTCACTAATGCGAGTTTCAAAAATAACGCTAAAATGCTTATTAATGTTAAGCACAATTTTTTTTTTTTTTCGCTGATTGAAATGTCAACATTTTTAGTCAGTCGTCAGAATTAAAATATTAAAATCTGACTGATTATAAATCTCAACGTACACAAACTGAAATCTGGAAACGTTCAGTAGTGGTAAAAAATTAATAACGTGCTAGACATTATAGCGTTATGGAGCAAAAAAGAAAGAAATTTTTCCCACCACTGCACAGGAACTCCCGAGCACGTGCTCTAAAGTCGTGTGTGTATTCATGGGCATCCGCAGGAATTTTCGGGGGGGGGGGTCATGGGCATCCGCAGGAATTTTCAGGGGGGGGGGGCGCCGAAGTAAAAGGGATATATTTTTTAAATCAGGGCGGGACGAGGCACAGAAACACGCTCAATAACCAAAGGCTCTAACAGTCACAAACAGGAAACTGCACTCTTTAATATCTGCGTAAAAATAATTAAAAGAGTATATTTTATTTTTATATTTTCGCCGTAGAAAAATGAGCAAATAATAGGATAAACGTGAAGACAATACATCCATGCAAAATGCTCTAAACTTGTTGGAAATTAAAATCTCAGAACATCTCAGAATTTAGAATTTTCCATATTATTTTTCATTTCGGTAATAAGCCGAGTTCAGATTAATTACTAACAATTATCAAACTTCCGTTGTTAATGGCGGGACCAGACCATAATTGCGGCTGTAAAGTACAACGCGCCAAATCAGATGGCTTTGTGTGATAAAAACACACTGTTCCCAAGCTGAAACTTACATCATCCTTTGATGCAAACCCTTGTTAATATTTTACAACAGTGTTCACAATGGTCACTGCCTTGATTTCTGTAGAACATCTGCTGAAGTCAAGTCTTTATTAGGGAGAGACAATTGAATTTTCCAAGGGGGGGGGGTAAATGCATGAAAACAATTGTCTTTCTCTGATTTTTGTAGTAGACGTTAATCCGTTCCATATTTCACTTAAAATAAATAAATATTGTGATTAAAGAACAAAAAATATCCCGGTCAAAAAAAACAAAACAACAAATATATTAAATGGTCAGTCCCTTACAGTACACATGGAGTCATAATATTCAGCCTCGTCACTCTGCTATTACTGCATAAAGACTAAGCACGCGGTTTGCATTTCAGTGTAAATTCAGTGTTTTAGGTTTGTTGTGGGGGGGGGGGGGAAGCAGAAGCGGATGTCAATTTGGATTTTAATTGTCCATATCTCAGAGAATTACTTTCCTTTGGAACAAAATGATAAATTTATTCTGCTTGAGAAGCTCAGCAATGTGTGCTTCTCGTCAAGTCAGTGCATAAGTCTGTTC
This sequence comes from Margaritifera margaritifera, assembly GCA_029931535.1. Taxonomy (NCBI): domain Eukaryota; kingdom Metazoa; phylum Mollusca; class Bivalvia; order Unionida; family Margaritiferidae; genus Margaritifera; species Margaritifera margaritifera. The sequence goes on from JAQPZY010001570.1 coordinate 351,666, forward strand.
ATATTTCTTTGAAATAAATTAAAATCATAAACTTATTGCAAAAGAAGTCGATCAACCTTTTATAAAAAGTAATGTGTACTGAATATACAAGCCTTTTGAAATAATTTTTTTATTGTCCAAATATGATCGAAATAAAGACGACTGATTCTTCAAATGGTATCCGGTTGTAAATCACTCTTGACGTCTCCGTCTTTCCATAGGTGGTCTTCATTCATTGGCTGTTCAGATGTCAATCAGTAATGTTGACTAGCCCCTCCACGGTGGAGTTTACATTGGTGTGCTTGCCGAAACGCGGTGGTGATTTGTAGGTATTTATGCCAATTTATGCCTCCACCGCGGAGTGCTATCGCGGAGCTAGAGTGGAGGGGATTAAGTACCCCACCGCGATGCGTGGGGTTCCGAAAAATCACGTGAGCTGTACTGTACAATGGATTTCAAGCCAGTTTAGTTTGCTGCTTTATATTGATAAACTCTTGCAATGGCTTCATTGCCAGCATTTTATATCATCCTTTTGTGTAATTATGGAGCCTAGTTGTTGGATACACCCGCATTTGTTTCTGCAAAGTTCGTCTGTTATTTATGCCTTGCTGAGCACATTTTGGTGAGTGGGCCCTATACATTATTGCCCCCGTTGCAGATATCGCTAGTTGTGTCACATGTGCTTCGATTAAAATTGAATATTGATTATTATATATTTGACAATCACGATCTTTGTGTGGCTGTGCTGTCAACCATTTGGCATCTGTAGCCACAAGTTTAAAAGAAAAGCTTTGTTTTGTGAAATTTTGATCTGATATTACTAGTACAATGTTTATCTCACATGGTCTCCATAGCAACCATTTTGCTTCGATAGTAACCATGTGGAAAATATATTTTTTACTTGCATTGCTTATTGTGATGATAATTTTTAATTTGTTCTTTAAAACATGTTCTCTCATACTGTTCTGTTGGCCTTTCTAGCAATAGTTTGGCTTACTTAGCAGCCAGTTGGAAAACATATTTTTGACCTCTCGTCCAAGACACTCTTTCCACTTTGAAGAAAACTTGGTGGAAATATTTTGTAAGACATGTTTCATAAAGGTAGAATTTCTTGAAACCTCCTGATCAGTTTTTGGCTTCCATAGCAATCAGGTGGAAAACATATTTCAGTCTTGAGAATGGCCTTACTGGGACCAAAATATGTGGCCTTTAAAACTTGAATTTCAATAAAGTTGGTTTTAGCCTTGAAAAGCCCTTGAATTTGTTGAAGAAATACTCCTTGAATTTAGCCAAAAACTTCTTGAATTTGTCTGAGGGAATATAAAACTTAAAAACTGAAAAAAATGTATCACTTTTTCAATTAAGAACTTTTGTTATTGACCTATCATCCAAAAATAATGAATAAATAAATAAATAAAACGGAGTAAAATTTGGCAGGTCAAATGACACACAGCATTGGTAGTTAACAAAAGTAGGATATCAAGAAGGTTAAACTTTCATAACATAAAAATACTTTTTGAAAACTTTTGGAAGTCCTTGAAAAGTCCTTTAAAAAAGACTCTAGAGCTGTATGAACCCTGGACCAAGTAAATGACCCAGCCAATCCGAATTACATTTGGCTTTTAGACTAATTTTAAAGAGGGGAGCCATTTCAGTACCACTTATGCCTCTTATTGATTCATCATATGGATGATGAGATTAATGTACTACTGAAACTATTGACTGGTTTAAACATGTATTGACTGGTTTAAACATGTATTGACTGGTTTAAACATGTATTGACTGGTTTAAACATGTATTGACTGGTTTAAACATGTATAGGAGAATCAGATGAAAGATATCAAGAGTCCATAGGTTGGTAGTGCCTTTCCTCATGAACAACATACCATATATACTTACATACAATCCCATACCAACAACATACCGTATATACTTACATACAATCCCATACCAACAACATACCGTATATACTTACATACAATACCATACAACAACATACCGTATATACTTACATACAATCCCATACCAACAACATACCGTATATACTTACATACAATCCCATACCAACTGCAAACTGCATGGACCAAGATCTGCCATCACATAATGCGCTGGCAGATCTGGGTCTATGCAGTTTGTAAGGACTAATCAGTACAAGGTATATGTTGTTTGCATTTGGACCCGGCTTATATGCGAGTATAGACGGTATTCATTATAATGTGAAAGACTGAGATTAGGAATTGGATTAGTTGGCATTCTAGTGTAGGTTGACCAAAATCTGTATTATCATCAATAGGTGATTTTAGTAAGGGTTATAGCTGTAGGAATATAGCAACAGAGTCCAGTATGGATAATTATGCCCAATACATAGGCTTTACCATTATGTATGAATGTACAAATTGAAGTTAATAAATGGATTATCTTTGTTGAGGCTATCCATAACCTATGTGGTACTTATTGCTTTAACTTGTGAATAAATTAATTACTTCAATATCTGAAAAAGGGCAGTTTATATATCTCCTTATCTGTAAAAAAAAAAATTGCATAAAATTAAGGTGATTTAAAAAGTTGTTATTTTCCAGCGAATTATATAATAGAAAGCAAAAGTTACATACTGTAAACTCATTGATAATGTTACTCAGTGGAACCAAAAATGATGTTACTATATCCAATATAACACATTTCATATACACTAAAACTTCACTAAACCAGACACTGCTGGGACCACAAATTTTGGGTCAGTCTGTAACAGGTGGCCAGTATACTGGGGTTTGACTAGCATTAGAACTGCCTGATTGGGACAAAAATATGTGACCTGTTGGTATAGGAGACCAGTTAACAGAGGAGTCCATTTAGGGAGGTTATGCTGTATATATGTAGGCGACTGGTTCACAGAGGGGCCTATTTATGAAAGTTACACTGTGTATGTATAGGAGACCAGTTAACAGAGGAGTCCATTTAGGGAGGTTACGCTGTATATGTGTTGGAGACTGGTTCACAGAGGGGCCTATTTATGGAAGTTACACTGTGTATGTGTAGGAGACTGGTTCACAGAGGTGCCCATTTAGGAAAGTTACACTGTATATGTATAGGAGACCAGTTTACAGAGGGGCTGATTGAGGGAAGTTACACTATATATGTATTGAAGACCAGTTTACAGAGCGGCCATTCAGAGAAGTTACACTGTATATGTATACAAGACCAGATTACAGAGGGGCTAATTGATGGAAGTTACAATGTATATGTATTAGAGACCAGTTTACAGAGGTACCCATTCTGGGAAGTTATGCTGTATATGTATAGGAGACCAGTTCACAGAGGGACCTATTCAGGGAAGTTACTCTGTATATGCAAAGAGACAACGAGGAACTGTGTTATAGGTATCATAATAATTGCTATAGTCTTAGATGCAGTATCATTCAAGCCAAGTTCACAATGTATAGATGACTAAATTTTTATTTTAGTACGTAAGCCCTTGATATACTCCATGTTCATTAGTGAAGATTTAACAATAGAGATGTACCTATGCAGCAGAAGTGCAAATCATGAAGGGAGGGACGAGACATTTTTGCCACTTCCCCATCCCTTTCTGCTAAGGTGAGAGGACTTACAAATAGTCGGCTTCAGTTTGTACATTTATGCACAATCTTCTGAATACTTGAGCATCAACATTTTCTGTTTCCTTGAACAATTCATCCCAACAAGGGCTCAGAATGAAGAGTTTGACAAAAAACAAATTTGGTTTGTATTGCAAAGAGTTATTGCCCTTTATTGACTTAAATATGCAAGGCATGACAACAGCTTGTGAACATTTAGCATTCAGACTTATTGTATGAATGCAACCAAATTTGTCGTGAAACTTCATTTAATTCACATACCATCAGAATATGAGGTCATAGAGCAAATAGTAAGACTATTAATTAGTACAAGGACCTGATTTATGCTTGCAGATTTATGGAGACTTTTGAATTATCATTAACAGAGTAAACATAGCATAAACAGGTTTGATCATTTCTGATGCAAAAATAAAATATTACATTTATCAAAAATATTTTCTGATAGTCAATCCTGTTTTGAGTTATCTCGTCTATGAGCAACCAATTGTCATTTATGACCACAACCATCATGCACAGATCATTTTTATTACATAAATACACTGTCATGAGCAGCCATCTGCTGAACACAACCAGCAACCATGATTTTTAGGCAAAATATGCCCTTGACTGGTCTGGATACTGGTTTCCTACAATCTACAAGTAGCATCATATGTTACAGACTGTAAACCAGACTAAAGTACATGTTACTAATCGCCATTGCAGTGCCGAACTCATGTAAATCGCCACTGCAATACCGATTCCTTAAAAGGGAGCAGTCATGGACTTAAAAGAGTCAATTATATGGTGGATATTGTTTCTTTATCTTTTGTGAAAACCCACACAATGCCGATAATGTCATTATGAGAAATCTTCTTACCCGGCTTTAACTGTAGCAGTCATGTACATCGTGTGTCTTTGGAGTCAATCTGTAATGCCAGGGGTAAATTAGGCCTTTTGTCTTTGTCTTTAATAAGTGATTAGCATTTACTAAATAAGTTAATAAGATAGTTATTTTAAAGGTTTATGATGTTGTTGCTTTTTTGATGTTACAGTTATTAAATCCTACATGCCAAGCCATCATCTGGTCACAAGAGTACATCTTGTATCATCCTTCATTTATCAAGTTAATCCCTTTAATGCTTTATGTCATCAGAGAATTAAGCCTTTGGCTTTTGTCTCGGAATAAATGTATTCTGTTTCTGGCCGAGTTAATTCTTTCTTTTGATTTCATTGGTACCTATATATTTCATATTTACCAAATGGCCTGATCAAAACCACTACAGTCGTTATTAGAGTTGATTACTAAGAGATGGAAATGCATGTTCGGAGTAATCAGCTGAGTAAACAATGCCAACAGACATGTATTTTTAACTTGTTAAAAAAACTAAAATTGATAGAGGATAAATAATATTTATCATGGATAACTTTAAAATTTCCATATAGAAAATGATAAAGAGTTACCATAGTTAAATTTATTGAGGATGAATATCTGTTGCCATGGTTATTTTTGTAATTTATAGGCATGATAAATTAGTTCCTATCATAGATAACTCTGCAATTCATATGCTACATCTGTAACTCCAGAAAATTTATTGACAAAGGATAAATAAGCTTCTGTCATAGATAACTATGGATTTCATATGCTGAAACACATGTACATGTGAAATTAACTTGGCAATTCATGGACAGGATAAATACATGTTTTGTCACTTAATTTTGCATGTGATCTTCAAATATAAATGAGAACGTTTTATGACAGATTGCTATAAAAAAATTATTGTGAGATGAATGCATACAATATTTTAGCAATAACTATGAATACATCAATTGTGGGTATTTTTCATTCTTAAACCCTTTTGAAAAGACAAAAAACTGGTCCTCTTATACAAACCTGTTATGAGAGACCAACTGTCCTGAGAGATTGCTTTTCATTGGCAGAAGGGGTTGTCTCTCAAGACAGGTTAAACTGTATAGGATTTTATATTAATAAGTCAAACACTTTAATTTTTTTTATAGGATTCGATGTTAATAAGTAAAACACTTTAATTTGTATAGGATTCAATATTAATAAGTAAAACACTTTAATTTTATATCAACAGATCTTTATTCTCCAAAAATATTTTTGCAAGAGAAGCTTCAAGACATATACAGCACTCATAATGAAAAACATCCAAGTTAAACAAGAATACACACAATCATTTTGTACAGATGCATTAATAATAATAATAATAATAGCAATAACAGAAGAAAAAAAGATGACAACAAATGTGCATACTGAGATTCAATTAAAGTCTCCAAATTGCTTGATATTGTGATACAATTAAAGTCTCTGAAACGCTTGATATTGTGATACAACTAAATTTCCAGATGCTTGATGTTTTGACACAATTACAATCTCTGATGCTAAACATTGTGATGGAATTTAGGTCTCTGAAATGCTTGATATTGTGATGTAATTAACATCTCTGAGATGCTTGATATTGTGATGCAATTAAAGTCTCTGAGATGTTTGATATTGTGATACAATTAAATGCTCTGAGATGCTTAATGTTGTTCTACAATTAAAGTCTCAGATGCTTAATACTGCGATGGAATTAAAGTATCTGCCATGGTTGATTTTGTGATGCAATTAAAACTCTCAGATGCTTGATATTGTGATAACTCTGGGTTTCCTTGGGCGAGACATGAGAACAAGGTGCTTGACCCGAGTACAATGTTTTTGTGGTTCTTCTCATAATAACACCAAGAACCTTGTTCAAAAACTGTCAAAGAACTTCGTTCTTGGGTTGAGAACTCACACCTGTGGTGGGGGTAGACAAGAAAAATAATGGTGGAACATACTGAGCTTTGATGTGCCATTTCTTAATTTTTTCTTAAACCAATTCGAGTTGTTAGGGTGAGCATATTCAGGAACAAGCAAGAACTTATATGAAAACGTGTTCTTGGTGTTTCTGCAAAATCCCAAAACAGGTTGCCCAAAGACAACCTCTGAGAGGATTGATATTTAGATACAATTAAAATCTCTGAGATGCTTAATATTGTGATGCAATTTATATCTCTGAGACACTTGATATTGCATAGATTTTTGTATCCTTATGTGCTACTTATGACAGTAATGAACGATGAAAGTTAAATGTCCACAATGAAAAAAAATGTATATAATCAATGTATCGGAATTTATTTTTTTTAATTTAAAGATGTACTCAATTTTTTTATATCTTTATTGTAAAGGCATTGATTTGAAATTTTGAATGTTAATTCAAGCACCCAAGATGTTAAACAATGAAAGACATGAATTTACTTAAAACTTCAAAAAATAACAGCTAGCATCTCTCAGTCTCATTATCTGATCCTTTCTAAACAAAATGTGTTTAAAAGAATAAAACCATGCCTTTGTTTTTTTGTAAATCTGCCAACTGAGGTCTGTTCCAGTAAAACATACCTGGGGACCCAGGGAAAGTGCTTTCAGTGTGGAGCTCATAAATGTAGTTTAGATTATAATTACAAGTACCTAATTTTCCATGGGGAAGTATTGAATAGTAATACAATCAATTATCTATCATTATTACCTCTCACAGTAAAAGTGTATACTCAACTGCAGATAGTACAGTACAGATCTGATGTCACATATTCTGTTGTTCACATCTGACATCACACATTCAGCTGTAAGATTGGGGGCTATGCTAAAGTTCTGGTCACCTAGCTTTGATTCAGCCTTTCTGGAGTTTTCTACAAAATTTATCAACATTGACAAATAATCTATGGCTACCTAAATAAAAGTTACACTTATTATATTTGCCAGTGAAAATTTCAGGTTTATTACCAATTCATTGTTTTAGCAAATGAAAATTAAATATATGGATGTGTCCATTGCTTTTTCTGTTAGCTGACTGGTTACCGGTACTAGCTTTGTTTTTTCTGTTTGATGACTGGTTACTAGCTTTGTTTTCTCTGTTAGCCGACTGTTTACTAGCTTTAATCATTTGGTTCAAAAGCCTTTCTGCAGAGACCATGCAGTGTAGCAAAAGACAGAAAAGTCAGTCAGCTGACAAATGACAAAGCAAAACTGACAAATGTGAAATCTTGTTAGTTCAGATCTTTTCATCCGCAAAGCTATAAATTGGTAGAAATTGTTTTCCATGTATTTATTCAGAGGAGTTGAAGGTAGGTATTTGTTTGTCAATCCATTTATAAATTTTCTATAAAACTCCAGAAAGGATTTATTGTAGAGAGGTGATGTTTCTATAAAGGATGAATCATAGCGAGGTGAGGTTTCTATAAAACTCCAGGAAGGGTGAATCGTAGTGAGGTGAGATTTCTATAAAACTCCAAAAAGGGTGAATCATAGTGAGGTGAGGTTTCTATAAAACTCCAGGAAGGGTGAATCGTAGTGAGGTGAGATTTCTATAAAACTCCAGAAAGGGTGAATCATAGTGAGGTGAGATTTCTATAAAACTCCAGAAAGGGTGAATCATAGTGAGGTGAGGTTTCTATAAAACTCCAGGAAGGGTGAATCATAGTGAGGTGAGGTTTCTATAAAACTCCAGAAATAGTGAATCGTAGTGAGGTGAGATTTCTATAAAACTCCAGGAAGGGTGAATCATAGTGAGGTGAGGTTTCTATAAAACTCCAGAAATAGTGAATCGTAGTGAGGTGAGATTTCTATAAAACTCCAGGAAGGGTGAATCATAGCGAGGTGAGGTTTCTATAAAACTCCAGAAATAGTGAATCGTAGTGAGGTGAGATTTCTATAAAACTCCAGGAAGGGTGAATCATAGTGAGGTGAGGTTTCTATAAAACTCCAGGAAGGGTGAATCGTAGTGAGGTGAGATTTCTATAAAACTCCAGAAAGGGTGAATCATAGTGAGGTGAGGTTTCTATAAAACTCCAGGAAGGGTGAATCGTAGTGAGGTGAGATTTCTATAAAACTCCAGAAAGGGTGAATCATAGTGAGGTGAGGTTTCTATAAAACTCCAGGAAGGGTGAATCATAGTGAGGTGAGGTTTCTATAAAACTCCAGAAATAGTGAATCGTAGTGAGGTGAGATTTCTATAAAACTCCAGAAAGGGTGAATCATAGTGAGGTGAGGTTTCTATAAAACTCCAGAAAGGGTGAATCATAGTGAGGTGAGGTTTCTATAAAACTCCAGGAAGGGTGAATCATAGTGAGGTGAGGTTTCTATAAAACTCCAGAAATAGTGAATCGTAGTGAGGTGAGATTTCTATAAAACTCCAGGAAGGGTGAATCATAGCGAGGTGAGGTTTCTATAAAACTCCAGAAATAGTGAATCGTAGTGAGGTGAGATTTCTATAAAACTCCAGGAAGGGTGAATCATAGCGAGGTGAGGTTTCTATAAAACTCCAGGAAGGGTGAATCGTAGTGAGGTGAGATTTCTATAAAACTCCAGAAAGGGTGAATCATAGTGAGGTGAGGTTTCTATAAAACTCCAGGAAGGGTGAATCGTAGTGAGGTGAGATTTCTATAAAACTCCAGAAAGGGTGAATCATAGTGAGGTGAGGTTTCTATAAAACTCCAGGAAGGGTGAATCATAGTGAGGTGAGGTTTCTATAAAACTCCAGAAATAGTGAATCGTAGTGAGGTGAGATTTCTATAAAACTCCAGAAAGGGTGAATCATAGTGAGGTGAGGTTTCTATAAAACTCCAGAAAGGGTGAATCATAGTGAGGTGAGGTTTCTATAAAACTCCAGGAAGGGTGAATCATAGCGAGGTGAGGTTTCTATAAAACTCCAGAAATAGTGAATCATAGTGAGGTGAGGTTTCTATAAAACTCCAGAAAGGGTGAATCATAGTGAGGTGAGGTTTCTATAAAACTCCAGAAAGGGTGAATCATAGTGAGGTGAGATTTCTATAAAACTCCAGAAAGGGTGAATCATAGTGAGGTGAGGTTTCTATAAAACTCCAGAAATAGTGAATCGTAGTGAGGTGAGATTTCTATAAAACTCCAGGAAGGGTGAATCATAGTGAGGTGAGGTTTCTATAAAACTCCAGAAATAGTGAATCATAGTGAGGTGATCAAACCTTTTATGAGTTCAAGTATTAAGAAGACAGCAAACCTTGATCTGTCAGTGTATTGTGTTATAAGATCATGGTCTATAAGGCTGTTTGTAATAAGGCAAATATTTTACTCCATATATTTTCTACGATTTCAATTTTCATGGTTTTGAGAAAAATGTTGTTTTTGTCATTACTTAAATTGTGGATTGGGAAAGAGTTCTCTTTTTTCCATAATGACTGGCACCTGAAATCCCCAAACCATATCAGTAATAATTTTAAGGCATGTGATAAATTATCCATAATATTATCATCTTTGTATACAATAGATGTCAAAATATTGAGCCTCTATTTTTCAGAAAGTACATTTTTTTAGTAAATTATGTTTCTCTGAGAATACTTGCTCAATCACATTAATGTTAGGAAATAAACTCCACTACCTCTCGAATCCAACAATCCCAAAAAGGCAAAAATCTTGCTTTTTCCATCTATATACCATACAGATGATGGAAATAAATTCTTACCCATTACCTCCCCTTACCACAACTAGGTGGCTACCCATCAGCTGGATGTTTCCCAGTTTGAGCTGAGTGACACCAACGAGGATGCTCGCATTTGTGGGAAGGTGTGGGAGGGTTTAATAATAATTTGATCATAAACAAGCATAATTTACTAAAAATAAACTTTCTCCATTGAATACATTCCATGATCACATTAATGTTTGGAGAATAGGTAATAGGAGGAGGAAATGCATGAGCATCCAACCTGTACCACAGGCACACTTTGAGAGAAGATGGTTCAATTTCCTATATGAAAGATAAACTGCTCTCCTAACATGAGGACAGTGCAACTGACAGTCACGTAACAAGTGACAACAATACACGGATAAGAAATGAGAATGATTTTCCCATACTGAGACAAGATCTGGGTGAAATCAAGCAAAAGCACTAAACCCACACCCATGAGGAGGTTGTGCTGACATCAGTTTGGCTTGGTGGTCATCTGGGCCACAGTCACTGGACCCACTAAATTAAATTAATGCCTCTGTGAAGCTAGATCATGGAGATAACTTGAGAAGGTTGACTATCCATGTCAGTCAACAGCTTCTATTATACAACTGAAAAGGTTGCTTACTTGCTCCGCATAATTCATGATTACTAGGAATTTCCTTTAATCAGAGCATACATGCCTCCTCATTTCACTTGACCATTACAATTCACGTAATCAACAGTAGTCACTGATAAAGGCAGTGTGATATTGCCAAAAATTTCGAACTCGAAAAAGATTTATGCTCCGAGTAAAGGAAATTCCTAGCTTCTATTATGTTTTGGATTGAAATGTATGAATGCAGCTATTGTTGCTTGCATAAATTGCTCTAATCTCATGATCTGAAATCTTCTGACCTTTTGATATCTCAGAGTACACAGAGTGTTTTACCCACTTCAGCCACAATGCTAGGGTTTGAGAGGTTATATCCTCTTTTCCAGCCTTCACCAGAAGAAAGAACCATTGTCAGGCACCATGACCCTTCTCCATTGTGTTTCAAGTAGTGCTTGACAACATGGACCGGGTCTTGCATTTCCACCCCTCCTGACTATTAATAGAGGAGAGGGAGTTGATGACCACACTTTGATTGCCCAGTGAACAGGTCTGCTGCCAAATTTCTGCCTTCTCCAGATTGGATGGTATGTCCATCATGGAAGTGGAAGATGAAAAGGGAAGGGGCTAGGTAAGCAAAATGCAAAACCCCTTATCAAAACAAATTGGATTGCAAAACCCCTTATCAAAACAGGTTGTCTGTGGGCAGCTGGGTGGCAAGTCAATGATGATTGTTGGGAGGCTTTGGGGGGGAGAAACCTTACTTCCATCCCCTTTATTGAACTTACTCCAGAATAGAGGGGCTTGCTGGTACCTGAAATTTGACTGAGGTCGAAACAGTTGCTGTTGGGCAGTGTTTGGCCTCCTCTCTTTTTGCCAACAATCATGTCTCCATTGCGGCTGAGACTGATTTGGCCTGAACACCAGTACAGGCAGCAAGACAAGCTGAAGAGGCAGTTTTTGCGCTGCCTTCTTTATTACATCCTCATATCTACTGCTGAACAGCAATGGCGTATCAAAGTGTGTAGAATGGACAGCCAAGGAATGGTGCAACTTCAGTGAAGATGAGCAGAGATTGGCATCTAATCACACCAGATTAAATCTCCTGAAGCCATTGGGGTGTTAATCATTGAATGGTGCCTGGCCCTGTTAATTACCTTAGCAATATGGGCTGTGGACTTCCATGCATGATCACTGCCCAAATTTTCAGTAAGGTGAAAAATTGCTTGTGATGTCAGATTGAGCATTGAAGAAGCTGCCACCATATTTTGCACTAACTTGGAGGTGGGATGGAAAAGATTCTGATCCAACTTATAAAACAGGAGGGTTGCCATGTTAACCACCACAATGTTTTTGTCCAAAGCCCAAGTTCATGCAGTACCAGCATGATGAGAATGACACTGGTAGCTGGCTTTCTGAAAAGAAAGCCTTAGAGTCCCCGCAGGTTATAAATCTTGTCAGACAGATAATCAGAGATCTCTTTGATCTTCACTGACTGCGGCTGTGAATGGAAGAGGGATTTCATCTTTATCTTCCAGGCCTACCGAAGCCTTAACCTTACAGGTTTGGCTTGCAGACAGTGGCAGTGGTCATTCAGAAAATGGCACAACTCAGTAAATTTCTTCCAAGGCCTTCCAAGGCCTTGTTAAAGTTGAACTCCATATGCTCCATGGTGGGGTTGGAGTATGCTAACTGATCAAGGTTATCCCTGCACTCACTGTGGGAGTTGTTATTCTTAGGCATTTGTTTCCATATCTATGTAAAACATATCCAGCATCATGAACATGGCTGTGCTATTATCGCTGTATACAGCACAGTATCTACCAATTGATAAGCCATCAATAACTGGCCTGCCGGCTGAACTGACAACAAGGCAAGCAACACAACTTATCTTGCTGGCACGTCCGGCCAGAAGTGTACTGGATTGGCAGCTGGACAGTCTGTTCACTGCAGGTAGAAGTTAAAGAATACTTTGTGCAAGAGAGACACACATATCATGCATGTCCTCACTGGCTTGAAATTTCTAGCACTTGTTGTATTTCAGTGTCATTGTTCAACTTAAATGACAAGAACAACAATATTATCAGCAAAAAACAACTAGAAAGTATTCACATAAAACAATATTAACACTTGTTGGTTAAACAAGTGAAAAATGCAGGCAGTGTGTGAATAAACAACCAACAATGAGCACAACGATACAGTGTTCGAACCCAAGGCCAAGGTCAGAATAACAAAGTCCACAACTGTGAAAAAATTCACTCAAATACTGATAAAAATTCAGCAATTGAAAATAATGACTGCAACATGTAGCAAATACATTAATACACAATACTACACTGCCCTTTTTGCTGGATGGGTTGAAAGAATGAAGATATCCTTGGATTCTGTGAGGCCAATCGGTACAATGTTTATCGTACCAAGTGAAAGGTTAAATGGGTAAACATCTGATTTATGGGTAGCCACCTAGTGGTAGGAAGGGGCAGTAATGGGTAAGAGTTTGTTCCCTTTGTCTAAATGGTATATAGATGAAAAAGATGAATTTTCGTCTTTGCAGGATTTCTGGATTCAAGAGGTTGCAGAGTTTATTTCCTAATGTTAATGTGATCAAGGAATGTATTTGCTCGAGAAATTTTTATAACTGTTTAGAATTTAGCTACAGAAGCTTGACATTATAAAGTATTCAAAACATCTTTTCCACAAACCTTTCAGGCTTATTATTTTGGCTCACCTCTTCAAAATAGAAGAGACTTACTGTACTAACCCTGGCTTCAGTGTCAGCATCCACACACATAAAAACATACACATATGTAGAGCATCACCGCATCTCAACCACACATATAAAAACATACACAAATGTAGAGCATCACCGCATCTCAACCACACATATAAAAACATTCACATATGTAGAGCATCACTGCATCTCAACCACACATATAAAAACATTCACAAATGTAGAGCATCACCGCATCTCAACCACACATATAAAAACATACACAAATGTAGAGCATCACTGCATCTCAACCACACATATAAAAACATATACATATGTACAGCCTCACCGCATTTCAACCAGTCTTTCTTCATTGATCCTACGCAACATTTTTAACTGGGTTTCAATGCACCTATCCCTTGGGAGGGGGCTAACTTTGTATATACACGTACATTAGTTGTGCATTCCTGATTTAAGTTTTTATGTTTCACTGAGGACTTTTTTCACTGTATACATACTTTTATACCTGCAATCATTAAACTTTGCAAAGGGATGATGCATCACCAGTATAACCAAAGGTCACAGTGACCTACATTTTTTTCTTTACCAACATAGATTAAGTATTTGTGTTGAGCTCATAACCACATAGCTTCTTCCATGCTATATACATGCCAGTCCACATAGAAGGCCCTTTCTGATCAATGCAGTGGATAGTAGGAATAAATGCATTTATTCAATAGTAAACATTCCATATTAATGACTGTACGTTGTATATTGTCATAGCTTACTACCAGCAAGTTAACTGTGTGTTGTACATGTGAATGAGTATAGGAATTAGATGAGTGGACTGCATGCTGCATGCTTTTCATGTAAGGACTTATCTGTAGTGGCTAATCAAATGTAATTATTAATGCATGAACTAATAATACTGGCTGTCACTACAAGGTTACTGAAAGCCTGTGACTTTCACCCTGGCTTCTAGGGGTGGACAATGTAATAGCTTCTGAAGCTGATTTTCATAACAATAATTTTTTTTATACAAAAAAGGACAAAAAATTATTTATCAGCTCATGATGAGCTGATATGGTACCACTACTTTGAAATCATAAAAAAGAATGTTCTTTTTTATTATTCTATGTCTTGTATGCCATGTCTCTGTATGTATGTATGTATGTATGTATGTATGTAATTTAACAGCATGTCAATACAATGCTTGCTATACTGGACCAAATAAAAATAGAAACAAAAATGAAAAGATAAAAAATCATAAAGTAAAATTTTATATAAAAAAAAGGAGCCAATATTTCAATATCAAGATCACTTTAGTTTGAATATATTTTCTGCGTGATATTTCATGTTTATATGTTTACAATGGTTACTGGAGACTAAGAAGCTACATAGAGGTGAGCTATATCATCATTTATATTAAACTTTGCTTATATTCTCTGGTCGTAATATTCAATGGATCAAAAAATTTAAAGATGAGGGTTGAAAGTTACCATCTTTGTTTCTCAATCATCGAATAATATAAGATAATTCTCACTTACAGAGTATTTCACTCATATTCTGGCAATAAATCCAATGTCACCTCTAGTAATTCATGGCTCTAGTAATTCATTTATGAATCCAACCGCTTTTATTGTGAAATGCCACATGAAGCTGTGAAAGTGTGAGCAAGTAAATGGGAAGTCTGGTACAGCAGGTAAACATATGTTCAGCACTGAATGGTATAGAACAAAATCCAGAAAAATTTGTATAAAAAACAAATTTACAGGAACTGTATCATTTTCTGAAATGCCAACCATTCTGATTTTGGTGGAATCACTCCTATTTTAACCCCATATTACACAATTACAATCACTTCTGTCAGATTCTGATTTTCAGATCAGACATAATTTTCTGTAGGCAAACCGCAAATTGATTCCAGGAATATCTAGATCACATAAATTCCTCTAATGTGTGATTGTAATCCTTTTATGATAATGTACCTAAGCAATTGTTTCACAAAACCAACTAAATATTGTCAGCATATTTCACCTGTAAAAAGCTGACAAATGTAATTTCATAGAAATTATGCTTGTAAAAAGCTGACAAATGTAATTTCATAGAAATTATGCTTGTAAAAAGCTGACAAATGTAATTTCATAGAAATTATGCTTGTAAAAAGCTGACAAAAGTAATTTCATAGAAATTATGCTTGTAAAAAGCTGACAAAAGTAATTTCATAGAAATTATGCTTGTAAAAAGCTGACAAATGTAATTTCATAGAAATTATGCTTGTAAAAAGCTGACAAATGTAATTTCATAGAAATTATGCTTGTAAAAAGCTGACAAATGTAATTTCATAGAAATTATGCTTGTAAAAAGCTGACAAATGTAATTTCATAGAAATTATGCTTGTAAAAAGCTGACAAATGTAATTTCATAGAAATTATGCTTGTAAAAAGCTGACAAATGTAATTTCATAGAAATTATGCTTGTAAAAAGCTGACAAAAATAGCTCAGCAACTATTGACTTTGAATTATTGAAGTCCTTGCAGTCCTTACAAAAAATGTTTGATAGAAAATAAATAATGCTTATTAGCAAATTAGCCAGGGAGGGGAGGAGAGTTTTGGTATTTCAGAATATTTTGTTTACTGGCAAGGGTATATGAAGGGCATATTTGTTCAGTGGAAACACTTCATTATTTTTACCATATCTTTTACAGCTCAACATAGTGGTACTTTTCTTTCTCCACCACTGCATTAACCACTGTGGCAAAATGAACATTGTTTAGCTGTATTCCAGTCTCTTCTTGTGTCTCCCTCCTTCCACACTCCTCCCAAGACTCCCTGAAAATGATCAGCATAAAACATATAGAATATCATTATCTAATACTCTTAGAATACCTACAAATCTAATACTTCTATAATACATACAACTCTAGAGTATGAGTATGTAATACTTCTATAATACCTACAAATCTAATACTTCTATAATACCTACAAATCTAATACTTCTATAATACCTACAAATATAATACTTCTATAATACCTACAAATATAATACTTCTATAATACATACAAATATAATGCTTCTATAATACCTACAAATCTAATACTTCTATAATACCTACAAATATAATACTTCTATAATACCTACAAATATAATGCTTCTATAATACCTACAAATCTAATACTTCTATAATACCTACAAATATAATACTTCTATAATACCTACAACTCTAATACTTCTATAATACATACAAATCTAATACTTCTATAATACTTACAAATCTAATACTTCTATAATACTTACAAATCTAATATTTCTATAATACCTACAACTCTAATACTTCTATAATACCTACAAATATAATACTTCTATAATACCTACAAATATAATACTTCTATAATACCTACAAATATAATACTTCTATAATACCTACAAATCTAATACTTCTATAATACCTACAACTCTAATACTTCTATAATACCTACAACTCTAATACTTCTATAATACCTACAACTCTAATACTTCTATAATACCTACAACTCTAATACTTCTATAATACCTACAAATATAATACTTCTATAATACCTACAAATATAATACTTCTATAATACCTACAAATATAATACTTCTATAATACCTACAAATATAATACTTCTATAATACCTACAAATATAATACTTCTATAATACCTACAACTCTAATACTTCTATAATACCTACAACTCTAATACTTCTATAATACCTACAACTCTAATACTTCTATAATACCTACAACTCTAATACTTCTATAATACCTACAAATATAATACTTCTATAATACCTACAACTCTAATACTTCTATAATACCTACAAATCTAATACTTCTATAATACATACAACTCTAATACTTCTATAATACCTACAAATATAATACTTCTATAATACCTACAACTCTAATACTTCTATAATATCTACAAATATAATACTTCTATAATACCTACAACTCTAATACTTCTATAATACCTACAAATATAATACTTCTATAATACCTACAAATCTAATACTTCTATAATACCTACAAATCTAATACTTCTATAATACCTACAAATCTAATACTTCTATAATACCTACAACTCTAATACTTCTATAATACCTACAAATATAATACTTCTATAATACCTACAAATATAATACTTCTATAATACCTACAAATATAATACTTCTATAATACCTACAAATATAATACTTCTATAATACCTACAACTCTAATACTTCTATAATACCTACGACTCTAATACTTCTATAATACCTACAACTCTAATACTTCTATAATACCTACAAATATAATACTTCTATAATACCTACAACTCTAATACTTCTATAATACCTACAAATCTAATACTTCTATAATACATACAACTCTAATACTTCTATAATACCTACAACTCTAATACTTCTATAATACCTACAACTCTAATACTTCTATAATACCTACAAATATAATACTTCTATAATACCTACAACTCTAATACTTCTATAATACCTACAACTCTAATACTTCTATAATACCTACAACTCTAATGCTTCTATAATACATACAACTCTAATACTTCTATAATACATACAACTCTAATACTTCTATAATACATACAAATATAATACTTCTATAATACCTACAACTCTAATACTTCTATAATACATACAACTCTAATACTTCTATAATACATACAAATCTAATACTTCTATAATACATACAAATATAATACTTCTATAATACCTACAACTCTAATGCTTCTATAATACATACAAATCTAATGCTTCTATAATACATACAAATATAATACTTCTATAATACCCACAACTCTAATGCTTCTATAATACATACAAATATAATACTTCTATAATACATACAACTCTAATGCTTCTATAATACATACAACTCTAATACTTCTATAATACCTACAACTCTAATACTTCTATAATACATACAAATATAATACTTCTATAATACATACAACTCTAATACTTCTATAATACCTACAAATATAATACTTCTATAATACCAACAACTCTAATACTTCTATAATACCTACAACTCTAATACTTTTATAATACCTACAACTATAATACTTCTATAATACCTACAACTCTAATACTTCTATAATATATACAACTCTAATACTTCTATAATACATACAAATATAATACTTCTATAATACCTACAACTCTAATACTTCTATAATACCTACAACTCTAATACTTCTATAATACCTACAACTCTAATACTTCTATAATACCTACAACTCTAATGCTTCTATAATACCTACAAATATAATACTTCTATAATACCTACAACTCTAATACTTCTATAATACCTACAAATCTAATACTTCTATAATACTTACAAATATAATACTTCTATAATACCTACAAATCTAATACTTCTATAATACCTACAACTCTAATACTTCTATAATACCTACAAATCTAATACTTCTATAATACCTACAACTCTAATGCTTCTATAATACCTACAAATCTAATACTTCTATAATACCTACAACTCTAATGCTTCTATAATACCTACAAATATAATACTTCTATAATACCTACAACTCTAATACTTCTATAGTACATACAAATCTAAAGTATGATTATGTAATACTTACAAATCTAATACTTCTATAATACCTACAAATATAATACTTCTATAATACCTACAAATCTAATACTTCTATAATACCTACAACTCTAATGCTTCTATAATACCTACAAATATAATACTTCTATAATACCTACAACTCTAATACTTCTATAGTACATACAAATCTAAAGTATGATTATGTAATACTTACAAATCTAATACTTCTATAATACCTACAAATCTAATACTTCTATAATACCTACAAATATAATACTTCTATAATACCTACAAATCTAATACTTCTATAATGCATACAAATCTAATACTTCTATAAT
This sequence comes from Margaritifera margaritifera, assembly GCA_029931535.1. NCBI lineage: Eukaryota > Metazoa > Mollusca > Bivalvia > Unionida > Margaritiferidae > Margaritifera > Margaritifera margaritifera. Next base: position 371,010 of record JAQPZY010001570.1, read on the forward strand.
ACCACCAAATGTAATACTTCTATAATACCACCAAATGTAATACTTCTATAATACCACCAAATGTAATACTTCTATAATACATACAAATCTAATACTTCTATAATACATACAAATCTAATACTTCTATAATACCTACAAATCTAATACTTCTATAATACCTACAAATATAATACTTCTATAGTACCTACCAATCTAATACTTCTATAATACCTACAAATCTAAAGTATGATTATGTAATACTTCTATAATACCTACAAATCTAATACTTCATTAATACATACAAATCTAATACTTTTATAATACCTACAAATCTAAAGTATGATTATCAAATACTTCTATAATACCTACAAATCTAAAGTATGATTATCGAATACTTCTATAATACCTACAAATCTAAAGTATGATTATCGAATACTTCTATAATACCTACAAATCTAAAGTATGATTATCGAATACTTCTATAATACCTACAAATCTAAAGTATGATTATCGAATACTTCTATAATACCTACAAATCTAAAGTATGATTATCGAATACTTCTATAATACCTACAAATCTAAAATATGATTATCTAATACTTCTATAATACCTACAAATCTAATACTTCTCTATAATACCTACAAATCTAAAGTATGATTATCTAATACTTCTATAATACCTACAAATCTAATACTTCTCTATAATACCTACAAATCTAAAGTATGATTATCTAATACTTCTATAATACCTACAAATCTAGAGCATGATTATGTAATACTTCTATAAAACCAACAAATCTAAAGTATTATATAATACTTCTATAATACATACAAATCTAAAGTATGATTATGTAATATTTCTATAATACCTACAAATCTAGATTATCATTATCTAATACTTCTATAATATCTACAAATCTAGATATTATTAGCGGTGTCTAAATCTGAACATCAACGTTGTATTTTACATCTTATTTATTAATTTTCTGTCTGACTCTGGGCAAATGGGAAATATAATGGTACAGGCATAAAAGGCAGCTAATTGTAGAACTTGTAAGCACATATATTTACTTTTGAATTCCTCTTTACCATTAGAGATACCAGTAGACAGATGAAAAGTATACATATTCATATAGGTCTTGAAAAGGAAAGTGCATCTCAGTTGAGAATTGAGTATTAACTTTAAAGAGATATAATGGTAATTCAGGTGTATCTACAGCCAATGTCAAAATAGTGCAAACAATCAATGCCTGATTGAGTCATATAATTGATTTATTTATTCATTTACTTAATAATTGTTGAGCCCAAAAGTGAGTTGATTTGCAGTAACTTTTTCAATTTCAGGAACATCTTCATCGTTGTCTTCTTCATCAACAGTTTTCTTAAATGTGTGAGGAAATTTTACAATTTGCTTTTAAACTACATAACCTAAACCCTTAACGTATTCTGTTCATACTGTGGACAAATCATTATGAAGTTAAGATAATCCATGCTGAGACACATTCACTTGCCATTTGGGTCAAGATCACAGTCATAGAATAACTGCCTTGAGGATTGTTTCTGTCAATATGGGATATGTCTCATTTGGAAGCAAAGGTAATTTATTCTGCAACAAATGTTTTTCATTCGCTTGTATTTCCTAAACACTCTAATGGATTCTGTTCATACTTTGGATGAATCATGATGGAGCAAAGACAATTCATTCTGTGACATACTCACCTGCCTCTTTGATCTTTGGGATCAAGGTCACAGTCATAGACTATTTGCATGAAGATTTTAGTTAAAGTTTTTTATGTGCTTAAGTATTTCCTTAAAAACTTTATGGTTTCTGTCAATACTGTGGGAGTCTAATTAGAAAGTGAAAACAATTTATTCAGGAACACACTCGCTAGCCCTTCAGATCTTGGGGTGAAGGTCACAGGATTCACTGCAATGCTTTGAGCATGGGCAAGACAGACAGGCCCCAGCCTTTTTGCTTACTGTAACTTGACTGTTCAAAAAGTGTTGAGAGCCTATGTCATCATCCTGGCATTGGCAGGTTTATGGATAACATTGTGTGCAAGCAACCTTCTCATTATCTTTTGAAGAAGCAGGCTCCAATTCAAACTTACACGGCTGGGTCAGTTCAACAATGTAACAAAAAATGTTACACTGTTGTAAAAGTAGATGGCTACAATGTAACAATTTCTAAAATGAGAAGCTTTTTCAGCCAGCTGCTAATGAGAACAATGGGCAAGTTGTTATACTTATCTTTTATTTCCATGACAAGGTGCTAATATTTAATGCACTTACTTTTTATATCCATACTTTTGTGAATATATTATGAACGGTCACATCTGCATATCTGTCCATCCATCTCTGTTTTCCTTGTAACCTAACTCCATCTACACCTACTGATGGAGGGCAATCACATTTAGTATTTTTCAGTAGGATGTGTAGATGACAACATAAATTTTGTATCCTGGATACAACCTCCTGTGGAGGAGGGGTGGGGGTGAAACATCACATTTTCATAGGTAGTATGGACTTTTCCTGTACCCCAAATTCCATCTACACTGATATATGGGTGAGTAGGGGTGGGGGTGGGGTGGCAATGATCATATTTTGTATGTTTCACAAGGGTAAGTAAGTGACAACAAAAGTTTTGGATCCATGATACAACCCTCAGGATGAGGATGGAGGGGTAGAGAGGGGGTAACAAAAATCAATAATCGCAGATATATATATATATATCTTCCATCTTTAATTATTATCTTTACCAGTCTGAATCACAATTCTAATAGGTTAAGTCTATAGGACATAACTTTATGATATCATACTTGAAGTAAAGTTAGACAAGTTTTGGATAAAGTTAATGTTTGTATTTCATACAATTTCATGGTCACTGTGAAGAGTTGAGCTATGAAGTTTAGTGAGGGTATGCATTTTGACCAACACTTAATTGAGTAAAAAGACCCATACTTTACATTTCATGTCTGACTTAACTTTATTTTTGTGTTTCAATTAATTTCTCACTGTTCATGTTAGGGTCATTAAACTTGGTAAAGGGATGCATTTTCTAGGATTACAATACCATTGTATCTGAAATATGCCACTGCCTACATTTAAGCTTTCATGACTGCTTCACTGTCATATTTAAGTTTCTCAGGAAATTTTCATGGTAGGGCAAGGAAATCTAATGAGATGATACATTTCCACAGGACTGTCTCACTGTGACTGTGACCTAAAATTAAGAATTTGCTTGACTTCAGTTAATTTTTTTTCTAAATTTAATTCTATTTTTAACACGTTTCATGGTATCATTTATTTTCATTTATGAGACTTGGTGAGAAGATATGCTCTCAAGGAGAAGTATGCTTGCAGCCTAAGTACTAGAAGTGGGTCACCATGACATATTTATTACACCTCATTTACTTTGGTTACTTTGACATATTTATTACACCTCATTTACTTTGGTTACTTTATGTTTTTAATTTGGTTTCATATGCACCTTTTATGTTGAAGTACTAGGACATTTTGAAAAGATGCATTTCATTGTGTGTCACTTTAGTGTACAAAAGAGCAAATCATTTGTATTAGGTGTCTGTAATGCTCTCAGACCAGGACAGCCTTTGTTGTCCGTTGCCCATCTGTTTGTTCTTTGAACAGTTGAGCTTTGCTCTTATTTATATCTTTCCGTCTTTTCTGTTTAGTTTTAACTGAATAAATGACTGGTTGATATTATTATTTATAAATCTACCTCTCTATACTTGTTACCAAGAATTTTGAAAAGAAAGAATTCCCAGTGATACTTGTCCTCTTGGTAAGCTATCTTGCTATAGATTATAAAGTGTGTAGCAAAAGTCTGCAACCTGCTACTGTCTCTGTATATACTCATACAAATGGCAAGTTTAGGTTAGCCCTGTCTGATAAGCTGCCAGCATGTCCTCTACTGGTACATGTAAATTTATGGCCATCAAGGTTTAAAATTGTCTGCAAATGACTTTACTGAAATGAGTTAATTAGTTGGAAGAAAAAATAATATTAATGATGCAGACAATGCAATATTATTGAGTAATAACACTAATATCTAGCAGAGAAAATGATGTGCTTTATCTCTGAACGATGTGTATTGAATGCTACTGTTTTGAATGTGCAGAAAAATCACAGAAATTTGACATTTCATCCATTAAAAATGACACAAGTTATTACAAAATACTAGTATATATACTATAAATATAGATAGTCTGATATTATTTTAGGTTGGGGTTTATTTCTGTAACTTTCTGTCACTTTTTCTGAATAAAATGTCAAACTCCTGTTAGAAAAACCAACAACTTCTCTCTCTTGATTGTAAGCTGGGAAGGGACAGAATAGTCATATGGTACAGGCTGATTCGGACCATGGCTGATTCAGACCAAATTAGGGGCTTTCTTGGACCATATTACAGGCTGATTCGGACCATGTGAACTATAATTGAGTTTCATCTTAGATGTAAATGTGACATTTACAATTGTTTAAAATATGATATTTCTCATTATTTCCCAGGTACATTGAGCAGTTCAAAAATGCACTTAAGGAAACAAAACCCAGATTTTATGAGAGATAATGGCATCGTTCTGTATAAAAATAAAATAAAATAATGAGGCTGTTTACCTGCATTGCCATTTTAATAGGGAAATGTTTTCAAAGCAACTCATTCCCCTTTGTGCAAAATTGAAATAGTTTATTTTATTGAGAAATAATAAAATTATTAACATTATTTTAAAAAAATCATGAAAACTGGGCCCATGAAATAATATTCTTTTGATCTATATGCATATATTTATTTGAGCATGTTAACGGCTTAATTAGATTTGTGTAGAATTTATCTTTATACTGTATATACTGTTGGTTTCTTTGGTCGAGATTTCACTTGCAAGATAAAAATTGAAAAATAACAGTAAAGTACATTTTTAATATTGTTACTTATCCATAATCCTTTACATAATATTTGGCAAATATAGTGCAAAGAAAACACAATTTGCATGAGAAATTAATAAAAGCCACGGGGCAATTTATATACATTACTGTTTGATAGTGTTGAAAGTGGGCCATACTGGCCTGATTTATGAAATGTTTCAAAATGTTTTTTATAGATACTGTATTAATTCGACAAATAACTTTATATTTTCTTTATTTTCAACATTGAAAAGTTATTTTGGTTAAAAAAAAATAAATGTGATCACTCATATCTATTTTCTTCTGATTTGGTCAAGACATTTACAAAAAATAGTTCAAATTGACATGGTGGGAACTACCAGTAGATCTTCAGGTAAGAATTATTTTATGCAAATTTATGAGCTGAAAATCAACCTTTTACATTCTCTATGTTTGCAAAAAGAGGAATAATGACTTAAATAAAACATGTATGTGTGTTCCATTGTTTTTCGTTATTATACAGTGCTTGTGACAGTAACGGATCCCTTTTTCTATAAATGGTGTTAACATGCTTACAGTATTTATGAAATTTTCTGGACACACTATACATGATTAGAATGAAAATGATCTCGTACCTTCTGATCTAAAACTAAAACTAAATAAAATTATTGAGTGAACAGTATCGATTCTAATCAGCGCTGTTTTTAAAACATTATCAGATCGCACTTGATGGTACAGGATCACCTGAGTACAAGTCAGGTTGCACACTTGGGGATTGGGGAGTTGCCTCACAGTAGCTAATTTTAGCTAAAGTGAGCGAGTGGTTTGGGTTTTATGGCATACCAGCACGAAATTGGCTGTATGGCACCACAAAGGATTGAAACTGTTGGTTTCAGACACATCACATTTTCAACCAAGATTGGAAGTAAATCAAAATAATGAAAAAACACTTTTATTCAAAAATACAACCTGAAAAAAACATTTTCACAAACTGGCAGTGACTATATATTTTTCTGCTTTCATAAACCACATGGTTTATAAAACAGTAATTAATAATAATAATAACAATAATAATAATAATAATAATTAATAATACTTTATTTTCAGAAGGTACAACTCATTTAGCCAAATTGTTAGCTAATCTTACATGAGGCCCTCAGGGGCTTACAACATTCTATACATGTACATAATATTTGTAAAAAGAGGAAAGAATAAACATATTAATTACAGGTTAATCTCACACAAACAGTTCACTTAAGAATGTTTATACATCTGCATCAGCATAACATGTTTGTAGCTGATATATGCACACTCATAAGAACAAAGAAGGAACTGTTAGAATATTTGGTGAGAGACATTATATGTTTAAGTGGTTGAAATAGCCTGATTTGAACAATGCAACACTGTCAGCCTGCTTTAGTTCAAGTGGTAGCTGATTCCATTCTGAAGATCCTGTATCTGTAAAAGTCTTTTTCAATGCATTAGTTCTTGGTCTTGGTAGTTTTAAACACAGGTTTGATACTGATCTTAAAGAGTACATAAAGGCAGTATTGCTGGCTTGACAAGCATATCATTCAGGTAAAGAGGTGTTCAATTATGAATAGTTTTATAAACCATAATACATCTATGATATGAAATTCTTTTGTGAAAATAGAGCCAGTTTAAAGACTTAAACATGTCAGCAGATGGTGTCATTGGATTGACATCTAGTATAATTCTAGCTGCACACTTTTGAAGTTTGATTATATAATTAATATTAGCTTGTGTGCATGAGCCCCATGCTGTGCAACGGTAGTCCATAATAGGTAATATGTATGTATGGCATGTGTATATATGCATAGCTAATTACAAACCAGAGCAATCCTGCATGCTAGTGATCAAGAAAGATAAATTCTGAGTGCTTAATTATCAATTCTGTCAAGACAAACAAAAAACAAAAAAAAAAACAAGAAACAAAACAACAACAACAACAACAAACTTTAAGCAGGCAGGTCACAGAATTTAGAAAGTGTTGTATATTTTAGGGCAGAGTTACGACACATTCAGCATTTGTCAATCAAACAAATACAGTTTTTAAAAAAAACGCCTCATTTATATATTTTACCTGGGCAATTGTGTATATTTTTCAGCAATTTTTGGAAGTGTGTTGCATATCGAGGCTAAGATTCCACCTCATTAGAAAGAATGCACTTTCGTTTTACTGATCTAGATTAGACTGGAAGCGTCCTTACGAGTCGAACTTTTGGTATGATTTAGGTAATTGACTTCAACATAATCATCTTAGTATATTTAGTAATCGGCAATAAAAGCAGCAACAAACATGCAAATGGCAATAAAAGCAGCGACAAACGTGTAAATGATCAGTTACTGTCGAGGATTCATTACTGTCACACACTGTATAATATTTCACATGGTCCGAATCAGCCATCATTCAGTCCTACAATGTCAGACGACCTTGATGTGCAGATCAGGATCGACATCTTACACTGTTGAACAAGAAACGAAAAAAAAAACAAAAAAAACCCTCTCTGCTCTGTATTATTGAAGACAAGCGCCTATGACTGAATACCCAAATTCCAGATGTCCTCCTGGCAAACCATAGAGCTTGGACCCCGGAGATGGGCCTTTTCTCACTCCGATCAATATACAATTGGGATGATCAGGGCTTGTAACGAAAACACCTACTCCTACCTTGGGCCGCTCACGCCTCGTGAAGACTGACATCTTAAAAACAGACTGCTTTAGAAACCTGGTTAATCTTTAATAATGGATAAGAGTATACATGTGAAACCAGTTTGAAACAGCCACTAATTGAACTGAAAGTTGGGGAAGCCCGAGTCGTCTATTTATATCAGTTGGCAAGGCATAATAAACGAATGATTTGAGCACCCCTCGTAAATATCACGTATTGTTGGTACAAACAGTGAACATATGACCCAGCATTACCATTTCTCGATAATTGTACTGATAACGTACTGGTTTATTTTTAGTCAACAGTAACGAGAGAGAGAGAGAGAGAGTATGTATGAATGCATGTATTATAGGGTTTAACGCACATGAGCATAATCCTCAGTATTCTACATCCCCAAGCTACGATGTCGTAGCCTCAACGAGATGGAGGTAGGGGTACTAATATTAGTCCTATATGATACATCCCCGAGCTTGCAGAGAGAGAGAGAGAGAGAGAGAGAGAGAGAGAGAGAGAGAGAGAGAGAGAGAGAGAGAGAACAGTAACAGTGATACGCAAATAAACGGCAAAGATACATGTATGTTCGTACACACAGTATATTTAACCATATAAATAATAGTTTTAACACAAAGGAGAGGTCATGAAGAAGCTGAATACAATAATTTTAATTTCCGAAAGTAAAACGGAAATTAAAAACTAAAATTGTATTTTAAAATATCTTTAGAAAACAAAGTTTATATTGCAAACATCTGTTTGCATATTCTAATGTCATTTACTTCTACGTTTAATCAAATCTTGAAAGCGTTGGCCTTTTTCTTTATCCGAGCATTTTTTTTCTTCCAATCTTCTAAACATCTAAAGTAGAATCACCTAGTTGATACGATGTCGCAGCCTCCACAAGTCGACGAAGGAGCCGAGTTAGGGGTACTAATGTTAGAAGTACGATCCTACAATTGATTTCCATTACACTCTAGAAGGATGATGCATCTCGCGCAAATATATCCATTGCATCTCCGTCCACTAAAGAGGGTGATCAAATGATTTCTGCAACTTTTTCAATCGTTACTTTATCGTGTGTTGTAATGTATACTTGTCTTGTGATTGCACCAACCAGTACACGTTTAGCAATGATGTTTATGCGATGGGGGGCGTACATCAAAGTTGGAATGGTCCATTATCTTACAGGGAAGTAAGAATGATTCATAGATAGAGGGGGTACATCAAAGTCGGAATGGTCTATGATCTTACAGGGAAGTAAGAATGATTCATATCTGAAATGCTAACGTTCATTTAGCACCGCAAACAAAAAGCATTTTTAATATTTGTTTAATAATTGTGCTATAGATTAAATCAGATATATCTATAATTTGTATAGCTGTATGGAGAAATAATTGAATATTTTTTCAAATGTACCGCCATATTAGACCTGTCCCTTCGGGGCTATTCCATTATTTGGGTACATTTGAAAAGCTGTACAAGAATATAATTGGTACCAAACAGAACGCGAATGAATAATTGCATGTAACATAAATTCAAACCAAATGAACATTTTTCTCTTCTTTCACACTCTGCGCAACGAATGAACCAACAGGAAATTATATTGCTGTTTTGCCTGCTTCGTCTGAATATAGTGCACAATCCAAAACTTGGCGTAACCAGTTTAGCAAGAAGCGTAGGTCTTTAAAATTTCAATTTATTTGTTATCTGTGGTAACATAAGTGATAAATGTGAATGCACACATGAAATTGCATGACCATACATGCCATAGTGTCTAGGAAACTGAGCTACAAGAGACAGTGTCTAGCATAAAGCAGTTATGATCGTTGTTGATATCTAACTACAGAGAGAGAGAGAGAGAGAGAGAGAGAGAGAGAGAGAGAGAGAGAGAGACAGAGGGAGAGAGAGAGACAGAGGGAGAGAGAACGTTATAGCATAAACGCTCGCTTAGTAATACATTGAATAACCCCCACGATCCCATTACACAACAAATGACGTTCTTTATCTATAGTAGATATAAAATGGCGTTTTGAGACCACCATGCCATAACGTTTTGTGACTAGCAACTCAGGGAGGGGCGCGATCGCGAAATACGATGGCGATTTTGGATCACCATACCATCATGTTTTGTGACTAGCAATAATGCAACGCTCAAAAAACTTTTGGCGACTAAAATTAAAGCCGGTTTTGACCCAGCCGGGACAAGCACGCGATCCGGCCGGAGAGGGCCTTGGCGACCAGCGCGGTCAAAGGGTCGGAGAAAGCCATTGTCAACTAGAGCCGACATCGGACTAGCACGCGCCCGGTCACAGCGCGCGACGATGACAGGACACAAGAAGTACGAGTGGTTTAAACTAGGCAGACCGGGGAGGGGGGGGGGGGGGTTGCGACAAGCCCTGCGTGGGTAAGTAATGCCACGCGAACAACGTCAAGTACAGCATGGGGGTCGAGTTTCAGTCTTCATGGAGGTGCGGCGCTGGTGTTCGTGTCGAGCACAGGATTTGCAACCAGTACAACGGCTTCAGGTCCAGGAAGCTGGCGCTAAATGAAGGAGGAGAACGAAAACTCGACCTCACCGACCTCGGGTGGTGTGCGGCGCAGTGAGGGCGCCAGCATTTTTTTAGAGATCGTCACAGGTATAGGATACACGCATACGCGCGCCTAAGCAGGCATAGTACACACACATACGCGCTCGCTCGACTGATGATTTCTCCCACTTAAAGGATATATCAGGCATATACGCAATGGACACTGCAGTGCGCGATCTCACTAAGATGCGCCTGGCAGGGGTTATAACCTCCAAAACGTACGCAGCCCTACGAGGTCGACCTGCTGGTGGACCAGGCTAACGCTGTGATCCAGGGTTAAATCGAGGGCTACTTGCGCGAGTGCTCCAGCTGGCACTTCTAGAGCAGCGTGGAGCTCGAACTGCGCGTTTCGCTGTACCACCAGTTCCGCGGTAGGAGCTATATTCCTTCGCCCAAATGCGTGCAGCCACCCCCCACCCCCCCGTCCTAAATGTCAAGAACACTGATAGCCGATGCTTCGAGTGGGCCGTCCTGTCCGCCCTACATCCCGCGGACGCCCACGTCAATCGGTCTGGCAAATATGCAGAACACACGGGCGAGCTGAAGGTGGAGGGGGTCGAATTCCCGGTAAAGGTTTCCGACATTAGTGCGTTTCATAGCCTCAACCCGGACATAGCAGTAAACGTCTTGGGCTGGGGGAATGGCCTCTACCCGCTTCGCGTGAGCGAGAAGGCAAGGCCGCATGCCTGCTCCTGCTGACCGAAGTGGAAGGTCAGGGTATCAAAGGCAACTAGGCCTCCATCAAAGACCTGGGCCGGATGGTGTACAAGCAAAAGCGGCCACGAGCACAAGAAGCACGTCTGCCACAGCTGTCTGCACGTCTTTAGCCGGGATGACCTGCTGAAGGTCCACAAGTACGACTCGAAGCCGAAGAGAACCGTTATGCTAGAGCAGTGCAAGAAAACCATGAAGTACTGCCATCAGATGCGGGCCCCCAAGATCGTCTACGCGGACTTTGAGCCTCTAAATGTGAACGGTGGAAGACCCCGCCAAGCCCCGGATAAAAGCGGCATGCATAAAACCACTGACCAGGTCCAATGCGGCACCTGTTACATCGTCGTTCGCTACAACGCGGCCACCACGGACCCAGTGCTGTACCGCAGCAAGGAGGCGGTCACCAACCTCTTCCTGAGTCTCGAGCGCGAGATGGAGGAGATCCGCGAGGTGTTTGCCCACCCGGCCAAGCTGACGCGGCCGCTACCAGGGCCTATCAGATCGCCAAAATCTGCCACATCTACCGCAGATCGCTGGCAAAGGAACAGGCGCACGATCACTGTCACATCACGGGTAATTATCGCGGAGCAGTCCACACCGTGTGCAACCTTTAGCTGCGGCCCTCTCCAGAGAGAACAAGGAGCCGGTCGTTTACCACAATCTGTGCGGCTACGATGGACATCTCTAGATGTTGGCCGTAGGGACCGCCTCCATGGCCGCCATCAGTGCCATCCCCAACAACATGGAAAAGTAGATGGCGTTCTATCTGGGCCAGCTACAGTTCGTGGACAGCCTGCAGTACTTCAACAGAAGCATGGAGAAGCTGACCGCCAACCTCCACAGCGGGGCCTTCCAATAAAGAGTCGCTTACACAAAGAACTACGTTGACCTTCTTACCAAAAGGGGCGTATACCCCTACCAGTACTTTGATGGCTGGGAGCGGTTCGATGAGATGCAGTTGCCCCCCCCCCCAATCGATGCCTCATACAGCAGAATGAGGCGCGACGGCATTGATGCCGGGAGCTACAAACATACGCAAGGATGTGCTCCTGCTGGCGGACCTCTTCGATGCTTTCTGCGACACGTCGGTGATGAACTATGGCCTCAACATCGCCCAGTACCTCCACTCCTCCTGGATGAGCTGGGACGCCCTACTTAAGACTACCAGTGTCGAGCTCGAACTAGTCACCGACACTGACATGCACCTACTTATCGAGCGCGGGATCCAGGGTGGCATATCGATAGTGAGCCGCCAGAACGCAAAGGCGAACAGCCTGCTGTGCGCTGGCCACGACCCCAGCAATCCACCAGTTGGATTATGTACCTCGATGCCAATGACCTGTATGGTTGACCATGATGCAGAGCCTGCCGGGTTCTACTGGGTGACCCTCGAAGACAACGCCGCCCTCAAAAACGTTGTTGATGGCCTCAGACCTGACACGGCAAAGGGCTACATCTTCAAGGTGTACCTCGAGTACCTTGAAGAGCTCCACGACATGCACAGTGACTACCTGCTAGCCAAAGAGGCCATGACTGTCCTGGAAGAGTATAAACTCAACCTCGCTGGCAAGCTGAGCGGCAAATTTATAGGCAGCATGAAGCTGGTGCCCAATCTGCGCCAGAAGGAGCGCTACATTGTTTACTACCAAAATGCTTAGTTCTACACTGGGATCTGGATGCAGGTCACTAAGGTCCACCGGACGCTCCAGCTCGACCAGAGCCCTTGGATGGCGTCCTACATCCAGCTCAACATAGTCATGTGAGACAAGGCAAAGAATGAGTTTGAGAACAACTTTTACAAGCTCATGAATAACTCCGGCTTCTGCAAAATGGAGTTTGAGAACAACTTTTACAAGCTCATGAATAACTCCGGCTTCTGCAAAATGATGCAGAACCTGCTGAAGTGCATGCGGGTCGACCTGTTGAGGCCCGAGGACGAGGAGGACTGGCTGTGGCGCCTGGTGGCAGACCCGGTGTTCCTAACTGGGAACATCTTCAAAGGCAACCTGATTGCGGTTCACTTGATGAAGTCCCTCCTCAAGTGCAACAGCCCATTCTACACTTGGCAGGTGATCCTCGACCTCTTGAAGCTGCTGACATACAACTTCTACTACAACCAGGTGAAGGAGCGCTACAAAGACAAGGCCGGCTCCTGTGCATGAACGACAGCCTGCTACTCTCGGTAGAAACGGAGGACCTGTATCGAGACATGGCCCAAGATGCCCACTTGTACAACACTAGTGACTACCTGGAGGGCCACCCACTCTGCAGTGCCACCAATAAGGCCTCGGTGCAACAGTGCCACAATCGAACGGTTCATGGGCCTGCTCCCAATGATGTACTTCATCCTGTGGGTGTACAGTGTGAAGATAAAGAAGGTCAAGGAGGGTGTCGTGGGCCATGCTTCATGCAGACCTCATGCAGCTCTACCTGCAAACCTCCACAAAAATAGTTCTGGCACGCCATGTCAGCCATATGCAGCGACTATCACAGAATGTGTATTTACCACACCAACAAGACAAGCTGGACACCAAGAAGTAGATCGTTTACAACAGGGTGACAAAATCGTCCCTATGGCCACTTTCGGACTGCCTAAGGGGTCCGGTGCTGTGGGGTCGACGAGTATATAGACAAGCTCCTTATCAGGTGGGAACGCTGCCTTGCAGCAGCTGGGTGTTGGGCGACACAATATGCAGCTCTTCATGGATGAAGCTGCAGCGCTGAGCACTGTGGCCGGAAAGGTGGTATGTGGAGGGCTGACAAGGAGTTTTGAACCGGTCAGCCCTGGTGTAGGTTTTGAGCGACCACATGGGGTTAGTGGCATGGCCATTCACACCCTCCAGCTCGCCAGGCGCATTCTAGTACCACACAGGGCTTGCGGACGGGGTGCAGATGGCATTGACCGGCTTTGCGCCAGTAAGCTGTGTAACTTCTCCATTCAGGGCAGAAACCATGGCTGTCCCCCACCAAATCCACACGATGATACATGCCGCCACCACGCCCTCAGAAGTCAACAGCTTCTGACATACCTGTGCCCAAATAGCCACTCAGGCATGGTTTGGTCGAATTGCTCTATGGTGCCCTAGGCAGGTTTGGACCCTGGCCTCCCCGGGGTGCATGCAGATGCCATGCCTAGCCAGGAGCTGCAACAAGGCACCCATGAATTCCCACTCTGGGTCAACCTGCAGCAGCTTGGGTCACCAAACTGGCCTCCACTTGTTGGCCCTGGCGGCAATGCATAAGCGCCTTAGCTGACTAACCCTGTTGTCGGCTAAAACCATATAGCTGAACGACCCTGTTGGTGGCTAAAACCATGCAGCCAAACTTTCTAGAACTTTCCATCTAATGGGAGGATGAAATTTTTATTATATAGACAAGGGTTGCCATTGTTTATGGATCTTGTCAATACACAAAGTGATAAAAAAAAGTTTTTACCTGATCTTTTCTTCAAAACTTTGACGACAGTCAAGGGCAGCTTCCCCGTTTTTGTGGATGAGTATGCTAAAAATTCCTAACTATCAAAATCTACAACAAGTTATTTATTTAAACTGATATTATAATTGAAGAGAATAACTTCTTTCAGTTTTTCGTTTAGGTACCCAATTTCATGCAAAACATGGAAATACGACTATAGTCCTAGATCCAAAAAGGTTGTCTAATTGTAAAGCAACATCAGCAGTTCTGCCCGAATAATAATTCATCTTGGCCTTACTAGATGAATCAATGTTAAAAGGTCAGAATGTAACTTTGAGGAACATTTGGAATCTCCGCAGATTATCTCCATTTTTGATCAAACCAAGTTTCAGTTTTATATTTTTAGTCTTATAAAATCCAATTGGTTTTTTTGTTTGTTTGTTTGTTTTGTGTGTGCGATTTTTTAAAAATTTTTTAAAATTCACAGCTTATTTATTTTACACCGTAAACATCATAAAATCACAATGCCCTCATTATTGATGTAAACCAACATTGCATCAGTGCAAGTTGAAGATATTTTGCACATGATTCTATGTGAATGTCAGAAAAAGTCATGTCAGTGGGCAGGGATAAATTATTATTTTTTTATGTGGATCATACAGGCATAAACAAAAGAAATTAAAAAGGGGCTGGCCAATTGGATGACTGGAAATCATAATGAAGAAAGAAAATGTAATTAATGTGTTTTAAAACTTTATTGTATACAAGCTTTTCTTTTAAAGCTTTTGCAACGATCGCTAGTAAAGTTGCACAATACCCTGTAAAAGCTGGAGGAACAATAAATCCTGCAGCTCCTCAACTAGCAGCCACAACATCCATTCAACTTGAATTATTTGCCATACCAACTTCTACCAGCTACAAAACAACTTGCATGCTGTTTTATACTTTTTTCTTACACCTATGTATTGTTCCATCTCTTTGACTAAATCATTCTTAATTTCATTTATTTTCATCAACCTAAAATTAATACCATGGTCTTTAGGTATAGTCTCTACCATTTAAAAATATGTAATAACTAGTTAATGTATTAACTATACAGTGAATCTATTTACTTAATTATTTTGTCTGGTATTATCCCTTGTGCTATTAGATAGTCATTCGTATAATGATTCAAAGAAATAGGAATAACCAATTTTATTACTTCTATATCCATGTTAGTTGGTGAATCTATTTTAAAATCAATTATTTTCTTTAAAAGCATACGGTAACTGACTTACAAGTTGAATTTATTGCTACATGCTAAATAGTGTCAATTATGTTGTTTTGTTTGCCATTTATTAATGGAAATTTTATGAATTTGTGTCTTTAGTCTTTGCTGCACTTGATAGGCTGCAACATTTCTGGAAATGGATTAATTTATTTATAATACTCGAGTTATGCTCTACCATCCCCGATTCATTTTGAGGAATAAAAAAAAAAATACCTTGCTTTTTATAACACCTATTCATATAGAAACAAATACCTACACTACCAATCATGTAATAAATGTTGTTTGATATTTTGTCACCATGGAAACAGGCTTTGCTTTCAGTTCTCCATGTTGTAAATCTTTGCTCTGTTTCAACTTTTCTGCTTTATTATTTTTTAAAAATTCTTGTGAACGTTTTCCAAATTGTTTTTCAAGTTCAACTCTAAATGGATCTTTGATCTTTTACCTGTCTCTAAATGGATCTTTGATCTTTTACCTGTCTCTAAATGGATCTTTGATCTTTTACCTGTCTCTAAATGGATCTTTGATCTTTTACCTGTCTCTAAATGGATCTTTGATCTTTTGTTACCTGGTTATTTAGGAACCTCAGACTTTTCTTCAGTTTGACTTTCACCATCTTCCATTTATTTTGCAGCGAAATTATAGTTTTTTTTCTAAATTATTATTCAAGTTTGTTGTGGTCTTTTTTTTCTTCTTTTTACTTCAAGTTATTCCAGTCATGTTTTAACTTTTTACATTTTTGTGAAGGTTTGTCAAGTTTTACTTTATGTGGATCTATCACCTTTTGTGAAGTTACTTTTCTCTGAGGATTTAGGAACATTTCTTCACTATTACTTTTACTTACCACTTCCTGAACAGCTACATGTATTCAAGTTCTGTTTCGTGTAATGCGTAAATAGTCTTTGAAGTCATGTAACATTTTTATCAATTCAGAAATATCATAAATTAACACTATTAACATTTTATCCGACTTTGCAGTTGGCTTAGAGCCTCTCACATTACTATCCTGGTTTTCATGTTTGTTATTTAAAATAAGTGTGTTGAAAAGTTATCAAGTCAGAACTATAAATTATGTCCTGGTTTTCATGTTTGTTATTTAAAATAAGTGTGTTGAAAAGTTATCAAGTCAGAACTATAAATTATGTCCTGGTTTTCATGTTTGCTTTTTTTAAATTGAGCGTGTTGAAAGTTATCAAGCTAGCACTTTATGCAAAAATTGGTAATCCAAACCAAAAAGATAAAAACACAGAAAAAAAATCTAATTCTGTTTGTTAAGTAGTCTTCTTTTCAACTCTTTATTCATTTAAATTACCAATTGGAAGAACTTTACTCATCAATGATTTTATTCCAAGAATTATTCCATCTGACAATGACTTTTATATATTAACTGATCTAACATTTACCGAAATTTCCCATGTTTTGTTAATTTGTTTTGAAACCATTTTATCCAAATCCTTATCAGTTAAGTGTTTAGCTGTTATTTGGTTGTATGTTCCATTTACTATGCTATGTTTTAACTCCAACTTGTATTTTTCTTCTATTATATGTTCATTTATCCTCTTCTATTTTACTTCTGAGAAACCTAATTCTTTTTTAAGTTGATTTTGATCAATTCAAATTGTGTAAAATGGCAAAGGCTGGTGGAATTTAATTTGAAATTCCTGATTATGATAAAGAAGATATTGATAAATATGAATATTTTGATGCTGATTATGAAGATTATGTATTAAATGATGGATCTGAAACCTCTAAACAACAGTTCAAGAGTTATTTATTAATGAATATACAAAATTATAAAATTTGACATATATGAAAGATACCGTAAACCTCATTTTAAGATTACAAATAAAATATTGTATTATGAAGAAATGGGTGGAACTCATATTCAAATTCATGTATCATGTAAACCAAATAAAATGTTATAATTTAATGTTGTATGTAATGAAACAAACGGAAGCAAATTTTTTTAATCATTAGGCTGGAGAAAACAAGGAAATATATGGAATAAGCAAACTAAATCTACAGTATTACAAAATCCTTCAGAAAGGTGAACCACAACAGTTTCTGAGGAAACAGAACTAAATTTAAATTAAACCAACTGTTAGATAATACAAACAGACAACCGATAATAGTCACAGTGTGTTTCTAGTGTTCAAGACACCATAAAAAAGTTCTTTGAAAATTAACTTTAGGTTTTAAACAGAATTTATTGGATATTTTAGGAAAGCAAAAGGATTAGGTACAAGTTCTTCCAACTTAGAATAAACATTACTGTAACAAATAAAAAACACATACAATTTCATGCATCAGGTGAAACTTTAAAAAACTTTTAAAAAAATTTAAAAAATTTAAAATGAGATTTGAATGAAGGTAAGAACTATAATGATATAAAGACATCATTGTTTGAGGTGCAAGATTACAAAGGAATAAAGAAAGCTGAGGCCCAATGTGATAATGGGTCACACACAAATTTATAGATACATATATACAAATATATGAACAGTTCCTATTATTGAACTGGCATTCCTGGATGAATAAATTGAATCTGATTTATATTTGGATTGTATTATAATAGCTTTGAATACATATGAACATATATACATACAGATAGATAGACATACATAGACATACTTTAATATGCATATACAAACACTTGTACATGTATACATGCAGAGTTACTCACACATATACATTCACATACACACATACATGCATATACACACATGCACATACACACCTGCATAAACATGCATACTTACACACATATATGTATATTGCTTAGTCAAATAATGATTGGGGGATAGTAAACCAAGGACATCCCTTGCAGAAAATAATGATAATTATAATGATAACAGTGCTCAATACTTAAAAACAAGACAATGATATTAAAGAAAAACAAAAAAAACAACACATTATCGTCACCAAACAAAATCATGTCCAGGTCAACTGGAAGTCTGAGCAGGATGTTGATTAAGATGATTCGAGGATTATTGTATAGTTTACATTCAAAGAAATAGTGGTATGCTGTGATCATTTGATTTGGAGCAACTACACAATAGATTGGCAACAATGTGGTTCAAATATAGATCCACTTTAAGCACTGAACAGTTATTCCTCAGTGCAGCATGTATGATAGACATTTTTTCTTCACCTATGGAGTAGTAGGATGGCACTTGCTTGTTTTTTTGAAAGACAGATATAGAATTGGAGTTTCTAATATTTGAGGTAGATTGTACCATAATTTGATAGTTGAGTGTAAAAAAGACTTGATTGTTAGCTGTAAATGACAAAATGGTACTTCAAAATTTAAACCGTTTCTTAAAGAATATCTCTTGCCCCCATGTTGAGCAACTGTTGGTGGAATAATTTTGTTTAAAAAGTCTGATGTCATATGATTGACCCTTTTATAAAATGTAAAAAGTTTGTGGACTTTTCTACACTCTTTTAAAGGTAGTCAGCCACATTCTCTATACAAAATTCAGAGCTAATTCTGGTAAGTCCTGTTACAATTCATGCTGCTTACTTTTGTATATTTTCAAGTCGATTAGAATTGGTTTCACTACACCCATCCCATACTACATCCGCATACTCTAAAATTGGTCTGACGAAAGCTATATATTTTGCTTAGTGAATCTCTATTCATTTTGAACTTGAGCACTCTCATTATTCCAATCATATTTTAATGCTTTCCAAATAAGTTCTTCGATGTGGTTTCATCAACTTCCATTGCCTGTCAGAGTTACTCCAAAGTGTTTGTGGTTATCTACAAAGGCAATAGGCATACTATCTCAAATTAATTTGGATGAGAAATTTGAGTTGAGGCATTTTGTAATAATATGGATTCTGTTTTTGATGGATTTCAAGAGACAAGCCATTGTTTTGTCCATCTATGTGATCTTTCTAGGTCTAGGTTCATTTGGTGTTCAATAATATATGCTGAAACACAAGATATACAACTATCATCAGCAAATAGTTCTTGTTATATTAGACAAACCTTCTGCAATATCATCAGTGTTGCACATTGGATCCTAAGGGCAGGGGACACTGTGTCCCCCACCCTCCAACATTTTAGAGGGACAAATAAAATAATAGTACATAAATGCACTAACAGTGCTATAAAAGTGAGATAATCTTATTTGCTTCAACAGTTTTGCCACCTTAACTTTGTGGTCTGCACTGTACTATCATATTTTCCTTGGACACTTACATTATTGCAATAAAAGTTGTATCATGAGCACAATTAACTCATGAAAATATTAGCTTGTTTGAAAATCTAATTCACCTGAAATGAGCTGCACCATGGAATTACCAGCATTTATTACAATAAATACCTATGTTTTCTGAATTACTCTTCTTTCCAAACTAACGCATCATTAATTAAATAACAACTTGTGTATTTGCATAAATTTGGTCTCTTTTATCATTATTTCAACCTCAAAATAAATTAAATCTTCCTTGCTGTTGGAATGACTTTAACCTAAACATTATGTTACACTAACAGCCCTCAAACACTTTACATTGCAACTTGGCCGACTAGCACAAACTTTTAATGTTTTCATTGCCAGATACATTGTTTTAAAATAGATATTTATTGCCATCTTACAGTTTCATCACCTTTCGCGACTTTGGCCATTTCTAATGCCAACAGAGACATGGATGGACATCTACTAATGAAAAGTTGTAAACATATCTTTCAAATTTTTCCGATGAAAAAGCATGTCTAGGGGGGCGCACAGAGTCAAGATTTGGGGGACATAGGACAAATAATTGCAGGAAACCCAAGAGCCAGCGCTCAATGTGCAACACTCTATCATTAATATAAATAAGAAAAAATGGTGGACAAGGTATGGATCATTGTGGGATGCCTGCTCTAATGTATTTCATGCACAATGACTCTGCACTTAAAAGAAACCTTTGCCATTTTTATGATAAATAATCATAAAACCAGTCTAGCATGTTTCCTCTTACTCCATATGCACTACGTTTGTGTAATAATCCTTTGTCCTAAACATGATCAAATGCTTTAGATATGTTGCAAAAAACATACACATATAGTTATGTGTTTCTAGTGCTTGTGTGATTTGATAATGAATGTCAATCAGTTGGTACACCATTTTGAATTGATAGTAGAAACCCTGACTGTAACTTACAGATATGCTTATTTTCGCTAATAAAATTGAAGAAATGCTTAAGTACAATTCTTTCAAAAATCTTTCCCATGCAAATAAGAATGAATATTGTGTGACAATTCGATGGTAATCATTTATCTCCCTTCTTAAAAATAGGTATAACAAATTACAGTTTTCCATATGGCAGGAAACTTTCTTTCAAGGTCTATCAAAGAGAAGTGCAAGGGATCTGATTATATAATTTGAGACTCCCCTAAGCAGTCTATGACTGATAAGAACTGATCCTGCTGAAAATTAACTTTAGGTGAACAAGTTTATGAACACCTACAATACATATCACATATTATTTACTCCTCTGATTTTACATGTAAAATTCCTTCATCAGTTAGTTCACTGCTATTTTGCATAAAGAAATGAGACCATCCTATTACTTTATCGGGTGTCACCATTTTATTAATATCTTCAGCTGACATTATTATCCAGTATTCAACTGTTTTGGCTCTGTACTTAAATTTACCTTTCTAAGCACTTAACACAAAGCTGGTGTAGTTTCACCACAGCCTTGGTGCTCAGTTTTATGTTCTATATGGCCACAATCAATAACATATTCATTTTTTCAATTAATATGTTTTGAATCATGCTTGATCATCTGGTAATGGTACTAAGCATTCAAACAGCAGTTTTCATATCTGAAATGTATATATTGATTTTACTAACTCTTGTATATCTAAATCTGATAAATGTCAATAAGATATTCCACATCCTGATGTTGCAATTCATACTGCCCAATTTAATTGATTTTGCCAGTTTTATATCACACTGTGCTTTGGATCTATTCACTGAACCATCATTGTCAAATTTTAAAGTGTCATTATTTACAATGTTTAGTGTCTTGTATTTAAAAGTTCTTTTGTGTGTAATATATTTGTATCTTGCTAAATTAATTTTCTATATCAAATTCTACAGCCCAAGTTACAAAATTTAATGTGTTAAACTGGGTTGTAAGAGGAATAAAGTGCACTGTTTGTTAGCTTTTTTTGAAAATATACTGTTAGCTTTTTTAAAAAATATACTGGTCCATTAATTATTTATATAGATTTTTCATAATAATAATAATAATAATGACGACTTTATTTAAAGAGGGTGACACAATTAGTTGCTTGGAACTAATCCTCCTTGTGGCCCTCTGTTATATACATATTTACACACAGAGTACATGTACATAGTTGCATAATAATAATACTACTACAACTAATAATAATAATAAAAATAATAATAATAATAATAAAGCGTTGATAATAAGCTACATGTATATATGGACATAATAATTTTGTAAGAACATGCTCCAACTAGGTACATAGTGTATATACAGTACAAAAATAGTGAGAAAACAAAATGGAAGGTCTGAGAATTTATACTTTAAGTTGTAATGTATTTGTCAAATCGAACAGGTTCCACTTTTCATCCATTGAATTAGATTATAATTAAATGCATTTATATTTGTACTTTCTCTAATTTCCTTTGGGATTCTGTTCCAAATTAGCAAACCCGAATATTTAAAACTTTTCCTAAAGAGTTCTTTATTTGGTTTTGGAATGCAAAGGTGGTTAGCTGAAATTGATCTTAAATTGGGAGTGTTGCCCTGTTTTCTAGCATGAAATAGTTCCTTGAGATATATTGGGGCCATATTGTTTGAAACTTTGTGCACATGTCTAGCCTTTCTCAAAAATATTTGTTCACTTACTGTTAACATTTTAAGATCATTCATTGCATTTGGGATGTTTTCAGCATTATCTAGGATGAGTCTGCAAGCTATTTTTTGCAAGCAGAATAATTTGCAAATATTCTTGTCAGAAGTGTTTCCCCAGACAACATTACAGTAGTCTGGGTATGATTGTATATAGCTTTTGTAATATATTAACCTATGTTTAATTGATAGATGTGGCCTTATCTTGCTTAATAACGAGAAGCATGAATTGACTTTATGACATATGACTTGAATATGTTCATTCCGTTACAAATTGTTATCAACCATCAGCCGAAGGATTTTGTTACAGGTAACCATTTGTAGACCAATTTCATTCAACTTAAGATTCAAATTGTTATTTTCCAATTTTGCTCTTTTTTGTTGGGTAGTAATCATTAATACTTTAGTCTTGTCCATGTTTACTTTCATGCCATTTTCCTTACACCAGGAATCTCTTCTAAGTAAGGCTATCTGAAGGGAGACCTCTAGGTCTGATTTTAGCTGTTTGAAATCTGATAGAGTGGTGTTATCTGCATATAGGTCGGTAGATGAAATACAGTTGCCTATTTTCAGTGGCAGATCATTTATGAAAATGAGAAAGAGGAGTGGACCCAGGATTGATCCCTGTGGTACTCCACATGTAATTGGTTCTTTAGAAAAACTGCCATTTATTTTGACACACTGTTTTCTCATTGCTAGATATGATGTAAATCATCAATCATTGAATTGTCACATTGATAAATGTTCAATTTATTGATAAGAATATCATGATCAAAAGCTTTTCTAAGATCAAGTAGTATGGATCCAACTAATTGTCCTTGATCTAAGGCAGTAATCCATCTGTCTATCATGGAGAACAAGGCTGTCTCACAGGAGTGGTTTTCTCTGAACCCTGATTGGTTTTGATGAATTAAATTATAGTTTGATAGGTACATCAATAGATTGTCATGGACATGTTTTTCAAGTAGTTTGGAGAGAGTTGGTAATAAAGATATGGGTCTGTAGTTATTGACATCTTCTTTGTTACCAGACATGTGAATGGGGGTAACTTTTGCCAATTCCCATGTCTGGGGAAACACTGAGGTGGATATGCTTAGATTACATATGTAAGCTATGTTATCATTAATATTATGTTTGCAGTAGCCCTCAGGAGACAAGGTCCAATATTATCTAGGCCTGTTGCTTTTGTTGTTGCAATAGTTTGCAAAAATTTTAAAACTTTTTCATTTGGTATTGCCAAGATAAAAAAGTTTGTGTCAGCTGGAATTTTTTCTGAATAGAAACTTCTTAGTTCATCGTGATTGGAGTTTACAATGGGTTCCTTAATTCTGGGCTATGCTGACAAAAAAAATTCATTGAATCTATTGCTATTTTGACATCCTCATCAATAATCCGGCCTTCCTGGCTAAGCTGTTGGATTTTGGATGACCTTGTGGACCGTTTACCTGCACCTAGTTTGTTAAAAACTTTCCACATAGAATTTTTATTGCAATTATGTCATTCTACTTGTTTTGGCATTAGTGGGTTTGTTATTTGCATTTTTGATTAACAGAACATGTATCACAATCATAACTATTTCAAAGGAATAATATAGCAGCTCCTGCAACCAACCATCTGTATCAAAATAAATCATTGTTTATTTCATGGTCAGACTTCATCTGTGCTGGGGCTGAGGGCCAAGGTTCGGCTGTCAGCATTCTTTCTTGGTGTTTCTAAAGTGGACATTTTCTACATTTAGTGATGAGCATGTTTCCATTGAACATCGTAGAATCGGAAGATAGAATTGGCAACCCTGACAGGAGAAACATCATTATCATAATCTTCTTCTCTGCGTAATTTTATCCACTTCGTATTTTTGTCCACTTCAATTTCTTGTTGTACTGTCTCAGATTGGTTATCAGCCTTTGGAATAACATTCTATACTGTATCAGTATTGATGGTTTGGTTTGACCCAAGTTTCAACTAGTCACTGGATTTAAATAAATTGTTGTTGTATCCAATGATTTTCATAACCTTGGCAATAGGTAAAAACAGGATACCGTCATCATAAACAGCATGGTTCAATTTTACTTTTGAATCTGGTACGTATTGCCGAAATTTTGCCACGATGTTTTCATTGGTATCTAAATCATGCTGTTCTAAAATTAATATCTCCAATAGTTGTCCGATACTGTCAAAACAGACTGAGTAATACATGTTCTATTTTGTACTGGTGCGCCTAAAATACAAACCATTATATGATCTAATACTGGGATTTAACCTTGAAATACCTTCATCTGTTATGTCATTTTATCTTTCTGAAAGAAGTAATGTCCAACATGCTGGCTCATTTTTGTTTGCCACAGAATTCATTTTATCAACTGACACTGTTCTGGAGTATTCAATAGTACCAGCTCCATAGATATCTTATGTCTGTACACCACTAACATAACAGCAGGTGTAGGCTCTGCAAAACCCTGATGTACAGTTTTACGTTCTTCTGGCCCATTATTGATAAAGTATTTGCTTTTTTCCCTTGAGGCATCTCCAGTTATGATTTGGTAGAATATTAAAATTGTTGCAGATCAAATTAAATTCTTTCATATCTATGCTGTATTATTTTATTTGAATGCATCATCATCGGGTAAAGGTATTTTGCATTCAGACAGCTGTTTTTGCATGTTTTCACATTTGGAAATAAACAAGAAATTTTTATACTGATTTTGCTAACTCTGGTACATTGTGTCTATCAAATACATTTAAAAATCCCACAACCAGATCTTGCTATTCATACTGCCCAATTTAGTTCATTCTGTCAGTACATGTACCTCATGTCATACTTTGATCTGTATTTTTACATAGAGTCATCACTGGCACTGTGATCAGTATTTTTTGATAAAGTCATCACTGGCACTGTGATCAGTATCTTTTCATAAAGTCATCACTGGCACTGTGATCAGTATCTTTTCATAAAGTCATCACTGGCACTGTGATCAGTATCTTTTCATAAAGTCATCACTGGCACTGTGATCAGTATCTTTTCATAAAGTCATCACTGGCACTGTGATCAGTATCTTTTCATAAAGTCATCACTGGCACTGTGATCAGTATCTTTTCATAAAGTCATCACTGGCACTGTGATCAGTATCTTTTCATAAAGTCATCACTGGCACTGTGATCAGTATCTTTTCATAAAGTCATCACTGACAAATTTTATAAAGTGTAGTTATATATGTTTATAGTTTTGATGTGAAAAATTTAGTTTCCACAGAGTAAATTTTTATCTTGTAAAGCCATTATGCAACAAATTCCTCGCCAAATAAGTCTACAAGTAAGATGAAGGTACAAAGTCTGACCCAGAGTTCAAAAACCTCTTCACCGTTACATACATGCTCTTTGTTCTTTATTTACCCAGTATATAAGACATTGGAGACGTAGCTCACATATCTTATATCTATATAATGAGGGCACTAAGATAATAAGACATTACCATAGTATTTAGTAAATATGTCAATTCTACTTTATGACAAAAAATTGTAACAATTTCTGTTGTAGCACATGTCAATACAGAAAATTAGGTGATTTAGATATTCACAATTTAAAAAAAGATGAGATACACTGTATAATTTTCTGCCTGCACTGTTTATTCAAGTATCTGCCTGAGAGCACAAATCAAAATTAATCAAGCCCCATTTTACTATATATAATGTCTTTTCAGCATTGAAAATTATCATTAAGTTTGCAGATTTTTTAATTAATTCTCTTAATGTTTGTATGATATTCATCAGAACAACCTTGAGCAACCCTCAATTAGGAAAAATACTGTATTACACAGTTTACTTCTTTCCTGGTTTTCATATATGCTCTATATCTGCCTTTTCCAAAATTCTTTATGAGAAATAAGATCTTTTTAGGACCTTTCTTTGTAACAATGCATATTGATTTTCCCACTGGTCCCAAAAGCTTTTGCTGGGACTGCAAATAGGTTTCAAGGAGGATCGGGCCAAATATTTGCAAGGTTTATGAGATCTTATGGTGAAAATGTTGTCATCCACCAAGTTCTGGACAGCTACAGTTTCCTCTGCCCTGTAGAAAATATATAGAGTACAAATTAAACTTCTCTAACCTGTATGATAATATTATTTATTCGTATTTAAAAATTCTGCTAATGTTATCAAGCATTCTCCTGTAGGATCATGGATAGGACTTTCCGCTCTGTTTGGTGTATAATTGTAATTCTCTCTCTCTCTCTCTCACTTTATATATATATATATATAGTACTGTACTGTAGCATTGATCAGTCTGCTATTGTGCTATTGATATATATCCAAAAGATGCAGTTGAATAGTGGTAGAACAATTTAAGAAGGTTCAAACCAATAAAACCAATGATAGAAGTATTAAAACTGAATTCAAGGTTACAGTAAGAAACTGTACTATCTGTTCTCATTTATTCAGTAATGTTTGCAATGTAAGTCTTTTGGAGGCTGGGGTGGAGGTGGAGGAAGAAAACTTGTAGTGTAAAGAGGAAACTTCAATGTAAAGTGTTATGTTACAACATGGCTCCACCGTTTGTGTGGAGCATTGATGTAACACAAACCATTTACATTGTAAGATATACGCAGAAGCACAAAACCTAATTTCATCTATATATTAAAGTATAGTTGATGTTTTCACATTTTCATCCATGTATGCAACTGTGGGTAGAATACATATTGTATCTCACTAACCAGTTTCATACACAGATATTATTTTTAAAAATCAAGTGTCCAGTCTTACAATTACGATTTTATACTACTAACATTTAACTTTTTTTGACAAGTTAATTTATGCTGCAGCATAAATAAATTTAGGACATCTATATGCATGTACAGTATATTGTTACTCAACACGTAATTGGGGATAAAGGGCAAATTAATTCTTTACAAGGGGAGATGGGGTTGGAGTCAATTGTTTTTATTGGTCGTCTAAAGTAACGAGTTAACCATTTTCTTAAAATAGATCACGTGACTTTGTTTTCTCTTCTTCAATCAATGCCATTCAGTTTAATTACCATCATTGAAAGTAAAAATTTTTTACATTATTGAGCAATTTTGGTAAATAACCTCCTCCTTCCCCACAATTGTTCTGGTCAATAATGATTAGGAGTATGTATTCATAAGTGTATGTGTGTGTGTGATAGAGAGGGAGAGAGAGATTTCTGGGCACCAAATTCGTTAAAGAACTACTGCTGGAATCACTTTTCACATAAACAGCAAGTCCAGACTTTTATACATCAGTGTACTTTACCATTTCTATGATTTATGAAGAGTAATACACACAAAATTCTATTAAGAAACCCAACTGTCACTGCATCAACTGCCATCTGAGAAAGGTTTTGGGCAAGTGAACATGTCAGCTTCCACTTTACGCAAGGGGTGTGAATTCATGTAATTGAAAGAAAAACAACTGATATTCTCAATGTTACTTAGCTTGCGAAAACCACTAAATACTCTTTTTACTTATTGAAACTTTTTAAAACTCATTACTTGTGTTATTTTGCATAAACATATCAATGATACATCTTTTGTTGTGAGACCAACCCCAGAATCATACTTTTAATCCAAAATGGGCTCTGTAAGATATTGAAAGAATGCCAATTATTGTTGTTGACAAATATGGAATTTCAGCTATCTTCTTCTGTGGGTTCAATACTCAACAAACATGAGTGTGATTTAGTACAAACTATCAGGTATGATGACCCAGTTAATAATCTGATTCAACCAGACTCTCGTGTGACTGATTTCTACGCTGAGCAATGACTGGTAAAGGTTTGTACAACTGATTGTTACCGACAGGTGTAGCTCATTTCTATTTTCTTTCTTTCTTCTGTTTGAAAAATACACAATCTATACTGGGATGTCCTTTAGCACTATTTGTGCAAAAAGTGATAAATCTAAACATGTTTATAATGCACTTCATAGGCTGTAATGAATGATCCTTTCATGTACTCAGTCAATTAGTTTCACAGTCTGACAACTTGCAAGAATTTTGTGCAAAAGCGAAAACCTATATTACAGACACATATTTTATTTCGTGGGTGAAAAAAATAAACAAAAATAGGAAAATTGTACATTGATGCATTCTAAATTTTTATTAAGAATGCTGACTTAACTGTCAGCCAATCAGCAACTTTACCAGACGTATGTTAAGCCCTTTTATGTCTTTCTGGAGTTGAGTAGCTCAGAGTAACCTGTATATGAAAACTGATATGGTTTACTGTATCGAAGATAAAGAGCTGGGCCTAACTGAACGTCCTGGCAGTAGTGGTGAATAGTTACTGAATTCAACAAGGCTAGTGCGATAAAACAATACAAAGAGTCCTATTAATACAAATTTTGTCTGGAAATTATTTATTTTTTAGAACAATTTATCTCTCACACAGCAAGCTTTAATTTAGAAATATTCCAGCACAAAAACTGTCTTCCTAGTGCCTGAAATCAAATCTTTTACACTTCTTCAAAAAATGTTATTAATATTAAAACTTCACATAAAAACAATAAAATGAATGATTTTTGTCAAATAAATTCTATTTAATCTAGAGTACTGTGTCTACTATTCTATTCAACCTTTATAGTGACAATCTTGTTTTTGATGTTTTTAAATAATATTTTGAATACTTATATGAAGGAAAACAAAAACACAATCGTTTCCAATCATTTTGCCTTGTAAGGTCCAATTTAAATTCTTTATTTATCTTCATCACTTTATGATCTTCTTGAAAAGTAAAATCACTTCAAGACAAAGAGCGGGTCCTAATTGAACAACATGGCAGTAGTAGTGGGTAGTCACTGAATTCAACAAGGCTAGTGCCATGAAACAACACAAAGAGTCCTATTATTAAAATATTTGTCTGAAAACAGTCAATTTTTTTATAACAATTTATCATTCACACAGCAAGATTTAATTTTGAACTGTTTCAACACAAAAATGCATTCCTAGTGCCTCAAATCAAATATTTTGCACTTCTTCAAAAATTTGTTTTAATATTTAAAACTGGACACAAAAACAATAAAAGGAAAGACTTCTGTGAAATAAATTCTGTTTAATTTAGGAGAGTGTGTTGACTATTTCATTCAACTTTTATAGCAACAATCTTGCCTTTGAATTTTTTTTTCTAATATTTTGAATGTTTATAAGAAGGAGAACAACAAAAAAAATCATCTCCAAAAAAATTTGGACTCATAAGGTCTGATTTAAATTCTTTATTACTCATCTTGACTGTATTTTCTAGAAAGGTAATGGTATTGGTTGGTAGTTCTGTCGTTGTGATGAGTAATGATTCCCCTTAAAAACCTCTCTCCATTTGACTAAGCAACTGTCAGCTTGATATTTTCAGCATTTTGTTATAACAAACAACATGCTTATGTTTTGCATCTATCCAGTATTTTTTTGATAATATATTTATGACACATGAACAACAATTCCATCAGTTGAAAGCATAAAAGAACACAGAGCATTGGGATGGCCTGAAACTAAGTTACAAAATAGTTCTACTAGATTCAAAGTATGTGATACATAAGTACAATAAAAGAAATTCTTTGTAATGGCCTTTGACCTTGAACCTGATATCGATAGAAAGCCACTGAACTTGTCTCAATGTCAAGATATACCCACATGCCAAGTTTGGTTAAACCTATAATTAATATTTTTGGTGAAAAACAGAAAGTTATTTAGGTATTTATTAGATACATGCACAAACTGGGTTTCATAAAAATTCATTCATACTTGTTTGTGTTATCATGATCACAAGCTAGTACAAAATAAAAATCTTCGTCAGCACCTTTTACTTTAAAATCAATGTCAAAGTTCTGACTATCAACTTGTTCACTGGAATACAACTAAATACAATTATTTTCATTGAGAAATACTTGTATATTAACAAATCACCATGTTCATAACCTCATTGAAGTACAAAAATGCAAGCAACGACCTTGGACTTGACTCCAAAGTTAATTAGGTCTGGTTTTCAAAACTCCTTCACAAAAGTGCAAATATAACGGTGTTCAGATCTGCACCATTTTCATTCAAAACCAACTGAATGTCGCAAGAAGTCTTTTTGCGAAAAACCCATGTCAATGACACCATTCATGCAAGAAGCGATACCAAGATTGTTAAGTTGTCCACTATTTTGCCATGTCAGAGGCCAAAGGAGCACCATTTTCATTCTGAACCAGCTCCATATTGCCATAATAGTTTTTTTTAAAAATACGAAACATGTTGATAAAATACAAAAACATGTTCAGAAGAAGTAACCATATACAGATTTTCAGGATGGCCATCAAAGCAGCCATTTTGGAGGAGTAGATCAGCACCATTTTAATATAATAATAACAACATATTGTAAGAAAGAAGTGGGTTTGGGGACCTTTTTATATGTCTGTATGGCCATCAGTTATGGGGAAGCAGCTGTTATGAGACTTTTTTAAATTCTGGGAGATCACATTGGCACCATTTTCATTAGGATTAATTATATATAGTGAAAAGTGTTTGAGTGAAAACCCCATGTTTATAAGACCATCCTTTCAAGAGTAGTGATAACAAGATTTTCAAGATGGCCACCATTGATCAGCAACATTTTTATTTAGGACCAAGTAAATGTCATCATAATTGTTTCAGTGACCTTGTCTTTAAGACCATCTGTTAAGGAGAAGAAGCTATAAAAAGATTTTTAATACGGCTACTATGGTGGCCATATTGTAGGTATGAACAGCACTGTTTTGATTTACAACCAACTGCATATCATAAGAAGTATTTTATTGAAAACTTCACGTTGCTATGACTATCAATTCTGGAAAGTAGCGATAACAAGATTTAAAAGATGGCCACCATAGTCATGAAAGTGCAGGTCTTATTAGCACCATTTTCATTTCAGACTAATTTGACCCTACAAGAAATCTTAATGGATGTCCAAGTGGCAACATTTTCATTTAGGACCAACTAGACATCATAAGAAGTCTTTTCATGAACCCCATGTCAATAAGATCATTCATTCAGATGGAGTATAACAAGATTTACAAAATGGCTGCCATGGTAACCATATGGAATGTTCAATGGGTATCATGTTCATTTAGGAACCCCCTGTCCATATGCTTGTCTGTTAGGAGGAGTAGAGTTAAAAAAAATTTTAAGATGGCTACCATGGCAGCCTTTCTTGAAGTCAAATCTGCACCATTTTCATTCAAAACAAACTAGACATCTTGCGAAGTTTTTTGGTGAAAATACCATGTCAATATGTCCATCATTTCAGGAGGAGTAGTGATAACAAGATTTTCAAGATGGCCACCATGGTGGCAATATTGAATGTTAGCTCAGCACTTTTTTGATCAGTGACCAAGTAGACATCTTATGTCTGTTAGTTAAAACCAAACACTGATTTGACCATCTGTTAGGAGGAGTAGGGATAAGATTTTCAAGATGGCTGCCATAGCGGTCATATTGGATGTATGAGCAGTACCAATTTCATTTCAGACCAACTAGACCTTAGGTCCAATGTGTGTGTAGAATTTCATGGCAATCCTCGATGTAGTGCAGGAGGAGTAGCAATAACAAACTTGTGCTAATGGACTGACAGTCAGAGGATGAACAACCGACCACTGCATAAGCTCTCCTGGTTTTTAACCAATACAGCTAAAATTAGTTCTACTTGATTCACATTCTATTTAATGAACTTTTAACATTTGTGTGAAAAATTTGATCATTATATTTATAATGCAATAAACAAAGCAATGACAACAAATGAATATGAGTAAATGCATGTTGTAAAACAAAAAAGCGTTATTAAATCTATTTTCAGCTTTTAAAGAAAAAATAGTTAAAATAGTTAGTTATTCAATCTCTCTATGCAAAAGGACATAGTGGTAATTATGTTGGCAATTATGTTAACACATTGTATATAATCCTTAATTTTAGCATGAGCCAAATAATTATAGCATTACTTTTGCAGACTATAATTGCAGAGAAATGCTTAAATCAACCCATTTGCAAATGGATAGAAATAATTTGCAAACTGTTTAGTACCAGAAACCATCAGATTTTATGTATATTAATTTTTCATAACTCGACAGTTTTAAGTCTCAACAATAAGACATTCCTCATGGCAATCAAATCAGAGAGAGAGAGCTACATTCATCAGAACTTGAATTGGGGTACTAATAACTGAAATATTGTTTGTGATCTCTGGATGCAAGAAATTTACTTACCAGTATTTTAGTGGTGTCTCAAGTGATGACTTGATGTTCAATGTTAATTAAATTTATCCACTACTTCTGCATGAAGCTGATATGTTTGGGTGTAGCTAATTATCTTTCATTGCACATATTCTGCTTTTATAATTCATTTTGAATATATTACAGGCTATCCTTGCTTTCATTGTCTTTTCTTCACAGATAAAACATTTAGTATCAATCAACATTTCTAGGCCATAGCCTATTCAATGTCATGAATTTAACATAAACATTTTCATAACCTGTTGAATGAAACAGCTCTTACTAGGACAAACAACTGTGGAATCGTCAGATTTTTTAAAATTTGTTTTTGTCCATGTCAAAATAGAGAAAATTACAGCTTGTACCACTCCCACACTCTGTCTGCCTGTTTAACCTTTCAAACTGACACATGTATAACATAATGCTCACTTAATAGCAATGAATCGTTCCAGGAACAAGCCCTTTAAATACAGTTAAATGTTGGGGTTCATTATTTACCTTATCCTTATTGCTTCAGCTGCCTCTACCTTTTGGATCTCAGTACATGCTTGTTGAATCAAATTAAATTGTTTCCTCCGCTGCTCCTGTCCACTGAAATTCATATGTACAATAAGAAGAAAAAGTAGAAGAAAAGTAAATATATCAACTTCTTTGCAGCAGTAGTAGAAATGGAAGTGAACAAAATATAGCATATGAGAGCAAAATATCAGGCACTCATGAGCAACAAAACAAAAAGCAAATGTACAGATTTAATATTTCTTGCTTTATTATTATGGAAATCCAAGTTTATATGTGTGAATGATACTTTGAATTAAATTGTTAAATTTTATATACTAAGTAAGACATCCAAAATACCTAGGAGCTATTGTCCTTTAACTTGTGATTTCTTCAGCCAACAGGTCCCTCCAACTGCCTGAGGCATTCATATATTATTAGACTGGATTGCAGAGAAAGGACCTTTGAACACACAAATTTCTCAAATTATAGCTAAATTGAAACAATTTCAGACAAACTCAACCTGACTCTTATGGCTAAAATGAAAGCAGAAGTGGATATTTTTGCTACAGATGTGCAATTAGAAAAACATCAAGACCAGAAACAAAGACACACCAGGAAGTTTAAAACTTTAAAACAAAAAACAAAAATCCAAAAAACAACATAGTACTGCTAGAGTAGTTGTACCCAAATAGCATCTCCAAGAAAAGGTAAAACTGGGTAATCACATGACTTCAGTGACAGTGAATGATCAGTATTATTGAAAGAATCCAATTGTGCAGATTTACCTACCAAACTGCCCATCCCTGAATTGACAACCATTATTACGGATGTGGAGCGGCAAAAAAAGAAAGGAAACGAAACTGCCTCTAATCATTGGTGTGAAAATGATATCAGAGAATAAATCATCAAAAAAAATTATATTTTTAGTAACAGCAGATGCAAGTGATATCTGATTGGCATCATTGTATCAATTTGACGGTTATCATGACCTGATGGTTTCTTTCAAATTGCTGAAATTCTATTTAAAAGCTTTGAAGAAGAAATTGTTTAGTTTTTTCTCTCTATTTTTAGTAACAGTGGCCATATTTGATGGTGGATTGGCATCATCTGTACCAGTTTGAAAGGTATTGATGCCAAGATACTTTATATCAAGATTGGATACATTTTACTGTGAAGTTTGGGAGAAGGAATTGTTTAAAGGTTTTTCTAGGTTTTAGTAATGGTGGCTTTTGATGGCAAATCAGCATTATTTGTACGAATTTGAAAGTGATTTATGCCAGGCTGCTTTCTGTCAATTTTGGTTGAATTCTGCTAATGTTTAGAAGAGGTAATTTCAAGCTTTTCTATTTTTAGTAACGGTGGTGATATTTAGATCTGCATTATTTGTATAAATTTGATAGGTTATTGTGCCATGATTATTCTCTCAAGTTTAGTCCCTTTCTCTCCAGCGATTCTGGTGAAGAAGTCATATTTTTTCTAGTTTTAGTATCAGCAGCCATATTTGATTGCTGATTGGCACCATTTGCACAAGTTTGACTGGTTGGGCGAGCTAAAAATATGCCCAGTGTGAAGGACAGAGGATAAGACAGCCCACAATATATGAAGCATGCAGCAAGGCTTTTGAAAGTGAGATCAATAGCATAATCAAATAACCATAGTGAATCATGGAAGTTGTTTTCAAACTATAAGATAAAAAGAGGAAACAAACATCAGCCCGTGTGGTAAAGAAAGGTACATATAGATGAACACCTATAGACAAGAAAAAAACCAAACATCATGATCATGTGGTAAAGAAAGGTTCATAGAGATGAACATCTATATACAAGGAAAAAAACAAAAAACATCAGGATCATGTGGTAAAGAAAGGTACATATGGATGGACACCTATAGACAAGGAAAAAAACAAACATCAGGATCATGTGGTAAAGAAAGGTACATATAGATGAACACTTATAGACAAGTAAAAAACAAATATCAGGATCATGTGGTAAAGAATAGATGGACACCTATAGACAAGGAAAAAACAAACATCAGGATCATGTGGTAAAGAAAGGTACATAGAGATGAACACCTATAGACAAGGAAAAAAACAAACATCAGGATCATGTGGTAAAGAAAGGTACATATGGATGGACACCTATAGACAAGGAAAAAAACAAACATCAGGATCATGTGATAAAGAAAGGTACATATAGATGGACACCTATAGACAAGGAAAAAACCAAACATATATTGTACTAGTTTGCAAAGATTAAAACCTTATGTACATTATAGTAAAATTAGTGGTATATCACATACAAATGCAGCAGAGTGGTGGTGGTGGTGGGGTGGGGGCAAATAAAGTTGTATAGGCCTGCCCAGAGAACAAGGAAACATTTGGAAAATGGAACACAGCTATCCTACCAACCTTGGAATATATTAAAACTATATCCCATAAGCTTCAAAATGTGTTCAAAATGTACACTACTTAACATGGCTGAACTTTTGGAGAAAGCAAAGACTGGATGATCATTACCAGAGATATAAGGAAAAGTGAAATGACCCTTTCTAAAGAAAAGCAAGAACCAGACACATCTCAAAAGATGACTGTAATAGTCTCTAGTACTACTACTACTATTCTGTTATTGCCTTTTTCCAAGGAAACTGTCCTTCTGTAGGGTTGTCTAGTGGATATAGTGCCCAAACCAAAAGGCAATAAGAGATTAAATATGTAACAAGACCTATTGCAATGTTATATGACACCCGCACATGGCAACAGTGCCCAATGGAACAAGGATAATGAAAGTTGCTAGTCATAGTATCCAGAAATCAAGGAAAAATGCATGCTGTCCTAAACAAAATCTTAGTATTCAGCCAACTGGAACTAGAGAATGTCTAATGTTATGTACTAATATAGATGCTGATGAGGAGATGAATGACCGCTGTTGTGATTATGGTGTTTGTAACCTACCTTTCTATCATTTTAAGTTTCTTCAACACAGTTTTATATTTTGTTCCTTGAGTTTCAAGTTTCTGTGACAGCTCTTCATTTCTTTTCTTTTGGTCTTTCAGTTCTTCACTTGTTTTCTTTTTTCTGACAAGAAAACAACATAAAACACTATTGGGGAGTAGAAGCATTTGACATGGTGGCCATATTGAATATCACATCAGCACATTTTCATTTTAGGACAAACTAGACCTAAGGATGAATGTATCGGTAAAGGTTCATGCCCCCTACCCCCCTCAAGTAGTTGAGGATGAATAGGGATGAAAATCAGGATGATGAATGATGGAAAAATGCAATTGCACAAGCTCATCTGATCAATGACCAGTAAAGATGACAATGGCATCTCCAAGTTGCAAAGTTAATCCTGTAACTTTAGTAATTTTGAATATGGCCTTTCACAAACATGCAATATATATATATATATATATATATATATATATATATATATATATATATATATATATATATATATATATATATATATATATATATTACATTAAGTACCCAAAATATATATAGAAAAATTAAACAAGATTACATACATCCTAGTTATGCTCTGTATTCTGAGCTGATATTCCTTTGCTGCACCTTCACGTTCGCTTTGAAGACGCTCAAGTTCTCTGTAAAAGAATAATTGATTGAGGCATTGTTATGAAAGATTTTAAAATTTTAAAGGTGGGGTTTTTGAGATTCTGAAATATTTAAGAAAATATAAGTTTCAAATTCTGAAATATTTCTGGAAATCACGCATATGTATGAAATGAAAAAAAAAATGTTAAGGATGTGGTATATCTTATGATTCTTTTGAATATAATATTGACATGCGTATTTATATTTTAAAAAATACCAATGTGTCCTAATGCATCAAATCTAAATTTGTACCAAACCTACACTGACCCTTTTATTTAAATAGTTCAAAATTGTGGTTATGACCAGAAAACTTTAGGCTTATGTTAACATCCTTTCATATGCATTTGTGTTCTTATTATGTGCCAGACTGAAGAAAAACAGACAGTCAGGAATATATTTAAAGTTAACTAGATGGACACTAACTGTTGTGGGTAGTAAAGATTGTTGGTTCCCCAAGAATTAAGTTGAATTTATTTACACTCTTCTGATTATAGTACAAGTGCACATCAGATTAAGAGAGTGTAACGCAAAACTATGCGGATATACTGTACAAGTACATGTTGTCAAGGTAAGTCCACCATAGTTTTGTACTAGCTTCTCTAAACATGTATGCTTTACATATATGTTAGTAAGAAATCAGAACAATCTTAGTTTATTATTATTTCATAAAATGTGAACAATGTTGTTTGATGGATGATCTTACAACATGTCTTTATCAAGACAACAGACTGAATGCAAACATTAATCCCCTCCTAGAAACTTATTGATCATCTTGGATAGTACAGGCCTTTCTCCAAACCTCAAGTAGACACTTGTTATGTAAAACACAGAAATGATATTTAAACATTATTCTTCCCTTGCTAGACACCAAAATTGAGACTACAAGATACGAGGATTTTCTGCAGGAGATAATCTATTTCTGTAAACAGTGACCATTCTGTATTTCTCATTTTACATGAATAGAATTGGTTTTCACATACACATTATATCCAACACTTATTTAATTGTTCTGTCATACTGCCATTGCATCATTGGTACTATGTGCTGTAGCTGGCACCCTACATCCTCATCAGTCACTGTTAAGATGTCATCCCTACATTTTTCTTCCTTTTCCTCCATGTGTTTTTAATCTGATACTTTATCCCTTCATAAAATCATCTACCTATGACCAAAATGGATAAGATTCAGACATATAAGCTTGTGAGTTCAAGCAGTTTTGTTTTTACCCTTTAAGAATCTCGTTTTCCTTGATGATACTGTCCATGCTCTGTTCACAAGAGCTTTCCTGTTGAGTAAAAAAAGGAAAAGAGGGTTGAACTCAGGAAATCATACTATCCCCAAAATACAGAAGATGGTTTAAAACCATCAAGTTAAGAACATCATATGAAGGAAGCAATGGGAACTTAAATGTTGCAAGAAACTGCCGCTCTATGACTGAAGTCTACAGTTCCCTGTCCGAGGTCATGGGAAGCAAACA
This sequence comes from Margaritifera margaritifera, assembly GCA_029931535.1. NCBI lineage: Eukaryota > Metazoa > Mollusca > Bivalvia > Unionida > Margaritiferidae > Margaritifera > Margaritifera margaritifera. The sequence goes on from JAQPZY010001570.1 coordinate 409,252, forward strand.
AAGTTAGGATATGTAATATTGAAAAACAGCAGCAATTTTAACAGAATTTATTGTATCTGATAATGACATCTTTCTTTACTGCAATAGTCCAAATGGTCCTTGAGCAAAAATACAAAAATGGCATTGCAACATTGATAGTAGGCATATATACTTTAAAAGAAATATATAAATATTGGCAGATTTTCATATGTACATCTGCAAATATGTGTATAAGCACTACATATCAAATAAAAAAATATACTATCTTCATGAAAATGAACTAAGAAACAATAATTATTCAACTGTCTTAATACTCAGCTATAGTATTTGCCTACTCCCCCGCAGTTTGTACCAATTTTAAAAATTATATAAAAAATGCACAAAACTTCGTAATTTAATTCATAAACTTATAATTTATATATAACCCAACTGTTGACAGGGAGTCCCTAACACTGTCACATTGTTTGCACTTCAAACCAAATAGGAGTTTCTTTACTAACACAGCTTCCATATTTGTGTGGGTGAGTCAACTTTTTTCAGACAACAGGAGTGATTTAGTTCATTGTTTTCAATAAGCTCCGGATAATTCTGTAACTTTCTGTAATTTTGGGAGATATATTCCTTTGAATCCATGTACAAGAGTTTAACCACTTGCCGTTTTAATTTTGTTCAACTAGACAGTGGAAATATTGGATGCAGACAACACAGGTTTTACCTTCTGTGTATACCGGTGTGTAGTCCTAGGACCCTCATCCCTTCAATAAAAATGGACTTTTCCAAGAACCCGAAAAGGAGTGTGAGCAGGCTCATTGTTTACATTTAAAACTCCCGCTCAGTTTGAAATGCAAACAAGATAACAGCGTTAGAGACCCCCTGTTGCCAAGCAGGTTAGATATTTTAATTTAATGAATTAAATGACTAAGTTTTGTGCATATTTTATATCCTTGATGCTTTTTGTTCTTAAAATTGCAGAGGGGGATGCAAACTGCCAAAGGGTCAGGTGAATACTGAAGTGACAAAAGTACTGAAAACTATTGATGCACCATAAAAGAAGCAATGCAACAAGAGACTCTACTGGCTGAAAAGAATTTGTGGGAATCCCCAAGAAGTATTTTTCTTCCCTCTTAGTATGCTTTGTAGGTGCTGAGTATTGAAATCATCTCCAATACTGTTGACAAATTTGAACATATTAAAGCTGGTAAAAATATTATTTTCTTGTATACTTGAGATAACATGTTCCAGTGATAAGTGCAGTATAAAAAAAATTTGTCATGGCCTATGACCTTGACTCTGATTAAATAAAACAAAATAACTGAACTCATCTCAGAAACTGTAAAGATATACACAGAATTCTCAACAGATTTAAAAACTGAAAAGTCATTTGACCCTTGACCCCTAAATCTCTCAAATCAAAATGAAAATATCGAGAGTCAAAACTGAAATCTCAACAGTCATTTGTTTTTGACAGTCATTTACTCATTGCTGGAATTGTTCAATATTCGTGGGGCTAACGGATGTTTAAGATTTCTTTTCTCAAGTTGAATAAAGAGAAAAACTTGAACAGTATTTTGTAAGAAACAGACAGGCAGACAGTGAGACAGTCATGGCCATTACTGATTTTTGTATAAGTGTTTCTCTTTCTAATTATGTATGACTATGTGTATATTTGGTAGAAAATATACTCTGAGCCATTGTGATTTAACAGTTCACAAATATATCTAAAATAACAAAAAATGATTCCATCTCATTATTAACTCTCAAGTAATTCCAAAGCACGAAATAAATCACTGAGCGTAATGTCCGGTAAATTCTTTCTGAATGATACATTAATTAAAACACCCAAATTTTTTTAACATTTTGCTGAATGAAACAAATTAATTGCCAATAAAAAACAAGTAAAGTTTTTTAACTTATCTTTGACAACTGGCTTTGTGAGCTACCATATTTTCCAAAGTTTTGTCTAATTGATTATAATTTGATGTTCAATCAAACAGATGCAAATATCTGATCAAAAGTTAATCAAGTCATAACTGATTCCCTCTTCCTGAATAATAAACGTAAAAGATATTCTCAAAACAATCTAACCTTGATTCAATTATGCACACCTCAGCGTGACATCAATGACCTGTTAGTTCCGCCCAGTTCATATTGATTTTACATAAGTGCAAGAATATTGGCCGATAACATGTAAACAGTAGTCTTGCAAATGTTGATCACTGGCTCATACAGTAAATTTGTTTTGGACAGTGCGCGCTCAGTAGGAAATTAAGGGTAATTAAGACTGATGCTCCGGCCCAAATCAATGTGCGTCATAAAAACACACAGGTTCAAATTTTCATGCATCAGAAATGGGTAAAATTTAAATCCCAAGCATCAAAACCCGAGGGTACATGTTTATTGAGAACCCTGTATACCCACATTACTAAGTTTGATTGAAATCCATAATTAATATTTGTAATTGCTGCATTCACAGACCATTTTAGTTCAATAACCCAAGTTGTGAGCACTGAACTGACATTCATTCAAGGTATTCTTCTGATATATCTACCAAATGGGTTTGATAAAAATCAATCCTAACTTGTTTGTGTTATAATGCTCACAAGCCATTGCAAAACATGAATCAAGATATTTTATCTTGAAATCAACTTCAGTGCTGACTATTAACTTGGTTCCTGAATGCAACCAAATACACTGTCTGGTCAAAATCCATTTGTTTAAGCACTAGTAACTATGTTCATAAGCTGTATGAAGTGCACAAAATGAGGGAAGTAACCTTCCACTTGACCTTGAGGTCAAGTCGGTCTGGCTTTCAAATTCATTCACTACAGTGCAACCATGTTGGTGGTCAAATCTGCAGATTTTATTATTCAGGACAACTACATATTGCAAGAAGTATTTTAGTGAAAATACCTTGTTGATACAGCTATGAATTCAGAAACAATAACGATAATATTTTGAAGATAGTGGCCACCGCAGCCTTCTAGAGGTCAAATCATTTCAAGAAAAGGACCAAGAAAATGTTGCAAGACGTGTTTCAGTGAAAAGCCCATGTCCATGTGACCATCAGTTCAAGAGGATAACAAGATAGAGAAGAGTACATAATTATTTTCAATTAGGACAAAATAAACATTTGTAAGAAGTACTTTAGTGAAAACCCCAAGTTCATATAACAACCCATTTCGAAGAAGTAGTAATAACAAGATTTTCAAGATAACCGACATAGGCCTGGCAGTCAGATCTGCACCAGTTTCCTTTACAAAAAACTGCATATCATAAAAAGTGTCTTAGTGAAAATTCAATGTGTATATGACCATCTTCAAGATGACTACTCCGGTGGCCATTTCAGAAATCAGATCAGAACCATTTTCATGTACAACTAAGTACACATTGTACAAAAAAAATTATAATGTTAAATCAGATTTTGATTTGACCCTCCATTCAGGAGTAAGAATTAATAGATTTTAAGACCAACTACATATTGTAAAAAGTATTTTACTGAGAAAAAAAAATCATGTTGATATAACTATCCATTTAGGAGAAGTACTACAGTACACACATCATGGATTTCAGAGGGGAAAAAAACACTCCACAGCAATAAAAAGATTTTGAAGACAGCCACCACAGCTGCAATATTGGAGGTGAAATCATTAAAATTTTCAGGAAGAACGAACTACATCTCGTAAGAATGTCGATACAATCATTATTTCAGGAGGAGTAGTAAACAACAAGATTTTCAAGATGGTCACCATGGACACCACTTTGTAATGTTCAACTGTCGATCAGATCGGCTGGGAGGTTAGAATAATTCTATTGGCCAAATAATGCTGACTATTATTATACTATACAAACAACTCTAACATCATGAAAACTCAAAACTTTCACTGACTGGAGGCAGCAGAATCTCCATGTCACTTTGAGAATGAGTAAATATCAATGTCATCAAAGCATTTAGTTACCTTAAATACCAAGAAGAATATTAAAAATCACTGTTCTAAGAGTATGTTAAAAAACTTAAAACAAGTATTTTCAGTGGAGGATAAATTTATTTTATAATAAAAAAATTTTACCGTAAAATAACACAGCTATTCTCAAGAAAGCTATGACCAAATAAATGGTGCATGACGTGGAGGAGGAATATGTGCCTTGTAAGTTAAATGGTTATCTCATATTAGAATACCATAAACATTATTATGACAATTTGACGAGTTTCAAAAAACAGACAAATAACCAATCTTCAAAGTTAGCATATGTAGTCAATAAAAAAAAAAAAAAAGGTACTATAAAAATGGAGGTGAAGAACCTTGGTATGCTAATCATACTATTAAAATGTGGTATAACACCGAACAAATTCATCATTGAAAAATTCAATTGATATTAAGGTCTTGACAGATAGAACTTAGCATTAGAAACATTATGATCTGACAACAAATTGTAAACTATAGCCAAGTTAGATAGATGTGGTATGAAAGATATGTTTTCTATAATAACTGCAAGGATAGATCTTTCAGTTTGTACATTCTCCTTTTACTCCAAAGTAAGTACACATTTTCTATTGGACTTCATGATTCTTATGTAGATGAGATCCTCCTTGAAATGTATTACAACATAATATGCTTTTCTTACTGGATGTATTCAAATAGAAAATGAAACCAGTATATTTTATACCATTGCTTGCCTGCTGTCGATGGGATTTATGTTTTCAATCGCTTCCTCTATCCAGGGAGCAAGGATGTCTATCTTCATGTCATCAGGAGGGACAAAAGGAGTTTCCATCACTTGCATTGTTTCTTGTTGAACATCCCCATGGCTTAAGATGTTGAAATAACAAAATCAAAGTCAATTGTTGGTTACATTCAACATAAGCAATCTTATAAACTGATTGTTTCTAAAACAGAAAATACAAACCAAAGCATATTTATTCTATTGGAGAACAATATGAAAAATGAGCATTTCTTCAGTTTTAAATGTTTTATTAAAAATTATTGTACATAAAGTCTTTGCCTAATTTATGTTCTTTTATGCATTTACATGTAATTGACATTTTCTACAAAGGTTTTTACAAATTAAACAAATCCAAATAAGTTTAGAAACAAAACGTTTGGTTGTATCATTAAAGAAGTATAAGATCAAGCAAAATCACTTTAAAAATAAAATTAGGTTCTGTACCTTTTTGACAATGATCCATATTGCTGAAATGAATAAATTAAAAATTATCTATGTGTCATCTAATGATACAATAGTCAATTAGTGTAGATGAGATGCAGCATAGTCATTTTGAAAAGAATCTTGTGGTAAGTATATTCAAAGATTTTTTCAATGTAATCTGGCAAAAGCACGAAGAAAATAAAGACAAGTTTTCTTTGTGGCATGATCAAAGGTTAATTTGACAGGATTATTTTATGAAACACCTAACAATCTTCACTTTACAAAATAATATGTTGAACAAAGAATATAAATGCCTGACAGACAAACATCATCCTTTTAAATCGTAGTTTGCAAATTACAAATCTACCCTTAAATCAGGGTCTCTCAATTAAATTGTCACTCTACTGGCTGAAATTTGTAGCAATTTACTAAACTGCTCTCTCTCGCTTCCTGTATAATGAAATAATCCACAAATATTTGGCAATAATGATTAAGATTAGCAATATATCAAGGATGAAATCCATTTTTAAATGTTTCAATGTTGACAAGTTATTTACAGTAAATAAAATCTATGTCCTGATCCTAGGCAACTGATTTGTCGCCTGATCTACTGACTGGTTTTATATTAGCTGGTCAAGGTCTCTAGGGTAAAACTTTTGGGGCTCCTGGCTTAAATTTGGAGAGTTTATGTTTATACACATTAACATAATTATTGCTACTATATCTTTAATGTGTACTCTAGTGTTTGCTACTGGGTGAAATCACAGAATATGTATACATTAACAGTCTCTGTACAATAAAAATTCTTTTGTTACAGCTGTGAGTGAGTATTAGCGATAACAGGATTCAGAATTGCCAATCTGAATGAAGGATCGATATCATTATTTTTCATAAACCTTCAGCCTCACATGTGTAAATTAGCATTTTCACCCTAAAGCTTGCTTCAGAGGCGCTCTTTCAAGATCAATAAAATCATGTGACACCTGCAATAGAAGGGCAGTTGTACCCCTGCCACGTCACTGTTTCACTCTGTGCTAATGAGAGGCAGTAAGTATACTGTGTACAGACTGAAATTTTCAACTGCGTGGTTGGTATTTTGTTTGGGTTTTTACTTAAAAAAAAAATAAATAATAAACTTGCTGTGTATTACATTGTTGATACTGTTTATTGTATTGTTGATAACTTTACAAAAGCAGCCAACCTGCAAATGCTGTTCAGGTCAATTAATACAAGCCTTTTTGCACATTAGAAAGGACACTATACCGTCACTCCGACATGTCAGACTTTGCGGGTTCAATATTGCTGGCACTGGAGCTAACATGGATGTATCCTCCATAAAAAAGAACAAAAGCACACATCACAAGTCAAGTCAGTTGTTGACAAAGGACAAAGGCACTTGTAACGGCAGCTAACTCTTTCAGGCATAATGCTGTATATGACCTGTCAATTAGCAAGGTTGGCTTAAAGCTTAGCAACCGGAAAAAGGTCAGAACAACCAAACTTTAATTCAATAAATTGAACCATGGAAATATAGCACCTTTGAGTGCATTATTGCCTATTTGCCTGAAATATTGATAGCACATGCAATATGCATGCTGTTGTAGAGAGTGATACTTGTGACGAGAACTAGATGACGGGAATCCAGTCACACTTTGACCTTTGTGCCTGAGAATTTTTCGCAAAATCCAGCACTCCCCTTGGAGTTGCCTAAAATATAGAATGAAACCTGTTTGATACAAATTGTACTGGGGAAGTTTTTACACATGATATTGATTGTAACTTATGATGCAATGGATTTGTTCAAGCTTTACAAGCACTTAACTCCCATTTCCTGGGCATGATACAGTTGATATAACATGCTAAGTGTTCTTAAAAAATATTTTTATAAAAAATTCCAATTTGTTGGAGACTTTGACTCAGCTGATCAACACTGCTGCAACCTTACAGTGTATATACAGACAAAATGAGACAAATATAACAGCCTAAGTGGCAATGAAATGAAACCCCGATATTAACCCATAGATCTGGCGGTATTAAACAAAAAGCATATGCTGCTGACAAGAACTATGTGACATTGAACAGTTTGTTAGAACTGCAATTATGCCAATAGTCAAACTTGATTATCTTGTAAAAACACAAAGGTTGTAACCTCGCTGGAAAAAATAATTAAATAAATAAGTAATGTGGTACAGGACTTAGTTTCCGGTGAGATGATTATGCATACAATTTCACTGACATTGGCCCCAACAGGCTCCAAAGGTGCAGAGGGTTCAACAGATTTTACTCATAAAATAATCCCAAACAATATGGACACGTGAATGCAACTCATTGCTGGGGGAGGGGGGGGGGAACAGCTCAGAATGCAGAAATAAAAATATATAAAAATGTACAGGCAAGTTCATGCATGGCTAAATACGTACATGTTTTGAGGCATGGCAGTGACCAGTATCTGCCAATTGGATTTTACAAAGATTTACAAGACTGAATTTTACAAAATTCAAAACCAAAGCAGAATACCAAAATACATCACAATTTCTGATGAGCAAAAGATTCCAGTATAAATTAAAGTGGATGAAATGTTGTGGAAAGGAACTAAAGTATCTGTTCACAGTACCAAAACCTAATAGTCAATTCAAACCGGGCATAAATCAAAAGACTTTGAATGACTTGTGAACATTTTTAAACAGGATGGTTTTTCAATTGGTCTGAAATAATTACAGGAAAATAACTATCATATCCTTCAATCTAAGAGATGCATATTTCAATGTTACAATATATGAACATTTTCAAAAATGTAAATAAAAATGTAAAAATATAGGTGGAATGTAATACTATAATACTTTATAAATTTGCTTGTTTAACCTTGCGGGTTTCCAGTGCACAGATGGTCATTGCCAAAATCTGAAACCATTGTATTTATATTTCATACAACAGGGTATTTCTCACCCCTGCTACCTTGATCACATCATCAGCATCAACATATCCCTCAATTTATGCCAAAAAAATATAAATTGTATGCTGGTAAAAGTTATATCTGGATTTTATGGTTAAGTACAGGAGGTCACACTTTATTCTGTCTCATTTGATTTTTCATTGATAAAGTACAATTCAAACCCTTTCCTTATAGACGAAACATTTTCACAAAAAAAAAAGAAAGACATATATATGAGTACAAATCATATGGCAAATAACAGTCCTTTCAAGTGCACTGGATCCAGCAAGGGATCGCATGTGTCTAAGATTGATTAAGTTAAATGCAATAAACTGTCAACGAACAGTGCAAAACAAGTTTTCAACTAGTCTAAGTGCTTTGAACTCTCAGTGAGTCTTTTTCAAAGGCAAACAAAACAGACACAAGACAAACAATAAACACAAAAAGGATTGAAATTACAAAAGTTTACATAACTATTTCTATGGGAATTACAGCTTGAAAATGTCTGATGTGTCGTCTAGTTGGCTTCAAATCGACTGCTGATGCTTAAAATTAATTGGCCCTGACCTAAAAAGGGATGAGCCATATCGCCATCTATTATTTAATGTAAATTGGTGTAACCGCACTTTACATCATGGATATTTCATTGTTGCCGTAGGGCGAGTAATGACCATAGCAACAATAATACCTTGAAGAACTACAACAACAAAAAAAACAGTAGTAATTATAGGTGAGTGAGTAACTAATGAGCAAAATTAATGAATTAATTAATTGAAAATATGGTGGCTATAAACAGATGATGATTTTATTTGTGTGTGGTTGTTTTTTCTGGTCTTGATGGTTTAAGCTGCTTGGTTTCCGTGTTCTAAGGTGGAGTATTCAGTAAGATTCTTTTTCTTTCCTGGTTTCGGAACTATAGTTGGGGTTGTGAGCAATTGCAGCCAATGTTACATCACTGAAAGTGTGGCCAGGGGAAGAGAAGTGTTCTGCAACTGGACTTCTGGCCAGCTTCTTTGCCACCCAATCAGATCTGTGAAGATTGATCCTTTTGTGTAGCTTTTCATTTTCTCCAACATACTGAAGGCCGCAGATCTTACACATGATGAGATAAATTACATTCTCTGTTTTGGTCTGTTTGGACCATGTATGTTCAATTTTTCACTCATCGCTGTGCTAGAGAATGTATATATATATATATTATATTCCTGGATACCCGATACATACTACAAGATGGAAATGATGAAACTGATTTGTATTGCAAATCAACTGACTCCCATCAGTATCTCTTACCTACTAGCTTTCATCCTAAACATATGATCAAAATCTTCTGTTCAGCCTATGTGTTCGCACAGAACACATCTGCTTAAATGAGGAGACACTCAACAAAAGACTTAGGGGACTCAGACTTATAAAGAAGGGGATGCAAGAACAAAGCTATAGATCCAGCTACAGAAAAAGCTGACGGCATGAACCGAAACAGTCTCCTCAGATACAAAGCGAAGACTGTCAACAATATTCCTTTCATAAGAATGTACCACCCCGATGCCCCAAACATAAGACAAACTGTCTGGAGACACTTGCAAATTATTGACTCCTCTGCACATCTAAAGGAGATCTTCAAAGAACCGCCTAAGGTCTCTTATCATCGACCATACAACTTCAAAAATCACCTTGTGCATGCCCAGCTGAACTTAAATCATAGTACAGAAGCAGGTACATGCATTTAAAAAGACAGACACTGAGGAGTTACTTCAATATCAAGCAAAAATAAGGATGTATCAGTAAAAACATCATTTACATCTTGACCTGCAATATCTGTACCATCCTATATGTTGACAACAAATAGTGGACTTCTGAGGAAAAATGAAAAAGCAACATCAGAAACAATGTGAACACAAAACTCGCCAACCATTCCAACTCAGCCGGACACTCTGTCCAGTCCTTCAAAATGCTGCACATTAATTCAAATTACAGATGGACTGACCAGGGTTCATTCTAGGTTGTGCCCTTTCACCATTGACACTTTTTTATGTTTGTCACAAAAAAGTAACCTCTATGGTGCTTGTTTGGTGCCTAAAAAGGAACCCAGAAAATAAGGATCGAAGATCGTAATAGTTGATTTCAGGCTGACTGAATCGAGAGCTCTTCAAGCTGGCTTACTGAACAGAGTGCACTCATTGGCAAAGAAACATGAGACAATGTATTTTATTGCCTGACAGAATGTTTTACCGAGTTTTATTAGCTAGGGCACCAACTGGGTTGAGTGCACATAGCTGATTGACAATGGACAGGAAACTTAAGTTAGAGCAGACAAAATTGGACAAAACTCTGCTACATTTCTTTTCAAAGCAGACTAAATAGGGTCAAAATGTTGGATAAAGTGTTGAGGAAAAACTTGAAACAGTTGTGAATCATTCCATTACCATTACAGATGTGGAGACTGAAAATCACAATACTGATACAGAGTCCTCTCAGATTTATAAATTTTTGCCTTCTACCTTTTTTTGAAGTGCTTTGTGTTTCGGTTTGTTTGGAATGATTTATCTTCCTTTGTTTGTTATATATATATATATATATATATATATATATATATATATATATATATATATATATATATATATATATATATATATATTTCCTTCTTGCAATTCTTTGTATTCGCATTTTTAGCGCTTTACCTTTAATTGGCACCATATATCCTCTATTGTGCTGACATTTCATGGGAAGGGTTTATCTTCCTTGTCTTTTGGGTGTCTTTGGGGGTTTTTGTTGTGCAATTCTTTTGTATTTACAGTTTTACGGCTTTATCTTTAATCGGCGACTCATGGCAACTACTGTGCCAACATGTCGATGGACACTGGTATATACATAAACACATACTTTCCACCACCTTCCCTTATAATGTAAATACTTTCCTATCTTTGTTTCCTTTTGTGGCAATTATCAGGGATGTAAATCTAGAACGAAATAGAATTCCACTGCTATATATGGCGCAATATGAAACACGACCTCCTCAAAATGACAAAGATAACTTACAGCTAGCACCAAATCTTGTTTGCCTTCTTCATAGATACACCCACTAGATTCCTTTCTAGACATATAGTTATTTCTTTTGCTATTTTTTTATTTTTCTTTGGTTCTAGACTTATTCATTATTTTGGATAGTTTTTATTCTCTGTGCTAAAATGTAAGTATTTATTGTTCTACACGTCACTCTTTGTATATTATGTCTCTGTGCATGTATTTTATTGTCCCTTGAGGAATACTTTATTTTGGTTGAAAAGTATGGAAACTTTGTTATTTTCCCTGCACTTTTTTCCAACTTTTGTGTTTTTACTGTATATGTAATATTTGTGCTGATGGTTTGCATTCCCAATTTGTTTCTTTCTAACTTCTTGGGAACCTGGCACCTATCAGAGCACAAGTTGTGAGCTATGTCGGTGTCATTTAATTCATATACTAATGATGCGTACAAACACATTATCAAAGAATATAATTTGACAAATCAAATTAACACTGTGTTTAATCTTTCAATCCCTTCTTGATAGAGATTTTGCAAATAATATGAATGGCACATATGACACCTTTCTGAATCTATTAAATAAACCTCGATTCATTAGATACTTTCCTATTCAATAAAAGTAAATCAATATTTTGTAAAACCCTTATAATATCTATACAAGTAATATAAGGTGATTTATTTAAAGAACATTTATAGTTATATTGATCTAAAGTAAGTAATATGGACGTTAAAATAAACAGAGCCGACGAGTCACGATGAAATTGAAGGTTAAATGTGATGTTAATTTTGTAATCTCATTTAAAATGTTTTAAGATTTACCACCTGTGTTATATTGGTCCAAAATACATGTTCCATACTCTGTGTTTGTGAGACCCTCTTACTCAAGGGACAAAAAGACAATCTTTGCGAAAAAACTCAGCTCAAAAACTATAGAATAGTAACTAAAAGATTATATCTCTCATATATATATGGTTCTACACAGGATTTTGAAGTTGCAGTCTCCAGGACTCCTTCCTTGAAATAAGTTGCAGTCCCAGCCCTAAAACTAGGAGTCCCAATAATGATACTTTTTTCCTTGCAGAACATTATTGTGCATTGTTTTGTCACCAATATTTATGTCATCAGATTGCTAGTGCTCAACAATTTTGAAATAGTGAGTGTTTTAGTAAAATAATGAAAAAGTAAGGCAGTTGATAATCATGATAATTGTGTTTGTGACGTTACATCTATAACAGTTCTCAATGGCTTTACCTTTCCATTCTTTAATTTTGTGCAGCTAGAAGGAATCCAAGAAGAGATTACAGTTTCTTTTCTATATTAATTTATTTACTTAGCTTAAGTCCATTTCAGATCAATAAATCTGCCAAGACACTGGAAGAAGAAACAAATTCTATTCACTTTTCTCATTTCATCTTTACATTCATCAAGTCTTAAATAAATTTTAACAATTTTCTCAACAATCAAAGAAGTGAATGACTAGATCTTTAGTGTCTGTTGACAAACACATGATATATACATTTAACTTCTTATGCACTGTCACATCAGTACTCTGATGCACTTGAACCGCAAATAAATAATCCTTCGAGACCTCATGCCTAGTAAATGTTGAACTTTGCAAGTTCAGTGTTCCTTGGGTTGCCATTGCATTTTTCCTTCCACAGTCGTGACACCATGTTTATAAAGCTAATAATGTTCCACTGTTTTCTCGTTTTTTGGCCCATAGGAATGTCCTATTCCATGATTCATTCCATGAATCTCTCAGTCTCTTTGGCATTCTGTTTTCTTTATCAAAACTAAAGTGACATATCTACTCATTTCTGTCAACCATTTTTGCGTGAATCTGGCTCATCTGCAGCCATACGCTTGATGCCAAAGAAATTATGTAAAGTTGCTACCGGAAAAACGAAAGTATATCTGTACATGACACCGAAAAACTGCTGATTCATGATGATTTATGACGATTAATATGGCAGCTCGTATTCCTCCAATACACAAAATAAGTCCCAAAAGCTTGGCACTATTTTTCAAAATATGGTATTCAATAAAATGCAAGTGTTCCTAACATCGTGTAAGGATTTATAATATGATGGAATAAAATTGTGCTGAGTGAAGCTTATCAAACAGATGTGTCAAAGCACACGTGCATGTAATTAGTCTTTTGATCAAAATGATCACTAGGTGCCGACAATAGGTTAACATGTGTCTTAATCTTATTGTGTGCAAAGTTCTTACCTATGCGGTTTCACCTAATCACATTACAATCACTTGAAGTTTGTTTGATAACCCGCACACTACATGTTTGATACTTGCTTTGTTGAAATGGATCTAATAAACAAGAATTTCACCAACAAAAAAACTTGCGTACAAAGGACTCAGCTCTTGGAACTTGTATGCATCCAAAATGAAAAGTACGCATACTTTTAAGCCGATTTTGGTGTCCCCCGAGAACCCTGTATATATATATATATATATATATATATATATATATATATATATATATATATATATATATATATCTGTTTCAGGTTGGTTTTTCTGATTAGAATAAAATAAATTTTGTAAGCAAAGAATATTTAAAATGCAATTATTACCTGCACTACAGATGCTTCATCCGCAGAAAGTGTTTCGTCCATTTCACTTTGTACTCTGACTATATTCATACAGGCAGTCTGAAGACGTTTTTGATAGTCATCACAAATTTTCAAACGTTGTTCAGATTCTTGATCAACATATCGCATACAATTCTGTTTCTGTTCCTCCAGAGCATCAAACCACCTCCTAAAAGTTTCATTAATTGCTTTTTTTGTGGCTTCAGTCTCCTCCTGAAAAAATATACAGAATCGCTAACCAAAATGCACACATTAGGAAAACATATTTTAAAATATAAACAGAAAAAATTTTGGGAATTTTTTAAAAACCGTTTCGCACATCTCTCTATTTTATTATTTATTTTTCCTATTCAGTAGTTGGTGAAAATCTGATCAAGGCTCCCAATGATCACTACAAAGTAACATTTATATCATTAGGTTCCTCTTAGCAATTCTTCTTGCTTGCTAGCAGTGCCTCCAAGTCCAGGGTGCAGAAATTTTGTCACAATCAAGTTGTCCACAGACAAGTAACTTAAAAAAGTTTACTTGTCGGTGTATAAGACCCTCTTGTCTGTATTTTCATAGTTAAAAAGAATAGTGGAAGACAGGATTGTTAAAATTTTACTTTTATTAAGCTGTACCACTTAAATGCATGCCGTATAGATCTGTGACATATAAGATATACTGGATATTTCAACTTGTCTTATTTTTGCTGAAAAAGGTATACTTAGACTATAGAAGTGAGAAAACAATCAAGTTTACAAAAACCTCTAAGTAATCTGTTGTTTTACTGTGGTGAGTCAGTGTGTTGGCAATGAAAAACAGAAATTTACTCTGAAAAAAGTTAAACTGTCACAACCACACCAGTCCCCACTGATTATTGAAGAGAACACTGATCAGAAGCTATGGCCTGCTTCACTTTTGCTCTGGCCTTATTGTCCCCAATTTTATCAAAAACATCCTACAGAAAGTTTACATCAACTGGATCAGGCTGAGACTGGATTGTACCATGTTGTGATTCAGACTTAAAACTGAGCTGCTTGACTTTATGCGTGAGATGCATTGTTCCTGGGCCTTTCTTTAACCAATACAATACACTTTCTATTGGCTCAAAGTCAGTTAAACTTTAATTTTTATTTGGTTCATTGAAGAAAATAACCTTTCACACTTTGCTGTGGAAAGTGAAAGTGTGAAGAGCAATTCTACCAGGGTCTTCACAAGCATAAACTGTTGTTCTTCTGATTCAAGTAGCTGAGAGAAAACTGCCAGTGGATGACATGACTTTTGCATAGACTGTCTCACCTTCAAATTCTGCCATTCATCTGAATTGCTCTGTCTGATATCCCCAGGGAAAACTTGTTAGAAAAAGGTACACAGCAAACCAACAGCTTCATTTCCATACACAGCAAGTTCATTCAAGGAGTGTGACCACTCTCAGAAGTCAAATATTTGAAAAGTGAGACAGTAGAGGCTCAGCAAGATACTGGAATCTGTCCAATATGTGTTGACTCACTTGCTGAAGGAAGCTTTGAATGTCATTGTCATCAGTGAAGGCCTTTGGTAATGGACCCTTCAGTCTGATGTCTTGATACATTCTAGTTTCTGAGTCAAACTGATAATATAATTCAGACATACAGCCGCCAGATGTCACTGTCATGGCATGCAGATGTGTGTACAGTGCATTTACTGCAGCTTCACTCACTTCAAAAATCAGAAGATCATTTGTCTGCAATAGTTGACTAACTGCAGTAACATGCTTCAGGACATCAAGCATGAAGTGCATGTATTTAAAAGTAAGATCAGCCAGAAGTTTCTTAGCTTGCCCACATTCATCTTCTGTTTTGAAGTTTCTAGGACCTGCTCAAAATGTATGATTATTGGCTTAAAGTATATATAAACCCCTTCTTTTGGTGGCTACCCATCTAATTGACTTGATGTCAGAGTACATGATCAATTCAGTGGCTAAGACTTCTGAAATTTTCTGCTGATTGTGTTGCCTTTTAGGGCTGAAGGAATAAAATTTGATAATCTTTTGCTTGTCTGTTCAAACTGCCCAAGGTAAGGGAATTTCTTGGATGCATCCAAAACACCAAGCTCTAACGGATGTGCTACACAGTGTGTAATGATGACAGGATTATCAACAGTGTCTGAAAGCCTTTTAGCAACACTAGTCTTTGCTCCCATGTTTATACTTGTTCCATCCATGTTGACACAAACCAGGTGAGGGTCATTACGTTGTGTGTTATCAGAACCATCAAGATGTATGTCAAGAATACAAAGTCCCCTCTTAATTGCAGTAAAAAAAAACATCAGAATCTGAGCTTATAAGATGTCCAACACTAGCAAGCATTGTAACTGGACATTTATGGTCAGGGTCTACAAATCTAAAAAGAACGCATTCTTGGTCTATAACCGCTGAATCAGTACTAGCATCTGAAATGATGAATATGAATTTAGCTCTAGATATTTTATCCCTTACATGTTTCAGTAGGACATCAGATATACTGTTGATGAAATCGATGCATGTAGTTCTGTTGATGTGATCAGTTCCACGTTCAACTCAATTATTGATTTGCACCTCACAAAGAAATTCATAGTCTGAAAAAGACTTTGCTATGGCATATGCTGTGTTAAACAGCTCCTTGTAATGCTCAGTTTGGTTCACATTGTATTTACTGATCACTGTCTAAATCATCCACAACTTCTTTTTTGTCAGATTTGGCCTTTTCATTATAAAATTTTAACTGACATGTATTGTGCTTTGCACTTTTTTGATGTGTTAACAGTGTGTCTTTTCTTGTGATAACCTGTCCTGCAAACAAATCCACTGGTTTTATTTGCAATTGAGGGATATCTCTTACATATATTAAAGTGTATGTCAATGTGGTCATGTACGTGCATTTACTCAAATTAAATTAAATATTAATTGTTGTTCTAAAATTTAATACTAATATAGTTTAACCAAAGTCTATTCAAACCTGATTATTGAATGATCTGCACCTTAAATGTCAATGCTAGTATGACTTGTACTTTACAAGATACGATTGTTTGATATTCATTGGCTTCTAACCAAGGAAAAACCTGCAGGCAGGAATCTTTGAAACCCCGTTTTCTTTTTTTACTGTATTCCCTGTCATAGTAAATTTTAATTTTAGCCTGTTTTGTTGACTTTTCATTCAGTTTTTCACCATTCAGTCCTATCTTTAGAGGAAAACAATCCATCCAGATGTATTTCCAGAAAAATTCATCATAGTTGCTCATAATGGTTACAAGGAGTCCAGCGATTGGTTGAAAACGACATATTCTTCAGGGGGTAGCCCCATCCTCCAACCAATGAAATTCATTCTGATGTAACCATCAAAAGATATCACCCAAACCAGTACCATCTGCTTCCACTGGTTGTAACCATAGAAGCTGCAGCTGGTTTAAGTCCTAATCAATAAATTTCAGCATACACTATGTAAATATAGAATGCATCCGTATGATACTAGCTGGTAAGAATGAATGGCGCCTGTGAATACACCACTCAGACAAAAAAGGAACTACTGCATTTTCAAGTTATAAGCCACAATTTACTTGTGCATGAGCAAGTAACCTTGCAAAATTTGCTTGTCCGTAAGAACAAATTTCCAACTCAGACAATACAGACGATGTATTTCTGCACCCCTGCTCAGAGTCTGCATAATTGTTTACCAAAAATCTTATCAGATAATTTTCATTATCCTTTGTCTGTTCCTCCGACTGTAAGTTTCTTTTCTGATGGCAAGAAATCATACACCACTATGCACTGTATGGCATTTTGTTACATGTAAAGTACAAACGTAGTCACCCTTTTTACATTTTGGTGTCTATCTTTTCTCCCTCTTCATAAATATAAATATATGTTACAGAGAAATAAACGACGTGATTTAGTATAGATTGAAAGAAATAATACAAATTGATAATGATTTAGTGTAGATTGAAAGAAATAATACAAATTAATAATGATTTAGTATTGATTGAAAGAAATAATACAAATTGATAATGATTTACAAAAACAATTTTACAGTGTGATGAATAGCTCCGATACGCACTGAAAATCCATTAAAAATACATCTATCTTTAAAATAGAATAAATGAAGGTTGAAATGAATGGTTACCTCAATTGATTGCTGTATTTGTCCAATCTTATTTGATTCCTCTATGATCTGAGAGCGCAGTGGTTGTAGAGAGCCATGATAATCTTGAAGGCCTGCCTGATGATAATACATGCAATGTCATGATTTTTATAAAAATTAAATAAATGCATGAAATAAATGTTTTTGTTTAATTATTGTCGCCAAATCTTAGAAACCATGGTCTTGTTGGCAAAATGACACAGTTTTATCATATATTTAGCACTTATTAAATGATAATAGACAGCCTTTATGACTAT
This sequence comes from Margaritifera margaritifera, assembly GCA_029931535.1. Classification (NCBI taxonomy): domain Eukaryota; kingdom Metazoa; phylum Mollusca; class Bivalvia; order Unionida; family Margaritiferidae; genus Margaritifera; species Margaritifera margaritifera. The sequence goes on from JAQPZY010001570.1 coordinate 427,332, forward strand.
ACTTCTCTCTTCGTACATCTCCATGGTACATTTTTATTGTGTATATGTTGAAAAATTGTATTTCACTTGGTCTGCGTGTTAAGCGCTGTTTAATATTTATTCATTTTTTAAAAAAATATTTGTGACAATCCTTTGCTTTTTTAATGCAATATGGCATCAAACACAAGAAACATTTACATTTCTTTCAACAGCCAAATACATCTATGATGGAAACCTTCTGACTCATAACTTATTTCCGAAATGAAGATTATTTTAACCCATTGTTTTACTAATAATATAAATAATAATAATAATAATAATAATAATAATAATAATAATAATGAGGATGATAATGATGACGATGCACAAATATAAAATGATCAGTAAAACATCGCTTACTTTTCTTTCCTGAAATACAATGTCCATGTCTCGAACAGTATGTTCTGAATGAGAATGAAACCAACATTTTGAACAGATCAAGGAATCACAGTCGTCACAAAAAATATCCAGTGACTTTTTGTGGTCGCTGCACACTGTGGATGATATATTCTGCCGACCTTGAATTATGCTTTCGAGGCTGTAATTCTTTGGCAATGACTTCTCTCTGTCAAGACCTAATTTTACATTTCTCCGGCAGCATGGACAAAAAAAGCTCCAATTGCCATATGCAATTTTCAATATACACCCCGAACAGAAGGAATGGCCACAAGGAAGGCTCCTTGGATCATCATATACTGAACAACACACAGTGCATAAAGTTGCATCTTCTTCCGAATCCATCTGGTATAGTTTATCCTACAAGCATTGAAAAAGTATATCAGTAATCACAACTTACATGGTCAAGTTCATTAAACAATAATATTCAGTGTTATCAAAGCTCCAGTTGTGTGTCGGGTACTGCAGGGGTCAAGCTAGACTTGAGTTTTAGGGAGAAGTGAATTTTGCCCATTTGGACAGAACAGGGTGAAGTGGGAGCAAAGCAACAAACTCAATACACACACACACACATATATATATATATGCTAGTGCTATCAAAAAAAAAAGTGTTCTCCTTATAGACCTCATTCTGCTGATACCATATATACGTTGAGTTTGTTTAAAATATTTTTGGATTTTGATATACATATTTCTGTTTTATGGGCATTTGACCTCTGGCCTCCAACCTTTTGCATCCCAGAAACCGAAATAATTATATACACCAGATCCCATAAATCATATGTGATCTTGTTGAGAAGATTTGCTTATTCTTAACTCAAAATAGAATTTTTTTTATAAGTCATTGCTTTTCGACAAACAAATTTACATATATCAAAGTATACTGAATTGAACAAAGAGCACATTTCCTCATGAGTTTAGTTGCCATTTTCTATGAAGTTAATCAAATTAGAAAATGTGAACACGTGGCAATATATGTTCTGAGGCTTAAAAGTTCAAATGGAGACAAAAAATTGCAAATAAACAATATAGCGAACAGAATAGTACATTTGGTATATAATTTGAGAGATGAAATGATGTAATTTGTCTTATGATAAGAGAGGTATCGCAGAAAAAAATATTTTCTTTCATCTCACTTGGGGTAATCAATAGTTCAGAGATATGCGTTTGATCGTGGAAAAAATATTTTTAATACAAAATTTCATGGAATGATCTTCCAACATGCTTGTGAAACACGAGTTACTACTAAGTTGTTTCATAAACAATGGCTGAATACATGCACTTAAGCATGTATCAAATAAATGCCCATTAACATAAATATATATATACCTGTAAACAGTTACACATATGCATGTCGATAAACATGTACCTATAAAATACTCATGTTCGTGCCCTTAAACAGTGATATATATATATATATATATATATATATACATGCCCATAAACATGTACATATACCCATCAAATACGCATGTTTATGCCCGTAAACAGGTACATATATACATGCCCTTAAACATGTACATATATATATATATATATATATATATATATATATATATATATATATATATATATATATATATATATATATATATATATATACCCACAAATATGAATAGTATACATGGACTTAAACAGGTATACATACACATGCCCATAAATATGAATATTTACAACTGTATTCATGTAAAATTTAAGAACTGAAAGATTGTTGGTTGGTCGATTGTGCATTGTGCAGCACACCAGCATTGTATGGATACATTGGACCAAAAAAATGGTCATGTTATACATATTTATGCATCAAAAAAGGTTTACTACCAATGAAGGATAAAAGGACAAAAACAAAATGATGAGATGTAAGGACAAGATGTCAATGTTAATATCTGAAGGTTCCCGGTCAACAGGTAATGTTGATACTGTGTATAAATACTAATTAGACATAATAATTTAGGGTGATTGACCATACACGTTGGTTAAAAATATTCGAATAGGTTGCACATAAGATATATTTTAGAATAAATATTACCTTTTTTTCAAGAAATTTAAAATACAAGACTCATTTAAGGTATGAAAAAGTTCCTTCATGTGTTGAATGTTGTACTGACGATTGTATGTAGATTGGAATCTATCATAAAGTGCTTCATTGCAAGAAACTCACTTGAGTGGCTCTTCACCCTTTTATATTTAAGAGCAGGTTATGCAAGTATAACCAATTCAAATATTTGCAATGACTACCTCTTCCTTACGGATGTTTCTGTAGGAAGTATGCCATTCACCCAAGGTAGGTTTGTCAAAAGGCGTTTGTTATTGTCAGCATCATTGCATTATGCCTACCACTTGCTAAATAAGGATTTTTTTTTTACCAAGTTTAAAACCAGTTGGTTGTCGAGATAGGGCTTGAAAAGATGAAATTGGATAAAAATTAGTTATGACAGGAGAAAAATGGATTTTTAAAAATTCCTATCACTTCTCAATTAGTCAGTGGTTCAAAGCTGATTTGTCTCATTTTTAGAAGTCTTGGAATAAAACATTTTTAGAAGTAATCTTCTAACCTGGGTTATTGAAAGAGGACTTACTACTCAGTTGTTTCCAATACATGGACAATAAAATATACATGTCCAAAACTTACATAAATATACATGTGCATAAATATGTACATATTTCCATTTACTACCTATAACATAAAATACGAATTAGTAATAGTAGCTGAGGGAATTAACAGCATGAACATAAATAAATTTGGGAAAATAAAGCCTTCCAAAATAAAAAAAATGATAAAAGTTAAAAGGTAAATATGTGAAATATTTTCTTTTTACAAATTATCTAAAATAAAAGACAATGGTAAATCAAAATCATAAAAATTTAGGGCCAAACATTTTTAATCTTAACCACATTCCTATTATATTCGTGTATTAGTTGCTTATGGTCAGATTTCATTTCAAAGTTTTTGTTATCAATTAGTCGAGAACAATTTTAAAGGCTGACCTTTGGAACACATATGGTGTCAGTAGTAAATCCTAGATAAACTTGTTTTTTTTAACATGAAGTTCAAGATGTCTAGAACAGGCAAAATGTTAATAAATGGTATGTTGTAACTATGGAGTTTTCAAAGAAAAGAGTGTACATAGGAACACAAATGCATAGATATATATTAATGTCTTGCACAATAGTTTAATCTTCAATGGTAAAAATGACAAAAAAGCAATTTTCTGTAAAACAATTTATTACCAACTTATGTTCTGGTAGGTAAGATAAATGACATTACAAATGATGAAAGTTTTGCTTTTTAGTACAAACCTTTTTCTAGATGAATCTAAAGTAACTATACATGAATTTAAAATCCATGAAATGATTATTAAAGAACTGTCAGAAAAATATTAGCAAAAACGATTTCCAATTTATAACACAGTATACATCCTGCCCCTTTTTGGAATAGTGCTTTATGAAGATAACTGAAATATATTGGAAACCACTTTTCTTTAGAATGACCTTGACCTTTAAATCAATAGGTTTCTAACCACTGTGTAAGGCATCTATAACATTGTGCTGAGATATGTTATCTCTATGTACTGTTATCATGTAAAGATCATTATTTTTTCAATGACCTTGACCTTTCACCTTTTGACTCTAAAATCAATAGGATTCTTCCCTAATCCAAGTGAAAGTTGTCCACAATGTTTGGTAACTGCAGAAACCAGTTTTCTTCTTTCAGTCAGTGACAATGACATTTAAGCCAGATATCAATAGGGTTCTTCCTCATATTAAGTGCAAGTCATCAACCAACTATGGTAAATGTAGATGATGGACCAATCAAGTTATTCTTTACACCTGTAATTAGTAACAGTCATATGACTAGACAATCAGATATCATCATAACACAACATACTCCACATTATGGCAGGAATATAAAGAAATACACAAATTGATAAAATTGGAAGAATACAGGCATTATTCTTCAAAACCACCAAATGACTTTACCACTGGCCAAAAATACTCAAAACATCAGACGGACTTTATTTTTTTAGTTTCACTAAGTAGGCCCTATTATGAAAACATGTGACAACTTTACCTGTAGAATAGTAGTGATATGAAATAAGCACTCAACAGGCAAGACATGAAAATATAAGGGGCCATTCCATTATGCTTGTTTCTTCGCAACCGTTAAAACTAGCAAATTTTAAAATCCTTATAACAAAAATATCTTGCAAGATAACAAATTAGTAACACAAAAGAGCTCACATGTATAAACTGAGAAAATGAACAATTTTCCTATCAATTTTATGCAGTTATGACTTGATGCAACAGTGCTTAAGTTTGCTACACTATCTGGTAATTGGCTACCCCATGCCACCACCATGTTGGCTTATGGTGATGGTAGACTGGTTTTCATAACTTCCATGCAATATATGATACAGATATCTAGCTGTCTTTGAACTAACCAGTCTACTCGACGAATCTAATCCACTGAGCATTTGGATTGACTATACAAATATGTTTATGGCAATCACCCAAATAATCTGTACTGTAACCTCCGAATATTCTGGTCAGAACTCAAGAAATGTAACTCTTGATCATTTCAGCTATAACTCAGTTATGAAATTCTTTCCATCTAGTGGTGGCAGAAAATTTGCGGGTTTTCCAAACTTTCATCCACAGTTGCATAATTAATGGACATTTCATGGTCGGAAAAAAAAACACCTTTTCTCCAGACTTTCCTGTAGTGTGGGAACCCTCTTAACTAGATGATTTGAGTTATTGTGCAGAACTGAAATAAGCACATTCTGCCATAACATTTCAAACCTCTGTAAACAAATAATACTTTTGTATTTACATCCAGCCTTTTCCGAAGTTTAATCCTGAACCCTTATATAGAGCTAAAAATGAAACATCAATATTTAATAATGAAAGCAGACACCTATGTTTCCAGCCTCTGCATGTTGATAGATCAAGCTATTTGCACAAATTTAAATCAGGAACGAATATTTACACTTTTGAGTTTAACAGAAAAGCTCCCCCCCCCCCCACCCCCCATAGATGCACATCTTGCAAGTAATGTGCAGTGTAATTATCAAATTTGAGTTTTATGCAGCTCAACCCATGGGAATGGCAGAAGATAAAAATTCTTACTAAAAAAGGCACACTAGATCACTGGTTGCATAAATATAGAAGGTTTGATGAACTTTCTTCAGTTTTTGAGGAATCCTTCAATGAAAGTTGATACCCTTTCCATTGAAAAAACTATTTCATCATTTTTTTATACCAATTTTCATGAACACTTATGATAAAAAAATGTTAGAGTTACACTTCAGTTACTAAGGTTGCCAAGATGGTACTTGTTTACATGAAAAGAAAACCATGGTGAACAAAGGCATATTTAGAGCACTAGTTTGCTGTATAGAGCTTCAGGAACATATGTCAAAATGGATCTTAAGTTATGTTAACAAAACAAATCTTACAAATGTACAGCTTCTTTACTATGGAAACATATATGCTGATAAGTTCCTAATAGCAAAAGAAACATCCAGAATACAAGTTTGGGGTAGACCGATTCCAAATGTGTTCTGGAAACTAAATTTGGCATTTTCAAGTCATTGCCATGGCAAATGTTAAGAATATTTTGTACGAGATATTTGTTCCTTGTTTCGACAGTGTCTGTGTCAATTTACAACCCTTTAGCATGAAAGCATGAAAAGAAAGTGATAATGAAGTGCTGCAAATAGGAAAAAGGGACATGTACACCTCAAGTTTTATTCATGTACAAAGTTTCGAAAATATATGCTAAATGGTTTTCAATTTATACTCCTGAAATATATGATAGGCAGACCGACAGAACAGTTGCTATAACACTGTTGCTATTTTACAATACATCACGCCATTTAATCTAATTTATGATCACTACCTGAGATGGATTATAAAAGTCTCGGCCTGAAAAAATATTCGTGCTACAAACATACACTGCTGCTTTTACAAAAATATTTATTTAATAGTAACATCACAGGTTAACAAATGAGCAATACAGAAATGCACTGTTGATCATGTAAATGATGTGGTGTAGAGTTTTCATTCACGATAACAGTATATCCATGTCGGAAATACATGTCAAATATATGCTTCATTACATTTGCTACAATCATTTCATTCCTGGACAAAGGAAGCATTACAGTAAAACACAGCTCGTATACTATGTGATAACTGGTATAGCAGTCAAATAATTTAAGATAAGTTTTCGCTTCTCGTTTCCATTTTTCCACATGGCGAGATGCTTTAGTCGCAGTAATATTCAATATGTGTCTAAAATAAGTAAATCAAAAGCAAAATTGTACCCTAAAAGTATGTGGTGGCTACTCAAGTTACGACTTATTATTGCTCGAGTCTAGCGTTTCCAAATATCCCTAAAACTCTCGAGAACCTGCAAATACTGCCCGATTTACATTATGAAAAAAAGCAGTCAAAGACCTAAGACAGACCCTAGAAAGTGCCACAAACTCAATGAACAGTCAGCAATTTGTACGTGTACATATACTCTCACATCTCCTGCATCCCTATCCCATGATGGAGTGGAATGTATAGACCAAAAGAAATACAGCACTGTTCTCAAAAGATTTCAGATACAATGATTTGTCAACATGCACATCTTCTGATGATGAATAAGATATGTACCAAGGTTCACAGCAACCCAATAAAACCTGCACATGTAGTGGCATTCTTAAAAATCTGTCATACACTATATCCAGCTTGAAGTCCAAAAAGGTCACCAATTTGCATAAAAACTTGATAGAGAATAAAGATTCATCTATGCTCATCTTTTGACAGTGACCATAATATGTACAAGTTTGGCACATAATCATAAAAAATACTTGCTGACAAACCACTAATGAGATTGTGTCACACAGTGCTAGTAGTGCTAGTAGACAACAAAAATGGCAATCAACTCCCACAAACATTACTGGAGCAAAGTCACTTGTTGATATGCTCATGTTCAGATCATCTAAAGTACCTCAAAGAGACGTGCTGTAATGGCAGAAATATTTTTTTGGATTACAATATAAGCCCATTTATTGTTTCATCTGTCTCTATACTGTTGCTAAGTTCAATTCCATTTAAACATACATTATACATTCTTTTAAATATATGTGCCAGGGTACTTTGATTTCAGAGTTCACATTAAATTTATAATAAAATTCTAAATTGCATCTATGGGTGAGTACCCCACATTAGAAGTGCTTTCCCTGGGTCCCAGGTATGTTTTACAGGAACAGTCATAATGACTAAATATTGAAATAATATCCGATATTGTTAACAAAGTGCAACATACCAAATTTGGTGACCTAAATGTTTTCTGATACGTCCAAGTTTATATGTTCAAAAGTACACCTTCAAAAGTAGACCTGTAAGTGAAGTACAAAATTCTTAGATCAATAATCTTGTGGTGCACAAATGTCAAGATATAACTACACCTTGGTTCAATCCTTTCATTAAGCACCAACCAAACACCAGAAAAAATGTTACTAAAACCCAAGTTTCAACAATATCAGCTATTCTGGAAAAGCAGAGATAAACTGAATTTCAAGATGGCCAGCATAACATCTCTATTTCATTTCCAATGGGCACCATTTTCATTTCAAATCAAAAAGATATAATAATAAGTCTTTCAGTGAAAAAAACCCCGTGTTAATATGGGAATCCATTAATGAGGAAATAGCAATGTTTTTTAGGATGATCACCATGCCAGCTGGAGGATCTCTAGTATTCCTTATTGATGAGCTGATGGCATTTACTCATGATTTGTGACTTTGACCGCCTCTGTAGGCAATTTTTCTTATTATGCAGGCTCTCTATTTGGCTGTATCCTGGAAGAAGTCCTTTCATGAGCAGGTGGCCAAATGCTGTTTTGATAGTGGATACTTCTTCAGTCCATTTAATTTTTTCCTGAAACAGATTTTTGTACAACTGCATTTAGAAATTTCAATGTGCAATAACTTTCATCTGTGGTCTGTCAAGTCCTAAAATAAGATAAGGATATGATATGTACATATTTAACTATTAGGTCTGAACTAGACATATGACGATAAAATTGTTAATACATATTTTTCAGCCTTTATTGGAATAAAAGTAAAGAATACAATATCACTTCGTTTCTCAGGAAATAATTGGGGGGGTGGTGGGGATGGGGTTGGTCTACAGGCATTATATTCCTGGAATATCATCAATATAAGTGGTCAATTGTGTGATGGGAGGTTCATATTGAAATAAGATGATTTGCTTCTACACTCATGTGGAACTGAAGGTGAATACTTGCATATGTGTACTTCTAGCCAAGGAGAGAAAGATTTTTAGTTATGCATATGTATCATGAATATACAATACACATGATGTGAATTTGGTAAGATAATGACATTTGTTTAACTGGGAATATGATTCTTTCCAAATGCATCTTCTTGCAAATTACTCTTAAGTTCAGTAATTTCACTGCATTATTTTAAATACTTGTTATTGGTGTGATTCAGTAATTTGTATAAAATTTACATTCGGAAAGAGTTACCAGTGTATGATTTAGTGAAAATATGACAAAATATTATTGCATTAGTTGCCATCAAGTTTATAACTTGTAACTTACTGTTTAAATATACTAGTCATAATGTTAGGAATTGTAATTCTTACTTATACAAACTCTCTTTGTGGCATGCACTTCATCATCAGTCTCTTCATCAGTGTCATCATTCTGCCTTTCTTGATTTCTAACTGAAATATTCAAACAGTTCCCCACTTGTATTCATAATTTACTTTTTAAATATTAGCTCTGATTAAGATATTTCAATACATTACATAGAAAACAAGACAACTGAGACCAATCACCTGATGAAATAAGCCTAATTAACAGATTGATAGCATTAGAAAATGAATGTGGATTAGAAATAAGAGTGTTATTTGCTGATGAAGAAGCACAAATGTAAAAATGTCAAAGAACCTGATGCAGAAGCTTTGTGAAGTTCTATGGATGGGTTCAAGAACAGTCTTGAAAAGATTTTCAAAGTTTTCCACATGTACTACCCTGTGAGGATAAATTTTACAAATGTGATATCTATTGAGTTAGAATGATGCAGATGAGATGTCAAAATTATATCCTGCAGTTTTAAAGATGTTGTGTAAAGGTTTCTTCATTTCTGGTGGCAGAGATACTTGATAGCAGATTATCATTATTTGCATTGAGAAGTTTATGTTAAGATGGCAGCTGTGAAATTCAAAGCCTGTCATGCAGTTTTGAAAAAGTTTCCCTTGCTCTATGATTTAGGGATCAAGTATGGTTACATTAAAAACGAGAACAAACTGGGAAAAAGTAAGGGGCAATATGGTTATTTCATATTGAAAAATAGTATGAATGTATGTAACTTACTGAGAAAAAAAACCCATTACTTCACTTCCTTTCGTAAGCTTCAACAATAGCATGACCTTACATACTAGCTGTGTCTTTTACCCCTGGTCATCTCTTGTTCTCAAGGTTCATTTGCCCACTTTGGTCATTACACTATACTCTGGTCACATGATTTCATGCAAATAATGTAATTAAATGTAACTGACAACAGTACCTACATTATATTACTACACAAGTACACAATCTATAAAACAAATTCTCAATTGCCAAAAAAAAGAAGCAACTGTTTTTAGTTTCCAAAATTCAGAAGAATTTGAAAAAGTTTTGAAGTATGCATGAAGAACATGTTGTGAAGTTGAGGTTACTCATCAATAACATCAGTAACGACTATGGTTTGAGTAGATGACCACCCTGGTATTTAGACATCTTTGGATGTGCTATCATGCCCATTTATAGGGGTTCTTTCAAAGTACAGAGGTGCTGCCATGATTTTATCACAAGAAGGGCGCTCCTCCTTGTTACCGAATAAGAGGTGAGTAGGAAAAAGAAGGGGGGTGGGGGCAGAGGACATGACCATACTTCAATATTTACTTAACACTGAAGTATCCATGTTACTTTCTGCCTGCTCCATTCTGTTTAAACTTTATTGAACTCAAAATTCTCGAAAAATGTCTACTATAGTTGTAAAAGCATTAATCTGTTGATGGTTTCTTAGATTAATCTGTTCTTTTCCTGTGTATAAATATTGTTCTTTGTTAAGAAACTCATTCAGTCTGCCACTAGAGGGTCAAATGCATAGCTAGCTTAGCCAGCTTGAACAAGTTTGGAAACAGTTCTCTACTGCTGATATACAATTTTCCACAGCTCATAGGTATTGTCTCAAAATATCTCTGATCCCAAATAAGATTTTTTTTACTAACACTAGTTCTGCAAATTTTTCACTGTCATGAATCAGTGTTTTGCTGACTACTGTGCTAGATTTCTTATTTTTTCCATAGATGATAGTACTGTATTAGGGTTTCAAGTCCATCACTGCCATTGTTGTCTTGTTCAGACCGACACATTTTCATCAAATGAAATATCTTTTCTTTTTCATTTTTCTTTAGATTTTGATTCTTATTTATTCAATGTATCTTAACCCTTAGAGTACTTTAGATAGTTTTGCAGGAAAAGATTCCTGAGTGCTGAATTGTTTCAAGAAAAGAGATGAAAAGTGCTTTCTACAATTTAAAATTGCTTGTATTTTAATCAGGTTTGGTAATCTGCATTTCTAGATTTAATTTGAAAATACCGCTGAATAGGGGGTTGATCGGCATGCCATCTGTTTTTGTCCAATCTTGCACGAGCATCAGAATCGCAGTCAACACCATTTAAAATCACTGACATTATCAGTAAAAATTGTCCAACTCTAATAATCTGATATACTTGAAAAATTTTAAAATGGTTATCTATCATCAGCTTGCATTTGCCGAATGAAATCATATGGAAATGAACCATGTTAGGATTCATCCATTTTTGGTTTTTCTAGAGTACACATATTTTAAACCTGCTTTTGTAAAACATCCTTGATAAATACAAATACACACAAAAATCTTAAGCACTCTGTTCCACATCACAGACACCATAACTGAACTGACTTTGGCCATTTATAGAGTTTGTAATTGACTTTCAACACAGAATCTTAAAAATGTCGATATACTAGGGCTATTCTGCAAAAAGTAGGGAAAGAAAGGGACTCGGAGCATAAAGGACGAAAAACTAGGGCAGAAAGAAATACATCATGATGCCAACCTCAGATTCAAAAAATATTTCCAAGACACTTCATACCCTTATCTAAATTTTGTACAACTTACTTCTTTTACACGTTCTCCTCTGATATGACGGGGGCTCTGTCTCCGAATCTGCAAGAAGAAACAAAACTATTAGCAAGGTTTCGAGACATCTTCAATGATGGGTTTTGGCCCGATTCTAACACATCATTCACTTCAATGGTAATTCTATCTTTGTCACTAGAATGTGATGCCCATATCTTGCACAATTAATTTGTGGAAAAGTAATAAACAAACCCATTATATACCCATGTCATAAGTCTCTTTACTTGTAGGAACTATGGAAAAAATAAATAAGGAATTTCCTTAGTATGGCAACTACAGATGTATCCCAAGAACACAAATGCCCCACCACAGAACAAAAACTGCATTCCCTCCCACAACCTATTTTGACAGATACAACTGTAATATTCTCTTTGAGATGTAGTAGGTACAATGCTGGTCTTGCCACTCAAATCCACCTGGATCTTCCTTTTTGTCTATTTATTTCTTTGCAACAGTACTAGATGTGCTCACTAAAAATCATGTACAAGTTGACACAGTGATGCAATGCTTTTGTCAATTAGGCCTACCTTATCATGCTCATGAATCATTTGTGAAACATTCACACTACACTGATAGAAATAATCATAGCACATAATTAGTACATATTATAATAGTTTTAGCTTGATTACAACATACTTTTCACCCTATTATTTAAATCTTTTATGGCATGGTATGCGCATTTTGGATTTGCAAAGTGACCTTTCACCACTGTGCAAGTGACACTGGTTATTTTCTTGCGTAGATCATGCCAGGTGTACGTGTGAATAAACTGATAGTTTAAATCACCACAGTTCATTTGAATGTTAAACTCTTGGGGAGACAGGTTAAGCAATCTCACATTACCTCTCCTTTCCCATTAAGTTATTTTATCGTGCATTTTTGGAAAGAATTTATACAATTTTGTTTAGAATATTCCTTGTTGTATCTCATTAGTAAGACCACAAAACCATGATGTCATTATCTCAGTGTATCGCATTCTGAAAAACAATGTAGTTTTCAATGTGTGAAATGCTCAGATAGAGCACACTATATGTCCATTCCATTTTCATATTGGGCATAGAAGTTTTAAATATATTGTTCAACTGTGCTTTTTATGTCTTGTATAAAGTAAGGTTTTCTTAACATTTTTCTTCATCATTGTCAAGCTCTGTATGAAAATAAATTGTTCCTTAAGGACAAATTATGGGGTCACTAATATCCTTAAAAGAAAAAAAAACTGACAATAATTGGCAACAATCACATTCTAAAAATGTAATCAAAACTAGTGCAACATATCAATAACAACACTGTGACTAAAAGTTCTATAATGAAACCCTTGTACAAGGGCAACCATTTAGATAATGTTTGATTCTAATGAGATTTTTATAATCAGGTAACAAGAGTACCTTCAATGGCAAGAGGATACACCCACCCCATGTTTAAAAGTCCACTATGTGGACAAGATACATGTTTACACTAAATGCAGGGTCAGTACCAAAATCACATGACAAAATTCATGATTTTTTTCAAGGAATTTTCAAGGTTTCCAAAGCCGTTTCAAGACAGTTTTGCTTGCCATTTTAACATGCCTTACCACAGCAGTGACATCCGGGAACTTTATCAATTAGTCATACAATGTAAGACGACTCCCCTGATATTTATGTTTACGTCGACGTCTTACTACCTAAATAATGGCGCAGTGAAGCGTGTTCCGTCGTCGAGTGACAGCAGAATGAGAAGCCAAATTTTCTGGAATATCTAACACACTTGGCAGCACATATTGACGCTTTTCCACAAATTAAAACGGTTAAAAGTATGATGAATATCTTGTAATTTTACAATCCCAAAACATTAAAGATAACAGTAAATAATATTTGATCACAGACAATGTATGGTGCAACATGGCAAGAAACAAAATATATGTATACAATTAATAAAGTAGTAAATGCTGATAATGTAACCATACAGTATGACGTATATCTGCAGTCAAGGAACATAATTGCATTTTTAGTCCTCTTAACAACTAATTTACTCTGTGTGAGTGTATGCGTTTGGATTTTTAAAGTAGCTTTGACAATTTGAGTCATATTACTATGATGCATGCATTGTGGCAGTTTACAGTGATGTCTAGCACTTGCGCATCATGCCACAGGCATGTGGCACCATTCCCCACCCAGTCACATTATCCCGACATAAAAAAGACCAGTCCTGACACTAACCTCTTAATGCTGAGCACCAAGTGAGGTAGCTGCTAGTATCATTTTTATAAGTGTTTTTTGTGACTCAGCCATGGTTTGAACCCGCGACAACCTGCATCCGAGGCAGATGCTCTAGCTGCTTAGACCACCAAAGCAGTCCCAATTTACTCTAAAATGAAACTTCAGCAACAATTGTATGCAGTTTCCTACACTATGCACAGAAGAGCCATTCATTAAAAGTCATATTGATGTATTATAATAAGCCGCAGAGTAGAGTGTGCCCTGCTAACGTACAGGTAGGGTAGAAAAGTCAGCCGATGTAGCAAGTGAAACTTTGGTTCATTGTCACCACGATCCACTCAGCCGGAAAGAATACTTTATATAGTCACAAATAAACTTGAAAAGAGCATCAACATAAAACTGAGCTACTAATCAATTTAAGTTTAACAGGTTTGACACATTTGGTTCATACTGTATTCTCTATGGGTTTAGAATGAATTCTGAGCTTTGGTGAACAATGCCTGATTATGGTTCTGGAATTTTTAAGATGTCTGACAACTATCAATAAATGAAACATACTGAATAATCAGAAAAATTACCTTCTTTATTTCTTTCTCCTGGATTGCTAACTGATCCTGGTGAATCCTACAAATAAAAAAATGTTTAAAGATATCTGAACAGGTCATAATACAATAAAAAATAAATAGTAGGATTCCAAAACAAGTACATGTTTGTTTCTACTTAATTATAACTAAGTAACATCAGTATGTTCAAGGATGTGATAACAATGAGAATGGAATTATTTTGTACTGAATTCCCAAGAAACGTGTCAAAAGCACAAGTGCTACTATTAGTACATGGAATGAATGGTATTGGGTATTTCCCTCATAAAATTAAAATTGAGTTGAATTAGATTACTTTTAAGTTTCAAGTGATCATTATTGAAAATTGAAAAATAACAACGAGTTTTGTTTATGTTCTGAAACAAAATCAACATCTTTACACTTGTATTATCCTTGAAGACTCTCTCTCTTTACCAAGCACCTCTGTACATTTGATGTACCTGCACTCACCAGCCCAAACATCTTTTGCTTTATATTTGGTATAATGCATACATCTTAGCCTTTTTTGCCTTTTCACTTACATAAATTACTTCGAATCATGGCAATGATCATCTCCACAAATTACATTTCTTACTGTCATTAAATGGAGAAAAAAAAACTTACAATTGTTGAATTGTAAAACAGACTTCGAGGCTTGGCAGATTATCTCCCCCCGTTTTTTAGTGACAGTATGTTAGTATATAAATGCTTGATTTTATGCAAGAAACAAACAAACAAAGCACCATGTAAATTGCTACAATGAAATCTGACTGGTTTACCATGCTTGTTTACATACTACACATATGCTAGTTTAGTTTTACTTAGCAATAATGCAAGTGGCTCATACAATAATATCAGACCGGATATTTAAATCGGCTGCCTGTTTACACAAATAGATACATTGAGACATCGATCTTTCAAGTGAAACAAAAATACTTGCATATGTGGCATGCATACTGAAAGAAAAAAAATGGGTATTTAACTGTTTTAATTGAGTGAAATATGTGGATACAATGCTTATCTGGATCATAAATGCAGAATGAAAACAATACATATAAGAATGTACCTCATTTGCCACAAATAGGTACTTGAGATATTTTACCATTCAATGAAACCATCTTGAGAGACCTTGACTCTTCTTCTTTTCATATCAACCGCCACAACTTCCCCTTTCTCCAAGTAATCCCCGTCCTTTCCCTGGGCCCACACTGGTGTCCCAATGGGTGGGAGGAGGCACTCCAGGACATTCTTCTCATTTTTCTGAAACAAATATTTCTTATGTGCATGAAACATACAAATGAAGCTATCATGCACTGTATAATCTGCAATTTCCATTGCTTTCATGATAGTCACAGACACACACATCAACACATATATTACAGTGCAGAATCTGAGGTTATTTTGGCCTTCAGGAGATGCACATGGAAGGGGGTGGGGTGGGGTCGACAAGCCAATCCACTCCCCATAATTAAGAGTATTGGATGATTGAAAAACAACGGCCACTTGTCAGCGTTATTTTACCACATACAATGTTGCATCTTAATAGTGGAAATGAAATCATTCAATGTTTGTGCTAGTTGTCCCAGCTGCATTTTAAAGTCGAAGTTGATAGTGTTAAGCACCTTTTAGGTTAAAGTTACACCTATCCCTAATCCCATTTTTCCAGTTGACTTAATGAGAAAAGAGATTACATTCATCCACATGCACCATCTTTTATGCAATCAAATATCCTTTCATTTCAAAGAAAATTCATTCATACAAAATGGGTATTTATTTATAAGTAAACAGTGTGCTTCTTTTCACATAATCTTCCCTAATTTGTCATTCCTGAGATGCTGAAAAAAGAACAGTTAAACTAGATTTAATCTCTCTATTAGACTTGCAAAAGTACCTTTTCTTACAGATCATAAACTTGTGAAAGAGAATTCAAGCTTATCATATCAAATATTTCCCGGTATCAAATAATGTCAAGAGAGCAAAATACATTACCCATGTTCCAATTTGTGTCTTCAATGTAAATTAAACAACATATGTTTACTTGATCTAATATGTAAAAAAAGAAAACCATCCAATGTTACATGTGAATTATTTGTAGGCCTGCCTTATGACATTTTGAACAAGACTTGAAGAAAAAACAAACATACTTGCTTCTTACTTCCATCGAGGAAGATAAAGTTATTTTCCTTTAGAAGACAAGGGTAAAAATACTTTCCCCGGTTTCCAAATGCCATTTGAAGCTGAAATTACAAAATAAAGTTATTTTCAGTCTTTCTTTTCAAAATGTCCTATATAAAAGATGAAAAAAATACATAAAATATTTCTGTATTTAATCAATCATCTCTCCAAAGATTTGGACCTCATAAAGACTATGCAGCACAGTATATGTAGGATACATCCAAAATGTCCAGAAAATCCCTTGCTAACACTCCTCTTGGAAAGTTCATTTTAAAATTCAATGAGAAATGAATGAACCAGAAAACAGAAAATGAGCTCTCCTCAACAATCCATACCCTATGCAAATAAGGAAAACCATTTTCTGATATGGAATACCCTAAGCGCTCAAGGTGAAGAACAGTATTAAACTTCATGTTAATTATAAGAACAGATGCGGGCAATAGACTTTATTCTGTCAGTTGATAAAGTCTTGAGAGATTCAATTAAGCTAGGGAAAGTTTTAATTTCAGTAAATAAATTTCCATTCTTGCTTATGGAAGTACGGATGCTACCATATGATTATCAGAGCACAAAGTAGACCAGAAATATAAAGGTAGATATTTTGTGAAAGTGTACAAGAAATGAAACAATGGATAGACTTTGCGTAAAAATGGCCAGTCAAAATAGTAAGGTACTTAAAACATGCACGAAAGGTGTGGTGAGTCTTCTTTATGGTGCTGTTAAGTTATGAGTGACAAAATGTGCAGATAGTATGAAAAAGTGAAGCAGAGTCATCAAGGGGTCAGATTGTGACCTGTATGAGTTAGTTACCTTGTATTAATTGGGGAGGGTGTTATTACTTTCCCCTTGAATCAAGTGCCTGTGGGTGGAGGGGGGGGGGGAAGTGATTTTCTTTTGGGTTGAAACGTCTTTTTACTTGATGAACATTTTCCGAGATGATATGGATATAATAATGTGTCATTTAGCTGTACATTAATGTAAGATTATTTTCCACAGCTATTGACAGATGGAAATTAACATTAAAGAAAGTTTCATATAAAACCAGAACTGCACACTGAAGATGTCAAGCATGCATGTACATTTATATATATATATATATACACTGCATAATAATTGAATATATATATATATATATATATATATATATATATATATATATATATACTCCTGTTCGGTGGTATAAGGGCACATTGTACCATAACCGGTTTGTGTGAACTTGGTGATGGGCAAGTGCTATAAAAAAAAACAAATTCATCCTACATACGTCATAACTGCATATTTGCAAAGAAGTTTGTGGGCATATGGAGTTAAGGTGATGGAAATTAAAATCACAGTCAGCGAAGTCGTTTAAAGCAACATCGTTTTAAAATCCCATAAAACCCCCATAAACCTGTCAGATGCCCATATCCCTTTTAAAAAACATGAAATGACCTATATACCACCTAAAAGAACTCTCTATATATATATATACACACACACACACATATATACATATATATAGATAGATAGGTCTGTGGGAATATAGTCTTTGTAAGAGAAGTAAATCTGACATGTAATCTTAAGAATAAACCAAAGATGGGGATGGTTTGTGGGCACCTGAATAATGAATATATACTTTGGATTAATGCATTTAGTATCCAGGTGCCCGCAAACCATTCACAGTTCTCATTTTCATGTTACTTTTCAACTGTAGGTCTCTTACAGTTGTAAATGAGCTATGTATTACTCATAAACCCTTGTAATTCATGCATTTTTATATCTTCAGGTATTACTGATCATTTATATGTACTTCTATTTGGACATGGAACTTTCTTTCAAGATTATAATGTTTAATCATTAATGTATATACATAAATATATGTATAATTCCAAATGTCTATGATCATTGTTTAACATTACAGTTATTGTTTGTTTGGTCATTTGATAGATATACATGTATGGCTATACTTCCTTTAAAGAAAGCTCCCTAGACAACTAGAATTGTACATGGAATCTGTCAAGCATGCATGTACATTTATGGTAAAAAATATACACACTGCATGATAATAGGGGTTAATGGGCAATATATATATATATATATACTCCTGTTCGGTGGTATAAGGGCACATTGTACCATAACCGGTTTGTTCAAACTTGGAAGGTGATAGAAATTCAAATCACAGTCAGTGAAGTCGTTTAAAGCAACATAATTTTAAAATCCCATAAACCCCCATAAACCCATCAAATGCCCATATCACATTCAAAAACACGTGAAATGACCCATATACCACCTAAAGGAACTCTATGCTGTATATATATATATATATATATATATATATATATATAGGTTTGTGGGAATTTAGTCTTTAGAGAAGTAAAGCTGACTTGTAACCTCAAGAATAAACTAAAGATGGGAATGGTTTGTGGGCAACTAAATAATGAATATATACTTTGGATACATGTATTTATGATCCAGATGCCCACAAACCATTCCCTGTCTTTTTTTTTCAGGTTGCATTTCAATGGCAGATCCCTTACATGATCTATGTATTACTCATAAAACCCTATGATGCATGCATCTTTAAATGGTCAGATATTACTAATTATTAATATGCACTTCTGTGGTGACATGTATCTTCCTGTCAAGCATTTAATCTTAAATCTTCCGTGTATATACATATACATATACCTGGAACAAATTTATAATTCCAAATATTCATGTTCATTGCTTAACAGTACAGTTAATAATTAAAGTTTTCTTTTGTCATTATGATATCCAGCAATCTGATTGGCCAGGCCCTTCTGAATATTTTGGGTTCAAACCTATATTAACCGAATTTTTTTTAACCCATGTACACTTGCACTACTTTTCTGTATATACTCAATGAGTCTCTATTTAGAATCTAGAATCACTCAAATTCAGACTTCTTACATAAGATTTTAATTAAATAATTTTAACTAAATACTGGACCTTTTTTCAAATAAATGATATATCTTTGCTAATGCTACAACTAAAATACGTTTTAAATGAATAAATAAACATCGGCTGATTACATAACTTGATGTGAAGACATGACCTTACCGTGTGAAACATTATACAAAAATTTAGACTGATGTGATTTGTATACATACAATCCTAAATATTGATGAAAGTGAAGAAAAAAAATCGTGTTTTTCCTGAAACCAATGAAACAGTCTTTCTGGATAATGATTTTGATCTTGCAAGAATGGATTTTGATTTTTTTTTTCTCAAAACTATACCCTCACTAAATATTTTTGCCACATACTTCACATTTGAATGGTTTTTCTCCAGTTTGTATTCTCATCTAGACCTACGACTTGTCAATCTAACCAAACATTTGATTCCAAACCTCACACTTTGAATGGTTTCTCTCAACTGTGGATCTTCATGTGCTTTTTCAAGGCTACACCTCACTAAATATTTTATCACAAACTTCACATCTGAATGGTTTTTCTCCAGTGTGTATTCTCCTGTAAACTTTCAACTTATAACTCTCTGCGCATTTAGTCACTCATAGCTTACACCACATTAAAGAAGACATTCCACCCATTTCATCTATGTACCATTTAAGTACATTACTGGTTTTCAAAGGCACATTTTTACGCAAAGTTTATCTGTTGCTTCGTGTCTTGTACTCCTGATCACTTTAGGTCCAAACTGGCAAGACCCAACTACCAACTAGTCTCTTCTGACAAGCTTTCTCATGATTCACGTTAGTTGAGCCGAGAGTCGATATCACACATAGATGAGACGTGTGAGTAATCTATAAAGGCGAGCGCCTTACAACACCCTGCCACCCGGGCCCCGTGAACCAATTAAAGTAACCTATAAACATAGCACACACATAACGACATTAAAGTACAGTATTGTACAAGATAACTGCTGTATTCAAAATTATTTATAAGAGCTAGCTATATCTTTCAACCATAAATCATATTGGAACATCTCTCGTATTTACATACTATGTCATTTTTCAAATATACAGCCTACATTAAAATAAATTTGATTACTTACCAACGACATCAAGTAGCGTGGTTTTGCGCCTTTTCACAACTTCAAGGTCTCACGGAAAAAGCCGAGGGCGTTCCAATTGTTTTTGCGCCAAAACCAATCGGGTCTCCTCTGAACTTTGCGTAACATCGTATACATCGAACGATAACACCCGACATATTACGAATGAAGAAAAAATTGAACTACGCATGATCATTGACCTTTGCAAAAAACACCTCGCTTGGTCCACGGGAGATAACATTTGCAAATCAGTTTGTGGGCATATGGAGTTAAGGTGATGGAAATTAAAATCACAGTCAGCGAAGTCGTTTAAAGCAACATCGTTTTAAAATCCCATAAAACCCCCATAAACCCGTCAGATGCCCATATCCCTTTTAAAAAACATATGAAATGACCCATATATCACCTAAAGGAACTATATATGTATAATGTACGTGTGTGTATTTTGGTTCTCCTATTCGAACTGTGTCCTCTATTTCTCATTATGCATATTTGCATTTAACATTGTTTTAAGCAAAACATTATCTTCAAGTAGAACATTCTGTGTTGTATGTATATTTTAAACACATTTTGCAAGTGTATGGATGTATCATATTCATATGAAGTGTATTCATACTTGACAGTGGATGGAGAAATATATGCAATGTATTTTGGCCATATGACTTCAAAAGAGCACATCAGAAACCATACATTGTAATAAATTTGAACTGATAGGAGTACCTAGATGACAGTATTGTAGTTGCAAACAGGTAAAAATACTGGGTCAACTACCACTTATGCAAGAATAATTTTCTTTTTTTACTTTCTAAAACTTCACCAGAAAATTTCAGTCAAAAACATTTCAAAACTAGTTTGAAACAATCCCTATAACATGTACATGAGAGCAAATGCACAGGTGTCTTCACACCATAGTGTTCATCCATTCAAACCACAGTGGTCACTGATTTTACAGACGAGTAACTTGAACTTTACAACTACATGTTTAAGGTCTTAATTCAAAATTGAATGTGTGTTTGGAAAAGTAGATAAATTAAATTGCTTGTTCTAGTCACATAGGCACATTACAAATGAAATACTCTTAATTTCTTTTGTAAGGAGCCCCTGTTTAATGTAGTTTGATGGAGCCCCCATGTAATGTACAATAATGGAGATGAAAATACATGTAAAAGAAATTGAAGTAATGCAGTACAAAATTATAAATAAAAAATAGATTTATTGTACAGTTTGTTGTTGTTTATCCATTGACATAATTATGAAAATTGATTGTGCTGGTGTAAAGTAATGGAACTCCAACTTGAATATACAGTAAGGTATACTATACTATGATAACAAATATATTTTTTTTTAAAAGTATAGTCATGGAACTAAGCATTATTATATTTATTTATTTCTGTACCCAGTTTGGAGACTCTTTATTTATTATTTTTCTTTCTTTCTAAGTTTTGATTTAAAAAATTCAGATACAGTGATGGTGAGAAAATGCAGTAATGGACCCGAAATTACAGTAATGGAAAATGGGCATTATGCACTAACAATATAGAGAGTATAGATGTTGTTGATATATATAAATAAAAAAATATATTTTTTTTTACTTTCCTTTTGTTGTTGTTATTGTTCCTCTGTTGACATTAATATATATGATGATGCTTGTGTACAGTACTGGAACATTAATATACAGAACGGTATATACTATTTTATGGTAGCAAATAAAAACAACGTATAGCCGTATAGCTGTATAGTCATGGAATTTAATATATGTATATTTTTTCTTTTATTTCTGTCCCCATTTAAGAGACTTTTTTAAGTTTTCATCAAAAATGGTAAACTGATTTATATTTTAGGACCAACAGCTAAAATTATCATTGATAAATTTATAAATATTGTTATTTTATTTTATAAAATAGACAAGACAAACTTCAATTGCATAACCAATAAAAACAAGTAGATTATGCTTTCATCAAATGCCACATATTCACACCTGTTTCACGTGCCTTTGATGTCCACATTAATTGCACAGATACTCCAACAAGTTGAGGAGGTAGTGTCATGTATGACCAAACATAATTATCATTTAACGGCATACTTTGAGATGTAACATTCAAACAATATTAAAGAAATTGAATACATGTATAAACAATAGTGTTTGTTATGGACTTTCCCTAATGTTTAAACAGTGATTTCATGTAAATATTTGGACTCAACATGAAAAGAATGAGTTGGCTCGAATATATATATATATATATATATATATATATATATGGTATATCGAGGTTGTGGCAGTCAAAACAAAATACAATTTGCTATTCCCTGAGTCAAAATTGTTGATTTTTGTGTTGTTTTGAGATATCTTGGAAATTATCAGAATGGTAAAGGAAAAAGCAAGAAACAGTTTTCATGTGGTGACTGTAAGAAAGATTGTTAAGTCGGACTGTCTTCATTGTGTGGGGTATGTCTTCTTTTGTGGGGGGTATTTCTTTTTTTGCAGGCTTATATATTGTTAAGATTCCATTTTTGTATTCTTTTCTTTATACACATTATCATCACAAAGCAACCATAAAAAAGAATAACAAACTAACAAATTAGATATATATAAAGAAAAAAAAAAAAAAATGAAAAATCATAAAAAGACAACAAAAGTTGGTCAATTTTTTAATCATTTTAATTCAATTTATATATATATATATATATATATATATATATAGAGAGAGAGAGAGAGAGAGAGAGAGAGAGAGAGAGAGAAAAAGAGAGAAATAGAAAAAATAAAACGAAATTTTTTTTTTTTAAAACAAAGAACAAAAGTTGTTCAGTGCAAGAATTTTAAAACAAGGTTATTGTATACATCTCTATCAGTACCACACCCTTACAACAAAAGGTCACAGTGACTTATATTGCATCTTTTACTGACTTTGATTAAGTTGTTTTTTGTATTTGGCTCATAACCAAACAAGTGTGTGCCATGTTATTTATTCACTATTCTACCTAGAAACATAAAATTGACCCCCCCCCCAAAAAAAAAAAAAAAAAATTAATTATGGGACCTCCTACCAATAAAAAGGTTGTTTTGATGAAAATTGTGGACCCCTGGTGGGCTTCCCCCGCTCTTTTGCTTGAGCGGTTGCTATGCCACTGCTTCACTTGACATTGTAGAAATGTTGGGTTAGCCGTTCATTTATTGGGTGCTGCTCATGTTCCAAATCATGAAACATGATAAGATGATGCATCTCTGGTACTAACACACCCTTAAAACCAAAGACGGCCGTTGTGACTTACATTTTATGCTTTACTACCATTGGTTAAATATTTTTGTTGATGAACACATTGATTCATTAATGCTTGACCTATATACATCCTACCCTACTCAGAAGGCCCATTCTGACCAATGCAGTTGGAAGTAGGAATAAATGTGTTTGTTCAATGGTAAACTTTCCATACTGATATTGGGATCTGTTACACTCAGGAGGTCAACTGTGTATTGTACATGTACATTAGATGAGTGGACTGCCTGCTGCATGATTTTCATGTGCGGCCTCGCCTATAGTAGCTAATCAAGGTAATTATTGATGCGTCAACTGTTTGTACTGCTGGCTCTTACTCCAAAGTTACTGAAAGCTTTTCAAGCAGATTTAAGAACTATGATTTTAAACATTAATATAAAAACAACATTAATCTCTGTATTTTATCAACTCATGACGGTGCATCTACTTAGATATGATAGAAAAGTATATTCTTTATTATTATTTTGTTTTTTTATGCCCTGTCACAGTAGATAGGTAAGCAGGTTGGTGGGTGTGTCTGTAGGCAGGTGGGTAAGTGGTTTCAGCACAATACTGGCTATATAGTGCCAGTCAAAAGGTCAGATTTTAAATTTTAAAATGATTACTAGATCTAATATAAAAATAAAAGATGAACAAAATCATTAGTTAGAAAAGGGGCCAAGATCACTTTAGTTTGAATTTATTTTCTGCATGATAATGTTTACAATATCAATTGGCGACTAGTACAAGTAAATGTGATTACACTCTAGTTTATCTATTTATTCCTTCTGTCATTTGCTCATTTTTTTTATTTTGATTAGTTTTCATTTGGTCAGTTTACCTACTACCTTAGCCGATGTTGTTATATTTTTGTCCTGTAAAGTAACTAGTGCAACTGCAATGACCCCCAATTCAAATCTCCACATTTTCCACTTAATATTTCAAACTCTCTACCCACACATGGTAGTCACTCACACCCCCTGATAGTGACCTTGGGGACATAATGCAAAAACTCTGTCAAATATATGATGCGTCTTCCTGCTAGTGTGTGTGTGTATATATTGTTACAACTAGGGGTAATGTAGCAAAAGAAAAGACTCAATCAAGCTTTCAAGTTTTAAAATACAAATATTTAATTTCCTAAAATATTAAAATATTTCAACAAACAATTAAAGTGAAAGAATTAAAAATAACTTACAGTATAGAATATCCTTAAAAGTCCTTAATTGTTCTAAAGTTTACTTATCTGGAAGTTAATCAAAATATTCCGAATGAAGTAGGTTCCGAATGAAACCTTCACTGTACTGATGTACTAATAAGAATCAGTTATATCCAAGTGTTATAAATTCCAAATAGTCCTTGTGAATATGGAATATCACAAGTTCTAGAAATGTTTCCGATAATTCCACGGAGCTGTATACTTATTAAGGTTTAAGAAACAGTACTAAATCCTAAATTTACTGTATTATTATTATTATTATTATATATATATATATATATATATATATATATATATATATATATATATATATATATATATATATATATATATATATATATATATATATATATCACTG
Organism: Margaritifera margaritifera; assembly: GCA_029931535.1. Lineage (NCBI taxonomy): Eukaryota > Metazoa > Mollusca > Bivalvia > Unionida > Margaritiferidae > Margaritifera > Margaritifera margaritifera. The sequence goes on from JAQPZY010001570.1 coordinate 452,789, forward strand.
AAGTAGAATATCCGCACACAAAATGAACCAAATTCGTTTGTGACCTCTCAGGCTGAACGAACTATGAACGAATGTCAAACACAGCAATACATCCTATTATATAGCTTCTGACTGCGCAAAACAGAATCAGGAAAACCAATTTAAACTGTATTGCGACTTAAAAATCCTTCTAGAAAACAACCCTCTCCGAACCAATTAGAAACTAGGTTATGCGTGACACTGCTAAAGTACCTATGCACTAACGTTTTTACCAGTCAATAAAGTATTGACTCTTAAATGAATCATAGAATCTAGGTCAGAAGTTCAACCCTCACGCGCTAAATCACGTGATATACTAATGCTACAAGCAACAATATTTCCCAAGACCAATGTACTCAGTCACATTGAAATACCGTATATGTACTTTCTGCAAGACAACAGCTGTTAGACTGTTATGCAGAGATCATATACCTATACTATTATTTAAAAACGAAATAATACATAATTCCGTAACACCATCCTCCTTAAAAAAAAAAAAAGTTTTATACAATAAAACTTTCTTTTAGGATATACTTCTAACATACAAGTAACTGATTGCATAAAACAAATAATACATGAATCATACAGTCATGTCTACAAAATAATGCAAACTGTAAAGTTATGCATGTGAAAGTGCATCAGCGATTACATTTTACTTAGAAATAACCGTAACCTTGGTTAAGTTCGCTTCGCTGAGTCTTTTGAAGAACTGCTTAATTGTTTTCATGTGATCTTGCCACGTGTCGTTGTAGATGATGATGTCATCGATCTAAGCATCACAATTTCTTATTTCAAATTTTTTCATCAAACGTTGGAAAGAACTTGGGAAACCCTTCATCCCAAATGGCATGACTTTGTATTGGTAAAGTTCATCTCTTACGAATGCAGAAATTTCTTTTGCTCTCTCCGTAAGTGGAATTTAGTAGAATCCCTTCAATAGGTCAAATTTTGTGACGTATTTGGCATTTCCAATCCTGGCAATACAGTCATCAATTCTAGGAATTGGAAATGAATCTGTCTTGGTGACACTATTTACTTTTCTGTAATCAGTACACATACGGAAAGTCTTATCTGGTTTCGGCACTAAAATACATGGTGAACTCCAGTCACTTTTACTTGGTTCAATAAAGTCATTTTCTATTAAATTCTGAATCTCTTTCTTCATATAGTCTTGTTTGAGAGGCGACATCATGGAAAATTTTGTTGGTTCGTGTGGGAATATCTGGAAATAAATGTTCATTTTCTTTTATCAACTGCTTCAAATCGTTAATCTCAGGCGGCAGTAGATGCGAAAGCTTCTGGTCCAGATCGTCCAGTTTTTTCGAATTGCGAAGAGTAGTGACTTCGAAATCATCATTATCCGATTTCTCATCTTCATTCAAATGTTGAATGTGTGGGACAGGTACTACTAAAGTAATTGGATAATTTATATGGCTATCTCTGTCTACATATTGTTTCAACATATTAATATGGCAAAGTTGTTTCTGTTTCCTCCTCCCAGGAGTATTAATAATGTAATTTAAATCACTCACTTTCTTGTGAATGGTGTAGGGGCCATGATACTTAGTCTGAAGAGGATTTTGGGGTATGGGTAGCAGAGCCAATACTCTATCACCTGGCTGAAAAACTCTTATCTTTTGCTTGTTTGTCATACCTCAATTTCATAATTCCAACTCTTCAGCAAAAGGAAATCCCTCTTTCTATAACTTTAATGGATCCCGTACAGAATGTCCAAATACTAGTTCAAAAGGACTGAATCCCAGAGACTCCCGCGCTGATCCCCCAGCAGCAAACAACAATAATTGCACATCTTCATCCCACTCCCTTTCTGTTCCACAACAAGTCCCAATTATACTCTATCTCATAACAATATGTTTTAATCAGACGTTCTAAAGTCTGATATAGTACAGACTTAAGAAGACCAAACAGTGGGAAAAACTTGACCAAAGCTTTCACTATGGTCTCAGTTTTAATATTCTGCAAAGGAATAGCTTCTGGAAACCTTGTGGACGCACACCTCGTCAACAAGTATTGGTTGCCTAACTAATTGGTCTTATTTATTCCTAAATGACCAGACAACGACGTTTCATGGGCTAAACTAAGTATTTCCTGACGATAGGATCTAGGAACTACTATCTGATTAATAACTGACCACTCGTCAACCACAAGTTCCTTCTTGCGTTGGTTCAGTTTCAGTTACAGCCCTCTGAAACAAACAGGAGATATGAGGATCCTCCTGTCGTAAGACAACTAGTGATTGTCTTTTATCACCCTGATTATTTTTATGAGATTGTGTAGCTGAAAGAGTATCAATGTGATCAATACTTGATTGATCCATACTAGGAGCAAAAGCGACCTCATTAAAGGCTGACCCAAAAAGGTGTCCGCTAAAGGAAATAGATCCTGTTCAACAACATCAATCTCAAGAGCACGCTTTGCCATAGCTCTAGTAACTGCACAAGCTGGATATAAACTAGGGATTTCTACTTCAATACGATCAACTCGTTGATCCATGCTAGGCTTGTCAGTTACAAGTTAATTAACCACGACCTTATCTCCCGCTAGGTCATTACCTAGTAATAAATGGATGCCCTCTATAGGCAAAGAAGCCACTGGTCCTATGGTCACAGGTCCCGAAACTAAGTCTGATGACAAATTAACACAATGAAGAGGGACTTTAACATATCCACATTCTACCCCCTGTATTAGAACATTTTCACTAGTAGAAGTCTTCTCAGAAAAAGGCAAAGTACTATCTAACAATAGACTCTGAGAAGCTCCTGTGTCTCTTAATATCTTAATAGGAGTAGTCTTATCCAAGTCACTAACAAGTGACACAGAACCCTTCGACATGAATGGTTTGTATTCCTTCGTTACAAAATCAGACTGAGGTATGCAAGCCTCCAAACAAGTATCGTCCTTGATACATGACCCTGACCTTGACTTCTTAATAACTAGAGCATTTTGAACTGCTCTATTAGATTTCCGTTGCCTAGTTTCCAACCTAAAGCAATCAGAAATAACGTGTCCTTTCATCTTACAATAAGAACACGTGGGAAGAGATAAGGTTTTCTGATACTCCTTATCAGAAATTTGGTTCCTCACAGTTACATTAGCCTGAGGTCTGTAATTACTCAAACGAGTCTGAAATGGTTTCTTAACAAAAGCATGTTGAGAGGAAGATCTATTTACAAATGGAACCTTGTGAATCAGCGAATATTCATCAGCTGTACTAGCTGCTTTATCTAAGGTTTCAACCCCTTTCTCATCAAGGTATATTCTAATGTCACTACTGACACAATTCTTGAACTCTTCAATCAACACCAGTTGCTTAAGATTATCACAATCCTTATCAACCTTCTTGGACGTACACCATCTCGTAAACAAACGCTCTTTCTCCCAAGCAAATTCTGTATGAGTCTGTGTAGTTTCCTTTTTTACAATTTCTAAAGTTTTAACGATAAGTTTCAGGTACCAACTCATAAGCCCTCAAGACATTTTCTTTGACCACTTCATAATCAGCAGATTGTTCAAATGAAAGTGCAGTATAAATATCACTAGCTTTGCCAGTAAACACACTCTGCAATAATGAGGTCCAATAATCTTTAGGTCATTTCAAAATCTCAGCAATTTTCTCAAAACTGAGAAAATATTTGTCCACCTCCTTTTCTCTAAAAGGGGAGGGGGGGACCAGTCTGAGATGTTTGGCTATATCAAAGTATGAACCCGTATTGTCATGAGAGTGCCCTTTACTGGTCAATTCTAATTCCCTTAATCTAAATTCTCGTTCTTTATCTTTATCCTGCATTTCCCTTTGTTCCATTCTTTCTTGTATTTCCCTTTTTTTTATCACTCTCTTGTATTTCTATTATCCCTTAATTCCTTCTGTATTTCATTATCTCTTACTTTCTCTCGTATTTCCCCCTCTCTTAATTTATCTTCTATTCTTTCTTGTCTTTTCCCTTTCTTCCCTATCTTTATCTCTTATTTTATCCTCCCTTCGTTCCTGCATCTGCATTTGTTCCCATTGTAATCTGAGCTTTTCTAACTCTATGCCCTTAGCTATCTGTAATTTCTTTCCCAAACTAGACAGAGATTTCATCTTTACACTTGAAACCCCCTCTTCAAAAACACCTGTTTGTACCAAATAGTGTATCAAGATACTCCTAATATCTTGTTTCAACATGGCAGCCTTCGCTTCTTTCAGACTATAATGTTTATCAATTTGAAGAAATTCGTCCTTCTTTAAGGACTCAAATTTTTCCTGGGTACGATCAGCTATGAAACTATCTGCTTTAGATGTCGTGATGAAAGCCTGTTCGTTTCTCTTTATTTCTTAATCGGGAAATCAAAAAGTCTAAGACCACTAAAATTTCAAACAATGAAATTCAAATCCCAAAAAGAAAACTTTCCGAAGTATCAAAATCTCTGAAATATCAAAACCTCGAAAATATTTAATTAAATTTATATCCCGAAATTATTCAAATTTCTAATCCCAAGACTAGCTTCCCAATTTCTTCTGTTACGACTAGGGGTAATGTAGCAAAAGAAAAGACTCAAACAAGCTTTCAAGTTTTAAAATACAAATATTTAATTTCCTAAAATAATAAAATATTTCAACAAACAATCAAAGTGAAAGAATTAAAAATAACTTACAGTATAGAATATCCTTAAAAGTCCTAAATTGTTCTAAAGTTCACTGATCCGGAGGTTAATTCAAATATTCCGAATGAAGTAGGTTCCGAATGAAACCTTCACTGTACTGATGTACTAAAAAGAATCAGTTATATCCAAGTGTTATAAATTCCAAATAGTCCTTGTGAATATGGAATATCACAAGTTCTAGAAATGTTTCCGATAATTCCACGGAGCTGTATAATTATTAAGGTTTAAGAAACAGCACTAAATCCTAAATGTACTGTATTATAATATATATATATATACATATATATATATATATATATATATATATATATATATATATATATAATATATATATATATATACATATATATATATATATCACTGAAGTAGAATATCCGCACACAAAATGAACCAAATTCGTTTATGACCTCTCAGGCTGAACGAACTATGAACGAATGTCAAACACAGCAATACATCCTATTCTATTACATAGCTTCTGACTGCACAAAACAGAATAAGGAAAACCAATTTAAACTGTATTGCGACTTAAAAATCCTTCTAGAAAACAATCCTCTCCGAACCAATCAGAAACTAGGTTATGCGTGACACCGCTAAAGTACCTATGCACTAACGTTTTTACTAGTTAATAAAAGTACTGACTCTTAAATGAATCATAGAATCTAGGTCAGAAGTTCAACCCTCACGCGCTAAATCACGTGATATACTAATGCTACAAGCAACAATATTCCCAAGACCAATGTACTCAGTCACATTGAAATACGGTATATGTACTTTCTGCAAGACGACAGCTGTTAGACTATTATGCAGAGATCATATAGCTATACTATTATTTAAAAACGAAATAATACATAATTCCGTAGCAATATATATATATATATATATATATATATATATATATATATATATATATATATATATATATATATATATATATATATATATAAAGTTAGGTTACAAAATATTTCAAAATGTCATTGTAATTGCAATTTTTTATATTTCACCTTAAACCACCTTTCAGGGAACTTATGGGGATCCGAGATGACACCCATCTCGCAGATGGTCACTACCGGGGCAACTCAACTAAGAAGTTTCGTGAAACTGCACCCAGCAGCTTAGGAGATGTGGTAACGGGCGGACAGACAGAGTGAAATATTATCGCCGACGCTTTTTAAAAAGAATGGAGATAATAATTTAAACTGAGACTTTAAATTACTCTACAGCATGTAGGCAGTATATCGTTAAAACGTGATTTGAACAACTAGTACTAAATTAACCTATCTACAACTATCAAACAAACTCTGCGTATCAGAGATCCAAGTTGACCGCTGACCAATTCAATTTTCACAATGTACGAGCTGCATGTGATTCATTTGTTGCTTACCTGAGTAGCTGGGTTTTTTTTGTCAGAGCTCCCTGAACTCAGAAACTCAGAGATGTATAAATTCATATTGATATACCATAGCCATTTGTTGCCCAGTATGACGAAATTTTGAACAGATTATTAACATTTTTAAAGAAATTGATTTCCTAATGAGTGTGTGTGTGCGGGGGAAGTGTTGGGGGGAAGGGTGAAAAATTTCGCAAAGCGTACAAATCTAAGTAAAATGAAATGTGGGCCCTTCTGACTTCACAAATGTACCTTTGACAACAGCGGCCATATTAAATTGTGATGTCATACAGCTGAACAGTTCAAGTCTGTAGCTAAAATTGATCTAACTTCGTTCCAAACGGCATGTTGATATATCTGTAACATCGTTTTCATTCTTATCATATTTGTCGCAAAATCTGACCGAACTAATATATACTATGGAGATGATCTGAATGGAGACGCGGGAAGGGGAGCTATGACATGTAGAACCTGTCTCTAAAATGGCAACCTCATTACCTCTGCTACTTTCTCAGCTTTCGTATATAAAAAGCTGACATTGTTACATACGAATGCATTCATAGCTGAAAGGTCAAATGTCTATATTTAGCGTATATGACATTGGGCTTTTTCCACAACATATTCGGCGAAAATAAATGACAAAAGAATTTTTCAAAACGCAGAAAAAACAAACATTACGCTTACCTACGCCTGCTTTTTATCTACATTGGATTTCTTTTTACGAGAATAATGGTAAAATATGTTCGAATATTTGCGTAAAAAACCTGGAATTATGTCTTTTTTTAAAGGTCACCCATGACAGCAAGAACGGTAACTCTTCCTGCACATGGCTACGTAAAAGATGTACAGTGACAACAGCATGACATAAACTGGGTTAAAAAGAGAGTTAAAACCATTTTGAAGAAAAGAAAACAAATTCCTGTCATTTTTTGTGAATATCAATATGAAAAATGTCATAATAAAGATCTACAGCGTTTCTCTATTTAAAATAAACCAACATGATCATAAATATTTCTTGAGAACCAACTCAGTGCCAGTTCCTTCTCTCTCACTCCATTCCACATTTTTAAACTTTTTGACTCTTCTTCACGAACTGTGTAATATTGTTCAAAATAATGGTCAGAATTATTAAGAAAATATCGCAAAATTTGGGACATCCACAATTTAATGCTGCAACATCCAACATTTACACCTTAGAAATCCAGACTTAATTACTTTAATGAAAAATTAGTGGAAAACCTCTGCGATATGAAAAGCTGAATGAGGAATTTGTCAAGAATTTTGTCCATATGACCCACATCTCTTGGGCCTATCCAGTCTGGCCAAACGGGCTAACTTGGTTTTTATCTTTCTAGTCATAGATCACTGATTTAATAATTAAATCTGACTCTGACTGAGACTATTATGTTTGTTTGTGCTTTTTTGTCATTGATTTTATTTTAAAGAAATGAAAATTTACCAAGAATATCTTTTCGTATTTAAACACTCAGAGGCTACAAACCTTGTTTCTGCCTGGCAGATCACGTATTGGTGTACAATTATCTACTTCAAATCCGTTGATTGTTTAGAAATAGTCCATGTTAATTTTACATACATATATCACACAGTTTTCTCTCCTTATGATCATAACGCGACTGCAAAAGACAGGTTCACGTATTCTGAATCCCCTCAGTATGTCAATTTATTGTTTGCATTACTCACTAGGAAGTTAACGTATTGATATTTTCAGAGAATGATCTCATCCTACTGACCTGGTTAAAATCGGGAAATTCCTTTTATCTCGAGTTAATAGTAGCAACAGACACCGCCGCTAGAAGGCGCTGGCGATCAAGATTAACATTTCTCAAAATAGCAACCTCATTAGACCTGATTCTTTGTCCGCTTCCATATGTAAAAAGCCGACATTATTACATCCGAATGTATTCGCGGTAGAAAGGTCAACTATCCAAATTTGGCGTATATGACATTGGGAATTTTCAGTGTAATGAATATGCACTATTGGTTTTAAGAGTAACATATAATTTCAAATTGTGTATGACTCAAAAATATGGTATGTCATGCAAAAATGTTAGGTGGACTCTTGATTAAAACGCAGAGAAAGGTTTCAGAAGTACCTGGAACATAGAAAAGTGAATGTATTCTTAAAGCTGAATGTTCACAAAATGTATCTATATAACCATATGTAAGAAATATGCAAACTTCAGCATGAAATAACATACGGTCAAGAATTTGCAAAAAGTGATCAAAGACCAATATTAAAAATGGTGGATGGTGCATGTGTCTGAATGCTTCCTGTGAATTTATTTCAAAAGATATCATAAAGATGGGTTCATTTTTTTAATTCTGCACACTCAAATTATGCAGAAAACATTCCATTTTAAGAGTAACATATAATTAAAACTTGTGTATGACTCAAGAATATGGTATTTCATGCAAAAATGTAAGGGGGTAGGGCTGGTAAAAAAGCACAGAACGGTTTCAGACGTAACTGGAACATAGAAAAAGTGAATTTATTCTTAAAGCTGAATGTTCACAAAACATTTATATATAACCATATGTAAGAAATATGCAAATTTCAGCATGAAATAACATGAGGTCAAGAATTTGCAAAAAGTGACCAAAGACCAATATTAAAAATGGTGGACGGTGCATGTGTTTGAATGCTTCCTGTAAATTTATTTCAAAAGATATCATAAAGATGAGTTCACTTTTGAATTCTGCACACTCAAATTATGCAGAAAACATTCAATTTTTAAATATTATGTAACTCTGAAAAAATCATCCCCTGTTGCTACTCTAAACAGGATCTTGTTCTGTTTACAATAGGCATATTCTATCTTCGGGCTTCGCATCTTTTCACAATATTAAATTTGGTTTTATTTACCATATACAGATAAGAGTTTCTAGAACATGCTGACCGACCAAAGTGAAAGTAAAACACTTACCTGATGTATGTGATAGGACTCAGCAAATCGCTATTACAATGACTAAGGATATCTGACCGGAAGTTAATCCATAAATAGCATGCTAACATCACGTGCTAAAATATATGTCCCTGTTGTTAGATTTTCAGAAAGGTGCAAAATTATACAGTGATATATGATGAAATGTGAAGCGGCACAACAGGGCGGTTTCAAAACAGCTGCTGTCGTTTACGTTTAATAATATTGTATTTATTTACGTTATGTTCTTTTCTTTGTGATTTCTTTGTATCAGAAGTAATTTTATTATACTTCAAATCATGTTTTAAGTTATGCAACTTTGATTATCATCCTCTTATTTCATTTTAAATATCAGTTGACCGTTCAGACTGACTTGTGAAAATCATTCCATTTTCTTGTACTTCATTTTATTTCATGTAATGTTGCAACATACTTTATTATGATAGTATTTAATTCTGAATTAGAATTCATCATTCATTTTATTCTTGAAATCATTTCATTTAATAACACGTCATTTGGAATCTGAATTCTTCATTCCGTTTTGTTTTTGAAATAATTTCATTTAATAATACGTCATTTGGAATCTGAATTCATCATTTCATTTGTTGTGTTAAATCATTGCATTTCATACTACGTCATTTGATTCATGTAATTTTGGCGATGACGGCTACCCATACATACAGTCGAGATAGACAAATCAAGAGGATGTGCATTCCTGAGAATGTATAAAGATGGACGCAGTCACAACGACATCTTCACCACTTTGAGCAAAAGTGTATTTGTGAAAATTAGGATCTAGCGTAATCTATAAATCACATAATTTAAGATTTGTCAAGCTGATTATTTGTTTTATCTAAGTGGCCTTGTAAGAGAAAAAATGGAATTGAAAATTATTGCTGTTTGGTGACTCTATTAGCAGATAAGTACTTTAAATCTGATGAGAATTTAATTGGAATCATGTTTATGTTGATTTTGAGGTAATTTTATTAGTTAAAACCGTTACCTACCTACCTAAATATCAATCTATCTATCTAACCATCCATTCATCCATTGACCCAAAGGTGGAAGCAATGAAAAGCTTTAATGCTAAACTGACGCTAAAGCTCTCTTTCCGAGTGAATCCTTCTGAACCACGAAGGAAAGCTAATTGGTTCAACTTATCAGATGACCTGAAACCTTGAAAACAATTGTCCTTAAAAGAGGTCTGCGCACGAAAAGCTGTCTGGGAAAAAGAAACCCCATAGCACCTCTGATAAGTTTCCTTATGCAAGCGTACTTAGTTTTATTTGCGGTATTCTTATGAGCAAGTGTGAATATCACGTGGTTTTTGTGTACAGCTATAGCAGAGGTTTTAAAACGTTTTTGATCGCGACCCTAAATACCATCTTTTGCGATCCAAAATGCAGTATCAGTATATGGTCGCGAGGGTCCTCGCTACCTTCATTTGGATCGCGACCCGGTCTTTGGGAACCACTGAACTATAGCAATGCAAAATAAGCTTTAGACGAGAACGGTATGTAGAGATTGTATGTAAGGGAGATAAGTACTAACAGGAGCTACAGCAAGAGGTTATACGATAGGATAGAAGGGAGGAAAAAGTGTGGAGGTAAAGTATTAAAAGGGATGTAAGTACATATGGGTTGGACAGTACTATTATATATAATGAGATTGAGAGAACAGAGAACTACTCGCACACAAGTACATTATACAACATAAATGGTTGAAACAGGAAGGGAGATAGTGTAGACCGAATTTTCACACATATCATTCATAGTAAATATATAATGCTAAAATTACATCCTCGCATAAGTACAATCAAGTCCCAATTTGTGTTTGATGCTAGCCACTTTTGTGACTGCGTTGAAAGCAAATAATTGTTTAATATCAGATATTTATTTACTTTGTATAGCATAATTGTTTTAAAAATGCATATGAAGTCAACATGCTAAGAGCTGAACACTGAATCATATATTTTTTTAAAGGAATTTTTGAGGCTGAAACTGCCATAAGAGAAGTATGGAAACTGATCTTTGCTATATCTCTGGCAGCCCCAAAAAGGATGAGATGGCCAGCATCAAATCACCATTTGTACAAATGTAAATAGACAAATAATATTGTGATGGAAGTTTGTTAACAATAAACACATCTAACATGTACCACATTATAGAAAGGCAACTATGTAGTTATGGCAAGGAAAATGTCCGTTTATGTAAAGGAATAGCGATATTTAAAACAAAAGACACGGCAATGAACCGTTATTGCATTCAAGTTTCATATACCATCATAGATCATCAAAGAATCATATGAATGGGTAAATGGGCTGTTACGGAATTATGTATCATTTTGTTTTTAAATAATGGTATAGGTTTATGATCTCTGCATAATAGTCTAACAGCTGTCGTCTTGCAGAAAGTACATATACGGTACATGTGACCCAATACATTGGCCACTGGGAAAATCAATATTTCGCTTGAAGCATTAGTCATGTCACGTGATTCAGCGCGTTAGGGTTTGAACTTTTGCAATTTTGACCTGAATTCCATGTTCAATAAGAAGTCAATACGTTGTTAACTTGTAATAACGTCAGTGCACAGGTACTTTAGCGGTGTCACGTATAACCTAGTTTCTGATTGGTTCGGAGAAGGTTGTTTTCTAGAAGGATTGAATCGTTTTTAAGTCGCAATACAGGGAATGATTTATTTTGTTGACCAGAAGTTAGAATAAGATCGTAGTAACTAGATGTTGATTTGAGACGTAGAATAATTGGGGTTTTATTTGATTTGCGGAGTCAGAGACTATAAATAAGATATAATCACAGCGTTCGTCATTCTTCATAAGAACGTTCAGCCTGAGAGGTCATAAACGAGATTGGTTCATTTTGTGTGTGGTATTCTGCTTCAGAGATTATTATACAGTACATTCTGGATTTAGTACTGCTACTTAAAATTTAAGTATTATTCAGCTCCGTTGGAATTATCGGAAACATTTCTAGAACTTGTGTGATATTCCATATTTACAAGAATTACTTGGAATTAATAATATTTGGATATAACTGATTCTTGTTAGTAGATCAGCACTTCAGTGGTGTTTTCATTCAGAATATACTTCATTCGGAATAATTTGGATTAACTTCCGGATAAGTGAACTTTAGAACAATTTAGGACTTTTAAGGATATTCTATACTGTAAGTTATTTTTAATTCTTTCACTTTGATTGTTTGTTGAAATATTTTAATATTTTAGGAAATTAAATATTTGTGTTTTAAATCTTGAAAGCTTGTTTGAGTCTTTTCTTTTGTTACATTACCCCTAGTCGTAACAGTGCCCATGCAGGAAGAAATATGTACACGAATGAGCAGAGAAGCCTGATCTTACGAGTCCAAAATTCTGATAAGCTATAATGTGAGAACAGCTATGAATAATGTAGATGGAAAAAGGGTCCAATAAAAAAACAAGCATGTCTACGTCACTGAACAGAGAAAAAGGTCCAGAAATGTTCCCCAAAGTCCTGCTTTTGGAGTCTAAGTCTATCTGGGCTCTTTTGTAGATCAGTGACTAATCTTTGTAGAGAACATTGTTCCTCCTATATGTGTCGCTGCTCAAGAAGTTAGAGCATCCTCATACAGTCTTTGTAGTCCAGTTGGCAGGTTGAGGTAGGTGTGTCTGGGTGAATCAGTCAGTGTTATTTTTGCTTGTTTGTTTGGTTGTTTGTTTTTTTTTTTTTTTTTTTTTTTTTTTTTTTTTTTAAGATCGGGGATTAAACTGGTAAAGAAAACTCCTACCGCCTATCTGTGCTGCTGTCCAATGAGTATATTTTTTTACAGCTCTCTTGTACGCTCCTGATAGTCAATATTGCAGGTAGAGGTAGATGTGTCAGAGTCGAACAGTCATTGAAGTACACATGGTATACCCTCATTGAATCCAAGCCTGAGAAACCCATGAGAAGAAGAAGTAAACACAATTGTCAGACAGCAATCCTTATGTAACAATGTTGAAACCCTATTGCTTAACGTAATGTATGTTTTAATCACATCTGATTTCCAGTGGCCAAATTCCCGTATTTCATTGTCACTAAAATCTTGTTCGCTTCAGTGGCTAGCTCCAGTTCTTAAACTAGGTGACCCAAACTCATCGCAAAAGGTGAAACCACACAAGTAAAGTGCGTGTCTTGGCTCTGGAAACATTTTGTCCGTTTGGGTACCTAAGCAATAAGTTAACTTCCAATTATGTTACAGGACAAATATAGAGGTTGCATTGGGATGAAATAGATAATTGACAGGGTTATCCTGGGCAGAGTCTGAAGCTACAGAAAGTCCGTGTGTCCTGGGATACATTTGAAGTCGTAGAATGTTATTGTCAGACTGTTTTGCGAAAACCAGACTAGAGATAGATGGATAAAATTATCGTTTTGTTCTGCAGTTGTCTTCACCGATATTTTGTGTATTCTGGTAGAAGACAGGAAAATCCCAGTAAATATTCACCAGAGCGTGCTTCGCTTGAAATGGTGTGCAGTGCAGTGATTTTGTGCATTACATATTTTGATGATGTGCAAGTTAACATCACGAGAATTATTTTTGTGAATGATTAGAAATATTTTGAATAAGGAAACAGGAAGAAAGTTATGTGAAGCCATAATGTTTGTGTTCATAGCCAAGTGCTGCAACAAGAGTAGACATTAAAGATACTGCATACAGTAGTGCAGCACTACACTAGAAGGTCCTTCACGGTTTCCCGCTACAAGACGAGTACAGACATGAACACTATTTCATTAAGTGGATGGTAAACTTATATGTATTCATTTACATCATTATAAGGCGGCCTCACTATAAGGTGGTATATTATTTGGCTCGCATGAGCAGTGATAGATTGTGGGAGCACTTTATTTCTTGTTGATTAAATGCTGTATGAATAGGGCCAGATTTAGATCTTTCCAAAGTGAATTTCTTCTGTAGTTTCCAAGTCCGCTTATTCTTGGTCTGAATTTAGCATGGCTTGGGTCTGAATTTAGCATGGCTTGGGTCTGAATTTAGCATGGCTTGGGTCTGAATTTAGCTTGGCTTGAACCACGTTTTCAAGTGTACTCCCTAATCGCACCATTTTTCAAGATCCGGAATTGTGCCTGGTTCTAGGTCTGCATTCAATTCAAGGTCGTTAAGTGCTAATTTCTGAATGATGTGCATGATGTTTTTGTATGTAGAAGGTTTAATTACTTGTTATGATTAACACTAAGGTTTAATGATCAGTTTAGTAGAAGATTAATTTTGGGGCCAAAACTCAACAGCAAGAACATTAACAATGAGGTATATTGCCAGAAGAGAGATGTTTTGATTTGCCCCGCCTTGAACCCAAAGTTTATTCAAACAATGCGCCAAGGATTGCACAATATCCAGCCGAACCAGAGGCATCTGTTTACAAGGAGTCAGATGTAACCCAATTATCTGATAGGAACAGAGATTTGCCGATAAAACTGTTTAGAAATATGTTCAAACCTAAACTCGTTCACATGAACACTGCGCCAGCAGCGTTCATGGTACGTTTAACTTTCCGACGATTTTGCAGTTTGTATGGTAGAAGGCGAACCGCCATTTTCACCGAATTAATACATATCGAGGTAAAGTCACTGCTGTGGATAGGGCAAAGGTTTTCTTCTTCGCCGTATGAATGGCAATGTAGGCACAAACTACTAGGGGGCCAATCAAACATTTTTGTAATTGGGTTCGAGTCGAATCTAAGAACACAAAGCAATCTTAAACATGAATCTTATGTGCTACTGACAATTTTTTGTTTGCTATTCATTGTAGAGAATTGTCAACGATATAAGAATCTGGCAAGTTGAACTACAACCCATAAAGAGACATTTATCGTAATCAAACTATGTTTTGCTAAATATTACCCAAAGGGATAGAACTGAGTCGGAGAAATAGGAATCATGCAAGAAACATTGATATGTCTTTTTTTTCCATTAGGCACCCCCTACCAAGTTTCTTTTAAATGTAAATTTAATAACAATAATTTCAAAAGGAACTGTGACTGTTCGGTTGGGATTCCATCTTAAACAGAGTTGCCAAATTAGTAAGACATGTGATGAAAATTATCCTAAATATTCTACCAAGTTTCTTTTCAACTAACTCTAATGGTGAAATATTTAACGTTAGGGAAAGATTTTTCATTAAAAAAGGGAGTTGCAAACGTCCCACTACCAATGCTGTTTTTTTGTATTTTAGCCATAGCAACCTCTATGTTTGAGTACGTATATTTCAAGTTGTTGATAAGGGCTGGTTTAACCACTAAGGCAAACTAGGCGGTCGCCTAGGGCGGCAAAATTTTTTTTTTTTTTTTTGGGGGGGGGGGGGCGGTAAAAAAACTGAATGAATAAAAAAGAGAAATAGCGTAAAATAGAAGATAATAAGCGTCTAAAAATAGAAAGAGAAAAACAGAAGGAAAGAAAAAATGTACAATATTCATTTTCGAAAGTTAATTGTGGGGGATGGGGAGGGGGCGCAAGGCTGAAAGTTCGCCTAGGGCGCCAAATACCCTTGCGCCGGCCCTGTTGTTGACTGCATACAAATGCAACGTTCCTTTAAAACCAACATCGAAACCATTTTGAAAACCATTAAGTAGATATTATAGTTTTAAAGGATCAAAAACGTGTACTACCGGTAATAATGTAAACGTTCAATTTTTACTCGAGTGTATAATATGTTAGCTCTATTTACCAGAAGGTTTTTTGTTTGTCGAGTTTTGGGTTTCAAGTGTGTCAGATCTCTGGGAACGAATAAACTGGTTTCTAGGTTGCTGTGGCTGTGGGACATACTGTGGTAGGACCCTGAACGGCTCAACATACAGCTTAGGCACCTGATTAGTGGGTGTCCTCCCTAAAAACTCAAACATGTGTGCCGCAATCTGTAAGAACGCCCTGCAGGACAGTGATTATCTCAGTGCTAAGGAAGGAATTATTTGCGAAGGCTATGCTCAAGTTATACCAAACTCGATGAACACAAAGCATTGCGCCCACATGGTTGCATCTGTTCACTGCCTCTTGTACTGCGCTGCTGCATTCTTACGAAGTGGCATTCTGCAAGCAATATGTGAATCATGAGACACGTGGACCAGAAGCAAAGATCTGTGTGTGCAAGACTGATCATATCTAATGCAGGGAGCTTAAATAGTGGTTGGGGTCTTTAAAGGTACTAGACATCGGTTTGACAGGTGTTCCCAGTTGTAATAATAATGAATATATAAAGTGCAGAATGAACGCAAATAAGTCATGAAGATAATCTGTAGACTGTTTCACGCAAATAAAATTAAACATATGACCAGTCTTTAACCGGAATGATTAGGTGCCTGGCGGACAGCATGGTAAAGCTTGGCTTGTTGATAATAACAAAATATTAGGCGAAAATTAGAAGTGAATGTATTCACATAAAAAAAAAAAAATGATATACAAGATTGTTTTTTTTTTTTTTTTTTCAATAATTGTGAAGTACCTTTATAACATTTTAACTTAAAAAATTCAAACAGAAACTTTTTTTTAACGAGCACATAGAAGGTTTTGTTTTCGCTCATACAGTTTTGTATCTACAATACAGTATTTTTAATCTTTGTTATTAAGTTCTTTTTTGTAAGTTGTCCTTCCATTCTCTCCCGTAATGTTGCAAACTTAAAACCTTATAATCAAAAGGTTGTAAAAGTATTTCAAATATTAGTTTCTTGAAATGATGAACTCAAGGCCTAAGCGTTCTACTCAGCTAAGCATGCCAAAGTGCGTGCTTACTTGTATTATTTTTTATTCGTATATGCCTTCTCACTCAAGGTCACAAATGGGGATACGAAGGGTTTATGAAAGTTGCAGGAACGCATTATAATCCTAAGATTGAATGAATTTCAATAATACTAATGATACTTTTCAATTTTTAAATATCTATATATGCATATTTGTTGTATTTTGCACAAAATACCATGGTACAAGACTACAAGTCAGTTACCTTATTTGAAACAATAGTATAGGGCTACAAACCCAATATGGGCACTTGGGGTTTACTTACATTTTAGTGGTACATGTTTTTTGATAGTAAGTTTCGAGCTGAGGAAAGAGAGAGTAGAGTCAAGAAAAGGGAGTATCACTTATATAAAGGGAGTGTCAGTACAAGTAAGCGAGCATCGAGTAGAAAAAAATGAACTAAAAAATTACAAGAAATAAAACTATACGAAGTAGAGAATAAATATAACACGAGTTTCTCTGCAGTTTTTAATTTAATAGCTTCTTGTGTTGCTGTGCCGTAAAACACCAGACCAAACCAATTATTTCCATTGATTTTCTTTGAGAAAAATAAAGGTGCCAATTCAGTCAATGCAAGCCGGGCTAAATTTAAAGAAAAGAATGGGGCTCTATATACAGGGAGAGTGGACCCCAGTCAAATCAATCTTAAATAGTTCACCGTCATGAACAGATCACACCACTCCATAGAAAAGCCAGAAACAAAGCGCCGACGACATTCTGCGTAAACCCAATACCATCATATAAGTTTTGACAGAAGTTCAACCCAGCGATTTTAAAGAGAAAATGATCCTGTTTAGATCGAATTTAGTTCACCTTCTGAATTAACATCATCCAAACTCTTGGACAAAATTTAACACTTGCAACAATCGAACGACGAATTTCACATGACCAGTGGATAAGCCACCATCCATACGACACATGCTTACCTCCTTCGGCAACGGATGAAGCAAAGTCTTACATGCGGATCAGCTCTCGACTACTAAACGAGAGGTATCGTCAAGATTTAAAACAACCAAGATCAGACGTGTGTCGTCCACGTGATCGTGATAGCTAGAGCTTATTCAGAGAAAATATATACCATAATGGATATAATTATGGAAAAGTGTTAGTCGATCGGACAGAGCCAAACAACAGAGAGAAGCAGAGATTCCTTTGGAATGAGCAAGAATTTTGAAAGAGACCGTGTGTGGACCTAATAAAATGCAGAACATTAAAGAAGTACTAGCCCCTAGCTACACGTTGAATGTTTACCCACAAGTCATTCGTAGAGATCTCCTGTTTCCTGGACTCCATTTTCCAGATAGAAAATATATTCACGTCTATCATCACCAAAATCATTTCGATGCCATTACCATTATCAACGGATTTGTCGGATACCCGCTACTAGTGTGGCAAATATGACCAAGAATTCAACAATCGGGAGCAACATATTCACTGTGGAGTAGGATGTCGTGGCTGTTTAGCATTGAAACCTTGTGTTCCTGAGGACAAACAATGATTCAGTGCTCCACCTGCAGATGAAGATTTGAGAGACAAGCATGTTATGACCAACATCATCTGAAACAATTCCAACAATATACAAGTGCTTGTGAATTATTGGAAGTGTATCCAAAATGTGCGCAAAATATTCGTACGAATTCCAAAGATTCACCCGTTTGTCCAGCAAAGAACTGAGGTCCAATCTGTTGTTAAGTCGTCGAGTTGGGTCATCAGTGTTACATTAAAAATGAAACTGGAACATCATGTGGATTTTATCTTTCATTTACTTTGAATGTTCTTGAGACACTGGGATTCCTAAGTTTTGTGTCGCTCATCATGCTTGGCACAAATATGTTTAGGATCCATAATTTTATCACTCGGGATTGTAGCATGCTCACAGGTGGATGTGAAAAGATATTTCGTGGATCCAATGCTCTTTCTGATTTTGCTCAGAAGGTTTTTGACTCCACTGACGACAAAATGGGCTGAGACGAGGTGAATCGTTATGGAACTGTCATCAATATGCTACAGTCATGCTCACAATTTCTCGGGGTACGACAGACAGTTTCTTTTTGAAACATTTTTCAGAACACTGAACTGAATTTCCAAAGGTCATTATGGATGGAGCCAAGATCATTTACATGTAAGTGGGAAACATAAAGTTTATAGATTCCAAGAGTTATTTAGACACGCCTTTGAGCAAAATGCCTAAAATGTTTGGGATTACAGAAATGGCTAAAGGATATTTCCTCACTTTTCAAAACGTAAGAAAATCAACATGTCGTGCTCCCACATCGCCTGAAGCTCACTACTACGACCCCGACGGTATGCGAACAAAGTAGTGAGAAACTTTCTATGGCTGGTACCAAGCCCATTCTTCAGACCCATGTGATTTTCAAAAAGAACTGCTAAAGTATTGACGGTCCGATGTTGACATCTTATGACGTTGTTGTATAACATTTTGACATTTACTATCGTTCATGGAGGTATTTATCCATTAAAAGAAGCTTCAACCATTGCCAAAGCTTGTGGATTAGTGTACCGAAAGAAGTTCATGCTCAAATATATCAATTCCTCAGCAGTCTTTATTTAGCTAAAGTTCCGCACTGGTTACATCTCTTGTACCAAACTCAAGACAAAGGGATACAACATGCCAGAAACAGTGGAGAAAAGAAGATTGGGTCTTATTCCCAGGATGGTTGGGATTTGTAAAACCCACAGATCGGTTACAAATATTATGGATGTTTATTCAATGGATGACCCACATGTTATCCCAACCAAGAACTGAAAAATCCCATTAAAGAGTCGACCATGGAAGATTTTTACAATACTTGCCAGCAACGTCTGAGTTTGGAAATTCAAGGATACCACGTGGTGGAAATGTGGGAACACAACTACAATAGACGTTTGAAAACAGATCCAGAATTTTGATGCATCGTCAAAAACTACGACGTGGTGGACATCGAACCTTTGAATCCTCGAGATAGTTTGTTTTGGAGGATGGACCAATGCTACACGTTTGTTATACGAAGCGCAGATGAATCTCAGGGAGAAAACTCAAGTATATAGATGTGTGTTCATTGTACCCTTGGGTGTGTAAATATGCTCGATTTCCTACCGGCCACCCTAAAATTTTGACAGAACACACCAGTACGAAAGTCTAATCAGATGTAAAGTTCTTCCACCGAGGAATTTATTCCATCCCGTGTTGCCTCATCATTGCAACGGAAAACTGATGTTTCATGTCGTACATATGCTGAAATGTGTAATCAACACGAACCTTGTTGTCACAATGACCAAGATCGTGACTTGAGAGAAAGTGGGTGCTTAGAATTGCTTCATGTCCTCGATCATGGATACAAATTGTTAAAAAATTACGAAATGTGGCAATTTTCGACCATAGAACAATACCAACAGGACGATGACTCGAGTCTAGGGATTTTTTCAGGCCAGGTCAACAAGTTTCTCAAACTGAAACGAGAAGCGATCTGTGATCATTTATTGTGTCACACTCTATAGAAAAAGATTGATTCAAGCAATGGTATAGATCCCTAGATGGCATCGACTTGGAACACCTGGAACTGAACAATAGAAGACAGGCGTTTGCTAAAATCGTGCTGAATTGTTTATGGGGAAAAAACTCTCAATGTTTCACGATTCCTAAGACCTAATACTTTGTGGATCCAAATCAATACTTTCAGTTGATTGACGATAAAAGAAACTCATCCAACACGTTGAAATCGCACATGAAGATTTGATCTTGGTAAATTACTAAGAGGTCATGGAGTTTGTTCCACCCGACGAGTTTGGTAATGTCATCATTCCTGCTTATGTGACAGCCAATGCCCATTTAAAATGGTACTCGGTGTTGGAACCTTTAAGAGACCGCATCCTTTACTCTGACACCAATAGTTGCATGTACATCAATCGACCTGGATTATATCACCCTCACATCAAAGACAAATATTTAGGAACATGGACTGACGAACATTTCGAAGAGACTATTCTTAGTTTTGCCAATGGTGGACCTAAATATTACAGCTACCAGTACAAAGCTAGGAAAGGACAACTTCATACCAAATGCAAAGTGTAAGTACTGACTCTAAACTATCGTTTGAGTCAAGTGGTTAACTTTGACGTGTTGAAAGAAGCCTTAAAGTCATGTCAAGGTCAAGACTTTCATGTCAAAACATACCACCCCCACAAGTCTCTATGTTTGTTAGATCACCAAGTTGCCAGCCTACCTTTGGAAAAAGTATATCAGATCATATACGAGAAACGCCCTTTAGTATAAAAAAAGGAGAGAGTTTCAAGAAAGAAAGATTATTCTGAGCCGAGGCATCCACCTAGAAAGATGAATTTGACATAGAAAAAAGGTGATGTGTTACCCAAATTTGTATGAAAACGAATGTGATGCTGTGCCCTGCGATGAGAGTGATTCAGCACGGCCTCACTCCACTTTCGAAAGTGATGCCGTCCATGTGCCAAACATTGATCATCATCCATACACTTACAAGTCATTCTTGATACCAATAAAAGACAAATACTTGCTTCTTGAGTCTTTGCCAGACTATCGTGATTTTACCAGTTGATTCCACATGTTCCAAGGTAGATGTCCCAAATATCTGTCATGACCCATTCCCAAAACTTAAGCTTGAGCAGGATTTCAACTATCACAATATGCAGACGATGCTTCTCTTATTCTGGAAGCTACAAAAAAAATATTCTTCAAGACTGGTTTCAGTTTTATAACTTTGTGAAGTTTTCTGGGTTGAAAATGAATATTGACAAAACCAGGGTCATCTGGTTAAGGAGTTTGAAAGGTAGCAATCAGATTTTGATGTGAAATGAATCTTAACTGGGATCAAGGCCAATTTATAGTTTAACAGGTAAAGTTCTACACTAACCTTCAAGAAATGACTGAAGTTAAGCATAACTTTAATATACTGGTACTAAAAGAGATATGAAGAATTTTCTGCTGCAATGACCTAAAGAAACAATCTATGACCTTTTGAAAAGACTGCCATTTTAAAAACATTGGCAGTACCAAAAACTGACATTTGTCATCTTTACAATACCTTCCACAAGGAATATTAAAAAACTTGATTCCACTTGATTCCCTCTTCAATAAGTTTGTTTGGCAGAGTGTAATAAAAAAAAAAAAAACATTTGTTGAAGATTATTCTTATGGAATGCTATGCATAACTGATGTATACTCATTTGGGATCAGAAGATTGTTAAATTCAGGAAAGCAAAGATGGCATTCAATGGCAACATTACTTTCAATTTACAAAATTTGGAGTGGGATTTTGTTAAGGGCTGTTCCAGTAAAACATACTTGGGACCCATGGAAGGCACTTTTAATGTGGAGTAGTCACCCATAGATGCAATTTGGAATTTTGTATCATTTTCATATTAACTATTTGAATAATCAGAGTACCCTAGCATATATTTTTAAAAAGGTACCTTCTCTGGATACCATGTATATTTAAATGGAACTGCCCTAAAATGAATTTGTATAGCTTAAATTCTTTTTGGTATGATGCATTTATAGCATGGCTTCATTTAACTGCAAATGTTCAAGGCTGCTGATTTTCTTAAAAAACCTTCATAATTAATTAATAAAACTAGAGTAGGTAGAAAAAGTATTTTTATAAAAACAATTTTTAATGCAGGCATATCCATTATAAGTGAGTGATTGAATGAAAATTATGAATATCTATTGCATGAGCATTTCAAAGAAAAAATTGTATACAAATGTTAACTTTTGTAGACTATTGGATTAATTTTTCCAGTTAAATACATTTTTAGAAAATACCAATTAGATAATGTTAATAAACCTGTAAATACTCCTTATATTGTTTAGATAGGAAATTTATTTTTATAAGTATTTCTTTTTTATTGTAAATATGGAAATTCATTTTTGAAAAAAAAAATACAGGAAAATCAGTTTCAATTTATAGGCAATGAAAAATTAGAAATTATCTTAAAATTATCATTTATTCTTACTGTGCCTACAAACGTTTGATGGTTTCAAATTAGACTTTACACAGAATTTTGTCTACAAATACATATCTGAATAAAACTGTTATCTCTCCACATAAAACAGACCCTGAAAACTTCACACATCTATTTTGGTATTGTCCAGTTGTGAATTCTTTTGTGACAGATCTTTTTAAGTAGATAGAGAACAAACATACACACATGTAGAATTTAAATCTGACATGTGAAGAAATATTATTTGAACTTTTAGATTGGAGAAAAGCAAATCTGACTTTGATATTTATTATACTGCGTGCAAAGCAAGAAATATTAAATGTAAAATGAACAGAAAACATTTACATATATACAGAATTTTTACTTTGAATATCTTCAATACATAAAACAAGCAAAAAATGTATTGCTGAATATCTTCAATACATAAAAGAAGCAAAAAATGTATTGCTTTCAAAAACTTGTAAGTGATAAATTCAAAGAAAAAACAAAACAAGATTGTACATTAATTTAGTATCATAGTCTGACTACTTTGTGTAGCTTGGCTGTATTATACATTTTCTATGAATAGTATACTCCATTGTTTTGAAAAAAAAAGCCGATATCCAACACTCTCGTACCTGTATCCCTGTGGCAAAAAATGTATTTATGTTCACTTATATAATTTGCCTTATACATCTCTGTACGATATATGTTAATTTTTGTACGGCTTGCACAGGATGGCTATTCAACCCAATGCCAGTCTACAATGGTGAATTAAAAAGAAAAAATGTGTATATATATTATTATCATTCATTGTTTGTATTTGTTGATACAAATTGTATTATACTATGTAAAAATAGGAAAGTAAAGTAACGTTTCTACTGATAATTTTGAGAATATCTCAGTTTTGGACACCACTCCTCATATAAGATCCAATGTACCACCTTGTACAAAGAGTCATGATTATTAAAGATGAAAACCCTACTTGCATACAATTTCAAGGGTTTCTATAACAGTACTTAATGCACATACATCAGTTATGAAACTACTATTATTATTACTATTATTAGTAGTATTATTATTATTGGTGGCAGGGTACATATAACAAGGAAAATGAAGTTCCTTTCTGTTCAATCTTAAAATTCAATATTCATATGGTATTGCATGGATATTTACTATTGAATACATGATTTATATTCTGTCTGTTCTGGTAAATATGCAAGGAAATTTTTTTTAAAAAAAAATGTTCACTTAATGACCTCAAAAGATGTCCACCAATTAAAAACAACATTTGACCTTACATTCCAACAAAAGTCGCATGACTCCCATTCATAAAAAGTAAAGAATCAGATAAGATGAGATTTCATTTTTGGACATATTGTACTGGAAATGTTGTATTTTTGCTGCTATGGATCTTTAAGGTAAGTAATTTTCATAAAATTTGTAATTTTTTTCCAACTTTTTGTCTACTTTTATCAGTTTAAAACACATGTCCACAATTTGTCTACTTTCAATCTTGACCTGCGAGTCTTCTGCATGGTTCAAATATACAAATTTTGCTGATTACATTTTTTATCACCAACTTAGGTACCTCCCATGATATATTAATATTTTTGATGGACATTAAAGTACTACTTATGGCAAGTGACTTATACGTCATTAATATTCACCTTAACACACTAGTTATGGCAAGTGACTTATACATCATTAATATGGACCTTAACAAACTAGATATGGCAAGTGACTTATACGTCATTAATATGGACCTT
Source organism: Margaritifera margaritifera (assembly GCA_029931535.1). Classification (NCBI taxonomy): domain Eukaryota; kingdom Metazoa; phylum Mollusca; class Bivalvia; order Unionida; family Margaritiferidae; genus Margaritifera; species Margaritifera margaritifera. The sequence continues at coordinate 477,304 of JAQPZY010001570.1, forward strand.
AACAAACTAGTTATGGCAAGTGACTTATACATCATTAATATGGACCTTAACAAACTAGTTATGGCAAGTGACTTATACATCATTAATATGGACCTTAACACACTAGTTATGGCAAGTGACTTGTTTTAATATGGACCTTAATGCATTACTTATGGTAAGTGACTTGTTCATAATTATTATGAACTTTAAAGCTCTAGTTATGGCAAGTGACTTATACATCATTAATATGGACCTTAACACATTAGTTATGGCAAGTGACTTGTACATAATTATTATGAACCTTAAAGCACAAGTTATGGCAAGTGACTTGTATTAATATGGACCTTAAAGCATTAGTTACGGCAAGTGACTTGTACATAATTAGTATGAACCTTAAAGCACAAGTTATGGCAACTAACTTATACATAATATGGACCTGAAAGCACTAGCTATGGCAAGTAACTTATACATAATTATTATGAACCTCAAAAGCGCTAGTTATTGCAAGTGACTTGTATTAATATGGACCTTAATGCATTAGTTATTGCAAGTGACTTGTATTAATATGGACCTTAATGCATTAGTTATTGCAAGTGACTTGTATTAATATGGACCTTAATGCATTAGTTATTGCAAGTGACTTGTATTAATATGGACCTTAATGCATTAGTTATGGCAAGTGACTTGTGTTAATATGGACCTTAATGCATTAGTTATGGCAAGTGACTTGTATTAATATGGACCTTAATGCATTAGTTATGGCAAGTGACTTGTATTAATATGGACCTTAATGCATTAGTTATGGCAAGTGACTTGTACATAATTATTATGAACCTCAAAAGCGCTAGTTATTGCAAGTGACTTATACATAATAGGGACTTTAAAGCACTAGTTATTGTAAGGGTCTTAAACATAATTAATATTGAAATTTATATTCAAAGATCTTTATTCATCATGCAAATTGTTCACAGGTTTACAAATATATCACCCATTATGACATACCATATGGTAAAAAAAACAAATTACAATTTTTTTTTAAAAGTTAATATACATACTACCTGCATATTGTTACGACTCTATGGTCTAAGAAAAATGTAACAGAAAGAAAGTGAAACCAACAAATCAAGTAAAAAATCAACAAGCAATTTATTACTAGATAATTAAAATGAAAAATCAAAAAGTCACTTACAGTAATGTGTTTTGAAATCCTGATAATCCAATAAGAATGATTGTTCTAATCACAAGTCTTAAATATAGAATGTTCCGAATTCACGGCTGTGTCCTTGAATGTTATGATGTGCTAATGGTCTCCAAAGTCCTGATGTACTAGTAATCTTGATGTGCTGATGTCAAAATGAAGTATTCCAAAATCTCTGAATAAGTTCACGTAAATTCCAAAATCATCAATTAAAAATCCAAAATCCAAAAGTTTGTGAGCACTGTTATAATCCAATGAATATTTAAAATAATTCCTCTCTTAGAATTTGGAATGAATTTTCACAACTGTAATAGCTCTTTACAAGACTGATGGTAATGTCAAAACTGAAAAAATGTCCACCAAACATGGCATATATAAAGATTGGTCACATGACAGAATGTTCTAGAACATGTGTCATCTTAATGGAATTTTACTTGTAAACAAAATTCAACCTTCACCTCCAAATTGAGAAAACATATTGATCAAAACAACCTAATTCAAGGACACTAGTTAAACATGTTTTTCCTGATAACATTAAGATTTAAGCAAATATTAAAGTGAAGAAACATTTATAATTTCCTAAAATATTTATTATATTATATAAACATCATACATAACAATATACACGAATATATTGTAATAAGACAAAGTCCCTGAGATGCTTGATACTATGCATGATCCATAAAAAATTTACACAAATGTTATACTTCAGGAAAGTGATGAATGATAACAAAAGGGCTTGCATAATGCAAGAATGTACATGCATCTAAATTTTCATCCAAGAATTTTAAAATGTATATCTGCACCAAAAAATAACTTGAGCAGATCATGGTTTTTCTGAAGTGTATACAAATGAGATAAAATCTGTATTTACCACACAAAATAGCATGCATATTATTTGCATATTTTCAATGACATTCAAAAGGATTTTCATCAAAGCAGTTGCAAATATTAGCTTTCTTTCCTAGATACCTGATTCTGAATAATTACAAAACATTTTAGCTTGCCAGCTCACCGCTATGAAGCTGAAGCTGTGCTATTGTACCACCCCATGTCAGCATCAGCACATATAAAAGCATATACATATGTGCAGTCTCTTAGGCAGCAGTTTAGAGTGGGTTTCAAAGAACCAGTCCCCCTGTGATGGGCACTGAGAGAGTTAACTTTGTGCCTACATGTATATTATCTGTACATTCTTGATTAAGTATTTTCACTTAAGCTCAGGGTTTTTGCACCCTGTGTACATAGCTATACCTGGAATTATGAAACTTACTGAGGGGATGCACAGTAATGAATACTATACCCTTATCACAAAAGCAAGTTACTGTGATCCATATTTCATGCTTCACTGACTTTGGTTAAATTATGAAATTAAAGTTATTTCCAAAGCTCTGTTTGTGCAGGAATAAAAAAGGTAACTGTGAGCTACATTTTACTGGCTTAGCATAAGGTTTTGCATTTAGCTCATGACCACATGTTTTTTGCATGGTATGTACATACTATCCTACTGAAAATCATGACACTTGTTAAGAACTATTCCCTCAGAGCAGAAGTAAGTTATTATGGCCCATATTCTGCACATCACTGACTTGGGTTAAATTTTTGTATCTTATATTCTGTTTTTCAGGTACTGTTCAGACTAGAATTATGAAATTCATGATGATATGCATCTCTGTTAGTACCACACCTTTACAACAAAATGAAGCTCACCATGACATATATTTCATCTTTTACTGGTTTTGGTTTTGGTCTTGCTCACGGCTATATGAAATTTTTGGCATGCTATAGGCATACTATCCTATCTTGAATCATGAAACTTGCTGAGGGAATGCATCTTGACAAGTACTACACCCTAATTGCAAAACGAGGTCTTGGTAGCCTACATTTCATGCTTCAGTGACTTTGTTGAAATTCTGTGTTTAAAGTTCCTTTATTGGGTGCTGTTTATTTTAGAATAATGAAACTTGATAAATAAATGCATCTGTTAGTATTAGACCCTTATAACGAAAGAAGGTCACTGTGATTTATGTTTTATGCTTTACTAACATAGATTAACACTTTTCCACATACAAGTGTATCTGGACACCCGTACCACATTTCAATTCAATCACCTTCTGATGTAAGTGCATTTGGATGCCCCTGTCATATCACCTAGCAAATGCTTCTGGAAGTCTGAGGTGAACAACTGCCATTTTCATGGTCAATTTATAGCACCACCTGATCGGAATATCCACTGAAGTAAAACAGACTTTCTGGAAGTTTCTGTGACATCATAGAGTATTAGATAGATTCTAAATAGTCAATCAGAGAAAAAAATGACCTCAGAAATTCTCCAAAAATGCAAATGGCTGCCATTATGTTTGCAGGTAACAGTGAAGAATCCATACTATTAGTTTGATTATTGTGAATTCAATTTCTATCTATCTCTCTCTTTCTCTCTCTCTCTCTCTCATTATTTAGATTTCCTCAAGACCTTGTCAGTAATCATGAATAAAAGTCCCTCTAAGGGACTTATGTTATACTGTCCAAAAAGAATTTTCAGGAAATCAAGACAAGACCATTTCTTCTTTCTAACTGCTGAGTTTTGAAACATCTCAGATATACTTGAACGATAAGATTTTCAAATTAGCCACTGAAAGATTGATCCCATTTTCATTTAGAACAAACTGGACACCGTTAGAAGACTTTTGGTGAATACCCCATGCCAATATGACCATCCATTCAGGACAATTAAGGACAAGATTTTAAGTATGTTCATTGTGGCAGTCATATTGGATTTCAGTGGGTCACCATTTTCATTTAGGACCAATTAGATATCATAAGAAGTCTTTTAGCAGAAACCCTATATTTTGGAGAAGCAGCGATAAAAAAATTTTCAAGATAGCCTCCATGGTGGCCATACTGGATGTCAGATCAGCATCGTTTTCATTCAGGACCAACAAGACACCATAAGATGTCTTCTTGTGAAAACCCAATGTCAATATGACTTTCCATTTAGGAGGCATAGTGACAAGAAGATTTTCAAGATGGCTGTCAGGGCATCCATATTTCAGGTCAGATGTGCTCCATTTTAATTCAGAACCAAGCAGGTATCATAATTGGCCTTCTGATGAAAACTCCATGTTGATATGACTTTCCATTTAGGAGGAGTAGCAATAATAAGATTTTCAAGATGACTGCTTTGGTGACCATACTGGATGTTTATTGGCATCATTTTCATTTAGGACCAACTAGTCTTCTGGTGAAAACCCAAAGTTAATATGACTTTCCATCTAGGAGTAGCAATAAGATTTTCAAGATTGCCTCTGTAGTGGTCATATTGGATGTTAGATTGGCACAATTTTCGTTAAGACCAACTAGACACCATAAGAAGCCTTCCAGTGTAAACCCCATGCAGATATGATTTTCCATTGAGGAGGAGTAGCAATAACAAGATTTAAAGATGGCTGCTGTGGTGGCTATACTGGATTTCAGATTGGGATTGGCACCATTTTCATTTAGGACCAACAAGACATCATATGAAGTCTTTTAGTGAAAACCCCATGTTGATATGACCATCCATTTAGGCCATATTCAAGATTCCGCTATGGAGGCCACATTGGATCTCTGTGTGGAACCATTTTATTTTGGGCCAACTAGAAATTATAAGAAGTCTTATGTTGAAAACCCCCATGTTTATATGACTTTCTGTTCAGAAGGAATAGCAATAACAAGATTTTCAAGATGGCTGCTAGGGCGACCATATTAGATGTCAGATCATCACCATTTTCATTTAGGAATAACAAGACATGATTAGAAGTCTGTTAGTGAAAACCACATGTTGATATGACCATCCATTCAGGAGGTGTAGTGATAACAAGATTTTCAAGATGGCTGTGTGGCAGCCATACTGGATGTGTGAGCAGCACCATTTTCATTTAGGTCCAACTATATGAATGTGTGTGTAAAGTTTTATGGCACTCTTTGAAGTAGTTTAGGAGGACTAGCAATAACAAATTTGTGCTAACAGACAGACAGATGATGGACAACAGGCCATCCCATAGGCTTTTCTGGTCTATGACTAGTAGAGCTAAAAAAAACTTTTTATAAACGAAAAAAACAAAGCGAGCCCAAATAGCTTACAGAGCAATGGCAATGACTGCTGATCATAAAGCCCAACGATTGAGTATTGTCTATTTATAGCACACTAACCTGGAACTCACCACTTTATACAAAAGTAAGCAAGAATGTTGCTGTTTATCATTTTGAAAGAAACAATAAGTACTAAATATTGAATATGAAAGCTTTAAATATGCATCTATCAATAGGTACTTTTTCCCAGCCAGGCATATTGAGATACTGACAGCTGGCATCATGCTGTTACAAAGTAGCAAGAGACATGTATACTGATATGTAGTTTAGTGGTAGGTGCTATGATGTAAAGGCTTAAGTATTTGTGTTTAGCTTACGACCACATACTTTTGTCCATGCTGTATATATATACATTGTATCATATATGGAAGTCCCATTCTGACCAATGCAGTTAAAAGTAGAAATACACGTTTATTCAACGGTAAAGTTTCCATAGTAATAACTATACATTGTATATTGTGATAGGTTACCCTCAACAGGTTAAGTATGTATTGTATATGTGAATAAGTGGGAATTTACAAGTGGACTCCATGCATTTCATGTGAGCTTCAGCAGTTGTGATTAATCAAATAACTACTGATACATGAACTAAGCTTGTAATGTGCTCACTCCAAGCCTCTTGACTTCCACCCTATAAAATCTAACTTCTGGGGGTGGACAATAATATCTTCTGAATCAGATTTTAAAACAAAGATCTGAAGAAAAGAAGAAAAAAACAACAATATATTTTCTGGTTTTTATCAATTCTTTATAATAGCTCTACTTGATATTATAGACGAGAATGCTCTTTCTTATTATTTTGTCTTTTATTACCTGTCACAGTGGCCAAAATTTTACAGGTCTAGATGACTTTACTCTGAATTTATTTCTGTATGATAATTAATGTTTACAATGGCTGCTGGAGACTACTAAAAGCTTTGTAGAAGCAAGTTATATAATTGTTGATTACCATCTATACTCGCGTATTATCCGATACCAACTGCAAACTGCATAGACCCAGATCTGCCATCACATAATACGCTGGCAGATCTGGGTCTATGCAGTTTGTAAGGACTAATCACTAGAACAAACAACATAGACCCTGATCAGCCGGCACATTATGCGACAGCAGATCAGGGTCTATGTTGTTTGCATTTGGACCTGGCTTATACGGGAGTATATATGGTACATTCAGACTGCACAGATTCATCAACACCACATTTTTGTTTGGCTCACTTTTCCATTTTCATTTTCAATGTTGGGTACAAAGTAATTCAAAATTTTCAGACACCATGCCCCATTTCCAGGGTACAAAAGAATGTATTAATTGTTTGAAATAATTTCATCTCATTTCAATATTTTATTTATAAACGTAAACAAAAAAATTCTTTTAAATCCATTGCTAAGCATGCTGTACTGGTTGCAATAACTGTGTTATGTTACAATTCATTTCCATCCCTGATAATTCTTTCTCTCTCTCTCTCTCTCTACACCAGGATCCATGGGCATGTGGAGATGTAAATGGATTGTACCCCTGCTCTCTAACAACTTTCAATGAACAAAAAAGTTTTTCTGAAGGTGGAAATTCATTCCAGTTGCACCAGATCCATCCTGCAATATAAAATACAGACTTGCACATCTGTGATTTTTTTCTTTAATAATTTATGTACAACTTATTCAGTTAGTAAAATACTGCCTTTTCCATATTCAGTTAGTAATAAGTCATTTTCCTTATTGGACATAATTCATGACAAGATTACAAAGAAGGAGGTATGTTTTTCATGTATTCACATTAACACATTAAAATATACAGTCCAATTTATGCCTTTTTTGTTTTCATAAGTATAGGATGATACATACTGAGAAAGCAAAAGAGACAGGGCTGCATGCCATAAGAATAATGCTGAATACACACAGTAGTTGTTGAGATCACTTCAATACTTCATTTTAACATCTCAGTAATGGTACAGAGTAAAACAGATATAACAACTTAGCTTGTTAACAAATCATTCATGAAACAGACCCGACTCAAAACCCTAATATGCTGACTACCTGTCAAATCACATGAAATGAACCTGACACAAAATCCTGATCTGCTGACTTACTGTCAATTCACATGAAACAGACCTGACTATAAAATTTTGTAGTTGGCATAAAATGGCATTTTGGTTGGCACTTAAATCTGTGAATTGTGAAAGTGGATCCTATTGTTTCAACATGAGGCTCATTGTTCTGTTTCAACATGAGGCTCATTTTCAACATGAGGCTCATTGTTCAATAAGTTTTTAATTTGTAGTTTGTAGCATCCATGAAATCCATGAAAACTGGTTCCCCATGAAAAATAGCTAATTTCCAGTATGTACCATTAGTTATGGTCTGGAGAGTGAAAATGTCTTTGAAGACTTAGTCGTAATTCACTATTTCAGACTATGTGGTATTTTCAGCGACTACATTTTATACATTATTAAACCTCTGTGTCTGAGACAAGGGTAAATTTACTTTAAAATATAATTACGTATGGTATAATTGAGAAGAAAAAAAATAGATTACCCAGTAAATGTATAAATGGAACAAACCATGACATGTCCAATTAGTGAACATTTTTTTATTTTCACAATAGTTTACACAAGGAAAGATTTCTTCTAATAAAAAATGGGCAAAGTCCTTGATATTATAAACCTGAAAATAAGTCATTAACAAGAAACTTAAGTGACACAAGCTGCCTTTATATGATTATGATAGTGATTGGATTTTGTATGGAAGAACTAGAACTAGTGTTATGACTAGGGGTAAATGTAACAAAATAAAAGATTCAAACAAGCTTTCAAGATTTAAAACAAATATTTAACTTCCTAAAATATTAAAATAATTCAACAAACAGTCAAAGTGAAAGAATTAAAAATAACTTACAGTATAGAATATCCTTAAAAGTCCTAAATTGTTCTAAAGTTCACTGATCCGGAAGTTAATCCAAATATTCTGAATGAAGTAGATTCCGAATGAAACCACTAAAGTGTTGATGTGTCTACAAAAATCAGTTATATCCAAATATTATTAATTCCAAGTAATCCTTGTGAATGTGGAATATCACACAAGTTCTAGAAATGTTTCCGATAATTCCAACGGAGCTGTATAGTTCTTAAAGTTTAAGTAGCAGTACTATATCCAAAATGTACTGTAATAATAATCTCTGAAGCAGAATATCCACACATAATGAACTTATTACATTAATGACCTCTCTGTCCAATGTAGCTAGAAGAATGACAAATTCTCTGATAAATCTCATTATATAGCTTCTGACTGCGCAGAACAGAATAAGGAAAACCAATTTAAACTGTATTGCGACTTAAAAACAATATAATCCTTCTATAAAACAACCTTCTCCGAACCAATCAGAAGCTAGGTTATGCATGAAACCGCAATAAGTACCTGTGCACTGATGTTATTACCAGTCAACAAAGTATTGACTTCTGAATTGAACATAGAATCTAGGTCAGAAGTTCAACCCTCGCACGTTCTAAAACATGTGATATAATGCTACAACCGACAATATCCCAAGGCCAAGGTACTGAGTCACATTGAAATACCGTATATGTACTTTCTGCAAGACAACAGCTGTTAGACTAAACAGAGAGATCATATACAAAATAAACTATACCATTATTTAAAAACAAATGATACATAATTCCGTAACACTAGCAACAAAAGTATATAAAAAATCAACATTAAAATGAAGAGGGAAAAAGAGAGACAGCCCAACTGGTATAGGGCTTAAGCCCCCAAAGCACCCCCTCCCCATCTGCAAACCATAAATTATAAATATAATCATACAAAACAGGGTCTATTCTAAAACACATGATGGCAGGATTCACACTAATTTCTACAAATTGTGCTGAAAAATCAAGCAAATGTGGAAAAATTGCGTGTCCTATGTTTAAGCCCTAATTTATTTCTCATTAAATCCCTCCTATATTCACAAAACTCCCCCTTTTTTCTAATAGATGGGATATTTTGCACAAATCCCCCTTTTTTCTAATAGATGGGATATTTTGCACAAATCCCCCTTTTTTCTAATAGATGGGATATTTTGCACAAATCCCCATTTTTTCTTATAGATGGGATATTTTGCACAAATCTCCCTTTTTTCTTATAGATGGGATATTTTGCACAAATCCCCCTTTTTTCTAATAGATGGGGATATTTTGCACAAATCCCCTTTTTCTAATAGATGGGATATTTTGCACAAATCCCCCTTTTTTCTAATAGATGGGATAATTTGCAAAAATCCCCCTTTTTTCTAATAGATGGGATATTTTGCACATCAATCTTCAGTTCTAAAATAGGCCTTGGCATAAGGAACAATCATTTGATTGGTAGACAATACAATCCAGTAACAGCATACCTGCCAACTTTCTAGACACTGTCTGAGATGGGAGGAGAATCACATTCATATGGGAGGTTTTGTGGTCAAAAGGAGATCATTGCATGCAGCCTAAATGAATGAAAATTTATACTGAATCTCAAGTTTTAGTTAATATAGCAGATCTAATAGCTTCTTTATTTTGCAAAAATTTTTAATTTACGGGAAAAATAGTGATGGACGTTAATTATTGATTCAAATACCTAAATAAAACTGTTCTGGCCTTTACACATCAACATAAATATCACAACAAACCAGCTATTTTGGCATTCTAAACCTTATTATGACTGTAACTCTTACATGGCCACTGTCAATTCTATTTCTATTTTATTTCAGTCTAATTTATTTTATTTCATTTATTAGATAATACCCAAAACCTAGTACAAAAATAATTTATTTTATAATGTAATATTTCCAGATTTATTTCTGTTTTTCATTTTCTGGGTAAGTGTCAGTATTCCAAACCGCTCTTAACCCTATCTCCCTGTTACTCCCCTGCATTGTGCTTTCCTGGTTTGCCAACAGGATGTCAGTTCAACAGTAGCTATGGTACAGTCTAGGGCATAACCGACTTTTGATCCGGAAATCGGATTCCACCGGATAGTATGAACTTCCGATTAATCGGAGTCGGACAAGGCAGGAACGACCGATTCGGATAATAAAAATAATAAAGTTGAATTTCTATAGCACCGTGTCTAACACTGCGTGTCATTCGACAGTGCGTTAATAAAGTTAAATAAGAAGTCAGAAAAGTCCAATATGGTCAACACAACGGGGTGAAACGATAATACTTGAGTTAGACCGAAAGATTTAAATTTATTAAAATATATAATACAGTCCTACCCGTTTATGTCAACATCCTCAATAATGAAGGCATAATATTGAATACATTGACACATGCTAATGAGGTATTAAAAGAAAATGATTCTTACAATCATAAATTCGAGTATGAAAAAACAATCACCGCTGTCAACATTCCAGCCTCAACAGAAGTGGAGCCAGGACCTTCAACTTCGACTGGCCTAGATTCCTACTACCAGGAGTTATTTGCCTCTAGCACATCCGACCAAAATCTCGCCTCTGCATACCTGTCATCTGAATTCACGTGCCAGCACGAATTGGATTCGTATCTAGCTGAGAAAAATCAGCCGAGGACTTCACCACCAACGGACCCAGTTATATACTGGAAATCCCGGGAAAAAACTTTCCAGCTTCTGGCAGCTGTCGCTAAACGTTTTTGTTCAATACCGCCCTCTAGCGTCGATAGTGAAAGAAGTTTTAGCACCGCAGGTGCTATTTGCAGCGACAAACGATCGAGCATGTCCGCTGAAAAAACGGAGATGCTACTATTTCTTGCAAAGAACTTGGAAGTTATAAATTTTGATTATTAAATTTCTTTATTATCTATTAAACTGCGTGTTTTTACTTAGGTAGATAAAACATGGCAGAAATAAACTTTGAATTTGGCTTCGAATTTCGTTGCATTTTGCTCTAGTCCTGCCATATCCTGCCCCTTGTGACATCGGTGTGATATGCAAAACGTGTGTAACACGGTTTAAAAAGTTAATTTGAAAAACCTTTTAATTTAGCATTTCCGATTAATTGAATCGTATCCGGAATCGGAAAAATTTCATGCCCAAAATCCGGAATCGGAAATCAGTAGAAAAATGCTAATCGGTTATGCCCTAGTACAGTCTAATGGATAGACTGTAAAATACAACCCAGTAATACCATAATAGCTGCTCAGTGAGTACATGAAAGCAGTACTCAACTTGGGAATTCCCCAAAGTTACATCAAGTATCATAAAGAAACTCCAATTTTCCTATAATACATTTATTTACAAATAATTTCTCTTTAATTGCACCACATTCCTTCCTCATGACTATAATCTGAACTGCATTTCCAGATTGATTCTTTTGAAAACTTCACATTTGTCCATAGTAGATGTACTGGAAATCATGAGTGGGTGGTGTACCCAGGGCCATTGCAAGTTTCCACTGGACGAAATGGCGCCCGGGCGAGTGTCGCCTTTTGCCCCCCCCCCCCATTTGGAAAAAATACAGCAAACTCTGTAAAAAGGATGCCCCCAATGCTTACACCACTGAGCCACCATTGTTCCCTGGTTTATGCTGTATACTGATCTAACAATCAGACAGCCTGTGCAAAAAGTTTGGGCATTGATTTATCAAACTATTTTTATAGTAACGTGTAAGTAGTTGGTACAATGAACTGATCCTTGCAAATAAAATCAGCACATTTACCCTCACATTTGTCTGGTTCCCTGTTGACTGGCTCCCTACTGACCTCTGTATCAACCTCACCCTGTACAAACAAAGTGACGTAGTGGTAGTTATCTTCTTCCACCACTGCATTCACCACTGTGGCATAGTGAACATTTCTCAACTGTAATCCAGTCTCCTCCAGGGTCTCTCTTTTACCACACTCTTCCCATGACTCCCTGAATATTAACAGAAAACATACAGTAAGTCGTAATATTTTAAGGTTAATCAATTCTTACTACATTTTTAAATAAAGGAAATATAATTTTAATTATGTAATACTTACCTGTCACTACTACCTTGCTTACCTTTTGCAAGATGCAAGTCCCCTCGTCCAAGCTCACAGTTCCATCCTCCCATTCGATGAAATGTTCTAGAAACCTAGGACAGAAAGAACAGTCCAAGTCTGACTCCCATGTAAGAGGCCCATGTGAAATACACCTCTCTGACTTGGACCCAGGCTACACTGAGGACTTCAGAACAGGGTGGAAGGAGGGAATCTTGCAATAGTGACAGGTTAGTAATAGATAAGTATTACATAATTAAAACTAGTTTAATCCACCCTCCCAACCCCACATTTAAATAGCAGTAATACAAAACCTGTCACTATTGCCTTGCTGAATTTGTCAGTTCAACAATAATCTGTTGGAAACATTCATATCAGAAGATTTTATAGGCGAGATCCCTTCGGTCTCTTTTCAAGGAGGCATAATCTGCTCATTGCCTTTACTGGGCCACTATTCCTGAAAGGGTGCTGTTCATGCCCTAGCCAGGGTGCACTCACTCTCTTCTGTGTTTTTTCCTCCCTTGGGAGGGACCCCAAGATCGATCGCTATCAGGCACTGACTGCATTGGAATGATTGTCAGGGATTCTTGGGCCTTATGCAGAGTTTTGCAGGACCCATAACCTTCCTGCCCCACAAGGGCAGTGTTTTTCTCTATAAAAGAGAAAGATCCCATACCCTCCTGGGATTGAGGGAAAGATCCCCTACCCTACTGGGATCAAGGAGATGAAATCACAGTGACAAAATTCTCTGAATCTAAAAATTGTCATGTTCTTAAAGTATAGATTTTTTCTTAAACTCCTTTTTATTATATGCCAACATTCCACTATAATGCAGTCTGCATAAAAGTGGCTATATATTTTATGTTTTTTACATTCATATTTAAGTAGTGTTTAACATGTAGTTTTTTTTTTGGGGGGGGGTGAAACTAATTTTAATTATACAATACTTACCTGTCACTATTGTTAGTTATCCCATTTTTGTGCCGAAAATCACCGTCCATTCAATGTGAATACATCCTCCCAGAGTGGAGAAAAGGTAAGAATGACCTTTGCACTCCAGTCTGTGCCTCGTTTAGGCTTGCCTAAATACGTCATCTTTTTCATAGACAATGATTATGCAAGACATCAGAGCGGGGTGGGAGGAGGGCATTTGACAATAGCGACAGGTAACTGTTGCATAATTAAAATTAGTTCCCCCCCCCAAAAAAAAACTACATTTTAATAGCAGCAATTACTTATCCTGTTGCTATTGTTAGCTGAATTTGTCAGTTAGGGGGATAGGCTGATGCTCTAGTTAAACTGATCAAAAACAGAGAAAATTGTAATGTACTCACCATAGAGGGAGAGGTACATCTTATAGAAGTTTGGTGTCTCTCTGAGCCACATGATGTGCTGCAACAATGGGCCTCAGAGAAAAATGTCTGCGCTCTGTTGTGATAAGGAGCGGAGATAAAAGGAGGAGAAGGTGGTATGGGAATGCCAGAAGCTGCCTTCATGACATCCTCTTAGGGGGAGAGATTAATGTAGGCCCATGAGGCAGCAATGGCTCGAACCTCATGAGCTTTTAGTTTCCTAAAGGAAAGGTCTCGATCAGTAATGGACTGATATGCTCTTCTGATTGTAGTGACAATCCACCAGGAGATGGTGGCAGCTGAAATGTCTACAGAGTCCTTAAGAGGAAGGAAGAGATGTTCCCTACCCTTCCTTTTTCCTTTGGAGGCATTAAGATAGAACGCAGGGCCCTCACAGGGCATAAGAGTCTATCTGGATAATCCCCTGCACAGGTTTGACTTAGACTGGGGATCTCTATAGGTAATGGAGCTACCAAAGGTGATTGATTTTTAGCAAGAAATCCTGGTTGGCAGAGGAGGGAGACAGAATCGTAATTCCTGTTAACCCGGAGACAGCCAGTGTCAATAGACAAGACATGAATCTCGCTCACTCATTGGTTCATAGGGAGTTTTGGTTAAAGACCACAAAACACAAGAAGATGTAAGAGAGCGGAAGACGGGTCTCTGGAGCTCAAGTACTTAATATGATCGGCAAGGTACAAATCTGAACCGATTGCCATGCCCTGAGAGAATTTAAGTGTGTTGGAGATGGCAGCTCGATAGCCCTTGATAGTGGATACTGAACATCTTTTGGTCTAAAAGGGAACAAAAGGAAATCAGCAATGGAAGTTACAGAGGGGCAGATAGGATCAACATGTTTCCTACTGCACCAATCACAGATGATTCTCCACATGGCATCATAGACCTTGGATGTAGAAGCTCTCCTGGCCTGAATGATGCAACTGGAAACTCAGCTTGAAAACTTGTTCTGGCGGAGAGATCGCTTGAGATGAGCCAAGCGTAAAGGTGGAGAATGTGTGGGCTGTTGTGGAGAAGGGATCCCCTGTGTTGAGACAGTGACATCCCTTAGGTATGGTAGCGACCTGGGTTGATCGATCAACAGGTCTAGCAGATCAATGAACCATGATCGCTGAAGCCACAATGGAGCGATGAGGAAGATCTGCGCAGTGGAAGTTCTGACTTTTGCAGAACTTGAGGTAGCAATCGGAATGGTGGGAAGGCGTATGCGAATAGTTGATCCCACCAGAAGCTGAATGCGTCCACTGCCCATGCTCTCTGATCCGGGACCGGAGATACGTAAAAGGGAAGTGTGTGGTTGAGCCTGGTCGCAACAGGTCCACTAAGGGTCTTCCCCAGAGTGTGAAGGGACTCTGTTACGGAGTGGTGAAAAGACCATTCCATGAGGATGGTTCGACCTGTCCTGGACAGGCTGTCCGCTAATACATTCTTCTTGCCCAGAATATGGTGAACTTGGATTGTTATGTCCTCTGAGGCTGCCCACAGGAGGTGGTTCCAGACCTCCATGCAAGAGAAGGGGCATGTGTGCCTCCCTGACATCGTACATACATTACAACGGACATGTTGTCTGAGGAGACCATGATGCAGCAACCCTTTACTATGTCGATGCATCCCTGCAACGCTAGAAATACTGCTTTCATTTCTAGGTTGTTGATGTGGAGGGATGATTTGGCCCGAGACCAAAGACCCTGGAGAATTATGCCCTCCAGTTCAAAATGAGCACCCCAACCAGAATCTGACGCATTGGTCAACAGAAATGTGAAATTGTAAAAATGAATAGTAACATGCACATGGAGTCTTTGATTTGCCTGGACTGTGCTTTTATTTTGGAGTAAATCAAAGCGAGGTGAATACTAATGAACGGTCGGGGACGATTTACCCTAAATAGATTTGGACCAGGCTTATTTGGCCCAAATTACAGGCTGATTTGGCCCAGATTACTAGCTGATTCAGACCAAAATGCCAGGCTGATTTGGACCATGTGAAATATTATTAAGTTTCGTCTTGGATTTAAATACGACATTTACATTTGTTTAAAATATTATAGTTCTCATTATTCCCCAAGTATGCTGAGCAGTTCAAAACTGCATTTAAGGAAACAAAATCCCAATTGTATGTGATACAATGGCATTGTTATATATAATGAAATGAAATAATGTAATACTGTTTATCTTGCATTGGCAATTTAATAGTGAAATATTTTCAAAGCAGCTCACTCACCTTTGTGCAAAATTTCAATAGTTTATTTTTGTGAAAAATAATAAAATTACTGACACGGAAAAATATTTTCAAAGGTTTCAAAGGTTAGAATGAAAATAAGTTGGTTCACTGGTTTGAGATTTTACTCAAAAGATAAAAATTCAACGACAACAGTATAGTACATTATATTATTGTGTTACTCATCAATAACTCTATATACACAAATGTTTGGAGTAAATATAATGCGAAGAAAGCATGATTTGCATGAGAAATCAATAAAAACCATGGATAAATTTATATGCATTACTATTTCATAGTGTTGAAAATCAGCCCAAAAAAATTATAAATGTGAGAGCTCGCATCTATTTTTTCTGATTTAGGCTAGAAATATGCTAATAACTATCTTATGTAAATGTAAGAGCTGAAAATCAACCTTTTACATTCTCTTACCATGTTTGCAAAAACAGTAATAACTACTAAAATAAACGAGGTATGTGTGTTCCATTGTTTTCATTATAATATTTCACATGGTCTGAATCCAGCCGCACGATTCACCCAAAACCTGCCCCAAACCACCCAAAACCTGCCCAAATCCACAAAAAACATGATCTAAATCAAACAAAACATGCCCAAATCCACAAGAAAACAACATTTTCACAAGTCTTTGGACCAACAACAACTTGGAATCCATAAATAATAAACTTAAGCAGGTTGCTGATTGGAAACAGCACAAAATACCCAAATTAATCAACAGGTTATATAGTGCAACTCAAGCTCAGTTCATAGATTTGCGTCGCGCACTATATGGCTGTGGCAATTATAAATTATTTTGCCCTTCCTTTTTATATGTAATTGATGAAACAATTTGGCGCACAAAAACATCAGCAGAAAAGACAAGAATCTTTAAAAAAAATTTACAGAAGCAAATAGACTCCAATACTTCTAAGTTTATACATTCCTCCGATGGAAAATTCCAATGCATCCGGCCAAAAATAGATGCAGGACACAAACCTGGGCAAAGAAAGCGTGCAAAGGCGGAACGACGTCGCGAAAGAAATGGCAATAATGGCGAACATTGACCTAGGCTCTGTATATTGAACTAGAACTACACTTGTCTATTGTCGATAAATGACTACGCATTTCCATTGTTCCAGTTTCTGAACTGGTTTTATGTAAATATCTTTGCAATGTTTATATGTAATAATCTTTTTATGTATTCACAGATCTTCCTATCTGACTCGCATAAATGAATCTTATGCATTGAAGACTGTGGTGTCATTGTCATTAAATTTAAAGCAACAACAATAATATTTTTAAATGTAATGACATGAAGTATAAGGCTAAAAAAAATTATATGTGTGGTTCAGGTTACATAGCCAAAAAAAGTAGGGTAGGTCAGTGGGTTTTTTTTTTTTTTTTTTAATTTTTTAAATTTTTTTAAAAAAAATACATGAATACATATATATGTATTATAATTAAGGTTCACCGCGAGTAAACGTTCTGCCTTAAGAAGTGTCTTTATGTATTTATGTACCCTTGGCAGCAAGTTGTGTTGATGGAAGAAGACCCCAGGTGTTCTTCAGTCCATTTTCAAGAGTACAACCCTGAACCTTCTGCAAACAAATGCCAATTTTCTCACAAACAGGCTCAAGTGGATTTGGACCTCTGCAGTTTATGGTGACAACTCACAAACAACACCATTATCTGTTTTATACGTTTTCATTTGCTGGCTATTTGTTTTATTGTATACATTTAGCATGGAAAAACAAATCTATGTCTGAAAATCAGCATGCCGAATTTAGTTTGCTTAATACCATCTACATGTCTGTCAGACTAGATTTATACTAGAGACATTTTTAATTTTGTATCTGGCCTTGTCTGCAGCTGTCAGCGAAACTGAACAGAGCATCTGGTCTTCTTTGGGGCTGAAGACTGGGTGTTTTGATTGAAACAGGTCCATGATTGTCTAATCACGATTCAACTGCCACCGTTGCCATGACGTCAGTTATTAAGCTTCACTGCGAGTAGAGTAGAAGGGACACTTCTTCCACATGTCATGTTTATTGTTCATCACTGCGCATGTCCGTTTTACAAGCAAACGAGTGAATAAAACCCCGAGTATTCCGATTGCTACTTTGGTATGGTCTAATTAGGTACAAATCGTCATTGTGACAGACTGGGTTGGTGACTCGGCGATTTTTTTTTTTTTTTGTTTTAGCGAAAAAAAAACGGTAGGGTCGGAGGCTAAACACTAGGGTCGGTCGCGTAACCTGAACCAACCATATTTTTTCTTTTGGACTAAAGTAAATAATGGATAAGCAGTTATTTGCACTTTAATTTAGAAAAAAAAGAATCAGTATCTTTACATGATTTTTACAAGCAAGAATTTAAATAAAACATCAAGAAGAAATACAATATATCCCTATAGCCCGTAGCGACAACCAATTGCTAATAAAGACAAGACCAAATGCATGTAAAAATTTTATAATGTCGTTTATATGTTATTGTTTTCATCTCCATTCATATGTATGGCACTGTTGGTCAATTATTTACTTCAAAATGAGGCCGTTTTCACTTCGAACCTATTGACTGGGTCCGTAATGACTTGACAACCAGCATTGGCGATGAATCCAGTAAGATTTGTCTCCCTTGTTCAATTTCCATCCGATGTGAATACTAACTGCGGCATAATTTGTTTTCTGTTTCTACAAAATAGTACTCTTTCCAATGTTTTCTTGTAGATTTGGGTATGTTTCGTTTGATTTGGATATGTTCGTAGTGGATTTGGGCAGGTTTTGGGTAGTCCAGGATACACAGAAATATCTGCAAATTTTGGCCAAATACCCAAATTCCAAATGTCCCCCTGGAAGAGCATATAGCCCTGAACCCGGCGAAGGGCCTTTCCTCATTCCGACTAATGCACAATTTGGATGATCGGGACTTGTTACGAAAACACCAACTCCAACTTTGGGCCGCTCATGCCTAATGGAGGCTGACATCTTCAAAATAGACTGGTGCACTTTTAAGTGGGTACTACTAAACACCGCAAAGTCAGACAAAGGCAGACAAAGTCATGCAAAGTCAGACAAAGTATGTTTATTTTTTTTTATTTTTTTAATTTTTTTGTACATGTTTGTATACATTATACTATATCAACTTTGGTTTGATATTTAAATTTTAAAAAAGCGTGATTTAATGTTGTTTGAAAGTAAAATTGGTACATACGCACCCTTAGTTGTGTCCCTTTATTTAGCGTTGTGACGACGATATATAAGCCGACAATTGTTAATAAACGTTCATTAACGAGTTATTTAACAAAATAATTATATTATTTAGATATACACAATAATATTAGGACAGTATTATATTACATAAGTATAATATAAATATTTAATAGAACAAAGGCAGATAGAGTATGACACAGTCATTATAACACATATAGCGTATGACAAAGGCAATCTCAATTTGATATAACCAGATTTAATAATTTTATATAATAATTATCTTATTGAGAGACGCGTAATAATATTATGAAAGTGATATAAAATACATAAGTTTTATATAAGTATTGAATATAGTATGCCAACGTGATGTAATAAACTTAAGATATCGTATGACAAAGACAGATTCATTGTGACAAAGTAAGATGTACTAATGCTTTAATATTATAAAGTCAGCACTATCAAAATCGGCTGATTATACAAAGTATTATATTTCATTTAATTTTGCATATGTATTCTTTTAATTTATGTGTCAATTAAATATTCTATTAACATTCATAATCATAATGTACTGTCATTGAAATATAGAATATAGCTACATGAACGCTCTCTTCCGACTGAACGAGGAAAGTATAATTTTATAGTTTGTTGTATATCTGCTGTATATACATGTATATGAAGAAAATCATGTTTTCCAGATGAGATTAAATGAACAACGGAAAAAGTTCTCAAAAAATCAAACAAAAAAAAAACATACTTTGAATGAGACTTTAGGTTGTAGAGTTGTATGTATCGTTGTTAGAGTATTTATTTATCCGTATGGTGGTAATACATGTACTTTGTGAACCCAATAACAATTGTCATTGTTCGTATACAATGCTATCTGGTTCATTGCAATGCTGTTCATCCCACGGCTGCTTCATCTGAGCCAATTAATTTCCCGATAGTTTTCCTGTCTTAATTTTGTATGCAAAATGTCAAACAAACATTCAATGACATTTTCCATTTCGCATTTATTCAATATATTGAAACTTGTTTCCTTTGTTAAATATGACACTCCAGAAAGGGACACAACTAAGGGTGCGTATGTACCAATTTTACTTTCAAACAGCATTAAATCACGCTTTTTTTTAAAATTTAAATATCAAACCAAAGTTAATATAGTAAAATGTATATAAATATGTACAAATAAAACAAAAATAAACAGACTTTGTTTGACTTTGCATGACTTTGTCTGCCTCTGTCTGACTTTGCGGTGTTTAGTAGGACCGCTTTTAAGCTGCTTAAATACTTGAAACACAAGAGTAACCAGTCTGAAATTCCAATACCGGAAGTTGGCGAGTTCTGTAATAGCCAAATTACCAGTTACTGATTACGAATCGAGCTGTGATGGTAGGCTACATCAGTCGCTAGTCTTGCAACGTAAGACGGTGACACTGACATGTATGATTGGGCGGGGGGGGGGGGGGGGGGGGGGGGGGGGGGGGTCGACACCCATCATACATATCAGGGTCGATGTCTTGCATTGTTGGACTTCATGAGGGCTACAGTAAATGTTGAACAAACTTCAAAATCAGATGCTGATGCTTTATATACAAATAATACTGTATTACTATTGTAAGGGCCGTTCTTTTACTTGTGTAAATAGAGGAATGTCAGTGGTAATAGTTTATGTCAGAAGAAAATCTACAAATCATTTAGTTCATGCTTCATGTATTTATTCCATTGCGGCCTCTGAAAATCAATACAATGAGCACAGCAACAGTACCATCTGGTTTGCACAGCAACGGTCAAACTTTCATTTTACACAACAACAGTACCACGTACACTGTTTCAGTTTTTACAGCAACAGTACCTTGTTTTGGGTTTGCACATCAACAATACCACATTCCGTTTATGCAGCAACAGTGCCACATTCGGTTTATACAGCAATGGTACCACATGACAGTCGGTTTATAGCTGAGAAGCTTACGTACAGCTAACTTAAAAATCTGTCAAAAATGGAATCACCCACCACAAACATAGTTATGTGTTTACATCTATTCAAAACTTGGCTCCTGAATTAAAACTTTACATTGATTACCGACTCCACGTCATATAATTTAAGATAACTGGATATCAAAATTTTTTTCTCCCAAGAGCAAATCTGAATTTTTAATGAAAAGTCTGCAGTTTTCAGGAGTGTTATTATGGATTTCACTACTGGCTAATTTGAAAATTGAAAGCAATATTGAAGAGTTGAAGAAAGGTTGAAAAAAGTACTTTCTTGAACAGGAATATATTTGAAGTTCTTTACATGGATAATTCAATAAATTACAGGAGGAGGCAAGATCTAGAAATAACTGACACTGAAACTATCGGGATGGAAATATTCTTCCCAGAGTCAAAGCCTATTCTTTGTTTGTTCTACCATTCACCAAACAGAACATCTGACTGGATAGATAAGTTTGAAAAGCAAACTCAAACAGCCATCCACAAAGAAGACATTGAAACTATTACATGAGATAATGTCAGTGTAGACTATATGAAAATTCCCCCTCAGGATAATTTGTTTTGAAACATATGGCTTTACTCAGTTTATAAGTACACCAACTAGTGCAAAAGACAAATGTGCTACAATTATCGGTCATGTAAATACTAATAAGCCTAAAAACATGTTACAGTTGATTACTGAAATAAAAGTAACACCAGGAATATCCCAACATGATCAAAAATGGTCACAACATTGAAATGCAATATACATAGTGATTTTAAGAACTTAAATATAGAAAACTGTATATACTATTAACAGTATATCTGAGGTTAACAGTGTCTTAGATACTTGGTACCAGCTGTTAACAAAGTCGTGGATAGACATGCACCCAACAAAGTCGTGGATAGACATGCACCCAACAAAGTCCTGGATAGACATGCACCCAACAAAGTCCTGGATAGACATGCACCCAACAAAGTCGTGGATAGACATGCACCCAACAAAGTCGTGGATAGACATGCACCCAACAAAGTCGTGGATAGACATGCACCCAACAAAGTCCTGGATAGACATGCACCCAACAAAGTCCTGGATAGACATGCACCCAACAAAGTCCTGGATAGACATGCACCCAACAAAGTCCTGGATAGACATGCACCCAACAAAGTCCTGGATAGACATGCACCCAACAAAGTCCTGGATAGACATGCACCCAACAAAGTCCTGGATAGACATGCACCCAACAAAGTCCTGGATAGACATGCACCCAACAAAGTCGTGGATAGACATGCACCCAACAAAGTCGTGGATAGACATGCACCCAACAAAGTCGTGGATAGACATGCACCCAACAAAGTCCTGGATAGACATGCACCCAACAAAGTCCTGGATAGACATGCACCCAACAAAGTCCTGGATAGACATGCACCCAACAAAGTCCTGGATAGACATGCACCCAACAAAGTCCTGGATAGACATGCACCCAACAAAGTCCTGGATAGACATGCACCCAACAAAGTCCTGGATAGACATGCACCCAACAAAGTCGTGGATAGACATGCACCCAACAAAGTCCTGGATAGACATGCACCCAACAAAGTCGTGGATAGACATGCACCCAACAAAGTCCTGGATAGACATGCACCCAACAAAGTCCTGGATAGACATGCACCCAACAAAGTCCTGGATAGACATGCACCCAACAAAGTCGTGGATAGACATGCACCCAACAAAGTCGTGGATAGACAAGCACCCAACTAAATAAAGAGGGTAAAACACATCGACTGGAACCTAAATGGTTAAACACTGATATAAATACAGCAAAACATCTTGGAGATAAATTCCACAAGAAAAAGGATATATGCAGAACTATAGAAAATTGCAAAATAAAGCTAACAGTTATTTGATGATGCTCAGTATTAATAAATCGTCTGACCTGGATGTCATAGGTTACAAAATTTTAAGCATATTGCACCAAATATAACAAGATCTTGAACACTTATAATTAACCTAAGTATAATGAGTGATACTTTTCCAGAAGTCATGAAATGTGCTAAGGTCACACTTATCTTTAAAAAGGGATGTAAAAAATCAATCAAGCTTCAGACGGAATCAATCACTGTTCAATCAACAAGGCTCAGTTCTGAGTCGACTCTCTCTTTCTAATCTTCAAAAATGACCTTCCTTTGAGTAATGATTTTACAAATACTGATTTGTTTGCAGATGCTGAAACCCTTCACTCATCCTGATATTAATCTTATCTAGGAGAAACTCAATACTAACCTTCAGAAAGTTCAGTGTTGGTCAGAACAAAACAAAACGAAAAATAGAGAATAAGTAGATATAAGGAAAATATTTCATGAGTGAAGTGGAAACATTTTATTGTAATAATGGCAAAGCTACTAGTGACGATACAAAATGCTTTAATAGTTCCTTATATCAGTTTTTAAAAAACCAAATTTTTTTTTATTATATATATTTTTTAAGGTAAAAAGTGTTTGTTTGGACGGATTTGTTTCTCCATTCTGTGCAAATGCGTTTAATGGTCGCATTACTACATCAATAAAAAAGAAGTTCAGAAATTTTGCAATCATTTTAGGACAGCAACTTTTATCAATTTAGTTTGTACATATAATACTTCAGAATGTGTATTTTATCAATTTAATGACTTTTCAATCAAAAATGAAGAGATTTTTATTTTTTTAACATATTTCTTGCACGGATTGATATAGTAAACATAGTTGGGTGGAGGTACTATAGAAACATCACAGAGTTGTCGTATCCAATAGACTTCAAAGCGTTACATCTCTAAGCAAAAGATATTAATGATGTTGAGTTTACTTATAAGGGTTTTTATTCTTAATTTTGTTTATTTCTGCATTTAAACATGAATTTTTGTCTGACCTTGCTTGCAGTCTATTTAGGTAAACGACTCTGCACCCAGATTTTGATTGTCCCTTAATTTTGGTGTGCAGTCATCACTCACCAATGCCCATTTTCTCCATCATTTTCACATATGAGTATGTTTATGATGAGAGTTAAAATCGCTACTAAAACACGTTTATTACTTTATTTAATTAAAAAAATTTCCTAAAAATGTGTACTGTTTTGTTGTAGAGTGTAACAGGTATATGATACTGTATGGGTGACACAGATTATCAAATAGCAACAGGCCATGTAAGTTTAGTCACTGAGAATTTGCATGATTCATGTGAAGCCCGTTATAAAAAAGTTAATACTTGAAGCTTTCTTTTTGTTGTTTGGAGTTTGTTTTTAGGCATTTCTTGATGGTGCCTCCTCATTGATTACACAAATGTGTCCTATAGGGTCTACAGTCCTGACACATTTTAAGATCTGTTCATCCTGATGGGGGGAGAGAAAAGGTGCAGAAGAAGAAGAAAAATGAAATAGGCCTATATATGCAAGTTTGAATAACATTTCAATATATCGTTATGAAATATATAATAATAAGTGATAGTGGAATTACGGTAAATATATGATCTTGGGAGCATCATACCAGACTTCAGAAACTATGTAACCCGAAACTTTTTCTTACTGTTAGCGGGCAATGTATTCAAAATGTTGAATGTGAGAAACTTTTAGGTCTATATATGGAAGCATCATGTGAACTACATGTCCAGGGTAATTTTTGTTGTTGGCCAACCTGCCCAAGGCCTGTGGATTCTGAGGAGGGCCAGTTCATACTGACAGCTGCAAGCCTGCATGGGCAGTGAAATTTTCCAAAGTCATTACTGATAAATTCTATGATGGCCTGTTGATTTCCACATCGGCTGGCCAGTGGAGAAATCTGTATTAAGTCAATCCCTACATGTGTAAAGTATTGTCCTCGAAAATTGCATTACTGAATAAAATTAAAACTGAAGAAACCTGCTTCTTATAGTATAATACTTATATACTCCCAATCATGGATTATTGTTCCATATTATGGGGAAATTATGCAACATCTCAAATAGACAGGATTTATAGACTTCAAATATGGACAGTACATGTCATTTTAGATGCATCTCCTGACCATTGATCTGATGGCCTTTTTGCAGAACTTAAATGGTCAAAAATTCACCAGAGGATTATCTTCATAAAGTAGTCTTTGTATATAAGTGTCTGAATGGAGTTGCACCAGAATATCTCCGAGGCAGTTTTCAATTTACTTCCACACAGTATCATTTGAGATGAATTGAAAATGGTAAACTTTACCAGTGTCAAACCAAAACTGACGGATTCAAGAAAAGTTTCCAATACTCTGATGCAGTTCAATGGAATTCACTTCCACCATATGTAAAGACAGCTGAAACTATCAAAGAATGGAGAAAAAAAAATATTTTTACAACATGCATGTCCCTTATCTTTAAAAAAATTATCGATGAATGTGTTTCTGTTATGTACATGTGTGTGATACAAGTTTAACTCCTTAGAAATACAATTAAGTGCAGAGATAACATGTTTTCTGTAAGTGCCCCGTGCAGTGATTGTTGCTTAAGGTGTCTTTGCAGATAAATTCAATAAAGAAAGATCTTTCATGTTTTGTTTTGACTACATTATTAACGAATTTAGTAAAAAGTGTGGCCAATGTGTATCAGATTATTTCAAATTGAAAAATAGTAAGGATTTTCAATTGATAAAATTGCCAACAAGAAAATAAAACTGCAACAGGTTGTTATCATTGTTTGGTTCTTTTCACGAAGTTTATATTTTCATGTTGATGCAAGTAGATCACTTAGTGAAATAACACGACATAGAGATTAATCAGCTCTAGTTTATTTGATGATAAACACTTTTAATTTCATCCCTGTGACAATAGACAGGTCTATAAACTGCTGCTCCATTTTTGTATTACCTGTAATATTTTTTTATTTGCAAAGTTGGCATATATTTGTTTACCTATTGATTTAAAATAGAAAGAGTTAGAATTCCTTGTTTAGCTATTGATTTAAAATAGAAAGTAAGAATTCTTTTTTTACCTTTTGATTTAAAATAGAAGCAATAAGAATTCTTTCTACTTGAAGATGAATATTTTATGCAGGAAGAAAAATCTCTTCAAAATTTCCTTCATTTTCATGGGTGTTTACTTTACAATTAATTTCAAGACCTGGCATTTTCTATTTATTATTATTATTTAACGGATTTTTTTATAAAAAATTGTCTACCATGGGAATCTGCATCAGCCCTAGTACCTACTCGGTGTTGTTCATAGCATTCATTGTGTAATACATGACATCATGGCTACAAAAGGTACATGTGCACTAAATGAACTTTTTCCCATCGATATATTATAGACTTTGAAGTGTATGATGAAGCAGATGTGAACTTAGCAAACAAACTTAAAATAATTAAGGTGCAATATGTCTTTTCACTTGCACCAATTTTTATTCTCATCATCATCATTGTCATCAATGATAAATGCTTTTCATATTTTAGAGGGAGTATTTTTCGTTCTCTAACTATGAATTTGTACATACCGGTATACTTAATGCTTTTTATTGTAAAATTCTGGACACTTTATATTTGCTACCAGTCGTCTGACATTTCTAATTACAATGTAGTTTAGGTTGTCTTTAACAAATGTAAACAAGCTTCCTAATTCTGAGACTACTCTCTGAAAGATTGTAATGTCTTTGTACAGAAAAGCCTTTGTTATAAAAAAAAAAGCAACTTTCATATAATTTATTTGTCATTACTGCTATGCATTATTTTTCCAAAAGAGAGTCATCCATGTGATCTCAATTCTCTTCATTTACACTGTGCTTAACACAATCATAGCAATTTTTGTTTATAATATATATGTATGCTGTATATTTTTGTCTATAATATATATGTATGCTGTATATTTTTGTCTATAATATATATGTATGCTGTATATTTTTGTCTATAATATATATGTTTGCTGTATATTTTTGTCTATAATATATATGTATGCTGTATATTTTTGATAATCAAATATGTTTGATTCAACCTAGAAAAGTCCTTTTTCAATGGAGTTATGCTGACACAGTTTCAGATTTACAATTAAGGCAATACTGTAAAATTATATGGAAGCTTTTTATTTTCTTTCTTTCTTTCTTTCTTTCTTTCTTTCTTTCTTTCTTTCTTTCTTTCTTTCTTTCATATGATAAGTAAAGAGTCTGAGTCTGTCTCACTCTTTCTCTCTCTCTCTCTCCACACACACACACACACACATAAAGAAATTACACTGATTCCAGTGTAACAATAAGTAGAAAATAATATTTTACTCCTTTAACAAATATTCCTTGGTTCCTGTGAAGAAAAAGGATATTGGTTGGGTTATGTTCTTATAGAAGACCAGACCAGACATATGTTGTGAAGAAGCAAAAGGATGATGCGTGAAGTTGTATTGTACCACACAAATGGTGTACATTTAAGTAAAAAAGTAAAAAGTAATTGAAAAATTACCCTAGCAGATGCACTGCACCAATTAGAACATGACATGATGAAAAGGGGTATTCCTTGATTGTATAATTTGGCAGTTACTGTGCTAAGATGTTTTCAGTCTTGTGAAAATGTTCTTGTTAAATTTGTGTGCAATTTTCCCCTATTATTAATGTTATGAATTAAAAGATTAAGCATGACAAATCCTGAAAAATTTAGAAATGTGCAGCCTTTATTTAACATTGATTTACATTTTGCTAACCAAAGACTTCACTTATTTTAGCTTTGTCACCCTGTTCAGTCTATCTTCTTCGTTTTACAAAAGCTTGTAACAGATGTTATGTTAATGATTCTTCAAGTTTTTAATTCCATTAAAATTAATTTAGTTTTACTGTCATTTTCTTTACTTTTGCTAATGAGGCAAGGCAAACTTTATTGGTGTTTTGTACACTTACAAGTTGTACATTGTCAAAAGTTACAGTCTTTTGTTAGCAATGCTTGTAGCACATTCCCCTTGCTTCATTGTGGACAGTTTGGCAAGATGCATGATTTGGGTTTACCGAATTGTAGAATACTGCCTGTGATAAGTCATCACAGATGCTTCTAAACAATGAAAGGTGATGGTGAGTAATCTGATATATATATAGTTATAATGGAGTCATGTTAGGCTGTGTTTTAGGTCCATGCAGCCCTCTTCAGTATGATGTTATGACCAAGTTACATGAAGATGAAGTTATAGGATGTGATTGTTCGTTATCCCCTATTTGCTGAGGCCAGTTCCCTGAAAGCTAAATCTGAGTGTAACATACCGGTACAACAGAGTATGGACTTTTTCTCTTCAGCTTGTGACAGTTTTGGTCTCACAATCAGTATCAAGAAAACAGAGGTGATGCACCCACATGCACCTAGAAAGCCTTATGTAGAGCCTACCATCACAGTGAATGGCCACACCCTCCAGGCAGTGGACAAGTTCACCTACCTCAGTAGTGCACTGTCACATGCAGTCCACAACAGCAATGAAACAAATGCCAGAATTGACAAAGCAAGTATGACTATTGGCATACTACATGCAAATCTGTGGAAGGCATCAGTCTGCAAACAAAACTGAAGGTCTACAAAGCCATTGTAATGCCAACCTGGTTGTTTGCATGTGAAACCTGGAAAGTATACAGATGCCATGCCAAGAAACAACCATTTTCACATGGGCTGCCTGAGGAAATTTATGAGGATAAAACATCAGGACAACGTCCCAGACACTGAGGTTCTCGGCATTCCAACCATCCACACTCTGCTGATGAAATCACAGCTGAGATGGGCAGGCCATGTCATCAGGATATCAGATGAGCGAGTACCAAAAGAAGAAGAGGGAGAGTAAACTAAGAGAGGTCATTAAAAAACACTTCAGAGACTCCCTCAAGTCATCCTTGAAACACTTCAGCAGTCATCCTGAGTCTTTGGAGGATCTCATACAGGATCGTTCCACCTGGCGCAGTCATGATGTGTACGCAGATTAGGATATATGTTGTTTGCAGTTGGACTCAACTTATAGCAAGTATATACAGTAGTAATTGGACTCAACTTAATAGCAAGTATATACAGTAGTAATTGGACTCAACTTATAGCAAGTATATACAGTAGTAATTGGACTCAACTTATAGCAAGTATATACAGTAGTAATTGGACTCAACTAATAGCAAGTATATACAGTAATAATTGGACTCAACTTATAGCAAGTATATACAGTAGTAATTGGACTCAACTTATAGCAAGTATATACAGTAGTAATTGGACTCAACTTAATAGCAAGTATATACAGTAGTAATTGGACTCAACTTAATAGCAAGTATATACAGTAGTAATTGGACTCAACTTAATAGCAAGTATATACAGTAGTAATTGGACTCAACTAATAGCAAGTATATACAGTAGTAATTGGACTCAACTTATAGCAAGTATATACAGTAGTAATTGGACTCAACTCAATAGCAAGTATATACAGTAGTAATTGGACTCAACTTATAGCAAGTATATACAGTAGTAATTTAACTCAACTTAATAGCAAGTATATACAGTAGTAATTTAACTAAACTTATAGCAAGTATATACAGTAGTAATTGGACTCAACTAATAGCAAGTATATACAGTAGTAATTGGACTCAACTTATAGCAAGTATATACAGTAGTAATTGGACTCAACTCAATAGCAAGTATATACAGTAGTAATTGGACTCAACTTAATAGCAAGTATATACAGTAGTAGTTGGACTCAACTTATAGCAAGTATATACAGTACTCAACTTATAGCAAGTATATACAGTAGTAATTGGACTCAACTTATAGCAAGTATATACAGTAGTAATTGGACTCAACTTATAGCAAGTATATACAGTAGTAATTGGACTCAACTTAATAGCAAGTATATACAGTAGTAATTGGACTCAACTTAATAGCAAGTATATACAGTAGTAATTGGACTCAACTTATATCAAGTATATACAGTAGTAATTGGACTCAACTTATAGCAAGTATATACAGTAGTAATTGGACTCAACTTATAGCAAGTATATACAGTAGTAATTGGACTCAACTTATAGCAAGTATATACAGTAGTAGTTGGACTCAACTTATAGCAAGTATATACAGTACTCAACTTATAGCAAGTATATACAGTAGTAATTGGACTCAACTTATAGCAAGTATATACAGTAGTAATTGGACTCGACTTATAGCAAGTATATACAGTAGTAATTGGACTCAACTTAATAGCAAGTATATACAGTAGTAATTGGACTCAACTTAATAGCAAGTATATACAGTAGTAATTGGACTCAACTTAATAGCAAGTATATACAGTAGTAATTGGACTCAACTAATAGCAAGTATATACAGTAGTAATTGGACTCAACTTATAGCAAGTATATACAGTAGTAATTGGACTCAACTCAATAGCAAGTATATACAGTAGTAATTGGACTCAACTTATAGCAAGTATATACAGTAGTAATTTAACTCAACTTAATAGCAAGTATATACAGTAGTAATTTAACTAAACTTATAGCAAGTATATACAGTAGTAATTGGACTCAACTAATAGCAAGTATATACAGTAGTAATTGGACTCAACTTATAGCAAGTATATACAGTAGTAATTGGACTCAACTCAATAGCAAGTATATACAGTAGTAATTGGACTCAACTTAATAGCAAGTATATACAGTAGTAGTTGGACTCAACTTATAGCAAGTATATACAGTACTCAACTTATAGCAAGTATATACAGTAGTAATTGGACTCAACTTATAGCAGGTATATACAGTAGTAATTGGACTCAACTTATAGCAAGTATATACAGTAGTAATTGGACTCAACTTAATAGCAAGTATATACAGTAGTAATTGGACTCAACTTAATAGCAAGTATATACAGTAGTAATTGGACTCAACTTATATCAAGTATATACAGTAGTAATTGGACTCAACTTATAGCAAGTATATACAGTAGTAATTGGACTCAACTTATAGCAAGTATATACAGTAGTAATTGGACTCAACTTATAGCAAGTATATACAGTAGTAATTGGACTCAACTTATAGCAAGTATATACAGTAGTAGTTGGACTCAACTTATAGCAAGTATATACAGTACTCAACTTATAGCAAGTATATACAGTAGTAATTGGACTCAACTTATAGCAAGTATATACAGTAGTAATTGGACTCGACTTATAGCAAGTATATACAGTAGTAATTGGACTCAACTTAATAGCAAGTATATACAGTAGTAATTGGACTCAACTTAATAGCAAGTATATACAGTAGTAATTGGACTCAACTTATAGCAAGTATATACAGTAGTAATTGGACTCAACTTAATAGCAAGTATATACAGTAGTAATTGGACTCAACTTATAGCAAGTATATACAGTAGTAATTGGACTCAACTTAATAGCAAGTATATACAGTAGTAATTGGACTCAACTTAATAGCAAGTATATACAGTAGTAATTGGACTCAACTTAATAGCAAGTATATACAGTAGTAATTGGACTCAACTTAATAGCAAGTATATACAGTAGTAATTGGACTCAACTTATAGCAAGTATATACAGTAGTAATTGGACTCAACTTAATAGCAAGTATATACAGTAGTAATTGGACTCAACTTAATAACAAGTAATTAATACAGTAGTAATTGTATGTCTCTTGTGATAGGCCATGGTGATTTTTGTTTTCTTAATTGGGGATGGGCTCTATCATGGGAAATTATGATACATTTGATATGTCATACCTATGTCATATATACTCACCTATAAGTTGGATCTGACTGCAAACAACATAGACCCTGATTTGCCATCACATAATACATTGGCAGATAAAGATCTTTTTTGCTTGTTCTGCTGATTACTCTTAACAAACTGCATAGACTCAGATGTGCCAGCACATAATGCAACAGCAGATCTTGGTCTATGCAGTTTGCAGTTGGACTGTACTTATAATCGAGTATATACAGTAATTATATTGAGCTCTACAAACAACATCAAATTAAAGTATTGTTGATACCCTCAGCACAATGAAGCAATTCCACCTTTTTATTAAATTTTAACATTGCAACAAAGCTGACATATGTTAAGCCACACAACTGATATATGAATGTTTTCATTTCAGTGCATGTAAATGGTAAATTTGAACATTTTCATTTCAGTGCATGTAAATGGTAAATTTGAACATTTTCATTTCAGTGCATGTAAATGGTAAATTTGAACATTTTCATTTCAGTGCATGTAAATGGTAAATTTGAACATTTTCATTTCAGTGTATGTCAGTGGTAAATTTGAACATTTTCATTTCAGTGCATGTCAATGGTAAATTTGAACATTTTCGTTTCAGTGCATGTAAATGGTAAATTTGAACATTTTCCTTTCAGTGCATGTAAATGGTAAGGATGGACTATCTGGCTTTTGACAGATGGCAGTGATATTTGAAAATTCTCCCTATGAATATGCCTTCTGCATCTTTCACAGTGAGACACAAGAAGATTTTATAGTTGCCAAAGATATTCTGGACTTTCTTGAAAATTCTTTGCATCAAGTTGGGTATATAGAGGCAAGGGATGCCATCCCAGGAACAACTCATTTCAGTAATGTAGACTACGCTATCACAAAAAGCAGGTTGATGTTTGTTATTCTATCAGAGGCAGTATTAAAGAGCAATCGGTTTCAATTGAAATTGCATGCCAGTTTAACACACTGACTAGAAAGTGATTTGTGTTTCACCATTAAACCTATCTATTCAGGACAAAGTGCTAAAATACCACCAGCACTGTCTACACTGCAGGGCATATAATATAATCCAGAGAGGCAGTCAAAATTTTGGATAAAAATGCCACAACTCTTTCAAGCAACATAAATTCAAAGAACATTCTATTACACCATACAGTATCTGCAGATAGTGGCGATAAGTAAGTTCCAACTACCAAGAATTCCATAACTTATATAGCTTGACACTTTTCCAATTACTTCCCCTGTGCAATACCCAATTAATCTCTCAGCCTTTTCTGATGCAGTAACTGCTGATATTACAATAGGGGAATGTTTTTTTTAATGTTTTTTTTAATTAAATGTAAACTTTTGATTAGGGAGGATGTTATCATATACAGCTGTATCATTATATTTTATTACTTCATTTTGTTGTGAGATGATGAGTAAGTTTGTTATTTTGTTGTGAGACGAAGAGTTTCTTATTGTGTTGTGAGATGATGAGTAAGTTTGTTATTTTGTTGTGAGACGATGAGTAAGTTTGTTATTTTGTTGTGAGATGATGAGTGAGTTTGTTATTTTGTTGTGAGACGATGAGCAAGTTTGTTATTTTGTTGTGGATGAAGAGTTTCTTATTGTGTTGTGAGACGATGAGTAAGTTTGTTATTTTGTTGTGAGATGATGAGTAAGTTTGGTATTTTGTTGTGAGATGATGAGTAAGTTTGGTATTTTGTTGTGAGATGATGAGTAAGTTTGTTATTTAACAGTCATATTTACACAGTGTTGTTAAGTTTGGGTTACTCTCTGTGAAAGATCAAAGAGTGGATGGGGATGGAGGGGAACTTGTAGGCATTCTGCCCATTGAGAAAATTATAGATCAGATTCCTTGTTAAAATGTATTAGTAAACGAAATTTCGGTTTAATATAAGCCTTTTTTTCCACCGGTATTTTGATCATGAATGTAGATTGCATAATGCACATGTAGAACCAGTCACCAGGTTAAACAAATCCAGCACAAACAACACTATTAAAACATAATTGTAACAAAATAATTTATTACTATACTAATCAGGAGTTGATATGCCTGTCCCTGCATAGTGGACATTGATGGAATGTTTTTCATTGGGCATCCCTGAAAGTGTCCATTGTGAACAGGTGTCTGCTGTATGGGGGTGCCTTCTAAGGCAGGCTGCAATGTACTCTGATGTAATTTGGTGTGTACATTGTTTCATAGCCCTTTTTGTGTCTTTTTATGTGTTTTGTCTTGTCAACTCCATTTTGGATAGAGTTATACAATTAACTTCATGTCATCACATGGAATGTTGCTTGTAACTGGCATAGCTCAAAAATCATTCAACCTATGCTGGTGCAATGTGGTATGAAATGACCATTATCTCAAAGACTTGCATGTGCCTTTTATGGGTTTAAACTCATTTGGAAGAGTTATTGTCTCCTGAGTGCTCATCCTTCTGACTTTGGTTTCCACAAGATAACTTCAAATTTTGGGGGGGATTTTAACTAAATTAGGTATGTGGCTTTTTATTAATGAGACCTTGAAGTATTTGATTTCCATCATTCCATGAGCTCATTTACTGGAGTTGTGGCCCCTGATTGCCTGCCCATCATCATGACTATGGTTTCCACAGCATAACTTTACAAAGCTTTGTTGGATCTCAACCAAATTTGGCATGCAACTTTATACTGATGAGTCCTTGAATGAGTTTGACTCCCAGCATTCCACAACATTATTTACAGGAGTTATGTACCCTGATTGACACTTCTCCTTATTTTGGTTTCCATATCATACCTTTCTTAAGCTCAGTTGGATTTTAACCAAATTTAGTATGCTGTTTTATATTGAATGTAACCTTGAGTGCATTTGATTTTCAGCATTCCATAACATCATTTACAGGAGTTATGGACCCTGATTGCCTGTCCTCCTGAATTTGGTTTCTGCTGTATATTGATGAGATCTTGAATACTTGTGACATCCAGCATTCCACAACATCATTTACAGGAGTTCTGACCCCTGACTGCTGATCCTCCTAATTTTGGTTTCCACAGCATAGCTTTAATAAGCTTTGTTTGATATCAACATTTTTCATACTGTTCGATATTGATGAGACCTTGAAAGAATTTAAATTCATGTGTTCCACAATATCGTTTAGAAGAAATATGGTCCCTCCTTGCACATCCTCCTAACTTTGCTTTTTGCTGCATAACTTTACTAAGGAATGTTGGATTTCATTCACCATTATATTGACGAGACTTTTAATGATTTGGACTTTCAGCACTCCATGTCAGCATTTTGACGAGTTATGATTCCCAACAGGGTTGAAAATTCACCAACTCGAAATGGCGAGTGAAAATTTCTGGCAGTCTAATGAATTTCCAATCACTCACCTAATCAGGTGAGTGCTAATTCAGGGCTGACCCATGTTTCTCTCAATGAAATGGATGTACTGTTGAGAATATTGCAAATTTTGTTTTTTAAAAGTCTACATTCTACCATAAATGTGTTTTCTATTTGTTTTGATCAAGATAATACAAGCACTTGCTCTCAATCTTCAATACTAATAAACTCTTACCGGTAAGAGAGCAGACTGGTCTCAATTTGTAATTACTTACAACTGATGTCAGAAGGGTAACATAATAAGTTCTGGAAAAAAACTTTCACACGATTAGGTTTAGTTCATTAACATCGTCAACTTTTATATTTCTATAATGACTGGTTGAGTAAGAATTTATTCTGGGAGAGTTCAAATTTTTAGTTCTTGCCTGAATAGGGAGTGGAATTTTAGAGATTTTTCAACCCCTGCGCTAAGTGCTCATCTTCTCCAAACATTTGTTTTCCAACAGAAGTTCATGTGTTTAAGCCCCAGTCTAGCAAATTGTAGAGAAGGGGGCTCTTTGCAATGTACCATTTGCTAATAGCTCTAGTGTTAATTTTCTAAGCAGACAATTGGACGTAAATGGGTTTGACATAATCATATTATTGGTATAGTAAGCTGATCGGGAAAGGTGTATCATCTCAAGTGTGTATATGATATCAGAGGATCTCACATGATATGGAGCATCGAGTGTGATCAGCCAATGTCACATACTCATGAGAGTTGATACAGCTTCACAGTCACTATACTGATTATACTTTTATTATATACATTTAAAAAATAAACATTTATTTCAAATTAATTACTGGAACTACTTTTTACAGCATAAAGAGGCCAGTAAAAGGTGATGAAGTGCTGCATACAGATATTCTTTCCTATTTTTGGATATACAAGATGTATATTTTCATGAATGTGTTTATGAAGGATTTACTCTGTCACTGACAGTAATATGAATCCTCTTTCAGTTTGGAGAATTTTATTGATATACATGGTTGACTGTCATGTTCCAATTCATCATTTCTGTGCATCAAGGCTTCATTGATTTAAATATTCAGACTGGATTTAGACGATGTGGAACTTAAAGATGATCAGTGATCTCCATGTGACAGTGCATTGTTGAGTATCCTATTAAACATTGCTGAAAAGACTGCTGGACATTCGCTGCTGTATAAATTTTTAAACAAGCCGTAATTATCTGAATAATACGCTCATTTTCATTCTCTTTAACTAATGTTAATTTACTCAAGAATTTGATGGGGTGACATCATTTATCTGACATTAAAAAGTGGCTCCTGTTTTTCAGACCGTGTTGATATGGGATTGGAAATTGCTAACAGGTGACACAAATGTCTATATAAAATTTTTTGAAAATTATTAGTTGGAGCTAAGCATCATTTATAGTTATGTAATATAAAAATGAAATATCAATATATTCAAATACTTGTATGTAAACCTAAAGTCTTAAAAAATAAATAAAGATCTTCTACAAATGGTTTTAAGGAAACTGTACAGACACTGCATGATCTGCTGGGGCATTATGTGAAGGCAGATTTAGGTCTGTAATGTTTACAGTTGGGCACAAGTTACAGATGGGTCGATATTGTAACAGATGGGTCAGTATTGTAACAGATGGATCAATATTGCTACATATTAGTTCATGCCTGTCCATTATGCATGTTTTCCATTGTTTTGCAGCCCTGAACTACTTTCACAATACTGTCTCAGGCCATTGTTTTTGATAAAGTTTCTATGAATAAAGCAAGCACCTATCTCTAATTTGTTGAAGTGTAAAATGCTGTATACAGTTCAGTATGTTTATATATCTGTATGAATTAAAATTGAGTCATTTTTGTTCCAGGTTGTAGCAGTTATTGAACAACTAAAGAATCAAACATCTTGAGATATGGCAGCGGCAAATGAAAATCCTCAATATGAATATGACTTCTGCATTTTCTACCAAGAGGAGGAAGAAGAAGATAGGAATGTTGCCCGAGCTATTCTTGACATCCTTGAAAGTACTAAGAATAGGCATATAATAGGCTACATAGAGGAAAGAGATGCCATGCCAGGATTGACTCATATCAGTAATATTGATCATGCTATCACTAATAGCAGATTGATAATTGTGATTCTGTCTGAGGCAGCCCTAAACAGTAACTGGTTCGAGTTAAAATTACATGCCAGTCTAAGTCATCGACTTGATAGCAATTTACGTAACACTGTCATACCCATCTATACAGGACAATTTCAGAATGTGCCACCATCATTGAGTACAATAAATGGCATAGAGTATGATGCTGACCGTCGGTCAAGATTTTGGAGAAAGCTGCAACAATTGTTTTGAAAATATGCATTCTTTAATTAATTTGACTTCATTTATTTTTTAATCATAGTTTTGACATTGTTTCATAGGACAAAAAAATGGAACTGTTCCTTATTAGTATTTTCAACTCATTAAGTTAAAACATCGGTTGGATTATTGATTTCCATAATTTCACCATTTTTGGTAGGGTACTAATTTTTGTGGTTGCTACAAACCATAAATTTAAAGACTCAATGAATAAAATAAAATTCTGAGGAAACAGTACCGTATATACTCGCATATAAGTCTGGTCCAAATGCAAACAACATAGACCCTGATCTGCCATCACATAATGCATCGGCAGATCAGGGTCTATGTTGTTTGTTCTACTATTAGTCCTTACAAACTGCATAGACCCAGATCTGCCGATGCATTGTGCGACGGCAGATCTGGGTCTCTACAGTTGGCATTGGATTATACACGAGCATATAGGGTAAGAACTCCCCAATCAACAAATTTAAATACAGACAGAAATGTCATTTTGTTTTGCAAAATGACGCAAATTGATATCCACAAAAATAAATGAATTTAGTGAACAGTATTCATTCATTAAATATTGGAGATTTAGATATGACATTTTTGTTTCTTTTATCACCTTCAAATCTTTAAAAAGATCATGGCTCAATATTTAACATTTTAATCACACTTTCCTTTCTTCTCCATAACTTTAAAACCATTTGAGATTAAGGGATGAAACTTAGAATACTCGAAATCACCACCAGAATGTGTGTCACATACCACATTGGGGTCCTGTCTTCAAGGTCAAGGTCACAGCTGAATATTTTCCATTTTCCATCACACTTTCCCTTCTGCTCAGTAACTTTACAACCCTTTGAGACTGAGGGATGAAACTTTGTATACTCGTACATCATCACTAGAATGTATCATGTACCATATCTTCAAGGTCAAAGTCATAGCTCAGTATTTTCAGTTTTCCATTACGCTTTCTCTTCTACTCTATAACTAAAGCTGTTTGAGAATAAGGGATGAAACTTGGTGTACTTCAGCACCATTACAAGAAGGTGCATTGCACACCACATTGGGGGTCCTATCTTCAAAGGCAAGGTCACTGTTCAATATTTTCAGTTTTCTATTACCCTTTCCCTTCTGTTCTAGAATTGTAAAGCTGTTTGAGATTGTGGGACGAAACTTGGTATACTTGTACATCATCACTAGATGATATGTTGTGTACAACATTAAGGGTCCTATCTTCATGGTCATCATGACAGCTCGATATTTAACTTTTCATCACACTTTCCTTTCTACTCCATAACTTTTAAACCATTTGAGATTAAGGGATGAAACCTGATATAGTTTTACATAATCACTAGACTGTGTGTCATATACCACATTGGGGGTACTAACTTCAAGGTCAAGGATGCATATCAACATTTTACATTTTCCATCAAACTTTAACTTCTGCTCTATAACTCGAAAACCCTTGGAGATTATGGGATAAAACCTGGTATGCTTGAACATCATAACAAGAAGGTATATCACATACCACATTGGGGGTCATATCTTCAAGGTCAAGATCACAGATCCATATTTTAAGTTTTCAGTCTTACTTTTCCTTCCACTCTAAGCCTATTGAGATTAAGGGATAACCTCACAGTGGTAGGCAGGGGACAAAAATTCACTGAATTTGCTTGTAATTTCTCCTTTAATTACTGTATAGCAATTTGTTACATGTAAAAAAAAAAATGAAAAATACATACTATATGGGCTAGTCTGATAAATCAGGCCTCAAACCTGTACTGGTATTTCTCATGGCTCCTGAGTTACAGTTGGATGAAGGTACCTTTCGGCAATATGTAAAAATATTTCCTGATAAAATTCTCTGTTTGACAACTTGTAAATCCATGTGGAATAACACAAATCTACCTCCTTTCACCTTTTCAAATTTCAGCGCTACATCCAGCTGTTCCATCTGATCCACTAATCAATAAGTTACAACTTGTATTCATTCGCTCAGTTTGAAAGTTTCAGTTGCTTTGGTCATGTGACTCGACTTGACAAATATTATCCGCCTTTATTCTATTTTTGTCTGATCATACATTAAATGAACTGAGTGAGAAATCCACTATAACAGATCATTTTGAAATATTTTTACCTGGTATGTGTAGATGCTTTCTTCCTAAGTGCATGTGACAGTCAAATGACAAATCCACAGATGCATGAGACCAATGCAACCGAAACGTTAAAATGAGCGAATGAGCGAAAGTCACGTGTGCACAGGTGTACATACGAATGTGCACAGGTGTACATGTGATTGTGCTCAGGTATACAAATGAATGTGCACAGGTATACAAATGAATGTGCTCAGGTATACAAATGAATGTGCACAGGTGTACATGCGAATGTGCTCAGGTATACAAATGAATGTGCTCAGGTATACAAATGAATGTGCTCAGGTATACAAATGAATGTGCACAGGTATACAAATGAATGTGCTCAGGTATACAAATGAATGCAGGGAGTATGTCTGAAGTAAAAAGTAAAAGCTTTGACTTTATTGAAACCTTTGGAGCATACTGTCAACAGCATAGGGCTTCTCTCTCCCTGCTAGAGGGATTTTATTTGACATTAGCATGACATAAATTTAAGTATCATTGTTCCAGTTCAACATTCTCAAGACTCAATATGGGAATTCCAATTATAGACATTTGTACACCTGCATGGTTATAAGGAATTAGAATCCACCAAGATAAAAAAAAATGAAACCCAATGATTTGCATGTAATAATAATAACAATAATAATAATAACAAGAATAAGGTTGGTACTTTAGAAAAGTACCAATAGAGGATGCAAGAGTAATGGCATGTAACAAAGTTGTAACTGAGGTTACACAGTGATGAAATAAAGCTGAATGGAAGAACTTAACATATGTACACAAGCATAAATAACAATAGGAGATGAAATATAAGTATGTCTATTAAGTATGAAAAATATAACTGGAGAGTAGAGCACATTGGTTCTGACATCAGATTTAACAATTTTAGCATATTTCAATACTAAAAGAGTTAAGGTCATTAAATGTTTAGAAGTCGTGGTTCATCAATTAAATATAATGGACCCATATGTTCACACTGTTCTTTCATAAATCAAAATATTTCAGTAGCAGTAATACCAAAGAAA
Source organism: Margaritifera margaritifera (assembly GCA_029931535.1). Lineage (NCBI taxonomy): Eukaryota > Metazoa > Mollusca > Bivalvia > Unionida > Margaritiferidae > Margaritifera > Margaritifera margaritifera. The sequence goes on from JAQPZY010001570.1 coordinate 517,889, forward strand.
CACTTGAGATGCGTTATAATACTAACTTTGCAAATATCTCATGTTATATTTGATAACTTGTAAAAAGAAATATGTTAGATAAACCCATCATCAAGTATGTAAACGCATGAACAAACATTGATTTGAGATGAATAACTTTATTGATCAATCATTTTAATCTTGTGTCTCCACACTTTAATGAAGGCTTCCATAATTTAAAAGATTTTTCATTTAAGGTAATTGATATTGGTAATTCGGAAATGGAACTGCTGCTAAAAGAAACATATTGGATTAACTGTCTGGATACTATCTATCCAATTGGTTAAATTCTAAGATAATATATGAACTTGATTGATAAATGTATTGTATTTGGTCACTTCTATTGTTAATGGTGTGGTGGGTCAGAAACATATTCTCAATAACTGGTTTTTTTTGGGCTGAACTCGCTTTAAAATATTTTGCCTACAATATTTATGGGTATTTCTGATTCTCAACATTAACCTATACAATGCAGCTGAGTTTTTTTTTTGGTTTTGTTTTGTTTTTTTCATCAAATTTTATTGTCATATTTACATCATAAAAGATACAAAAATGTATCCACAATAATATGTACATGATATATATATATATATATATATATATATATATATATATATATATATATATATATTAAAAACCAAAACACCGCTTTTTTTGTTATGTCAGAAATGTGCTCAAAATCTGGTTTAGTTGGGCTGAGCACTTTAAAAGTATTTTGCTTACAAGGATTTTGGTCATATCTATTTCTCAGAGGCAACTTTCTTTATACATACAGCTGCCTGGTCCTTTCTTTTTCCCTACTGCTGTGTATCTATATATAAAATGAACATTGCCTAACCAATAACAATGGAACTGAAGTTTTATAATCTTATTTATTATTTGTAGAACTGTACTGTGAATAGCACATTTTACATCCAACCCATGTTTAATGATCCTCTATGTAGGTAACAAATTTTTCAAAGCGACATTGATCGTTGCCCATTTGACCCCAAAATGACTAGGCTTCTTCCTTACCCAAAGTTCATGCCATCCACAAAGTTGGGACCAGGTCTGTGATGTAGAACAAATGTTATTGCACAGAAACCATTTTTCTTATGTCAGTCAGTGACATTGACCTTTCACCTGTTCACTGTAAAATCAATATCCTTCATCACTACTCTAAGTACAAGCCATCAACTAAGTTTTTTTGATGTATGTCTTTCAGTCACAGTAATCTTGACCTTTGACCTTTTGACTTCAAGATCAATAGTGTCCTTCCTTACACCAAGTGCAAGACATCCACAAAGTTTGGTACCCATATATGATGGAGAACAAAAGTTATTGTGTGGAAACCATTTTACTTCTTTCAGAGTGATGTTGACCTTTGACTTTTTGAGTCTAAAATTGATTGCATTTTTCCATGCCCCAAGTGCAAGCCATCCACAAAGTTTGGTAACTGTAGATAGTGGAACACTTAAGTTATTATGTGGAAACCAAATTGTGACCTTGCCCTTTGATTTTTGGACCCTGCAAATGATAGGATTCTTCCTTACCCCAAGTGCAAGTCATACACAAAGTTTGGTAAATGTGGATGGTGGACAACTAAGTTATTATGCATAAACCAAACTGTAGCAGGCATGTTTGGCTGGATGGACATAAAAATGCTTCTCGGAAAATGTAACTGAATATTGCAGGGTGTTCCCCTCATGTTTAATCTATAAATTTAATCAAACTGGAAACAAGTGAATGTCAGGAATTTATGTCCCCCACTGTTCACTGGAAGTAGGGAAGTGGAGTTTTGTAAAGGAAACGGTTATGTAATGATGGTGATACAGTACAGTAAATGAGTTACAGTAAATTTGTAAAGGAAGACGGTACTGATCATGTAGAATACTGACAATCAAATCTAGGTGATGTCTCATCAATGTAAGCTACAGAGATTTTTTAAAATAAAAACATGATTAAGTGAGTTATTTTTCTGAAACAAAAGTGTGGTGGGGGAGGGGGGGGGTCCAACATTCAGCATCCATCAAATGATGCTTGGGGGAGGGGGTCTAACATTCAGCAGCCATCAAATGATGCTCAAGTCCACTAAGTGATAACACAAAAAGCTTATAATCAAGTTCTGATCAATTTAGAGCTGCATATAAAAGTTTACTGAAATCCAATAATAATGAAGGAAGTAACTGCACAGAAACAAAAGTGGGTGGGTCCAACCAGGGGGTCATAATTCCACTCAATGATAATGCAGACAATGCTGAAAAATTTTGGCAAAGGTGTCACCAGCGCCTAAATTTGTTTGGAATTCAACAAGGAAGTTGTTATGCTGACCTGAAAGTGGGCGGGTCTGACAATCAGAGGCCATAACTCTGCTAAATGAAGACATAAATGCTGACAATTAAACTCGTCAAACAGTCTTATCAATATCAAGCTGCATACCAAATCCGATTGAAATCCAATAATACCTTATATACTTGCATATAAGATGATACCAACTGCAAACTGCATAGACCCAGATCTGCCGTCGCATAATGCGCCAACAGATCTGGATCTATGCAGTTTGTAAGGAGTAATCAGTAGAACAAACAACACAGACCCTGATCTGCGGGCGTATTATGCGACGGCAGATCAGGGTCTATATTTTTTGCATTTGGATACGGATTATATGCAAGTATAAATGGTACATGTAATTAGGAGAGTTCCAGTGCAAAAATGAAAGTAAATAGGTCATACAACCAGGACCAAAATTTTTCCACTAAATAATATAGAATGCTGATAACTGAACTTGCTAAGGTCAGTTATACAAAAGAGGAGTTGTGTAGAAATGAAAGTGGGTGGGTTTCACAATCGGGGAATATAAACCCACTAAATGATGATGTACAACACTGAAAAAAATTCAAACTCAGCCAAGACCTCATCAATATCATGCTGCCATTAAAATTGGATTGATATCCAATAATAATTGAGGGAGTTAATTATGCTGAAATGAAAGTGGGTGCATCTGACAATCAGGCGATACAGTATGACTTCATTAAGTGATGAATCTTTTGTAGACCATGACAATCAAATTCTGTCAAGGTCTCATCAATATCAAACCATATAAAATTAAAAAGGTAGTAATTGTGCCAAAATGACATTAGGCGGGTCTGACAATCAGGGTCTATAATGCTGCTAAATGATGAAATAGAACTTGGACAAACTTATCCAAGAACTTGTCAATATCAAACTTTCATTCTGAATTGATTGAAATGCAATGATAATTAAGGGATTTGGTGTAAATTCCCCTTAATGATGATGCAGATTGCTAACAATCAAACTTGGGTCTCATCAAGATCAAGCTGCATAGCAAATGTAGGTGAAATGCAAATCTAATGGAGTTCTTTGCAGAAGCATAAAAAAGCAGGTTGGTCTATCACGGGCCATAACTCCACTAAATGATGATGTAGGTGGGTTTATCAGGGGCTATAACTTCACTAAGTGATGATGTAGGTGGGTTTATCAGGAGCTATAACTCCACTAAATGATGATGTAGGTGGGTCTATCAGGGGCTATAACTCCACTAAATGATGAGGTAGAACACTGAAAATTTAAATCGGCCAAGGTCGTATCAATATCAAGCTACATACTCAACTGGACGGCAGTGTAAATGTAATTAAGGGAGTTATTATCCAGAAATGAAAGTGTGATGGACAGATAGTGGACATAAGGATGTAAAGATGGATGCATGGATGAAGAGAAGGAAGTACAGACCCAATTTAATAAGAAACAAGAGCCTCTTGAAGGGACTGAAGCTCTGCTGACTAAAATGAATTTCCAGGAATCCAAAAGAAGACATTAATTTTTTGTAACTGCTGAGTACTGAAATGATCTCTCATACTCTCAAGAAACTCCAGTATACCAAATTTGGTAACACAAATATTTTATTATATGTCAGAGTTAACATCTTCACAAGATACCTGTAAGTGCTGGAATGAAATTCTTCATAATGGACATTGACCTTGAACCTGATATCATAGATAGAAACTTATTCAACTTAGCTCGGACAATGTCAGGATATACCATGTGCAAAGTTTGGTTAAATCTATAATTGGTATGTGTTAGAAAAAAAACCCCCGTTATTTAAATGGCATCATTCAAGGTATTTATTGGTTATATCCTCAAACTGGATTTGACAAAAATCCATTCATACCTCTTTGTGTTGTCATGCTTACAACTATAAACCAGAATCAAGATCTTTGACCTTAAAATCAATGTCAGAGTGCTGCCTATCAACTTGTTCATTGGAATGTAACTAAATATAAAGTCTGGTCAAAATCCACTTGTGTATGTACAAGTCACTGTCTTCATAAGCTCAATGAAGTACAAAATGTAAGCAATGACCTTTGACTTGACTCCAAGGTCAATTAGTTTTGGTTTTCAAAACTCGTTAACAAAAATGCAGATATGTTGGTGGTCAGATCTGCACCATTTTCATTCAGAACCATTTAAATATTGCAAGAAGTGTTTAAATGAAAAACCACATGCCAATGCCATCATTCATGCAAGAGGTGCAGTCATAACAAGATTTTAAAGATGGTCACTTTGATGCCATGTTTGGGGTAAGATGAACACCAGTCGGAACCAACTACATATTGTTATAATGGTGTTTGAGTGAAAACACCATGTTGATAACACCATCTGTTCAGGAGAAGTAGCCATATAAATATTTTCAGGATGGCCATTAAGGCATCCATTTTGGAGGTTAGATCAGCATAAGTTTAATATAAGAATGTTAACTATATATTGCAAGAAAGAAGTTTTTTTTTTAAATGTTGGTATGGCCATCAGTTGAGGAGAAGTAGCTGTTTTGAGATTTTTTTAATTTGGGGATGTCATATTGGCACCATTTTTATTTAGGACCAATAACATATAGTGTGAAGTGTTTTAGTTAAAACCCCACGTCAATAGGACCATCCCTTCAAGAGGTAACAAGATTTGCTCTTAGTGGCCATACTGAATGTCCAAGGGGCACCATTTTCATTTAGGACCAATTAGACATTATAAGAAGTATTTTAGTGAAAACCCCAAGTCAATATGACCATCCATTAGGGATAAGTATCAATAACATGATTTTTCAAGATGGCCACCATGGTGGGTATACTGGATGTCAAATCTGCACCATTTTAATTTAGAATCAACTAGACTTTGGGATCAATGTGTCCATAAAGTTTCACTGCAATCCTCCAAGTTGTTTAGCAAGAGTAGCTGTAACAAACCTGTGTTAATGGATGGATGGACAACAGACCATCCTATAAGCTCTTCTAGTCTATGACCAGTAGAGCTAAAAATATTTTTCAACAGTGATATACAACTTCAAAATCTAAAAACATCCGTTACTGACACCAATAAAATTAAATAAATGCACAGATTTTGTATTCATTAAAGCATTTAGAGGAAAATTAAGTTTGTGATTAAAGCTAGGCTACAACTGAATGTCATTTATTTATATCAACCAATTATAGTACATACATAATTTGGGATGTCCACATGTACAGAATTAAAGTTAAATTTAAGTGGATTTTTTTTTCCTTTGCTTTGTTGTCACAGGCATATTGTGTAGACTGTTAAATTAAAGTGGTACTTAAATTTTTTTTTCTTCTTAATTTTAGATATTTTTTTTTACTTGTATGCAATGGTATTATATGGACTGTTGAATTTACAATTATGATTATTCTTGCGACCTTATAACCTGGTATATTATGAATCAGAACATAAATTAAAGATATTCTTTTAAAGTGTATTAAGAACATTATTTTCAATTACATTAAAACATGTAGATATTTTGAAGACACTGTGATTATATTACACTTATTAAATGTTATGGAAAAGTTATACATGCAGTATATGAAGATTATTTTGTATTGCTTGTAATAATCCTTATCTTCATCAGACCCCATATTCTTAAGCTAAAAGTCCCAAAATCAGATTGTATGATGCTTGCGTTTATTTAGGTCAATGACATTTGACAGTCATGGAGAGGAATTCATGCAACAAAAAAAGTTTTATAACTCTAACTTAACTCCATATAAAATTACAGATTGCCAGTGCTTTGGGATTTTGAGCTTGGGTTTGAATTTCATGGTCAAAAAGGGGGCCAGGTCAAAATCTTAACATATGATTCAGTTTTTGTAATGCTGCCATAAGCTTCGCTTTCACAGGCAATTTACTTTCAGTCAAATCACACCATTTGACAACATACTTGTCACACCCTTTGTGTACCAAAATATATTTAATTACGGAAGAGTGTACCTAGCCAATTTATTGCTTAAGTAAATCCCAGATTGCAGCTATTTAACAACTTCAAATACTGAAATGACTTCCACAATATCTTTTATTTTCAAAACACATACATATGTGTTCATAGAACACCAATACCCAACCACAGTGCTTGAAAACTGACCTAAACACAAAATTTAACCAGAGAGAAAGATGGATGAATATTGATAACACTCTGTGCCCCACAACTGTCATGGTAGGGGCATGAACAAAATAAAAATGTATAGTAATTTTGGATGATAACAATGTCTATGTGTATCTGCCATTTTTAATCATTTTTTAATAAAAAAGAATGTATTGGCTGTAGCAGTAGTAATGCTGCAGATGGGCTGTGCCATTTGGATATCCTCAAACTATGGCCAGTGACCTAATGACCCCCATGTTATAGGTCTATTCTAGCCCTAAGCTTTGCTTGTCATCTTTTCTAATGGACATCATCAAATGATAGCAACATTTCACAAACAAAAATCTCAAAAATTTATTAATTTGACAAAAGTCACAAGATATTTCACAACAGTTCACAAACAAGTGCCCCCAGTGTCTGAAAATGCATCTTACCCATGCTGTAATTTCAATCAAGTGGCAAGTAATGAGATGTATTTATGCAGCTACAGATATAAAAACAAAGTGCAACCACTGAAAACCAGAAAATTCCTGCACTGCTTAGTTTTTGGTCCAAAGAAAATGAATTGAATTCTGTCACCCCTATATAATGAAAATTAATTGATTCCTAAAGATTTTTTTGATAAATTTCCAGTAATGGAATTTTCAAGTTTCTGGGAAATACAAGTATTTTCCTTGCATGTACATCCTGTAACTCAGGTTGCAGAAAAAAGTACAGATTGGCTGCTTCCAGCAAATATGCTGTACCCCTTCATTTCTATTTGAAAAACATATCAGCGTATCTGGCAAAAATTACAGTATTTATTTGAAATCGGTTTATACAGTTCTAACAGGGGCTTGGATAGTGCAGCAGTCATGCACCTGCTTTGCACCTTTGCAGTCCCATTTTGATCCATTTTCCAATGTGCAGGGGAATATGTGGTCACACATCCCAAGTAAGAGGTTTTCTCTAAGTTTTCTGGTTTAACCCACCTCCAAGACCATATTATTACAATATTTGAACTGTTAAGAACGTGTTGTATAAGTTGGCTGAAATAGTTGTGTATTAAGAAAACAAACTTTATTAGTTCCAACTAATTAAATTAAGTATTCTGTGCATAGGTCATGGAGATGAAGGATATTGAAGAAGGAAGAGAAAATTACAGGCATGGATGGTTTAACACTAAATCTTGCACATGCATTCTCACTCTTGAAATCAAATTTGGGACTGCTGAGACGTGAAACCTGTAAACAGCATATATACAGTAAACCTGTCTAAACTCACCTACACTCAAACCAAGAAAATAAGATTGGTTTAGAATGTATCCATGTATGGGGTTTAACAGCACAGCAGCAGAATTCTGGCTATATAGTGCGGAGAAAGTTTAGGCATAAAAAAATTACACAATATTTTAAATTCAGTCTGATGAAGCAATAAAGCAAAACCAGTCACCGATTTTATGTGTTGGTTTTGTTTATTTTTGAAATAATTAGGCATAAAAAAGGCATACAAAACAAAGATAAAGGCAAGAGAAAAAGTAAATTCTTAAAATTCTAAGGCAAATTTTGGATATAAACATAACTATTTAAAAAAAGTTCAAAACCCTAGGATGCTTCTGGCCTATTCTACATCCCTGAAGAAAAGATGAGTTTAGACTGTGGCTAGATTGGTTTAGACTGTGGCTAGATTGGTTTAGACTGTGGCTAGATTGGTTTAGACTGTGGCTAGATTGGTTTAGACTGTGGCTAGATTGGTTAAGACTGTGGCTAGATCGGTTTAGACTGTGACTAGATTGGTTTAGACTGTGGCTAGATTGGTTTAGACTGTGACTAGATTGGTTTAAACTGTGGCTAGATCAGTTTAGACTGTGGCTAGATTGGTTTAGACTGTGGCTAGATTGGTTAAGACTGTGGCTAGATCGGTTTAGACTGTGACTAGATTGGTTTAGACTGTGGCTAGATTGGTTTAGACTGTGGCTAGATTGGTTTAGACTGTGGCTAGATTTAGACAGTGAATTAGATTAGTCAGGTAGGAACCACTAACTGGAAGTTGAAAATATGTGTTCGGCATGAATAATGGGGATTACAATACAGCCAGTCAACCTATCTGAAATACAGCAATTGGTTTTAATATTTCACTATTTTACTTTTTCTATAATTTCCTATGTAGCACAATGATGGTAATGTCATTGTTGCTAAACATTTCAGCACTGTAACAGCAGGCCTGTCAGTAAAATGTTACCTTTCAGAAAATAAAACTCACTTGCACGTAAATCAAGCTCACCATTAAGTACCCACAGAGCAACACACATTTATCCCTGGATTAAATGAGCCCACCATTAAGTGTCCACAGAGCAACACACATTTATCCCTGGATTAAATGAGCTCACCATAAAGTGTCCATAGAGCAACACACATTTATCCCTGGATTAAATGAGCCCACCATTAAGTACCCACAGAGCAACGCACATTTATCCCTGGATTAAATGAGCTCACCATTAAGTACCCACAGAGCAACACACATTTATCCCTGGATTAAATGAGCCCACCATTAAGTACCCACAGAGCAACACACATTTATCCCTGGATTAAATGAGCCCACCATTAAGTACCCACAAAGCAACATACATTTATCCCTGGATTAAATGAGCCCACCATTAAGTACCCACATAGCAACATACATTTTTCCCTGGATTAAATGAGCCCACCATTAAGTACCCACAGAGCAACACACATTTATCCCTGGATTAAATGAGCCCACCATTAAGTACCCACAGAACAACATACATTTATCCCTGGATTAAATGAGCCCACCATTAAGTACCCACAGAGCAACATACATTTATCCCCGGATTAAATGAGCCCACCATTAAGTGCCTTGTTGAGCAACATGTGTTTACCACTGGACTGACTGACCTACAGAACTTTACTTCCAAACAGCAGCTTGTGTGCATTTTCATGCAGTAAAAGAGTCACGGAGGGTAGATTGGTTGCAGACATTAATTAAATGTTTTATTGCTGACTAACAAAGGATGGATTTCATGGGGAATTTTCAGTTTTTTTACTTTTCTGACCATAATTTCGGTGAGGTATTTAGTTTAACAGGGATCAAATTAGTCAGGGTTTTGATAATTAACATTAAGAGGGCCTCAGTCGGCACTATAGAAATGGGTTGATTTAGACAGGATGACACAGCTTTGTGCTAACACAGGCAAGACAGGAGTTGTAGCATATCGGAGTACAAACTATTGTTATATAGTAATATTGTATCAAAGCTTCATTTTAATGTGGCAACTGATGTATTAGCTATGTGATTTTCACATTTTAATGTGGCAACTGATGTATTAGCTATGTGACTTTCAAATTTTAATGTACCAACTGACGTATTAGCTATGTGACTTTCACATTTTAATGTGGCAAATGATGTAGAAGCTATATGACTTTCACATTTTAATGTGGCAACTGATGTAGAAGCTATGTGACTTTTGCATTTTAATGTGCAACTGATGTATTAGCTATGTGACTTTCACATTTTAATGTGGCAACTGATGTATTAGCTATGTGACTTTCACATTTTAATGTGGCAAATGATGTAGAAGCTATATGACTTTCACATTTTATTGTGGCAACTGATGTAGAAGCTATGTGACTTTCGCATTTTAATGTGGCAACTGATGTATTAGCTATGTGACTTTCACATTTTAATGTGGCAACTGATGTATTAGCTATGTGACTTTCACATTTTAATGTGGCAACTGATGTATTAGCTATGTGACTTTCACATTTTAATGTACCAACTGATGTAGAAGCTATATGACTTTCACATTAAAATGTGGCAACTGATGTATTAGCTATGTGACTTTCACATTTAAATGTGGCAACTGATGTATTAGCTATGTGACTTTCAAATTTTAATGTACCAACTGATGTAGAAGCTATGTGACTTTCACATTTTAATGTGGCAACTGATGTATTAGCTATGTGACTTTCACATTTTAATGTGGCATCTGATGTATTAGCTATGTGACTTTCACATTTTAATGTACAAACTGATGTAGAAGCTAGGTGACTTTCACATTTTAATGTGGCAACTGATGTAGAAGCTGTGACTTTCACATTTAAATGTGGCAACTGATGTAGAAGCTATATGACTTTCACATTTTAATGTGGCAACTGATGTATTAGCTATATGACTTTCACATTTTAATGTACCAACTGATGTAGAAGCTAGGTGACTTTCACATTTTAATGTGGCATCTGATGTAGAAGCTATGTGACTTTCACATTTTAATGTAGCAACTGATGTATTAGCTATGTGACTTTCACATTTTATTGTGGCAACTGATGTATTAGCTATGTGATTTTCACATTTTAATGTACCAACTGATGTATTAGCTATGTGACTTTCACATTTTAATGTGGCAACTGATGTATTAGCTATGTGACTTTCACACTTTATTGTGGCAACTGATGTAGAAGCTATGTGACTTTCACATTTTAATGTGGCAACTGATGTATTAGCTATGTGACTTTCACATTTTAATGTGGCATCTGATGTAAAAGCTATGTGACTTTCACATTTTAATGTGGCAACTGATGTATTAGCAATGTGACTTTCACATTTTAATGTACCAACTGATGTAGAAGCTGTGACTTTCACATTTTAATGTACCAACTGATGTAGAAGCTATGTGACTTTCACATTTTAATGTGGCAACTGATGTAGAAGCTAGGTGACTTTCACATTTTAATGTGGCAACTGATGTAGAAGCTATATGACTTTCACATTTTAATGTACCAACTGATGTAGAAGCTATATGACTTTCACATTTAAATGTGGCAACTGATGTATTAGCTATATGACTTTCACATTTTAATGTGGCAACTGATGTAGAAGCTGTGACTTTCACATTTAAATGTGGCAACTGATGTAGAAGCTATATGACTTTCACATTTTAATGTGGCAACTGATGTATTAGCTATATGACTTTCACATTTTAATATGGCAACTGATGTAGAAGCTGTGACTTTCACATTTTAATGTACCAATTGATGTAGAAGCTATATGACTTTCACATTTAAATGTGGCATCTGATGTAGAAGCTATGTGACTTTCACATTTAAATGTGGCAACTGATGTAGAAGCTATGTGACTTTCACATTTAAATGTAGCAACTGATGTAGAAGCTATGTGACTTTCACATTTAAATGTGGCAACTGATGTATTAGCTATGTGACTTTCACATTTAAATGTGGCAACTGATGTAGAAGCTATATGACTTTCACATTTTAATGTGGCAACTGATGTATTAGCTATATGACTTTCACATTTTAATGTGGCAACTGATGTAGAAGCTGTGACTTTCACATTTTAATGTACCAACTGATGTAGAAGCTATATGACTTTCACATTTAAATGTGGTATCTGATGTAGAAGCCATGTGACTTTCACATTTAAATGTGGCAACTGATGTCGAAGCTAGGTGACTTTCACAAACTTTAACAAAGAGTAATAATACTGCTGCTTCTGAGAATACCATTGGAAAAGTAATTATATCAACTGTCTCACCATTCACAGGCAAAACACAAAAAAATCCTTGTTAAAATGAATGATCCAATCTTTGAAAAAAATGTACTGTCATTTTTTTGTTCAATTGCAATTCTGGTATTGTAGAAACTGCCTTAATTAAAACAGCCACCATAAAGTTTTCAAATTATAATTTGTATGTTTATGCAGAAAAAGTAATTTTTTATAACTTCCTACTTTCTCAAAAAAATAAAAAAACTCTCTCTCTTTATCTTCAGTATCTATTTTGTACTAGAAAATACCAAAAGAACTGTCCCCAATTTGTTGAACATGAAGAAAATTACGACCAAAACTGGTAAATGAAACTTTCATGCATCGCTCATTTTATAGTTGAAAATGGCAGTTAGTGCTTGGAAATTTAGAATCAACATCATGAAATTCACAAGTTTTAATAAGAAATCACATATTTTTTTAGATTTTCTTGGACATAATATTTTTTCAATACACTGTAAATAACAAATATACAGCGAAATAGTGATCAATGAAAAATACTGGTGTATGCCAACAGGTGACAACACTGTAAGAAATAAACACCAATTAAAGATATCATGTTATGTGAAATTCTTGATTTAATATTTTAATTATGATTTAATGTAATCAGTATACACATGGTATGTTCTCTTCTATTCTAACACAAAAAGCATCAATTAACCATCACATCAATACCCGCAAGCACTTCTGTGAGAACCAAAGTAAGTGTTTCTACAACATGGGGAAGTGTTTATTGCATTGTAACAATTGATTAAAATAGACCTGCTTTGTTTTATCACATTAAATGTTGTTTACCCTTAAGTGTTTACTAGTAATTATATTGCTTCCATTTTCGTTAAGTTTGAACAACCCATATTTGTATTATTTGTGTGTTTTGCTGTATAAACACTGTTTGTGTTTGATGCAATAAAAGTTTTAATTAGATTTATATTTGCCTTTTTCATAAGCCAGATCTAATACCTGAGTAATATTTCTTAAGTTATCTGCCAGTGCAAAGCCCTTAGCTTGTAAAGGCAGCACTCACTTTATTTTCCCAGTTGACAATCCATTGATCAAGCTGTGAATTTGATACTTGTTCAGTGCCAATTAGAGTCCTACAACTCCCTGTGCGCATCTGACCTTAATCGCTTAGCTTGTGAAGGCAATACCAGCTTTGTTTTCCAGTTGACAATGTTTTGATTGATCCATGAATTTGATACTCGTTCAGTACCAAGTAGAGTCCTATATTCAGTTAACCAAGTTTATCTGAACTCACTGTGATCATGCCACACAATTGACACATGTTCAGTTGCAGCATATCCTTTAATAGATTTCACAAGAATGTATAATCAAAGTCTCACTTACAGAGCACAAGCTCAGTCTCCACATAAGCACCCGCAGATGACAGTCAAGATGAGGATTTGGTGTCAAATGATGTTTACAACGACCATTATAAATTTTTGGGCTTTGTACCAGATGACAATTAAACAATGACATTTATAGGATACTGTGAATCACAAAAGTGTAGACTTTTCTTTTATTTTTTTTTTTTGTAAGATGTGTGGAATTAACATATTACAGGATATTGTGAATCAAATCATTCTGGACTACTATTTGAATACCAGTATGTGACCTATAATAGAATTCAAGGATCTATCATATAAATGGATTTAAAATGTCAAGCATCATGGATTTTATTACACTATGATGAACAAAATGTAAGTTGTCAATTTATTTGTGACATATTCCACTCTACATGTATAATATAAATAATTGTATTTATTTTACACTGGTTTTGTCTTTATTTTCCCTATCTATCTATCTATTTATCTATCCAGTTTGGTTTGTTTATTCTTTTAAAGTGCAACTACGATTCACTGATGAGAAGTCATCCCTTACAAGTTTCAACATTGTTTCTCAAAATTAATTTTGAATGAACAATAACACTAGAATACATCAAATTCAACACAAAACTCAGTGATGTAATACACAATAACACTAGAATGCATCAAATTCAACACAAAACTCGGTGATGTAATACACAATAACACTAGAATGCATCAAATTCAACACAAAACTCAGTGATGTAATACACAATCTGTTCAGCGGTACACATGTGAAGTGTACTGAAACCGCTTGGAATACTGTTTGTAACAATCTTTTCAAGATCGTCTATCTTGAAATTAAAGATAATTTATACAGAAAAACAATAAACTCCATTATAAAAAGCTATTTATTAACAGTTATTCTCAACACGATTATAAAACAAGTATTCAACAATCTAATCTGTCCCCCACCCCACCCCCTTTGTCTCTCTGCTGATCTCCATCCCTTTCTTGATTTTTCAAAGGTCCCTTGGTAACTTGCGCCCTCGCTTATATCACAGTCTATGTTTTTGGACCCCATTGTGCGTGAGTTATCGAGGGAGAGGTGTATCTGTTTCTTTCAATTTTGCTTTTTCTTCATTAAAACTGATGTATAAATACTTTGACACTGTACAGAATAGCACTAAGTACATCACTTTTTGATAGTATGTACAGGTAATCAGTGTATCACAGACAGATATAACACAGGTTACTTCAATGTGTATCCAAAAATTCTCTTGACTATGAACAGTCTAAACAACATAAATATGGCAAGAGCTGTTCCTGGAATATAAACGATAACACGGTATAGGCAATATGACATTCTTTGACACCAACATGGATGCATATAGCAAAATTTGCAGTTCAAGATGATATATTTCATATAAAATCCTTTTTGTTTGTTCCACTGTGATAAATTAATGGTCCCTTTAGTTGCTATCATAACCAAGTGTTTCACTCCAATAACTGAATGGTTCCATCAGCTGCCATGGTAACCACCCGATTTTCTTTCCTGGCTTTCTCTGCAGCAAACACTAGCAGGTGGCTGGCCAGAGTATCGTCTGGACCAGTCAGGATCAGTGAGGGATCCTTGTTCTGAAATGAGATTTTTAACTATAATTCAACATTTCAAATGCATAATTAATGTCCCAGAGCAAATATTCAGAAAAAAAACAAATAATATTGTCTCTTTGTTGACATTATGACATAAAAATAGTTACTAAAATCCTACATTTGGCAGGATTCAAACTAGCTGGTAAAAAGAGTGACTAGAATCGCTTTATGGACAGAGAAGTTGACTTTTTTATGCATATGAGCAGTTTCTATTTCTGATTTAGAGATGAGCTATGAAAAATCTTACTCCTTACCCTATTTCTCTTTGATCCAAGGTCCCTGAAGCATTTTTTACAGACACTGATGCATGAGTGAACACCCCTTAGGGTCCTAGCATAGGGCTCATGTGCTCCCATTGATAAGCATGGTTGATGGACAAACTCACCTGCTAAACCCATTACATAATCATACATGCTGCATGTGTGGCAAGGTGACTTGAAAGACAAAATAGGCTGATACTGACTTTATTTTTTATTCCTAAAGACAACATGTTAAAAAACCATGGAACAGTTGACCATATACAATGTGATCCAGAGGGTATTTCAAATGCTTATTATATTGATTGGAACTAACAATCAGAACAGGTTCTGGAAAAACTATGCACACAAAAAACCATTGGGTGACATAGAATGAAGAAGAATAAAAAGAAAGTAAATAAAGAACTAAGTAAATTAACAAATTATACAAGAAAATATTCCTGAATAATTTTTACATGGTTTATAACTTTCATCTTCACACATTGTATTTACTTCTTTATCGAGATAAATACTATTGCTATGAATCTTTTTATCATAAACATACATTTTTCCAAAAGATTGTAATTCTTGTCAAAAGATTCATTGTTCTATTTATTCAATAATGAAGGACAAAATATCTTTTTTAAATTTTAAAATGAATGAGGCAGAAAATTTCCTTCGCTTTATCACTACGACTATATATATATATATATATATATATATATATATATATATATATATATATATATATGAGAGATCCCAAATGGCTGTATTTGCCAGACTTGACAGACAAATGAGTTCAAATCATCATTTCATAACTCAACATGTTGTACATTGGACCTAAGGTTCCCATAAATGTCCTATGCATTTGGCTTGGTATTTATGTTTTCCCATGCAACTGAATGCAGGTATGTATGTTTATGTGTGTGCCTGTCTCACTTTCTCAGTGAATATGTATGTATGTGCATATATGTGTGTAGGTTTATGTAAACGTGTGTATATATATATATATATGTATATAAATATATAATGTGCACGTGGATGAGTGTGGTTGGGAATGTGGGTATGCATACATAAGTATATATCTTAGTATTTATCGAATGTTTGCAAATTTGATAGACTTGTTTTCCTTTATGTTATAAAAGTGTCACCATCAATGTTTGCAAATTTGATAGACTTGTTTTCCTTTATGTTTTAAAAGTGTCACCATCAATGTTTGCAAATTTGATAGACTTGTTTTCCTTTATGTTATAAAAGTGTCACCATCAATGTTTGTAAATTTGATAGACTTGTTTTCCTTTATGTTATAAAAGTGTCACAATCAATGTTTGTAACAAACTTAAATGTATATATATATATACTTGCTGATGACCAATTGGCTAAATGCAAATAAAGTTCACTATGTTTTCCCATACAACTGTTTGGTATTTATGTTTTCACATGCAACTGTTTGGCATTTATGTTTTCCCTTACAACTGTTTGGTATTTATGTTTTCCCATACAACTGTTTGGTATTTATGTTTTCCCATACAACTGTTTGGTATTTATGTTTTTCCATACAATTGTTTAGCATTTATGTTTTTCCATGTAACTGTTTGGTATTTATGTTTTCCCATACAACTGTTTGGTATTTATGTTTTCCCATACAACTGTTTGGTATTTATGTTTTCCCATACAACTGTTTGGTATTTATGTTTTCCCATACAACTGTTTGGTATTTATGTTTTTCCATACAATTGTTTAGTATTTATGTTTTTCCATGTAACTGTTTGGTATTTATGTTTTCCCATACAACTATTTGGTATTTATGTTTTCCCATGCAACTGTTTGGTATTTATGTTTTCCCATACAACTGTTTGGTATTTATGTTTTCCCATGCAACTGTTTGGTATTTATGTTAGGCAATTGTTGCAAGACTACATACACAAAGCACAAGACAAAGAGGTGTGAAAGCTAATTTCCTGGACTTGTCCCTACAACTAAACAATTGCCCCAGAGTCTGTACTATTAGACATCACATCAATACCACATCATGTGAATTTTAACTATACTGTGTGGTGGTGTCAGCACATATAAGACCTTTAGAAAATATAGTTGTCATTTAGACACTAATTAAAAAGTAGAAAAGATATTACCAACAACAACTAACTGTTATAATCATCCTCAAATACTTGTTTGAGGATCAAATAAAACTTTATTGTTGGACTTGACTATTCACATACCCCTCCAACAGTTAGTACTTCCCTACCAATTTTTAAAATGAAAGGCATTAAGGATATAAAAAATGCACAAAACTTTGTCATTTCATTCATCAATTTATAATTTCTAACCTGATTGTTGCCATGTGGTCTCTAACACAGTGTTACACATTTCAAACCAAACAGGAGTTTCTATACTAACACGGTCATCATATTTGCATCAGCTAATCTGTTTTTTTCAGGCAACAGATGTGATGTAGTTTGCCATCTTCGATAAGCTCCAAATAATTCCGTAAATTTCCATAACTTTGGAAGTTACATCCCTCTGAACACATGTTTATAAGAGTTACACCTTTCTAATTTGTTCAATTTTTAAATAGAAATATTAAAACAAGACATTGGAAATGTTGGAAGCAGACAACACAGTTGTTGCTGAAAATAGACTATGTCAAAGAACTGGAAAAAGACAGTGAGCAGTCTGGTTGTTTACAACAAGATCTTCCATTTTGTTTGAAACGCGAACAAGATGACATGTTAAAGGTCCCCTGCCAACAATCAGGTTAGAAATTATAAATTGTTCAATGAAATGACTAAGTTTTGTGCACTTTTTATATCCTTGTTGTTTTTCGTTTTTAAAATCACATGGGAGGTACAAACTGCCAGAAGTGTAGGCGAATACTACAAGTGTGATGTATTTCTGAGATCTAATCAGGTAATAATTAAGTTTTAAAAACAGATGATAAAATACTGTTGTTGGCTGAAATTCTATAGTATATTTAATAATTATAAAATGTATATCAATGTTTTCTTATTTGTTACAACTTTTTACATTTAGTTTTTAATATTTCTATATTAAGTTTCACATTTATCTGTCTGCCTCATTAATTTTAATGAAACAATGTCTGGCAAGAGCCATTAGAACTTTGGGATCCCTTGTGTATATATATATATATATTACATAGTTCCAGAATGTTTCTTCACTTTTTTAAGAGAATTCATGAGAAAAGGAGCTATTATTTTTTAAGCAAATGATAGATTTCTTCTACATGTTCTGTTTAGCAAACAGATGCTTCTTGTTCCTATAACCTCTGAGCATTTACATATGTACAACCTGTTTACTGCATTAATGGTATGGCTAAATGATTTCACACAGTATGACACAGTAATGAACTGTGATTAAGCAAATGAAACCTGTACTGATTGCTAAAAGCCAGCAAATGTGGTCAAAACAATAGTGTGAAGGAGCTTTAACTTCAGTTACAAGCCTGTATTTAACAACTGCTTCTCTAACGATTGCCATTTTGATCACATGATACAAGGTGTACAGCAGCATAAATGCACACCAGATTCAGTTTAAATCACATTTCGTGCTACTTGAAGTTATATCTACAAAATATTAGTACAGTTTAATTACCCTGGACAGCAAAACCAATAACTGGGGATGAAAGGAAATAAACTTGATTATCAAGTAAAATAAATCAGGACCGTAAACATGGAGATGCATTTTTGTACTTACACTGCCAATACTGCTTCTAAAAAAACTGAAAGCATGTACAATTTGCTTTCTGTACATTTCAATAAACTTTATTTATGTCAAAATGGATAGAACTTATTTAATGTATAACATCCGTGCATCATTGCAATCAATCTTTACACTGATACAGCCTTATGGCCTGGGCAGAACACTGCAAATAAGAATTCCTGAACACTGAGTGACCTTTTTCACAGATAACATTAGACCTCTAATTTGCAAAACTACTAAATACCATATATACTCATGTATAATACGGGTCCAAATGCAAACAAAATAGACCTGCAATCGCATAATGCACCGGCAAATCAGGGTCAATGTTGTTTGTTCTACTGATTAGTCCTTACAAACTGCATAAACCCAGATCTGCCAGCACATTATGTTGCAGCAGATCCAGGTCTATGCAGTTGGTACCAGCCTATACACGAGTATATACGGTAGTTGAAAAAAACCATAAAAGCTCTAACTGATGAATATTCACTCATCTCCATGCTGAATCATCTTCACTGAGTTTTCAGGAACTGACTTGTACTATGGAAAACAAACACCTGCTAATAAGATAATCACATTTAAATCTTGTCATGGTATTCAATATAAGAACACTGACATAAATTGTATATTCGATTTACTTTAGATACAGCATACACAAATTATTGTTAATGGATGTGGAATACACCAATGCAAGATATATCATTGGCCATATAACATGCTCATTTGGCCTTTAACCAGGTGAGCTAAATAATCATCTTACCGCAACAGCGCTGACAAATGTCTCTATCAGATTATAATCTGCACCTCCATGTCCCGACAATGTCCCTGTTGGTGTCTCATTATCTATTCTGTAATAGTCTGTAAAAAAAACCAACAATTACTGTGAATTCAGTTTTAATGAAGGAGTATCAATTTCTGTGGATTTAGTGTTTTGCTACAAACCATGAATATAAAGACCCTACATACAATGGTCCATCTGTGAAGAAACCATGAATATAAAGACCCTACATACAATGGTCCATCTGTGAAGAAACCATGATCTGATCTCCCAATGCATGAATTTAAGTACAAAAATAAAGTGTCCTTTCATGCAAAACCATGACAAGTGATACCCATACAAACTAGTTTATTGAGTAAAATGTTCATTCAATAATACTTACTTGATTAAAAAATTGCTATGATTACATCCACTACTTTGCAAATCCAGCCCTCTCAAGCTAAAAATTATATTTGCAGTGTCTTTTGACTTGTTTTAGCACAAGAAGTGCAAAAAAAATATCTACTTGCCAAGGCATCAGATGAGAGTAGTCTCCCCTTGAATTGAGGGATCTGTGCTAAATTCCATTAATTGTGTGTTATAACTGGAGCAGATATGCATTCACTTCCAGGGATGTAACTACAGAGAAGATGTGCCAATATTATGATCGGTTAAGATATTAGTATTATCCAAAAAAAATAAATAAACCCATTTTACCCTAAAAACTGGTTTGTTCTTCAAATACAAGTAAAACAGGTTTGATGAGGGAGTTGTATCCCCTTACCCTAGAACTGACCCTGTCTTCAGTCTCCTAATGTATGTGAAGCAGTTTCAAGCTGTGTGACATACGGGCTAGCAGTTTCAAGCTGTGTGACATAAGGGCTAGGGTTTATACTATAGGGTTAGCACATGGTTTATACTAAAGGGTTTGCACATGATTTATACTATAGGGTTTGCACATGGTTTATACTAAAGGGTTTGCACATGGTTTATACTAAAGGGTTTGCACATGGTTTATACTATAGGGTTAGCACATGGTTTATACTAAAGGGTTTGCACATGATTTATACTATAGGGTTTGCCCATGGTTTATACTAAAGGGTTTGCACATGGTTTATACTAAAGGGTTTGCACATGGTTTATACTAAAGGGTTTGCACATGGTTTATACTATAGGGTTTGCACATGGTTTATACTAAAGGGTTTGCACATGGTTTATACTAAAGGGTTTGCACATGGTTTATACTATAGGGTTAGCACATGGTTTATACTAAAGGGTTTGCACATGGTTTATACTAAAGGGTTTGCACATGGTTTATACTAAAGGGTTTGCACATGATTTATACTATAGGGTTTGCACATGGTTTATACTAAAGGGTTTGCACATGGTTTATAGCAAAGGATTTGCACATGGTTTATAGCAAAGGGTTTGCACATGATTTATACTATAGGGTTTGCACATGGTTTATACTAAAGGGTTTGCACATGGTTTATACTACAGGGTTTGCACATGGTTGATACTATAGGGTTTGCACATGGTTTATACTAAAGGGTTTGCACATGGTTTATACTAAAGGGTTTGCACATGGTTTATACTATAGGGTTAGCACATGGTTTATACTAAAGGGTTTGCACATGATTTATACTATAGGGTTTGCACATGGTTTATACTAAAGGGTTTGCACATGGTTTATACTAAAGGGTTTGCACATGGTTTATACTAATGGGTTTGCACATGCTTTATACTATAGGGTTTGCACATGGTTTATACTAAAGGGTTTGCACATGGTTTATACTAAAGGGTTTGCAAACGATTTATACTATAGGGTTTGCACATGATTTATACTAAAGGGTTTGCACATGATTTATACTAAAGGGTTTGCCCATGATTTATACTAAAGGGTTTGCACATGATTTATACTAAAGGGTTTGCACATGGTTTATACTAAAGGGTTTGCACATGGTTGATACTATAGGGTTAGCACATGGTTTATACTAAAGGGTTTGCACATGGTTTATACTATAGGGTTAGCACATGGTTTATACTAAAGGGTTTGCACATGGTTTATACTAAAGGGTTTGCACATGGTTTATACTAAAGGGTTAGCACATGATTTATACTAAAGGGTTTGCACATGGTTTATACTATAGGGTTTGCACATGGTTTATACTATAGGGTTAGCACATGATTTATACTAAAGGGTTTGCACATGGTTTATACTAAAGGATTTGCACATGGTTTATACTATAGGGTTAGCACATGGTTTATACTAAAGGGTTTGCACATGGTTTATACTAAAGGGTTTGCACATGGTTTATACTAAAGGGTTTGCACATGATTTATACTATAGGGTTATCACATGGTTTATACTAAAGGGTTTGCACATGGTTTATACTAAAGGGTTAGCACATGGTCTATACTAAAGGGTTTGCACATGGTTTATACTAAAGGGTTTGCACATGATTTATACTATAGGGTTAGCACATGGTTTGTACTAAAGGGTTTGCACTTGATTTATACTAAAGGGTTTGCACATGGTTTATACTAAAGGGTTTGCACATGATTTATACTAAAGGGTTTGCACATGATTTATACTATAGGGTTTGCACATGGTTTATACTAAAGGGTTTGCACATGGTTTATACTATAGAGTTAGCACATGGTTTATACTAAAGGGTTTGCACATGATTTATACTAAAGGGTTTGCACATGATTTATACTAAAGGGTTTGCACATGATTTATACTATAGGGTTTGCACATGGTTTATACTATAGGGTTTGCACATGTTTTATACTAAAGGGTTAGCACATAGTTTATACTAAAGGGATAGCACATGGTTTATACTAAAGGGTTAGCACATGGTTTATACTAAAGGGTTTGCAAATGGTTTATACTAAAGGGTTTGCATATGGTTTATACATGGAAGCCATTTGGAGAAACAAACAGTCCACTCCTACAAAAACAGCAGAAGTAGAATAACCCATGTAGTTATGAAGCTGCTAAACAGCCTTAAAAACTAGCCTGTCACACTGCTGATACAGTCCCCACCAAGTCAAACTGAGCCCTTTGGGATTAAAGGTCTCCGAGATAAAAGCCAGAGAATGCCATCTCTAACCTTGATCCATACCACAGCTGGGTGATGCCAGTTTGGGAACAGTTGTGCTCACATTCTATGCAAATGGTGACCACTCTAACCTCATGAGCTGATATGCACAAGAACTTCATCTGGTCTTGAGTTGGATCCTTGTAGGATGAGCAGATAACCCATTATATCCAGGATGACAGATCCTGAGTAGAAATATCATCCCTTCCTTCTTTCAGTGGTAAGAGCAATCGAGATTTCCATCTTCTGATCAATAGTTTGCTTTAGGTACCACTTCTGAGCCCATATTGGGTCCTGTAGACACCCTTTGGCCAATAAGGTCCAAAGAAGACAGCAGTTTCAAAACAAAGGACTGATTCCCCATGTTCTTGACAATGAAGGCAGGAGCTGTCATGAATGAAACTGAACCATCATGGCAGAAGTGCAGATAGTTTGGGTCAACCAACAATGTGTCTCTCACTGATTCTGCCTGTAGCTAGAACAATTAGAAACAAGGTTTTGTATGATATGTGAGTCATGGAGGCTTTAAACAGTGGTTTGAAGGGTGTGTTGTTTAACCATGTCAGGGCCCACAGATAATTCTAGTTCTGACAAAGGACCAATGTCTGCAGTTGACGTAAGTCAAAGTTCAAAATAAGGTATGAAAGGGTTGATCTGGCTCATATCCTCCCTTCCATGATGTCGAAATGTGTCTCAACATTATCATGGAATTGTAGATCTTGACTGTGATGGGAGTTGATTCCTTCTCCTCAAACTGCCAAAGGAGGAAGTTAGCTATCTGTGGTGATGAGGCTTTTAAAGGAGTGGGAGGAACCTGCTCATATTCCCTCATAGGCTTTCAAAGTGGTGGACCTTCTTGCCTGAGCAATTCTGTCCACCAATTGTTCTAAGAACCATTTCTTCCTGAGGGCTTGCTTGATATGAGCCAAGCTCAGCATGTCCAGGTTCAGATGGAAGATCCGCATTTGAGGTTGTTTCAGCAGGAAGGGAGAAGGCAGGATCTTTCTGTGAATCTCCACTGCTATTCTCAATAGGTTATTGATCCATGACTTTTTCCACTTGATGGGAGCAATCTGGATTGGATGGCACTCCGATCCACTCACTTTTTGCAAGATTGTGAGGGACTGGGGAAACAAGTATGTATAGAGATCATTCCAGTTCAGGAAAAGACCATTGACTGCCCAGGCATTTTGGATCTGGGATTGGAGACAAAGGTTGGGAGCTTAACATTCCACTTTATCACAAATAGTTTCTATGAGGTGAAGAAATTCATGGGCTGAAATTTAATTCTCTGAGAGAATAGTAGATACTACCAAGATGAGTTTCAAGCACGTTCCTGTGGGAGAAATACTTGGTTCAAGAGGGTTTTAAACTCCATACCTAAGTGGGTGAAATGTTGGGATGGGATGAGTTTGGACTTGTCCATGTTGACAAGGACTCCAAGGGAAAGCAAACGGAAAGCAATGGATTTCATGTCTTGATATGAGTATATATGTGTGCATGGGCTTTAATGGAATATCAGCACAATCCTGGCTATACAGTCCTGCATATGTTTTAGTACCCTGAACTGGTATACCATATCCCTGAATGCAAAGTTCAGGAATTTCCAAGAAGACTTGTGACTGTGAAGGTGGAGGTATGGATCTTACTGGTCTAGGCTGACTGCGAAGTCTCCCTCCTGAATGATGTTGAGAACCAATCTCAGTGTCTCTATCCTGAACCATGGTTCCCAAATGAATTGGTTGAAACAGCGTAGATCTATGATCAGATGAAGCTTCCCACTGACTTTGAGAACAAAGAACAGTCTGGAGTAAAATTCTGGTGAGTTTGCACTATATCTACTGCCCTTTGTTCAAGAAGAGTGTTTGTTTCTTGCTGCAGAATGTAAGTTTTGAATGGAACTTTTTGGATGTCTGTTGCAATGGGAATCTTAAACAATATGGGAGGGGTGCAAAACAGGATCTGGAGGTCCTACAAGACAATTTGAAAGACCCAATGGTTGTTGGTGCAGTCTCTCGCATTCTGTGGCAAACTTCTTTGATTCTTCCTCCCACCTGGATATCTGAAAAGGATGGCACGAGTATGATATAATTTCCTGCAAGATGGAGGCGGTCTATTTGTCATGCCCTTGGGAGATGGGACAGGGTGGCTTTCCCATTTCTCTGATCTCTCCTCAGATGTGAGGACTGGGCTCTGGGCCACTGGACTGGCTTGCTGTGAGATGTGAGGACTGGGCTCTGGGCCACTGGACTGGCTTGCTGTGAGATGTGAGGACTGGGCTCTGGGCCACTGGACTGGCTTGCTGTGAGATGTGAGGACTAGGCTCTGGGCCACTGGACTGGCTTGCTGTGAGATGTGAGGACTGGGCTCTGGGCCACTGGACTGGCTTGCTGTGAGATGTTTACCTCTTTAGCAGCCTGATTCCTGACATATTCAATCTGAAGAAAAGGTTGGAAGAAAGCAGCTGAGACCAGGTAATGGTAATGGCTTTGTGGTGGTCTTTTAGAAAGGCAAACATAGAGAAAAGCATCTCTTTCCACAAGATGTGGATTAATGGATGCTGCAGAGAAATTGAAAAGTGTGTGTTAAGCTGCATATGTGTCATACAAGAGACTGATTCCCAAGTGTGACTGTCAGTGGAGTTCTCATTGGAAGGGTCTAGGCTGTATCCAGACTGCAGCAAAAATAGTCATCACAACAAAGTCGAACATGGATCCCATCACTGACATTCTGAATTTGTTGCTGGGTGTTTAGGAAAGACTTCTAGTCCACACATACAGAAGAAGGTTTTTACATTCCCAGGCCTGCTATGTCTTCTCTGGACAAAGACAGAAGAGTGGAATGATATAGATGTTTCCTGTGATGCATGTGACAACTGAGCTGGTAATGCAGGCTGAGTGGGATGATGAACAAGGCTGGGGGTCCAGTCATGTTGGGGCATGGTTATCTCCAGGCATTCACTGTATCATCAGCAGTCCAGGACCAAGCATATGTAAATGGAGCGTTCCCATAGTCAGTACTGGGTCATGATCAAGCTGGGACTGGTGATGGAAGTCCAGAAATAAGTAGTGTGATATCATTCACTGATTCTGGTACCAGTTATACAAGGCATCCAAGTCAGTTCTAGGACTGGAATGTTCATGCCCAGATGTCAGGTACTATCTTTGTCTTTAAGCAGGGGCAAAGTGTCTCAGGCAAAAATATCACCATACCCGGTTTCATAAGTTAAAAGCATTGGTTGAGGCTGTGTTAGAGCTGGTGTGGTCCATAGCTGGTTGATGTCTGGTGCCAAAGTCCTGTACTGGCTATACCAGGAAAATGCATGATAGTCAGAACTGGGGTGTGCCTGTGTAGCCAGTACAGTACATCCACTAATGGTCCAGATGGGCCACAGTACAGAATCAGTACTGGCAATGTGTGAGAAGCCTAGATTGCTGAATGTTCTTCTGAATAGATGAGCTTTCCATCTCAGGGATTTAACCAAAAGGAAGTTGTTGATAGAGGCTGTGGCAATGCTGACGGTGTCCATGTCTTTTGTCGTGCAGTTCTTAGACCTCTTATTGGCTGGAGTTAGTTGTCTCACAGAGATGGTCACCCAAACAGCCCATATACCAGGTTTCACAGTGAGCCATCAAAAATTGCAGGACTACAGTATATACTCGCGTATAATCCAGGTCCAAATACAAACAACATAGACCTTGATCTGCTGACGAATAATGCGTCGGCAGATCAGGGTCTATGTTGTTTGTTCTACTGATTAGTCCTTGCAAACTGCATAGATCCAGATCGGCTGGCGCATTATACGACAGCAGATCTGGGTCTATGCAGTTTGCAGTTGGTATTAGATTATATGCGAGTATATACGGTAGTTGCATTCATAGCATTCTGAAAACACTGTTTTCAGCAGCAAGACGAAAATGGCAATAACTCTGAAAAAATCTGTGGGACAATAGTAATTTCTTGATATGTGCATCCTCAACTGATGAACATAACATATACAAAATTTCATGGCAATTCACTTAAAACTGTGAGACTAGTAGTGTTCATAAGATTCTGTCATACACTACTTCAGGCTCCAAGCCAAGAGGGCAATATCTCCAACACGATACTGTCATACACTACTTCAGGCTCCAAGCCAAGAGGGCAATATCTCCAACACGATACTGTCATACACTACTTCAGGCTCCAAGCCAAGAGGGCAATATCTCCAACATGATACTGTCATACACTACTTCAGGCTCCAAGCCAAGAGGGCAATATCTCCAACACGATACTGTCATACACTACTTCAGGCTCCAAGCCAAGAGGGCAATATCTCCAACACGAAAACCCAGGAGTATAGTGATTTGTCTTCATGTGAAAACCATAACATTTGCAAAGTTTCATGGTAATCCAATAAAATCTGTGAGACTACTTGCATTCACAATATTTTGTCATACTCTGAATTAATTTACAAGACAAAAAGGGCAATAGCTCTTGCAAACAAGATTCCCTCAAAGTGACTGATGCTCTACTGCGTGAAAAGAATTTCCAGAAATTAAAGATAAGACCATTTCTTCCTTTCTTATTAGCTGCTGTGGCGGACATATTGGTTGTCAGCTTGGCACAATTTTCATTTAGGACAAAGTAGACATGATTAGCAGTCTTTTGGTGAAAACCCCATATCATAATGATCATCCATTCAGGGGGAGTAGTGACAACAAGATTTTCATGGCAGCCTTCATGGTAGCCACCATTGGATGTATGACTGGCAACATTTTCATTGAAGGACCAACTAGGTATCTTAAGAAGTCTTTTGGTTAAAACCCCATGTTGATATAACCACCCATTTGAGAGGAGTAGAGATAACAATATTTTCAATAGAGCCATATTAAGGGTTAATCATTTTCATTAAGGACCAAATAGACACCATATGAACTCTTCTGATAAAAACCCCATCTCAAAATGACTTTCCATTTAATTGGAGTAGCGAAAACCAGATTTTCAAGAAAACACTATAAGAAGTCTTTTAGTTAAAACCCCATGCTGATATGAGCATCTGTTCAGGAGAAGAGTAACAAGATTTTCCAAATGGCCACTGTAGCAGCCATGTTAGATATCAGATCAGCACCATTTTCATTTAGGACTAACTAGACATCACAGAAAGTCTTTTTAGTGAAAACACCATGTCAATATGACTTTCCATTCAGGAGGAATAGTGATAACAAGGTTTTCAAGATGGCCACTGTGGTGGCCATATTGGACTTCACATTGGCACCATTTTCATTTAGAACCAACTAGACATCATAAGATGTCTTTTGGTGAAAACCTCATGTTGATATGAAAATCCATTCAGAATGAGTAGCGATAACAAGATTTTCAAGATGGCAACTGTGTGGCAACTATATTGGATGTCATTTCTGCACCATTTTCATTTAAGACCAACTGGACATCATAAGAAGTCTTTTGGTGAAAACCCCACATCAATATGACTTGCTGTTCAAGTGGAGTTGTGATAACAAAATTTTCAAGATGGCTGCTGTGGTGGCCATATTGGATGTCAAATCAGCACCATTTTCATTTAGGACCAAGTAGACATCATGAGAAGTCTTTTAGTGAAAACCCCATGTTGATATGACCATCGAAGTAGGAGGAGTCTGTATTGGATTTCTGAGCAGCACCATTTTCATTTATGACCAACTAGACCAAGGGAAGAATGTGTGTGCAAAGTTTCATGGCAATCCTCCAAATAGTGTACGAGGAGTAGCGATAACAAACTTGTGCTAATGGACAGATTGATGATGGACAAAAGACCATCCCATAAGCTCTTCTGGCCTATGCCCAGTAGTGCTAAAAACAGTAGGAAAAAAGTGATTTGTCTATATGTGCATCTTCAGATGATGACCATAACATTTACCAGGTTTCATGGCAATCCATTACAAAATGCAAGATAAGTTGTTTTTACAAGATTTTATCATACACTGCATTCAGCTGCAGGTCAAAAATGGAAATAACTCTTATAAAAATTGCAGGAGCAAAGTGATTTGTTGATATGTGCATCCCCACGTGATGACCATAATATTTTAATAGCAAATTTCAAGGCATAACATCAACAAGAATGGCACATTATATGCCCGCCCTGTGTTTAATAATTCTCTATCTAGGCACTAGTAGGGCATGGCTGACTCTGAAGATTATTGACCAACAAGTCTCAATGACCCAGACCTTTGGTCAATGCATGTAGTCTTGAACTAAATTTGATGTGCAGAAACAATTATTTTCTTATTAGACTTACTATTACCATGACCTCTGACCTTTAGACTCCAAACTCAATAGGCTTCTTTATTACCATAAGTCATCCAAGTCTGGTCAAGGAATTTACTCTTGACCAAAAGTTATTCTGTAAAAAATATTGTTTTCTTTGAGCCACAATGATCTTGACCTTTGACTGCTTGGACCCAAAATCAATAGGGTTCTTTCTTACCCAACATGTAAGGCAAGTCATCCACAAACTCAAGTGAAGGTGAATGGCCAACAACTGTGCAAAGCCCATTTTTCTTCTTTCAGTCACAGTGACCCAGACCTTTTACTTTTTTTAATCCAAAATCAATTGCTTTTTCATTACCCCAAGTGTGCAAGCCATCCACAAAGTTTGGTCAAAGTCTGTGATTTTGAAATAACATTATTATGCAGAAACCATTTTTCATCTTTCAGTCAGTGAGCTTGACATTTGACCCTTTGACCCCAAAATCATCAAGAACTTGCATGCAAAGTTTGGCAAAAGTAGGTGCTGTAGAACTGAAGTTATTGTGTGGAAAAGGAAAAATTATTGGACAGAGTCAGACAGAAGGATAGAGAAACAGGATCATAACATAATAAGTTCTGTCAAAAGGCAGAGATATAAAAGTTGCAGGACTAGCTGAACTAATTATATTGTGTGATAGATGGAAGGAAGGATGGATGGACAGATGGACACAAGGATTTCCTATATACTCCTGCCCTCCGGAGGTGGGGATGTAAATATAGTTTGAGTATACTTCCCTGGCATAAGAAAACTCCATAGCCACATATGAATTCAGTATTTGTGAGGCCTCGAGAAAGACTATGCTTTCCAGCATGAGTGGAAGTTGTAACTAATGATTGATGGGATTCGGTGCCCATCCTCTATCCAAGGGGAGACCATTCTCATCTGACTTCCACTAAGGCAAGCAGATGACTTTTAGCACTTCTGTTGCTAAAACAAACCAAAAGTCATGGTGAACATTTATTTTAACTTGGAAGGGCTGGATTTGCATGGTAGTGGATGTATTCCTAACATATAGTCATTGGGTAACATATCTGAAGAAATAAATGAATACACAGTAACATGTCAACCTTTATCCTGACAACTTGTAAATTCAATACAGTAGAGGTGTAATTCTGAACCTTTCAAGGTCTGTGATGTAGACCCTTCATAATTATAACTTGTAAATTCAATACAGTAGAACCACAATTCTGAACCTTTCAAGGTCTGTGATGTAGACCCTTCATAATTATAACTTGTAAATTCAATACAGTAGAACCACAATTCCAAACCTTTCAAGGTCCGTGATGTAGAACCTTCATAATTATAACTTGTAAATTCAATACAGAAGAAACACAATCATTCAAGGGACACAAGAATAATAAAATCTAAAATTAAGAGTTGAGATATAAATAAAGATGTATGAACCTTCCTAAACATAAAGGTCCTTACTGATGAAAATATGAAAATTTATTTTCCGAAAATTATCATATACAATATAAAGTTATTTTAAAAAGAATATATTTATGGTTTTCAAAGCCACTGTACGCAATTATATGTATATATACTGAAGGATTGTAAAATGCATGCAAGGGGCATAAAAGATAAAAGATGCACTGTAAACAATCATATGTATATATATTGAAGGATTATAAAATGTACTTCTTTTGTTGCAAGGGTTTGGTAGTAATAGAGTGCATAAAAGATGCATCATACACAATTATATGTATATATATTGAAGGATTGTAAAATTATCTGATGGGGCATAAAAGATACACCATACACAATTATATGTATATATATTGAAGGATTGTAAAATGTATTGACGTGGCATAAAAGATACACCATACACAATTATATGTATATATGTTGAAGGATTGTAAAATGTATTGATGGGGCATAAAAGATAGACCATACACAATTATATGTATATATATTGAAGGACTGTAAAACGTATTGATGGGGCATAAAAGATACAGGATACATAATTATGTGTAAATATATTGAAGGATTGTAAAATGTATTGACGGGGCATAAAAGATACACCATACACAATTATATGTATATATATTGAAAGATTGAAAAATGTAGAGACTATTTTGGGCCCAAATGTACAATAGTCAGATATTTCAATTTTGAGGTTTTTCAAACCCATGTATCTTGTAAAGAATTGAGTGAAAATAAATTGATGTACTGAAACTTTATTTATATTTGTAGGTATTAGATGTCATGTTTTTGCAGGAAATTAGATTTTCATTATAATTTTGGATATACCTTTGATGGAAAAGAGGGTCCTATTGGATGCTAAGAAATGGCATTATTTGTTCTGTTTTTTATTTGCAGTTTTCAATGTAGGATTCCATGAATCAAAGATAAATCACAGTAGCCATTACAACTGATAAGATTTTGTTTATAATCTGACACATACAAACACCTAAGTGTAATCAACCATTACACAGCTCACCTCTACAAGGCTTTTAGTAGTCTCCAGTCGCTAATGTAAACATTAATTATCATGCAGAAAATAAATTCAGACTAAAGTGATCCTGACAATTAAATGTTGGCCCCTTTTCCAATTAATTTTTTTTTCAAAATTTTTCTATCAACATTTTAATTTTCACTCTTTTTAAAATTTAACATTTTAATTTTTAATAAGCACTGTGACAGGGTATAAGACATAAAACAATAAAAAAGAATATTCTTTTCTATGATATCAAAGTAGCAATACTATAATGAGTTGATAAAAACATTTAGGAATGTAGTTTATTTATTTGTTTTAAAAATCATTGCTCTTAAAATCTGCTTCAGAATCTATTTACAATGTCCACACCTTGAAGCCAGATCTGACTAAGTGAAAGTCACAGACTTTTAGTAACCTTAGTAACAACCAGTCGTTCATGCCTCAATAATTACCTTGATTAGCCACTACAGATGAGTCCTTACATGAAAAGCATGCAGCATGCAGTCCACTCATCTATTTCTTCTACTCATTCACATGTACAATACACATTTAACCTGTTGAATGTAACCTATCACAATACACAATGTTGATTAATATTGAAAGTTTACCACTGAATAAAAATATCTATTCCTACTCCCAACTGCACTGGTCAGAAAGGGCTTTCTGAGTAGGCTAGGATAGCAAGAAAGAATCTATGTGTACATAAATACAAATGCTTGACCCATGTTATTAAAGCATAAAATGTAGGTCACAGTGACCTATTCTGTTTTGTAAGGGTGTAATACTAAAAGAGATGCATCCAATTATCAAGATTCATGACTCGAACATAAACAGCACCCAATAAATGAACCAAATTTTCAACAAAGTCACTGCAGCAAGAAATATATGTCACTGAGACCTCTGTTTGCAATAAGGATGTAGAACTTATCAAGATACATCCACAGACCAAGTTTTGTGATTCTAGGTAGGATAGTGTGCTTATAGCATGTCAGAAACTCATGTGGTCATGAGCTAAAAGCAAAAACTTTACCAAAACCAGTAAAAGATGAAATATAGATCACAATGAGCTTCTTTTGTTGCAAGGGTTTGGTAGTAATAGAGTGCATATGATCATCAATTTCACAATTCTAGCTTGAACATTACCTTAGAAATGAACATCAAACAAAATTTAACCCAAGCCAGTAAAGCATAATATATGGGCCATCATGACCTACTACTGAAGTGATTAGTGCCCATCACGATGCATCCCCTCACCAAGTTTCATGATTCTAGATAGGATAGTATGAACACAGCATGCAATAAACCTATGTGGTCATGAGCAAAATGCAAAAACTTAACCTAAGCCAGTAAAATGTGAAATGTTTGTCACAGTGATCTTTTTCTGTATGATGCAGTATGAAGAGTGATGTATACAATCATCTAGTTTCATGATTCAAGTATGAACAGTAAATACACAAAATTTAACCAAAGTCAGTAAAGCATAAAATATGTATCACAGTGACCTACATTTGTGATGAGGGCATAGTACTCATCAAAATGCATCCCTCCACCAAGTTTCATGATTCTAGGTACAACAGTATGCATACAGGGTACAAAAAACTGTTTTGTTCATGAGCTGCCAAAACTTAACCTAAGACAGTAAATGTATAATGTAGGTCACACTGTCCTTTGTTTGTTGTAAGTGTGTGGTACTAGCAGAGATACATACAATCATCTACTCTGATTAGTCTAGCATGAACAGAGCTTGAGAAATAAATTTAAAACACAAAATGAACCAAAGTCAATGAAGAGTGAAATGTGGGTCACAGCAACCTACTTTTGTGACGAGGGTGTAATACTCATCAAGATGCATCCCCTCACCAAGTTTCAGGATTCCAGGCACAACAGTACTTATACAGTGGGTAAAAAATCTGAGCTAAATGCAAAAACTTAACCAAGAATGTACAACTAGTGTACATGTACAAAGTTAGTTTCCACAGCCCCCTCCCTAGGGGGTAGGTTCAATGAAACTCATTCCAAATTGTTGCCTAGGATGAAAGAATGGTTGAGATTCAGTGAGGCCATACATATGTATAAGCTTTTATCTGTGTGGATGCTGATGCCAACACCCAACGACAAGGGCAGTACAACAGCTCTCCTGTACTTCCTAGAGGTGAACTGAAAATGTTGACTCAAAACACTTACCAATGTTTTAGAATATTCCTAACAATTTAAATTTCCTGTCAATGTCAACAATATTTTGATGTTCATGGTAATTGGTACACCATGAGATATTAGACTTCATCCATAAGTGTACTATGAATCCTATTTCCCAATACCACTGGCATTATTTACAGGGGTATAAAAATGTGTGGGAAAATTATGGAGGCCATAATAATGTGATTTTCTGTGACCTTTAATGTGGCAAGTTACACCCTGTCTGACCCTGCTGCTTTAATTCTATAAGCTAAAATGACAAAACAATGCAGTGGAACCCTGTGACTCAAACACTGATCACTCACATTTTTTGCATTAACTGCATGGTTTGCTCTTCATTGTTGTGAAGCCTTCATTTGACAGTGACTTCAAAAACTTCAACAACATAAAATCCCCACAAAGTGTAGGACTTGCAGTTTTAATGTGTTTAAAAAAATATCATCAATGATATAAGGATTTAAAATCTGTAAGTCTCACCCTATAGTTGAAAAGGCCAAGAAAATGAGATTACACATTAATTTTACTGAGTACCTGTTTTCTGTAAGTCTCACTCTTTATTTGACTAGGCCAAGACAATGAGATCACACTGATTTTACTGAGTACCTGTTTTCTGTAAGTCTCACCCTGTATATGACTAGGCCAAGACAATGAGATCACACTGATTTTACTGAGTACTTGTTATCTGTAAGTCTCACCCTGTACTTGACTAGGCCAAGACAATGAGATTATACATTGATTTAACTTAGTACCCGTTATCTGTAAGTCTCACCCTGACCTTGACTAGGCCAAGAAAATTAGATGACACATTCATTTTACTGAGTACCTGTCTTTCCGGTGACAAAATTGAATACTTCTATATTTGTGGTCTGTGTATTGTCGATTCTCATTTCTCCCTGGATAAGAAATATTCAGTGTAAGGTTGAAAATAACTTATTCTTTCCAACATTATATAAACCTGTCTATATGGCCATGTTATTATATTTTTATGTAATACTTAAAACTACATTTACCATCTCCATAACATTATATAAACTTATCTACATGGCCATATTACAGTAATATTGTGTAAGACTTAAAATTACATTTACCATTTTTATAACAAAGGAAATAATAAGAGCTGATGCTATAATATTTTTACGTTGCTGTTAAATCTGAGAATTCTTCTTAAGGTATATTTTTTTACTCTTTCATTCTGAAGCTTTTATTAGGTATAAAACTGGCAAGCCTAAAGAACATATTATTTGCAAATTTGCCTTTGTTCCATAGATTTTGGTCTCCCTGTCGCACAGTCGCTTAGTAAATGCCACCATCTGAAGTGTGGCAGTCTGTCCATTCTTGAACTGCATATTCACAACCTAGAGAAAAGGAATTGTACAAAATTCATTACAACACTGGTTTTGTCTGTCTAACTGTGCGTAAATTTATGATCCTACCATAACTCTCCAACACCATCCTATCACTAAAAAGGTTAGCGATATATAGGTATAATATTGACAGAGAATGATAAACAGTCAGGTTTAAAATTTGGAATGTCTCCTTGTGTGCATAAGCACTCTATATAATCTATGTATTCATGTATTTTATGCAAATAAATTGACTAAATTTGCATAAAGAATTTTTTTAAAAATGCATTTAAAAAATACAAAATAATTTCATTTTGAACAGTTAGTCCAAATCTGACAGTGTATTTCTCCTGCCAAAATCACAGTCAATGTTTTATTATGGCGCATTTGATCAATGTAAACTCTGCAATTAGGACAAGTTGTGGTGGTTCTGTGCATGACTGAAATAATATAAACTATGCAATCAGGACAAGTTGTGGTGGTTCTGTGCATGACTGAATAACAATATTCAATCATGATCAATGTAAACTATGCAATCAGGAGAAGTTGTGGTTGTTCTGTGCATGACTGAATAACAGTATTCAATCATGATCAATGTAAACTATGCAATCAGGAGAAGTTGTGGTTGTTCTGTGCATGACTGAATAACAGTATTCAATCATGATCAATGTAAACTATGCAATTAGGGCAAGTTGTGGTGGTTTTGTGCATGACTGAAATAATATTATTCAACCATGATCAATGTAAATTATGCAATTAAGGCAAATTGTGGTGGTTCTGTGCATGACTGAAAAATTAGTACTCAATCATGATCAATGTAAACTCTGCAATTAGGACAAGTTGTGGTGGTTCTGAGCATGACTAAAATAATAGTACTCAATCATGATCAATGCAAACTCTGCAATTAGGACAAGTTGTGGTGGTTCTGAGCATGACTAAAATAATACTACTCAATCATGATCAATGTAAACTCTGCAATTAGGACAAGTTGTAATGGTTCTAAGCATGACTAACATAATACTACTCAATCATGATCAATGCAAACTCTGCAATTAGGACAAGTTGTGGTGGTTCTGAGCATGACTAAAATAATACTACTCAATCATGATCAATGCAAACTCTGCAATTAGGACAAGTTGTGGTGGTTCTGAGCATGACTAAAATAATAGTACTCAATCATGATCAATGCAAACTCTGCAATTAGGACAAGTTGTGGTGGTTCTGAGCATGACTAAAATAATAGTACTCAATCATGATCAATGCAAACTCTGCAATTAGGAAAAATTGTGGTGGTTCTGAGCATGACTAAAATAATACTACTCAATCATGATCAATGTAAACTATGCAATTAGGACAAGTTGTGGTGGTTCTGAGCATGACTAAAATAATACTACTCAATCATGATCAATGCAAACTCTGCAATTAGGACAAGTTGTGGTGGTTCTGAGCATGACTAACATAATACTACTCAATCATGATCAATGCAAACTCTGCAATTAGGACAAGTTGTAATGGTTCTAAGCATGACTAAAATAATAGTACTCAATCATGATCAATGCAAACTCTGTAATTAGGACAAGTTGTGGTGGTTCTGAGCATGACTAAAATAATAGTACTCAATCATGATCAATGCAAACTCTGCAATTAGAACAAGTTGTGATGGTTCTTAGCATGACTAAAATAATAGTACTCAATCATGATCAATGCAAACTCTGCAATTAGGACAAGTTGTGGTGGTTCTGAGCATGACTAAAATAATAGTACTCAATCATGATCAATGTAAACTCTGCAATTAGGACAAGTTGTGATGGCTATGGGCATGACTAAAATAATAGTACTCAATCATGATCAATGCAAACTCTGCAATTAGGACAAGTTGTGGTGGTTATGGGCATGACTAAAATAATACTACTCAATCATGATCAATGTAAACTCTGCAATTAGGACAAGTTGTGATGGTTATGGGCATGATTAAACTAATAGTACTCAATCATGATCAATGCAAACTCTGCAATTAGGACAAGTTGTGGTGGTTCTGAGCATGACTAAAATAATAGTACTCAATCATGATCAATGCAAACTCTGCAATTAGGACAAGTTGTGGTGGTTATGGGCATGACTAAAATAATACTACTCAATCATGATCAATGTAAACTCTGCAATTAGGACAAGTTGTGATGGTTATGGGCATGATTAAACTAATAGTACTCAATCATGATCAATGCAAACTCTGCAATTAGGACAAGTTGTGGTGGTTCTGAGCATGACTAAAATAATAGTACTCAATCATGATCAATGCAAACTCTGCAATTAGGACAAGTTGTGATGGTTATGGGCATGACTATGTATCCCCTCTCATTATACAATTCATACAATTCTCATCTAGAACTCTGTTATATAATACCGAGTTGCTTGTGTTTAAAGTCTATATGCTATGTTCATTCATCTGGGACTTTGTAACAATGGCTGCTTTATAGCAAGGGAACACCATATAGTTCCTTCAAATTAAACCAGAGTGTAATCACAGATTACATATTTCACCTGTATGAAGCTTTATGTAATTATTTATTATGCAGAAAATAAATTCACACTAATGTGATCTTGACAACAAAAATGTTAACCCCTTTAATGAAAGTTTTATTTGCAATATTTTGGCTTTACATTTTACCTTTTAATGTTTTTAAATTTAAACTTATAATTGGCATTATATTGCCAGTATGGCGCTGACATACTGGTAAACCACATATATACATGCATACATACCAACCTACCTACATACATACCTACTGTATTTCTGGCCTATAAGTTGATACTTTTTGAGCTGGAAGTCTGGGCTTCATCTTATACTCCAAATCAACTTATATATGGATTATGTCATTGAAATTGCTTTAAGTACTGGTAATACCATGATTCTGAGATGTAATTGGCAAAATTGAAAACAGGTCACATTGCTGTACCAATTCTTATTCAATTACCATGTTAATAAATTGTTATAAACTAATATGACTGCTTTTATATAATAATTTTTATAATTATTTTTTTATGCATTTGTATGTGCTTGTATTTTATGGTTTCTCCAACATGAAATAAAAGAAAACAATTAAAGAGTTCACAATTCATGGGCCGCATAGTACCTAAGGTCTATACTCTATAGTGTACTGTACTTATGATTGCTTTTTCTTACCATACCTCATTATTCCTGATCACTTTTTAGCCATAGGTCCATTGATATTGGATTTCCCAGTATTTTATTTTGATACATTTGAGCGATTACTGGTACATCTTTTTCATTTATATAATTGATCCTACAAAGGGATGCAATCCATATTAACGACTCAATTGATGAATATTTATAAAATACCATAGATTAAGCACATAACTATCATATATTCACAATACTGTCATATATTCACTAAAGAATGTCATTAATATAGATTAAAATTCAATTAATATAATTGATAAAGCGTTAAAGAACATGTATTATGAAACTGTTCATTTGTGTAAATTTGCTACAGTATTTTATAGATATATTAAAGAATTATAAACAAAGGATTTTATTTATTCTTTTTATTTTACTTTTCTCTGTTTTTCTGTCTCTATTTTTAATTTTCTTTACATTTCTCATTTCCCTATGCATAGCCTCATTTCCCTACTGGTAGCCTCACTAATTTGATCTTGTCTGTCCAATCTTGCCCTTGAACAGGTGTCATCTGGAATAACCTGGCCAAAGCTCTAGGCATATTTAATTAGCATGTAAATAACACTGCATAGCTATATGGTTCTTGTGACAATGGATATCATAATTAAAACAAGAATGAACTGTTTATTCAGAGGTGTCAATTGATAATGGAATATAGTAGTGCCCTTGTACATGAGAAGATTATAATCATCAGGTAACTGAACATACAGATTACAATCACCCTGAAGCCTCCCCCTCTCCTTCTCTCCCTCTCTCCAAAACGAAACTGTGGAAAAAGCATATTAGCGTCAGTGACTGCAATTTCCTAATTAATCACGAATAGCATACAGTGATACCATTAATATTCATGAAACCTAAAGTTACTAGTTAAAATGATGAATCCAATGTGTTGATCGAGCTTCGTCTTATACTCCACATCGACTTATATATGGATGAAGGATGGAAAATTTACAATATAAGCAAATTTGACTTATACTCCACATCGAATTATAGGCCGAAAAATATGGTACATACATATATGCATACTTACTGTGACAGAGCATAAAAGACATAAAACAGCAAAAAAGAACATTCTTTTCTGTGATATCAAAGTAAAGATACCATAATAAGCTGATAAAACCAGAGAATAATTTTTTGTATTTTTTTTTAAAAAATCGTCGTTTTTTAAAATCTGATTAAGAATTTATTATCATTGCTTACCCCTTGAAGTAAGATTTTACTGGGTTAAATTCACAGGCACTGAGTAACATTGGAGTGACAGCCAGTATTACAAGCACAGTTCATGCATAAATATTTACCTTGATTAGCCACTACTACAGGTGAGGCTGCATATGAAAAGCATGCATCATGCAGTCAACTCATGTAATTCCTATATGATGCACAATATACAATGTATAGTAATTTATATGGAAATTTTACCATTAAGAAAACATATTTATTCCTACCTCCAACTGCACTGGCTAGAAAGGGCTTTCTGAGTTGGCTAGGATGTATATAGCATGGAAGAATATATGAAGTCATAAAAACAAATACTTAACCCATGTTAGTAAAGCATAAAATCTATATCACATTGACCTTTTTGGTTGTAAAGGTGTTGTACTAACAGAGATGCACTCAATTACCAAGTTTCATGATTTAAACATAAACAGGACCCAATAAATGAACTCTGAACACAAAATTTCAAACAAAGCCACTGAAACATGAAATGTAGGTCACAGTGACCTCTTTTGGGGATAAGATGTCTAAATTTATCAAGATGCATCCACCAGCCAAGTTTCTAAGTAGGATAGTATGCATGTGGCATGCCAAAAATTCATGTGGTCATGTGCTAAGCACAACTCAACCAAAGCCAGTAAAAGATGAAATATGGTCACAATGAGCTTCTTTTGTTGTATGGGTGTGGTAGTAGTAGAGATGCATATCACCATCAATTTCAGGCATTAACAGCGTCTGAGAAATGAACATCAAACACAAAATTTAACAAATGACAACTTCAGGCTACATGCTTAAAATTAAAATGGACTGATTTTAAAAATTCTTTGCATGTTTTAGTTAATTTTTATGCCAAATGTATTTGAACAGGCTCCTTATCTACAGCCCATTTTCTGCCAGAGGGAAAAAGTCAGTGAAGTGTAAAATATGGACCATAATGACCTACTATTGAATGGAGGGAGTAGCTCTCATCAAGATGCATCAATTCATGATTCTAGGTATAACAGCATAAATACAGGATGCAAAAATACCTATTTGGTCATGATCTAAATGCACAAACTTAACCTAAGCCAGTAATATGTGAAATGTCAGGCACCATTACCTTCTATGGTTGTAAGAGTGTGGTTCTAATAGAAATGTATACAATCATCTAGCTTGATAATTCTAACATAAACATAGCTTGAGAAAAAATTTAAAACACAAAACTGAACCAAAGTCAGTGAAGTGTGAAATGTGGTTCACATTAACCTACTTCTGTGATTAGAGTGTTATACTCATCAAGATGCATCCCCTCATCAACTTTCATGATTCCAGATATAACAGTATTTATACAGTGAGCAAAAAACCTGAGCTAAATACAAACAACTTAACCAAGAATGTACAACTAAATTATAATGTACAAAGTTATCCTTATCAGCCCTGAGGGTAGGTGCTATTAAACTCACTCCAAACTGTTGCCTAGGACCTAGGAAGAAAGAATGGTTGAGATTCAGTGTGGCTGTTTATATGTATATGCTTTAATCTGTGTGCACATCTACAAAAGCCATGTCATTTCTACCTATGCAACATGACATCATTTATCTAGTACTCTCAGTTGCCATAGCACCAGTTCTCAATACTCTGTCACTCATACCTGGTGTGACATGACATCCCTGCAGCCATAGGGATCAGTCCTTAATTCCTCAGCCACAACTGTCAGATGTGACATGAAATTGTCATCACACTCATACACACAGTGGCCATAGGAACCA
The DNA here is from genome assembly GCA_029931535.1 of Margaritifera margaritifera. NCBI lineage: Eukaryota > Metazoa > Mollusca > Bivalvia > Unionida > Margaritiferidae > Margaritifera > Margaritifera margaritifera. Next base: position 559,079 of record JAQPZY010001570.1, read on the forward strand.
GTCCTCAATTCTGTCAGATGTGAGATGAAATTGTCATCACACTCATACACACAGTCCTCCATGTATTGGTTGTACCTATATGATATGAAGTGACATCACTGTCAGACTTCAAACACAAGAGGTCATTTGCACTTATCTTCAATCCCATGGTCATACCAACATCTGATTTGATGTAAAATTATTGTCACCTCATACACAATGACCAAAAGAGCCTGTGTTGGTCATGCACTGACCTGATGTGATATTCTCAAATAATTGCAAAACACTAATGCACTTTGTTCACAATGATCTCATTGCCTTTGTCACACCAACCTAATATGACATGATCTGACTGTTACACTTTTACTAAGACTGGCCATATGGACCATCTGCAATGCTTTCATCACATGTACCTGTTGTGACATGATAATCAGTCACATTTGTACACACAGCGGACATAAGGACAAATCCTAAATGTTCTCATCATACATACCTGATGTGACATGACATCATTGTCAGACTCATACACACAGCGGCCATAAGGTCCTATCCTCAATGCCTTGGTCACATTCTCAATATCTACCACATCTGTTATAACATTCACAGGCCAACCTGTGTGTCCCTGAAAATGTTTAATTAATCAATTAACTTGCCTGCAACATTTGTTGATTTGTCGAACTATAACCATAACTCTTCACACACTGAAATGTATTTCTCTAGATTACATTTGATTCAATAATTCTATATAGATAAATTCCATCTGGCCAAAATCGTCAAACCACAAAATAAAATTCCAAGAATAAAAGCCGAGAGTGCAGCACAAGGGTTGTAAAATTATAACAATGAGCCACAATGTCCCTAAAAGTCATCCTTATAATTTAATTTTACTTTCTATAGAATTTTCTACTTTATGAAGATGAACCAAAAAAAAAAAAAAAAACAACAACAAGAAATGTATGCTCAAAATGCTCATAGCAGTTCTCTAAACAAGAAAAAGTGCGTAGTACAATAAAACATCTGGCAAAATCACTTCTGCAATTCCATACCATTCCTGAATTGCTGGGTAGTTTAAGAATTCTCATTTAACGCAATTCAAGAATCATACTTATTCTCATTTTGCATTGATCACTAACAAAACTTAAGAAGTTCACAGTCTTACTCTTTTTACACGATCCAGGTAGATTTTCTTGGCTGAATATGGACAATTAGACTCTATGGCTTCTGGACAATCAAGACATCGACTTGCTGCTCCGTTTGGCTGAAAAACATCAACATAAAATGTAAAATAGAATATCCAACAAGATTTTATACATATCATACTAGAATATTGAATTTCACCCAAAGTGAAAAGGTGTAACAAGATCGGGGAAAATTTCAATAACAAGCAATTTCAGTCAATATTTGACAAGAGTTATTCACCTGTTTTTTGTTGTAAAATGCTTAAAAATGTTCTTGATAATTCTTTAGACTTTTCTTATTGAATTTCAACAAAATTTAACATGGAGGTTTATCTCAAGAAGAATTTAGATGAGTTTGATTGCCATCAATTCTTGTCAACTGAGTTACATCATTTTTCAATTCACCAAATGTTTCTAGTTATAGCTTTAAAGTCCACTTTTCTTATCTGATTTCAATCAAATTTACATGAAAACATATCTTAACAAAATCTTGTATAAATTTAATAGCCAGAAATTTCTGTCAACACAGTTACAGCCCATTTTTGATACAAAATGCACACAAATTTTGTTAACACTTATGCAACGTATCTTTTTGTCAGACGTTATCCAAATGAAGTACATGGATGTTTTCCAATTCATGTCCCAACCTAATCAGCATTTTCCATCAGTATTGGACATAATCACCACCACTGATCAACTTAGTAATACCCCAAAAAAATGCTGCAAGATATCTCCGTAACCATGTGAATAAATCTTGTTAAAACTAAATGTATAGCTTCCTCACATTTGAAGGATACTCATAAATTGACAACCAGTCGATGCTATGCCTTAAGAAAATGAACATACTGTAAATAAATATTTATCCTGAAGTTGTGGACTAAATATAGTAAAAAACAAAAACAAGTACATATAGATAATATTCAAGTCCATTTGGTGCAAGTGTACATTTCTTCCTTTTAACCGCAGAGTGTTGAAACCATCTTTGATATTCTTCAAGGGTAACAAGATTAACTGCTGTGGTGGACATATTGGACGTCAGCTTGGCATCATTTTCATTTAGGACCTACAAGGCATCATATAAAATTATAACAAGATTTTAAAGATGGCTACTGTGGTGTCCATATTGTACATCAGATTGTGCTGGCCATATTGGACATCAGATTGACACCATTTTCATTCAGGAAGAACAAGACATCATAAGAAGTCTTTTAGTGAAAACCCCATGTTGATATGACCAGCCATTCAAGAGGAGTAGCAATAACAAGATGTTTCAACTGGATGTCCAAGCAGCACCATTTTCATTTAGGACCAACTAGACCATGGGATGAATATGTGTGCAAAGTTTCATGGGAATCCTCCACATAGTTCAGGTGGGAATCCTCCACATAGTTCAGGAGGAGTAGCAGTAACAAACTTGTGCTAATGAATGGACAGACGAGGGACAACAGACCATCCCATAAACTCTTCTAGTCTATGACCAGTAGAGCTAAAAAAATCATGCCCAAAAAATGTTAAGACGAATGACTTTCCAACAAACATGCTGTTTTGACACAACAATCTGTTGCTATGTAATCATTGCTATGGTAACTGACAAATCTGTTTACTTAATTCATTTTCAAAATAAAATGACTAGTCAGGTACAAGGTGAAATCAACAAAATATTCTGACATGCCTCTGGGTGCCACTGATACTTAAAAGATACTTATAGTTATTCAATGCATTAAACAACGTTCCAGAGATTTATTTTAAGCATGGTGATCTATGGATTTTCTTTGGTTTTTAGAAGCTTGTTTCATGCTAAATATATCTGCAAAGCATTTTGGAAATCTGGACATAGGAAGACAGTAAAATGTAATAAAAATCTTGCATCTGTGGAATAATCCTGCTGAATCCAACGTAAAAACTAATCAAGAGAGTAATATTCAAATGATACTCATACATCATCTTTAAGTCACCCATTTTGGGATTTTTTTCCAAAAAAAACAAATATATATTTCTCAGATTGTATAGGATGTGTGTGTTCAGAAACAACCAGAGGTAATCTCAGAACAAACATGGCTAATGGCTAATTACACTTGGCATGTTTTGCATCTTTGTTCCCATCCATTCCCACTCAGAGGTCATGTGAGTTCTCAGCCTGAGTACGATGTTTGCAAACAATGTTCTTCTTGTTAGGGTAATGAGAAGCATGAGAACACTATTTGCATGTCAAAAAATCACTCATCCAAAGATGCCCATTGTATGGAAAGTAATTAAACTAGTTCAGTTACACACACAAACACACACTATTTGCGTATCAAAAAATCACTCATCCAAAGATATCCATTGTGTTGCAAATAACTACACAAGTTCAGTTACACACACAAACACACACACTTTTTGCATGTCAAAAACTCGCTCACCCAAAGATGCCCATTGTGTTGAAAGTAATTAAACTAGTTCAGTTACACACACAAACACACACTTTTTTATGTCTAATTTACCAAGATCCAATTAACAACTTACCTGAATATGACCCATACAAGGGACTTTATGACAAATTTTGATTTTCTAGCAATAATACCCATAATAAATAAATCAGGTTGCTGCGATCTGAATAGTCAAATTTTTCTACACCATATACTTTCAATACAAGGTTGCTGCAATCTGAATAGCCGAATTTTTCTACACCATATACTTTCAATACAAGGTTGCTGCAATCTGATTAGCTGAATTTTTCTACACCATATACTTTCAATACAAGGTTGCTGCAATCTGATTAGCTGAATTTTTCTGCACCATATACTGTCAATTCAAGGTTGCTGCAATCTGATTAGCTGAATTTATCTGCATCATATCCTGTCAATTCAAGGTTGCTGCAATCTGATTAGCTGAATTTATCTGCACCATATACTGTCAATTCATGTATTTTTGTGAGTATTAATTTTCATGGTTAGGAAAAAAAAATTGCATTTTGGTACTTATTTTTGTGGATTGGAAAAGGGATCTAGTGATTTCAAGAGAAAAATCAATGTTTATTGGTCTTTAAATTTGTGTTTTGTAGCAACCACAAAATCCATGAAAAATAGTTCATTCACAGTAGTAAGTATACTATATGTACTCGCATATAAGCCCGGTCCAAGTGCAAACAACATAGACCCTGATCTGCCATAGCATAATGCACTGGCAGATCAGGGTCTATGTTGTTTGTTCTACTGATTAGTCCTTACAACCTGCATAGACCCAGATCTGGCCACGCATTATACAACAGCAGATCTGGGTCTATGCAGTTTGCAGTTGGTATCAGGTTATACGCAAATATATACGGTATGTTGGTGTGGGTGAATTGGTGCAATGGTTAGGATCAGCACTACAATCTCATGCAAGCCGAGTGGCAGCCAACCACAAAATAAAAAAACAAAACTGGTACAATGCAAAATATAGTGAGTTGATAGTTGAATTTTCTGAGCTGTATTCCTTTGAGATTGCATCAAACAATTTAGTGACCACGACTAACTTGGGAAAAGTTCAATTATATGGCTCTATTTGATGAGTGTATTTGACCTTGATTGAGTAGTATTTGACTTTGAATAGTATCATTTGAAACAGGCACAGTACATCCTGACTGCATAACTTATATTCATCAAATGTGTCATACCTTGGGGTGTGTGCTAAATTATTTGGCTCTATTTGATGAGTGTAATTTACCTTGATTGAGTAGTATTTTACCTTGGTTGAGTAGTATCATTTCAAACAGGCACAGTACATCCTGACCGCAGAGCTTATATTCATCAAAATGTGCCATAATAACAATGCTGACTGTACATAAAGCAGGAGAAATATGCTGACAACTTAAAATTAAAATGTACATATTTGACAAAATTCTTTGTGTGTTTTTAGTTAATTTATGTGCATAAAATATTTGAACAGGTTGCTTATCTACAGCCTTTTATTGCTAGGTGGAAAGATGCATATGGTGCTACATCCCTTGCAAGTTTTAAATGTACCTCTCTGCATAAAAAACTTATCCTGTAATCACCTGTGAAAAGTTGCCTCCTTCAGCCTAAATCCAAGATGCTGCATATGTAAGCTAGGACAGGTGATGCTTCTATATATACTGGCATGTACTGATATTACCCAGTTTTGATACAGACAATAACTCTGAATAATTAAATATTTTCAAAACCAAATGCTTACTCATAGTGAAATATGTGACCTTTTATCCATATCTGCATTTATCTATACAGATGTCCTCAAACTATTGGAAGTCAAATGGTTTTAATGTTGTTTACACTTTGCTATATATTTTACACCAGTTCAAGCACTCTAATCGTTTGCAGTCGAGCATAATTGTCTGCGACACCATAGGGTGTCATAGGCCTTTACCTAATTATAGAAACATGCTGGGCTCTTTGTTGTCTTGCATTGGGGCCACATACCATTAGTTATTGGGTGTCCTTGGGCAAGACACGAGAACAAGATTCTTGACCCGAGTACAATGTTCTTGTGGTTCTTCTCGCCCTAATGCCAGGAACTTTGTTTAAGAACCATCAAGAACCTCATTCTCGGACCAAGAACCCATACCACCTCTCAGGCAGGAGTAGACAAGAACAAAGATGGCGAAACATTATGAGTGTTGACCCGCCATGTTTTTTTCTTCTGATATCAACTCAAGCTGTTAGGGCAAGCACATGCAGGAACAATCAATAACCAATGAGAATGTGTTCTTGGTGTTCAAGTAAAATCCCATAACAGGTCACCCCAAGATGACCAATGTGAGATGTTCCAATAATTCTTCTGTTTTACCTATTTTTATCCTGGGATTTCTTAGTGGCTCTCATTGAAAAATATCAATACAGTGTACATAATTGCATATGGAACAGTTCTTGTTGATTTACTTTGAAATTTCTCTGTTTTCATAGTTTTTAAATCTGACTTTTGACTATGCCTAAACAAGGATGAACACAGACAAAAATCCATGACAGTATGCATTTGAATGAACAATTCGTGCATTTTTGTTCACAATCACCTATGCATGTGAATACTGAGAGTTTATTAAAAGGTAACAGATTGGCTCCCTAGTAAATGCTGTGATATGGAAAATTCCATAAATTGGACTCTAAAATAAATTAGAATGAAAATTTGATCTTAGGGGTGTGAAGCCCCATCCACCTTTAAAAAGTCAGCTCTCATTCAACTGTTTGAGCACAACAGAAGAGTCAGAAGGCAACCAACAGTGACTTTCTTGTCACTGTCAGATATTGATTATACTATCCGTAATATGTCATGGTCTGAAGACCCACAGACCAACAGCACAATACATAGGATTTCTACATGTCAGACACTAGTTGTCACATGACGTCTGGCTTGGATCAGCTGACTTGTGCTACATCTGATCATGCGCCTGTATCAATCACCACGGCATCCATTGCTTCCTTGATGAAAGATGTAGATTCACTAACCAATAGGGTGAATCAGTTTTGTGGTGCACACAGTTCAGATGGCAATGGAATGTGTGGATAGGAAATTATCTCCCACACATCTATAATGGCAATGGAAGGAGTTTCTTCTCAGTCATTACCACATGTTCAGACCATACCGGACAAATTAGGCAGCAAATTCTGACTGGTAAGGTCATGAATCTAGCATCTTTACTAATGTTGAAACTAGAAGTGTGAGAGGAATTCAATCAAATGGTTTAGAACTTCAGTTTCAGAATACTGACCAGCACCTATCTCGGTCTCTGACTTTAGGGGAATTCCTCACTGCATTTGCCAAATATCAAACCATTATGTGTCAGATAATACCAAATCGCAGAAAAGAACTTGATGAGTACAAGGGAGAGATAATGCCCACTGCAATGAAAATTGGATCAAGTGTTTTCTATGACTATCACCATCTCTGCCAGAGCTGCTACTATTTCTGTGCAGTACACAATCCAGATTAACTGGTGCATACAGGATAATTACATTTTCTCATACAGCTGGGAGAAAAGTTATTTCATGTAATCGCTAGTAACTTGGACCACTTCACCCCACAATGCCCTTCTAACATGTTCAAAAAGGATTTCAACCCAACAGAAGTGACAAATTCTGACAAGTGTGGATGTCCATGACATTTCTATCAAGGCAAGGAAATATGCAATAATTATATTTCAGAAACTGAATGCAAGCATGAAAAATGCACTCATCTGCATGTTTGCCTTAATTGTGAGAAGAAGCATCCCAAAGTGCAATGTGGCAAATGACTACTTAGCTCAGATCTTAATTTGAAGGCTTCCACTCCCATTAACATTATGCAACTAAAGCTTGAACCAAAACATTATCATGACAAGTCATTGGTCAAAACTTTAATTGTAGATTTGCATGAGGGTTTTGATATTAGCATAAAACCTCCTATACCTCAAAGTCTGGAATGTAAAAACAGTCGCTCAGCTCACAAATAACCCATTATGGTGTCGGAATTGTTACAAAAAGAGTTGGAGAATGATTATAGTTTTGATATTTATAGAATCAATCCCTTGGCATCACTAAGGGCAACTACGCTTGGAAAAATGGACTTATTGTAGATGTGTCAGTCCCTCACAGTTCTGAAATCACTGGCATCAATGATCTAATTGACAAGGAAAAAATGTCTCTCACTTGTGCAAGAACTAATCACACCATTCAAAACTTGCAAACTTTGGGTCAAGGTTCTTGGATGTGTAAGGTTGATGTAACAGATGCTTTCAAAAACTCATACCTATGAAACCCTCTCAATGGTGCCTTCAGAGTGTCAAACACTTAAATCAATATTTTTTTTCACTTGTCTTGTTTTTGGTTGTTAAACCACATGTTGATATGACCATCCATTCAGGAGGAGTAGCAATAACAAGCTTTTCAAGATGGCAGCTGGGGTTTCAAGGCAATCCTCCAAGTAGTTTAGGTGGAGTAGTGATAACAAACTTGTGCTAACTGATTGATGGACTGACATTGGATGATGGATGATGGACAACAGACCATCCCATAAGCTCTTCTGGTCTATGACAAGTAGAGCTAATAACAGCAGGTGAAACATGCTGGTACACACAAATGTCTGTCAGATAAATAGTCCTGAAATAGTTGAATTAAACAAGTCCAACATTCTCAAAGCCATGGATACACCAAAGCTGTAGATTATTGTTGATCGAAACAAAACTACACAAGGTATCCGAATGCTGACTTGAAATGTAGCTTTTAGGGGGAAAACTAATTTTAATTATGTAATACTTACTTGCTACTATTATACTGCTTTCCTTTTCTGGGACTTTTAGTCCCCAGTATAAGCTAAATTATTCCCTCCTCCTATTAGTATTGGATGGTCAGAATTGAAAAGAACATGATTCCAGTTTGACTCCTTAGTCACAGCCAACATACGGAATACCATCTGTGTGCCACGAAGTTGCTCCTTGTATATGCCAAAGTTGTAAATAAGATGTATATATCTGAGAAAAAAAACATTTTAGCTATCATTTCACCTTATTGTGTATTGTGTAAATATGGAAGTAAAATTTTTATACTGTTTTCATAATAAACATTGTTCACTTTTGTAAGCTGGTAGAAAGTTGGGCCACATGCTGTGCCATCACAATAGGGCCCAACAAAAAAATGCCTTCACACTGATGTGCCAAAAATCAAAGGTAAAAGAAGATAGTGTGAGACCACCAGAAGGTGGCTCTCATAACATCATCCAAAGAGGAGTGATTCAAACAGGCCCAAAATGTAGTAATAGCCCTAACTTCACGGGTTTTAATTCTCATGAAAGAAAGGTCCCTCATGGTGAGGGACTGATACGCTCTCTAGACAGTGAGGACAATCCACCTTGAAATGTAGGCCACTGATATATCAGAGAAACCGTTGAGAGAGTGGAAAAAAATCTTCTGACCCTTCCTTCTCCCTTTAGAGGAAGATAAATAAAACCTTAGAGCCCTAACTGGGCAATTGAGCCTATCTTGATCATCTCCAGCACAGATATGAATGAGACAGGGGATCTCAACAAGAAGTTGAGTAACTGAAGGTAGCTGATTCTTAGCCAGAAACCCAGGTTGGCAAAGAAGAGAAACTGAATCATAATTACCGTTCAACCATCAACTAACAAAGAAATGAAGCTCACTCTTTCTCCTGGCTGTCACTAAGGAGAACAAGAAAACAGTTTTAAAAATAAGTTTCTTGAAGGAAGTTTCATTCAAAGGTTCTTAAAGAGGTTTTGACAAACGCCCAAAAATCACACAAAAGATTCCAGCATTGGTGAGCAAGAAACTGGCCTCTGAAGCTAAAAAAACCCAATGAGATCAGAAAGATGAGGGTCTGACCTAATGGCGGAACCCCTAGAGGACTTGGGAGTGTTAGAGAGGGCTGGATTATAGCCCTAAATAGTGGACACTGAACTATCTCTTTCCTTGAAAAGGAAGAGAAGATAATCTGCAATTGCCCTTAAAGGGGGACAGCTAGGATCAACACATTTCCTATAGCACCAATCACAGAGGATTCTCCACTTTGCATTATAAAACCTGGAAGTAGATTGCCTCCTAGCCTGGACGATGCATTTGGCAACCTTGCTTGAAAGCTTGTCCTGGAGGACTGATTGCTTGAGATGAGCCAAGCGTGAAGGTGGAGAATCTGTGAGCAGTTTTGGAGGAGAGATCCCCTGTGCTGTGACAGCAGGTCCCTCCTCTATGGTAATTTCCTGGGCTCATCTATCAATCAGTCTAGTAAGTTGTTCAATCACAATTGTAACCACAGGGTGACTACCAGCAGGAGCTGAGCAAGGGAGATCCTTACTAGGTGGAGCACCTGCAGAATTATTTTGAAAGGTAGGAAGACATATGCATATGGACAATCCCACTTTAGACTGGAAGCATCCACTGCCCAGGCCCTCTGATCTGGTACTGGAGAGACATAAAAGAGGGGCTTCTTGTTCAGTTTCATTGTGAATAAATCCACCAAAGGTTTCCCCAACAGTTGGAAAAGTGACTCTGCTACTGACTGATGCAGAGACCATTCTGTGAGGACAACATGACTCCCTCTGGACAGAATGTCTACCAGGTTATTCCTCTTGCCCACAATATGGTGGATGTGGAGAGTGATCTCCTCCAAGGATGCCCATCAGAGGAGGTTCCAGACTTCCACGCAAGGAGAATGAGCATGTGTACCTTTCTGATGCCTCAGGTGCACCACTACTGATGTGTTGTCTGAGGCAACCATAATTCAATTACACCTTATGAGGCTGACACACCCTTGTAAGGCTAGGAAGATTGCCCACATTTCTAAGTTGTTTATATGAAGGGTCACTTCTTCCCAGGACCAAAATCCCTGGAGAACTACACCCTCTGGCCACTCCAGGTGAGCACCTCATCCAAAATCTTATGCGTTGATGTACAGAAAGAAGTGGGGTTCAGGGGGGGTGGGTGAATTGGGATGCCGGTCAGAAACCTGTCCCATTTAGCCACCAATGCAGGTGGTGGCGAAAATCAAATCCCAGGGGGATACAAGCTGATAGAGGGTCCTTGTGTGGTCTTCAATCTACTACAAGTAAGAACTGGATAGGGCACAAGTAAAGTTTCCCTAGGGGAATCAAGTTAGCAACCCAGTTCTGAGTTCCCAGGAGAGAGAAGCAAAGGCAAGCCAATGAGGTCTTGGCCATAAGAGCTGTTATGATAGACAGTATTTGGTCAATCCTGTCCAGAGGAACAATAACCCCCCACCTCCAAGCTGGTGAGGACATTCATCCCCACATATACAAAGTCCTGAGAAAGGATCAGATTTGACTTCTTTAGGTTGAGGATAAGACAGAGACAGGTCACGATCGACCAACAGAGGGACAAGTCCTTCAGAAAAGAATCTCTGAAGATGCTGTGCATCAACCAGTCATCAAAATACTACGTCCATCACCCTGGTAAAGGCTCTAGGGTCAAATGGAAGAGCTCAAAATTGAAATACCTCCAATGCAGTGTGTGGAAGCAATAGCAAATCTATACAAGGTGATGCCTTAGAAATCCTCTCCAGATAGAAGAGAATCTTCTGGTCCTCAGTGTCAGAAGGCTTTGGACACACCTTATCCAACATCCATTCCTCCTCCTCCAACACCTGGCCTAACAGTGGAAAGGAACAGGGGACCTCAATGGGGGGGGGGGGAGGGACCATTGCTACTGGTCCTTCAAGAAATCATTTAAGTCCACCAGATGGAAATTATATATTGTCCTGAGCCCATTCTGGAGGCGAGACAGGACTGTCCCTTCCAATACCTCTCTCCGGAGGAGACACCCTACCCTGAAACCAAGGAAGGGACATCCATGGCACCGTGGGGGTGGAGGGTCTTGGAAGACTCACTGTCATAATAGGGGACTCAATGGAAACATAAGGAGGGAGGGATACCAATTTGATCCCTTTCCCTAGTGGACGACCGGTGCCCAGTGCCCAGTGCCTACCAGACACCAGTCATCAGTCAAAGATCAGTCCAGTGATGAAAATCTGATGGATGAGCTCACATCAGATTTATCCAATTTTCGATCACTGCTCTTTCTCTCAGGAAGGCATGATTCACTAATCTCGGTCACCAGGACACTGACCTTGAGAGGGCTATGCTCATCCCTAAGCAAGAGATGCCACTTGCTCTCAGGTGTTCTTCCTCTGCTGAGAGGGGCCAAGGATCAATCCCTCACTGGCACCGATGGCATCGTAAAGAGTGTCAGGGATCCTTGGCCTTTAGGCAATCTCTGAACCATGGAGGTCACAGAATGTTCTGACCCCACAGCAGCAGTAGTGTTTCCCAACACAGGAAGAGATCCAGACCCCTCCTAGAAACAGAGGTGATCATCCAGTGAAGATGAGGAGGAAGAGGGGTCCTTCTTCCTCCCTCTTATATTCGAGCAACCTTTGAGAAGTCCCACACCTGCTCAGACCATCTGTCCATTTGTGCCATATAAGGAAAAAAGATGGTATTCGGTATGTTGGCTGTGACTAAGGAGTCAGTCTGGGATCATGTTCTTTTCAATTTTGGCCCTCCAATACTATATGGAGGAGGGAATAATTTAGTGTGGACTGGGGACTAAGAGTCCCAGAAAAGGAAAGCAGTGTAGTAGTAGTATTTATTGTATTACTGCCATTAAAAGAACTTTGACAGGAACAATTAAAGGTCTTCTTTTCCAAACGCAATGCCTAAGTTGTTCAATGCAGCAACTAAGATACTTTTTACTGATATATATGAATTTAAACTGTAAATTGGACCTAACATGTATGATAAAAAAAACTGTGAGCCACCTCTGCCCTACTTTCAAGAGAATGAGAAGATTAAAATTGTTTGTATCTGCAAAGAGGGGTATTTACAAAGGAAAACAAGAATCAAAATATCACTGTCTTCCTATTCATACTTTGTCCTCCTTTCTGAAAGAAGACGTTTCTGAGTAATGACACCTGAATATATCACTGCTTTCTCATTGAGACACAAATTAAGTCGATATCATGACAACACTTTGCAAACAGGCAAAATTATAGCAACCAACTGCAATGATATTAGAAAATTTCTCCTAAAATACGAATTCCATGGAACTTACTTTGTCCTTTTCTCCAAAATGACTCAGGTTCCCAAAGGAGGAGACTCTTGTGCACTTCTGATCCCCCATCCAACAGCAAATGAGATCAATATCATGACAACATTTGGCAAGAAGGGAGAAGGTGCTCTTGTTTTCTGAGCACCAATTGCCTCGCACATAGGAGTGGGCAAAATGAAAGTAACCAACCTGCAATGACATCAGAAGATTTAGAACTTAAAATTTCTGTGGAACTTACTTTGTCCTTTTCTCCAAAATGACTCAGGTTCCCAAAGGAGGAGACTCTTGTGCACTTCTGATCCCCCATCCAACAGCAGATCAGATCAAAATCATGACAACATTTGGCAAGAAGGGAGAAGGTGCTCTTGTTTTCTGAGCACCAATTGCCTCGCACAAAGGAGTGGGCAAAATGCCAATATCCCACCTGCAATAGTAAACATATTGGAAAGTTTCAGAAAATGAGCCTGAAAAGACTCTTTAAAAGATGGATCTCAAAATGCTGTGAGCATTACTGAGCTACCCTCTCTACCTAAAATTTACCAAAGAAACACTCTGACCTCCTCCACAAACCACATTTGGGTGGAGAAAGAGAATAATTGTAATGGATATTAATAAGGTCTGTTCCAGTAAAACTTACATAAGATCCTAGGAGGCATTTTCAAAGATGAATAGTCAAAAATAGCTGCAGAGTAGAACTTTGTACAATTTTAATTAGAAGTCAATATAATCATTGCATACATTTAAATTACCATATATACTCGTGTATTAACCGGGTCCAAATGCAAACAACATAGATCCTGATCTGCCATTGCCTACTGCACCAGTAGATCCAGGTCTATGTTGTTTGTTCTACTGATTAGTCCTTACAAACTGCATAGACCAAGATCTGCTGGCGCACTGTGTGACAGCAGATCTGGGTCTATGCAGTTTGTAGCTGGTATCGAATTATATCGAGTATATATGGTAAACAAACTACCTTACTTGGATACCATGGTTAAATGGACAGCACTCCAAGTACCTATCAAACTTTAGTAGCTATAAGGAGACCTGTCTTTACTGGCCATTTCAAATGATTAGTCTCCAAGACCTATATAATTGGTTGCTATAGACACAATGAGCAGAAATCATTCGAGTGTAGAAATAATGATAGATGGTGACAAAAAGTGATGTTTAATGAGTATGATAGTCCTGTAAAAATTTTGAACCCTGTAAAAATTAAAACACAAAGAAAATATGTGGTGCTAATAATTTTAATTTCCCTGTTAATGCGAACTTTCATTTTTTTTGGCAAAAGAAGAATTTCAAAACATTCTAACACATGTGATAAATATGAATTTTTGTTTCTGATTGAAAGCACAATTCATTTTATGACATTATATCTGCTTTTCACATGTTCAAAACATTGTTTTTTTGATTAATACAATAAAAAATGGCTTAATAATGTTTTGTGTCCTTTTATTTCCCATCTAGTGTTAGAATTGTGATCTTCCTGGCAAACAAACACACTGCACAAAAATCAAAATGTACAATATCACCCAATTGGAATTTTTGTACAATAAACTCGTGTACTTTTTTACTTTCCAAACACTGATGTACCATTAACTTTTATCTTTTTTCACTATTAAATATTGTTTTGACTAACAGTGTTTGGCAGCAACTCTTAAAAGTATTTCCATTGGTTTTATTTGCAATGTTCAAACAATGCCAACCCATGAATCAGGAATTCCAGATTCTGCTGCTAAAAGTTTTGAACAGTTCTATATTTCAGCCTATGTAAACCTAATTACAAACTTCAGTGAGAGAGAAAGTAAATATACTTTTAACTGATCAATTTGAAAGACTTTTGAAATATTTGAGTATCAGCATGTGTCTGTATGTATGTGTCAGATACTGACATACAGATGGAAAGACAGAGATCATGAAAAGAATAAACAACATGCAAATTCAGTGAATTTGTGTTCCACTCCCCTCCCCCCCCCCAATGGTGAGGTCACAAAAGTTCATGACAATGAAATCTGATTATGACCTTTAAGAGATAGTTCTTAAGTTATTGGACAGACACGAGGAAGTTATTGGACAGACATGAGGAAGTTATTGGACAGACATGAGGAATAACCAAGATTCATTGCTCTATCTAAAGGAAGATTTGAAGAAAAATGCAGAAAAGGAGTAAAAAACTGATCAGTGACCCTGACCTCAAATATAAAACTGTGATACCCACAGTCATCAAACTGAGAAGCATTAGTGTGCTTTGGTTCATCTCTGAACTTCAAACAGCTTTTATAATATACAGCTGAAACACAAAAAAAAAAACTTAAATATTGACTTGTGGCCATGACCTTAAATACTGACCTGTGGTCATTACCTTAAGGATACAATCTCAAATGTGCAACGCAACACATCTTTCAGTGACAACATATCAGTATATCAAACTTCAGCCAATTAGTTTAAGTAGCCGTGGTGGCTCAGAGTTAAGCATGTCTGACTCACTAATGAAACTGAAAGAGTGCGGGTTTGAATCCTACCAAAGGATCTGCCCGGTCAGATACTGTGGTGTACTTGGGCAAGGCACTTTACTCCAACCGCCTTGGCATGGCTTCTATGGGCATGCACATTTATGGCTTTTATGGGCATGCACATTTATGGCTTTTATGGGCATGCACATTTATGGCTTCTATGGGCATGCACATTTATGGCTTCTATGGTTTTATGCACATTTATGGCTTCTATGGTTTTATGCACATTTATGGCTTCTATGGTTTTATGCACATTTATGGCTTTTATGGGCATGCACATTTATGGCTTCTATGGGCATGCACATTTATGGCTTCTATGGTTTTATGCACATTTATGGTTTATATGGGTATGCACATTTATAGTTTCTATGGATATGCACATTTATAGTTTCTATGGGGATGCACATTTATGGATTTTATGGGCATGCACATTTATAGTTTCTATGGGCATGCACATTTATGGATTTTATGGGCATGCACATTTATGGATTTTATGGGCATGCACATTTATGGTTTCTATGGGTATGCACATTTATGGTTTCTATGGTTTATGCACATTTATAGTTTCTATGGTATGCACATTTATGGCTTCTATGGGTATGCACATTTATGGCTTCTATGGGCATGCACATTTATGGCTTCTATGAGCATGCACATTTATGGCCTCTATGGGCATGCACATTTATGGCTTCTAAGGGCATGCACATTTATGGCTTCTATGAGCATGCACATTTATGGCTTCTATGGGCATGCACATTTATGGCTTCTATGGGCATGCACATTTATGGCTTCTATGGGCATGCACATTTATGGCTTCTATGAGCATGCACATTTATGGCTTCTATGGGCATGCACATTTATGGCTTCTATGGGCATGCACATTTATGGCTTCTATGGGCATGCACATTTATGGCTTCTATGGGCATGCACATTTATGGCTTCTATGGGCATGCACATTTATGGCTTCTGTGGGCATGCACATTTATGGCTTCTATGGGCATGCACAGTTACAGCTTCTACGGGCAATTTTTGAAGACTAAAAGTCTAGATCAAAAGCAATATGAATTATAATGAATTATATGTGGCACCAGAAGATTTTAATCAACAAATGAGCAACCAATTCCCTGAATTACAAGACATATACTCACAAATCTTCACTGAACCTTTGTAACAAACACCTGAAAGAAACTACTTAAGTATTCAAGTACTCTGTTTTGCCAATCTTTGTAAACAATGGTTAAATATGGGTCTGTTATTTTTTTTCCTTAAGATTCATTGTTATTTTTTATAACTGTTTGTAATTATAAGAATTGAACATGATATTTTACAGGATTCATTAAGTCATGAAGCCTGAAAATAGATTACACACTATGTATGAATGGCCTTAGCTTTGCTATGGCTGTTCATGCAGTGTGCAATCAATTTTTAAGTTTCATGACATCAAGAATCCTGCAAATTGTTAAGTTAAATTAGAAAATTAATTTCAAGTATCAAAGTGAACACAATTTTCACTGGTCATAAAACAATACAAATTCTTACTGTAATTATCAGGTAACAATTTTTATCCATTTCATATGGTGCTAAATTTCATTTGTCACAAATATTCACTGATAATGAATGTAATACCAATTTAAGATATAAAGACAATACTTGAGTTACACCTTTTTTCCTTCCTAATTTCTTTCTAATTCTTTGATGACCATATATTTATTACAGTACCCTTATGCAAAAAGAAAACTCTTTATACCAGTCAGAGATAAAGTAGAAAGGATGAACAGAATAATCTGAGAACTTACTGGTTCTGTGTGATTGATATTAACAACATCACCAATCACTCCACTGTCAATCAAACTCTTGACTTTTTGGCACCAGGGTGTGTAACGAAGGACGTGACACACAGCTAAAATGATGTTGTTTTCTTTGCAAGTAGCAATGATCTCATGACAATCCTCTTCAGTAACCTATAGGATCAAAATAAAAAACAACTATAGTTGATTTCAAATGGCATCACAAATGGTACCTGGTGATGCATCTAGAAATGTATTAATGCAAATGGCCACTTCATTAAGGGAGAGAGTTCCTTTTACACTAGCTTTAATAATTTGTCACCATTCCTTTCCTCATTAAAACAGTATAGTATGCATTCAACTCACCCTCAAAGGGTTTAATCAACTCACCCTCAAAGGGTCTAGGCCCTCATAATATTACAAATGTTAGCCATGTTACCAAATGGTTTATCCTTGCAGGTGTGTGCAAGCTCCAACCTCTCACCTGATTCCCAGTCAATAATTATTTCAGTAATTTGTCTTGAATTTTTTAATTAATAGTTTTCTTTTCTCTTGAAATATTTTTTATTTATTATCACAGAAAAAACTATGATTGAAAATTATGACAAAGATGACAGTAGCATATGATTATTCAAGGAGGACACTGCTGCAGGGTTATAACAACTTCTGGCCATTCTTCTTGGGTGCTAAAAAATTACATCATGAAAGCCTCAAACTTTCAAGGGTGAACTGAATGCATAGTGCCTGGATTAATGGGGAAAAGAAAGGTATAAAATTCATGAAGACCATGTAAAAAGAGCTCTCCTTGTCCATTTTTCAGGGTGTTTGCAGAAATACATTGTTAGATGCAGCACCAGTTACCATCTGTGATGTCATTTAAAAACAGTTAACTATAATAAACAATTTATGCTGGATGCTGAGGTAAGAACAAATGCATACCAAATGCTAGTATATGCTTGCAGTATCAATTAGCAAACTTATTAACATCAAGAGATATTTACATACAACAGCAAAATGAGTGGAAACATTGCATATGTAGATCTGTTATATCCCATATCTTGCTGACTTGCATTACAAACCCAACCAGATTTTGTTACCAAACTAAAAATGTGTCGACATAATATGGATGCCCTTTCCCCAAATGATGCAAAAGAAGGACAATATTTTTAATAAAAATGACAGGCCATAACTATAAACAATTGTGCTAGAAAATAATGAAAATCAAACTTGACCTTGATCTTCTTCATGTAAAGCCTCAAGCCAAGTCTGATTTCAATTTATGAAGTCCTTCAAAAGTTATTGAGCTGAAACAAAATTCTGATACAATTGAATGGCAAAGTTCAGAGTCAAACAAGGGCCATAACTCCATTAAATATTGTTCGAAATTGTGAAAACTGAACTTGACTTAGATCTTCTTAATATAAAGTCTCATACCAAATTCACAGAATCCAATTAAATCCTTAAAAGTTATTGTGTGGAAACAAAACTTGCAACGGATGTGACATGATGTGATGGACAGACCTGTATAATACTATGTCTCCATGAAAATGGTGGGGGTATAAAAACAGCAAAGTTCATGTAACGAAAACAACATCGGTCAAAAATTAGAAAACTGCCAAAGGCAGTATAAGTGGATCACAAAGCATAGTCAGAGAAAATGAACTAAACATAAAAGTAAAAATAAATCAGTGCAGAATGAAAATGTAGTTTTTGGGGTTGATAAAAATAAATTTAATTACGTAATACTTACCTGTTGCCATTGTCTTGCTTACCTGTTCCAGGACAAAAGAACCCTCTGCCAAGCTCATAATTCCATTCTTCCATTTGATGGAAATTACCAGAACATTTAGAACAGAAAGAACATAGACCCAGTCTGACTCCCACAACATAAACCAAGTCTGACTCCCACAACATAGACCCAGTCTGACTCCCACAGCATAGACCCAGTCTGACTCCCACGTCATACGCCCATGCATAATAACCTTTCTCTTTTACTTGGACCCAGAAAAATATGTCTTAGGACATCAGAGCAGGGTGAGAGGAGGGAATCTTGCAACTGTCACAGGGAAGTATTCCATAATTAAAATTAGGGATAAAAATAATATACTCACCTTTATGCTAGGAGTGTCCACTACTGTAAGCCGGCAGCGGATTGGGCCACTTTTTGTGCCATAACTATTGGGCACAAGGAAAAAAATGCCTTCACTCTGGTACACCAATGATTGATGGTAAAGTGATGTGAAAGTAGTGTGTGACAGCCAAAACGTAGTTCTCATAACATCTTCCAGTGATGAATGATAAAGACAGACCCATGAAGCAGCAATAGCCCTAACTTAAGGCTTTAATTTTCATGAATAAAAGGTCCTTCTCTGTTAGGGACTGATAAACTCTCTTGATACTGTGGAAGTCCTGACTTTGTGGAGCACCTGTGGAATTATT
This sequence comes from Margaritifera margaritifera, assembly GCA_029931535.1. Taxonomy (NCBI): domain Eukaryota; kingdom Metazoa; phylum Mollusca; class Bivalvia; order Unionida; family Margaritiferidae; genus Margaritifera; species Margaritifera margaritifera. The sequence continues at coordinate 578,523 of JAQPZY010001570.1, forward strand.
CTCAAAGGTGGGAAGGCACAAGTGAACAGGTGATCCCACCTTAGACTGAAGGCATCCACTGCCCAAGCCCTCTGATCTGGGACTGGGGAGACATAAAAGTGGAGCTTGTTGTTCAGTCTCATCACAAACAAATCCACCAAGGGTCTCCCCCACAATCCGAACAGGGACTCTGGTATGGACTGGTGCAGTGACCATTCAGTGAGGATTACCTTGCCTCTCCTGGACAGACTGTCTGCCAGAATATTTTTCTTGCCCGAACTATGGTGCACATGGAGAGTAATCCCCTCCAAGGCTGCCCAGTGAAGGAGAAACCTCTATGCAAAGAGAAGGAGCATGTGTACCTCCTTGTCACCTGAGGTACGCTACTACCGAATGTTGTCGGAGGAGACCATCACACAATTACTCCTTATTTAGTTAACAACCCCTGTAGGGCAAAAAATACCGCCTTTTTTTCGAAATTATTGATGTGAAGGGTAGCTTTTTTTTGGGACCACAAGCCATGAAAAACTACTCTTCTGGTTCCAAGTGAGCACCCCAACCTGAATCAAAAAGCACCTCTGCACTACACGTCTGATATTTGTCCCAAGTTTCATAAATACACCTTGAATGGCTTTTGAGTTATGCTCCAGAAATAAGAGTGCACCCACTGCGGCAAATGTAAAGCTTGTTTTCATGGCAACATAAAATAAGAGTCTCTTAAATTAGGGCTGACACTCTACTGGCTGAAAAGAATTTACAGGAATTCATGAGAAGTCTGTATCTTCCCTCCTTTTATTCTTTTTAACTGCTGAGTATTGAAACCATTGCAGATATTCTTGAGAAGCTCAAACATACCAAATTTGGAAACCAAAATATTTTCTAGAGTGTCTGAGTTAACATGTTTACAAGATAAGTGTAGTACAAAAATCTGTCATGGCCTTAAATCTTTAAACTAATATCATAAACAGAAGATCACTAATCTCATCTCAGATACTGTCAATATACACACATGCCAAGTTTGCTTTAATCCATCATTTAATTTTTTTTTTTAAATATCCTCATTACTGGACTGGCATCATTCAAGGTATTCTTCAGGTATTTTCAACAACTGGGTTTGATATAAATCCATTCATATTTGTTTGTGTTATCATATGCACAAGCCATTACAGGTAAAAACCTGAGTCAAGACCTTTGACCTTGAAATCAATGTCAGAGTGCTACCAACTTGTTTACTAAAAAGCAACTAAATACCAAGTCTGTTCAAAATTCATTTGTATATGTACAAGTCACAGTGCTCTTATGCTCCATGAAGTCCAAAAATGCAAACAGTGACCTGTGAATTGACTCCAAGGTAAAGTAGGCTGGTTTTCAAACTCATTCACAGTGTTGCACCTGAAGCGCATGATTGAAGGTTTCCCACAATTGTTTTTTTCCTATATCCCCAAATCTTGACACCTGTGTGCCCTCTTGTGCGTGATTTTTCATCATGGAAAAATTGAATATATCTCCATACTATTCTTCTTTAGTGTACATCCATCCTATTCTTCTTTAGTGTACATCCATCCTATTCTTCTTTAGTGTTCATCCATCCTATTCTTCTTTAGTGTACATCCATCCTATTCTTCTTTAGTGTACATACATACTATTCTTCTTTAGTGTACATACATACTATTCTTCTTTAGCGTACATCCATACTATTCTTCTTTAGTGTACATCCATACTATTATTCTTTAGTGTACATACATACTATTATTCTTTAGTGTACATCCATCCTATTCTTCTTTAGTGTACATCCATACTATTCTTCTTTAGTGTACATCCATACTATTCTTCTTTAGCGTACATCCATACTATTCTTCTTTAGTGTACATCCATACTATTATTCTTTAGTGTACATCCATACTATTCTTCTTTAGCGTACATCCATCCTATTCTTCTTTAGTGTACATCCATCCTATTCTTCTTTAGTGTACATCCATCCATGTCTATGTTGGCTCTGGCAATGGCTAAAGTCACTCAAGGTGATACAAACTTTAGGATAGGAGTTAATTTCCATTTTAAAACAACACTGTTGGCAATCGAAACATTCAGGGTTTGTAATAGTCTACTGTGATACAATGCAAAGTCACTGACAGCCACCAGTGTAACATATTTTTGAGGTTAAATTATTGACAAAATGAGTTAAATGTCTGGGGTGAAAAACTTGTGGAAATACACAATTGAGCATTTAATCAATGAAATATTAGTTAAAAAAGAAAATAATGTAGAAAAAATGGGAATTATTATAATAAACACTGGTAGATAACGAGTAAAAAAGTAAATTAAATGAGAGCGAGATCCGGAATGAAAAGTCCCATAGCACAGCTCTTTTCAAGTGAACTAGATATTCAAACATGTACATGTCTGCTACCTGAGTACTAGATATTCAAACATGTCTGCTACCTGAGTACTAGATATTTAAACATGTTTGCTACCTGAGTACTAGATATTCAAACATGTCTGCTACCTGAGTACTTGATATTCAAACATGTACATGTCTGCTACCTGAGTACTTGATATTCAAACATGTACATGTCTGCTACCTGAGTACTTGATATTCAAACATGTACATGTCTGCTACCTGAGTACTTGATATTCAAACATGTCTGCTACCTGAGTACTAGATATTCAAACATGTCTGCTACCTGAGTACTTGATATTCAAACATGTCTGCTACCTGAGTACTTGATATTCAAACATGTCTGCTACCTGAGTACTTGATATTCAAACATGTACATGTCTGCTACCTGAGTACTTGATATTCAAACATGTCTGCTACCTGAGTACTTGATATTCAAACATGTACATGTCTGCTACCTGAGTACTTGATATTCAAACATGTACATGTCTGCTACCTGAGTACTTGATATTCAAACATGTACATGTCTGCTACCTGAGTACTTGATAAAACATTTATAACAATAATATCAGTGTCCAAGGATATTATGATAATACAGTGCAGATGACAAAGTTAAGGTGACAAAACTGCCAGAGCAAATAAAATTATCTAATTTATTTTTACCACTACTAGTGCATTAAGTGCTATCTAGTCATTTTCTTAGTCCCATTGAAATTTTATGTGTCCCCAAATTTGGAGGAAAGGGGGACAAAATGTCCCCTGCGCTTGGGATCGCAGGTGCAACACTGCATTAACAAAAGCACAAACATGTTGGTGTTCACATCTGAAACATTTCATTTAGGACCAATTACATACTGCAAGAAGTATCTTAGTGAAAACCCCACCTTTCCTTCAAAAGGAGTGGTGATAACAGAATCTATTAGATGGTCACTATGGTTGCCATGTTGGAGGTTAGATTAGCATGATTTTCATTCTGGACCGGCTGCATATTATTATCATGTTTAAGTGAAAACTCATGTCAATACAAGCATCTAATCAGGAGAAGTAGCCACAAGATAGGCACCAAGGCAACCATTAGACTGGTATCATTTTAATACAGAACAAACTACATACTGCAAGAAGTATTTTAGTGACAAGCTCATGTCAATCCGACCATTCAGGAGAAGTAGCCAATAACAAGATTTACATGATGGCCCATACTGTGGTTATACTGAGAGGTAATATCAGCACCATTTTAATTAGGGAGCCAACTAATTCTTGCAATAAGTGTTTCAGTGAAAACCTCTGTCAATACAACCATCTGTCCATGGGGAGAAAGCAATAACAAGATTTTAAAGATGGCCACAGTGGCAGCCATTTTGTGAGGTCAAGATCAATACCATTTTCCGTCTGCTTCAGTGGAAATCCATTCTCAATACAACCATCCATTATGAGGAAGCTTCAGTGATAAATTATATCCAACTATGTATAGTAAAAATTGTTAATGTGAAAAATCCATGTGAATAAGACAACTTTCTTTCAGGACTAAGTATATATCACAAAAAGTCTTTTAGTGAAAACCCCATGTCAGGATGATTCATGCGAGGATCATAATCAGGATGATTTGTGATAACAAGATTTCAAGAAGGACATTACAATGGCCATGTTGGAGGTCAGATGAGCACCATTTTCACTAAGGCAGCTCTTAACAGTTTCATATAATTGGTCATGGGGTACATTTTGATTAAAAAAAAAACATCCATTCTTCTTCTCCATGATTTTCCATTGTTAATTACATTGGTGTCATGAAAGCACGATTTCATGTATGCACAAGGGGACGATTCAAGTGCAGAAACACATTTGTACTAACCTGGTTTGATATTAAGTGTTGGCCTATAATGTGCATGAGTGACTGGCCATTTTTTCCTAGCTGTTTTCATGCAATTGTCACCACCTTATATATGAAATATCTCTGACTTTGTTCAGTATCGGTTCTTTGACCAGGGGTTGAAAACTGTGAGTTCTAGGGAGGGGTGTTGGTGTGACTTTAAAGGGGTAATCAATGAAGAATCAGCTTTGCCATGCCAATCTTCCTACCGTATATGGTTATAAAGTTTTATTTTGATAGTCACATTTGCAGGCAGGTGTGAAGGGCTTAATAGTAATGTGATCAGGTATGTATTCTAGAGAAGCATAATTTACTATTAGGAGAACAGGTAGTAGGAGGAAATGCATGAGCATCTAACATCGACCACTGATACCCTTCAAGGGGAATATGGCTGGAGTCCCTGTCTGGAGAATAAAACCACTCCCCTTAGTTAAGGATCACATGACACATGACATCTACACAATATTAATGTGAAATGAATGAAATTTTCTAGCAAGAAAAATTCAGGATGAATCCAGCAAAAAGTATAAATCCACACCCGTGAGGAAGTTGTTCTGTTATGGTGTATGGTAGTCACCTGGGTAGTGACTGGACCCATAAGATTCAATTCCCTTCCTTGCAATGATAGATATCAAAAACATAAGCTTGAGAAGGTTCACTTTGCGTGCCAGCCACCTACTTCAATAATGTCTTGAATCGAAACATTGTTTTCACTCAAATCTCATGGTGAAAAGTCATGAGGCTTATCTGGTTTGTGAAATGTCAGAGTACACTAAGCATATCACCTACTTAAGCCAAGGTGCCAAAGGCCTATATCATGCTTCATGGCCTTAACTAGAAAGGACGAGGCATTGTTGAAACCCATGACTGCTCTCTTTGCATTTCAAGTAGCGCTTGTGAGCATGGACCATGTCTTCCATGGCTGCCACCTTTGACATATCGATCAAGGAAAGCTAGTGAATGACCAATTCTGATTGCTGGCAGATGGCAACCTTGGCTATGAAGCTTGGTTGCATCATTAGGACAAATGAATCCCTCTGTTTGGAACTGGAGATAGGTCAGATCAATCAAAATGGAAAGCCATTAACTCCCCCTGTAGGTCAAAGCTAGGGCCACCAATAAGCATGTTTTGTAAGATAGCAGTTTCAGGAGTTTCTAGCCATCAGCTCATACATTTCTAGGTTGAGTCATGTCAGAACCCAGAAGAGGTTCCATCTAGCAAACAAAGTGAGTGACCGGAGTCAATTGAGGTTGAAATTGGCCAGCAAGTCTGACAGGTCCTTCTTGTGGCCTATATCCTCTCTACTGAGATGACTCTGTCATAAATCATAAAGAAGTAACCCTTTTCAGTAATAAGAGCTAACTTCTCCATGGTGAGCCAGAGACAAAGTTACCAAGCTGAGAAATTGGGGGTTGCAAGGGGACAACGTTGTTGTACTTGCACCAGTCCATGAAACATGCCATTTCCCCTCATATGTCTTCAAAGTGGAGGGCCTTCTAGCTCACACTATCCTCTTCAAGACTGAAGAGCTGAAATCCTTTCTGCACAAGTCTTTCTTGACAAGAGCCAGGCATGTAGGTGGGGATTGTCTCGGCAGGGATGGAAAACCTTGGGCTGCTTGAGCAGGTTGGACATCGGCAGGATTTTTTTAGGCCCCTTATCGCTAGATCAAGTAGTCAGTTCACTCACAGTCACTTTGAAGATCGGACCACTTTTCTTCTGGATTATTCTCTGTATTAGAACAGTTGGAGAAAACAAAAACCCATCCCAACTAACTGACAGAACAGCCACAGCCCAGGCCTCGGGGTCAGGGACTGGACAGGCTAAGGTGGGTTGTCTGTGGTTCCAACTTGTAAGAAAGAGACCTATCAATAGATGCACCTCTGGCCCATCTAAAACAATGAGTTGGTCAAGTGAGACTAAGGTAGACAGTCTGTGGTTCCACCTTGTGCAAAGAGATATATCACTGGACCACCACCACCACCCCAAGGTGTGCAAGGACAATCTACAGTTCATTAAAAATGACTTTTTTTGACAACACCATGTCAATATGATCATCCATCCAGGTCTAGAAACAAAAACAAGATTTTCAATATGGTGGCCATACTGCATATCTGAGGGATAGTGTTTTCATTTGGGAACAATTAGACCACATGATGAAATTGTGTAGCAAGTTTTATGACTTTCCTCTCAATAGTTTAGGAGGAATAGCTATAACAATCTTGTGCTGATGGCCAGAGGGATGCCGGACTGATACAGGCTGATGGCCAGAGGGATGCCGGACTGATACAAGCTGATGGCCAGAGGGATGCTGGACTGATACAGGCTGATGGCCAGAGGGATGCCCAACTGATACAGGCTGATGGCCAGAGGGATGCCGGACTGATACAGAACAACAGGTTATCACATAAGTTCTTCAAGTCTTTAACCAGCAGAGTTAAATATTGGCATCAGAAAGAAAATTTCTTGCAAAAGTTACATATAAAACTTTTTGGGTATGTGTGCCAAGTTTCATATTCATATGTAAAACTGTAAAAGTGAGATGGATTGACAAACAGGATAACAAATGGATGGAACTCATTTCTATATCCCCTGCCAACTTTGCTGGGCAGGAATAATGGGCTAAATGCAGAACTTTACACAAATCACTAAATCATAAAATATAAAAATCACAGTGATCTAAATTTATCACAAGATTATAGTGCAGTTCATGACATATCTACATATCAAGTTACATGACAATGCATGCAACAGGATCTGCAGTGGAACTGAGCTAAATACCAAACTAAACACAAATTTCATTTTCATTTTCATTTTTCCCATAACCTTGCTGGTCGTAGGAGCGCCACTGATGACTTTGCGACAATCTCTCTCCATTTCGCCCTGTTCTCCACTGCTCTTTGGGACTTTGCAAAGTCCATGCCTGTCCACTCTTTGATATTGTCTTCCCATTTCTTCTTCTGTCTGCCTCGTTTTCTCTTTCCTCTCACTGTGCCCTATAGGATTGTCTTTGACAGGCCAGTTGAGCGTGAGACGTGACCATACCATCTTAGTTTGCGTTTCTTTACAGTGGTGGGCAGATCTTCATAAGGTCCAATTGCACCTTGGATTTTAGTGCGCACCTCCGCATTAGAGATGTGGTCTAAGTATGAGATTTTCAGGATCCTTCGATAACATCTCATCTCTAAGGCATGGATTCTTCTCTCTAATTCTGCGGTTAGGGTCCATGTCTCACATGCATATAGGAATATGGACATGACGAGGGAGCGCATAAGCTTGATCTTGGACCCAAGCGTGATGTTGCTGTCTTTCCAAATATGCTTCAGCCTAGCCAGAGCAGCTGTTGTCTGCGCAATCCTGGAAAAAACTTCAGGTTTTGAACCTTCATCAGATGTGATAGCACCTAGGTACTTGAAGCTTGTTACTGTGCCCAGCTTCTGTCCATTCACTCTTATTTCCTTTTGGATACCACTCGGGTTGTTTTGTCATTAGGTTTGTCTTTTCAGCGTTGATTTCCATTCCATATCTTAGTGATGCTTGATTCAGACAGTTCACTAAGGTTTCCATTTCTTCTTCATCTCCTGCTAAGCCATCGATATCATCAGTGAAGTGCAGGTTGGTGATTGTTCTGCCTCCAACACTGACACTGCCCTCATGGTCTTCCAAGGCGTCGGACATGATCCTTTCCAGGCATATGTTGAAGAGAGTGGGTGAGAGAAGGCACCCCTGTCTGACTCCGACTGTGCTGCTGAACCAGTCTCCTATGTTGCCATTGACAAGAACTGTACTAGTCGCTTTGTCATAGGAGGTTTCTATAGTGCGGATTAGTTTTGCATTTATGTTGTATATCCGCATGGTGGCCCACAAGGCTGCATGCCATACCTTGTCGAAAGCCTTCTTGAAGTCAATGAAGACATGATAGAGGTTCTGTTGATGCTGGAGATATTTTTCACAGAGGATTCTATGACTGAAGATCTGTTCTGTAGTGCTACGTCCTGCTCTGAAACCTGCCTGTTCTTCCGCAATGATGTGCTCTGCTTGGGGTTTCAGTCTATTGAGGATGATCTTAAGCATAACCTTGCTTGGGTGACTGATGAGACTGATTGTTCGGTAGCTCTGGCACAGTTGTAGATTCCCTTTTTTTTGCAAAAATGGTAAGCACTTTGCGCCAACCTACACAAATTAATGGGGTGTAAAATATTGGTATGAAATGAATAGTACTCCTTATGATACTTGACTTTGCAGGCAAAAGTATCTGAGAAACTAAATGCACTGATGCTGCATGGATAGATTGACTGAAGAACATATACCAATGATCCATAGGTCGGAGTTTCTTTGCAAACCAACAATAAAAAAAAGAGAAATAAAAGTAGGACTTGCAATTTTTTAAATGTCATGAAATTCTACAATTTATAAACAGATCGACTCACATTCTAATGTATATATGTATGTACAGAGTTTAACATCACAGCAACACAATCCAAGTTATATAGTGACAAGTAAATTTAGTCATCACCAACGAGGCTGGTTTTGCTGGTGTTTTTTTAATGGCATTTTCAACACAATGTTGGCTATATCATGCAGAGGAAATGGGAGCTAGGTGCCTTTCCCAAATATACACCAAGGCAGCAGACCCAGGCTGGCCTTGGCAGGTATCAAACCTGTGACCCTTGGATTATGAGTCTGATGCTCTACCAACTGAGCTACCGGGGCTCAAGCATGAAACAAAGATAAAGGCAAAAAAAGGTAAAATGCTTACAATACGATTTTTTTAAATAAACTGTACTCTTTTTAAAAATCCTTGACCTTCTCAGCTGGAACATCATAAGAAGCAGTTGCCTCTTTTGACCTGTAGGTTGGCGCAAAGTGCTTTCCATTTTTGCATTTGGTTTCAGTAATGTTGGATTGGTGATGTATTTGTTCTAAAAGTTGGAAAATAAAACTTATTAATAACTTACAGCCATTGGTTTTTCCAAAAGAATGTGATAACCTTGTTTGGCAAAAGCAACGGCTGGATCCTGGAAATATAAATTACAAAATACTGACATATAAACATGACCCTCTGATTATCAGAAAAGTACATTTGATCTGATGACAGTTTCTTAAGTTCACTGTTCCTTCTTTCTGATATCTCTTGCATTTTGCACATGTAAATCACAAAATTTCAGTAAGCATACAATTTTAGCAAATTCAGTGAGCAGACTAATTTTGGGTAATATTTTATGCTTACTAAAATTACATGAAAAACCCAACTATAATGCAAGGGTCAAGGTCCACAAAGTGCTATCATGTGATGCAGCATAACATTTAACTGGGGTGATTGCAAAAGTACAGCCTTCCATGATGCAGTTACCAACTTAAATTGATGCATATTAAATGAGAAATATTGAAAATTCAGAGATTACATGCTAAATATTTAAGTTTCTGTACAGAACCATGCATTGGTACATACATGTATAAGAAAATCGGTAACAAAATAGCACCAATAGTTAAAGTACATGTGTACTGACCAACTGATCATTTTGCATCAATATCAGTGAATCCATAACAATTCCATCAAAAATGTGCACAGAGAAGCATGATTCTTCATCATTATAGCATCAATCATGATTTGTCTGAACTAAATGCAAACTAGAGAATTGGTGAGCAAGTTGCTCAGGTAAATATACCGTCATATCTCCTGCATTCCATCCCAACCCCATGATGGAGATAAATCTACTGTAAAAAAAAAGAATATAACTGTTCTGAAAATAGTAGGAGTACAATGATTTGTCAACATGCATATTTTCTGACGATGGTCATAATATGTACTAAGTTTAACAGCAATCCACTAAAAGCTACAAGAGTAGTTACATTCAAAAAATTCTGTCATACACTGCATTCAGCTCAAGTCAAAAAGGGCAATAACTCTTATAAAAATACGGGAAAACAACAATTTGTCAACATGTGCATCTTTAGATGATGACCATAATAAGTATCAAGTTTCACACCAATCCAGAAAAAAATTTCAAGATAAACAACGAAATTAGTTGCGCTAATAAGATTGTGTCAAACAGTGCATTAAGCTCCTATACAAAAAGGGCAATAACTCCAACAGAATTAAAGGAGCAAAGTCATTTGTCGATATCTGCATAAACTAAGTTTCATGTTAATCAATCAAAAACTGTGGGACTAGTTGTGCTAATGGGATTGTGTAATACGCTGTATTAAGCTACAAGATAAAACTGTCAATAACTCTTAACAAAAATTGCAGGAGCAAAGTGATTTGTTATTATGGGCATCTTCATGTGACGACCATAATATTTACCAAGTTTTATGGTAATCCATCAAAAACTGCAGGAATTCTTATGCTAACAAGCACGTGATGGAAGGACACAATGATTACTATTTACCCCCAGAGGTATACAAATGAATCTAAGAATAACGTAAAGAAAAGTATAACACAATTAAGTTTCAATATGTACATGTATATGTGTCTAGGCCACTAAGTGGCATCTGTACAAATTTAAAACCTTTCACATGTTCTCTACTAGATTCCATTTAAATCTTAATATTTATTTCCTTGCTAATAAATTCACAAACTTATCACACACAATATACATACAGAAAATATCTCATACCATTCATCTAGGGATTGATATCTAGGATAGAGTTTTGTGTTATTCAAAGAACTGATGACCATTATATTTACCAACTTTCTCAGTAATCCATCAAAACCTGCAGGACTAGTTGCAATAATGAGATTGTGTCATACAATGCTACAAGAAAAAAATGAGGCAAAGACAGAATTTGTAACTGAACCAATTATTAACTGAAAAAGTGAAGGGTGAAACAGAGAACAAGAAGCAAGCTGAGAGACTGATGACAAGAGAGAGAGATAGAGACTATTATATTAGTTACTCTTACTAGTCACTTACTATAGACCTGTACACTTACTATATGACCTGTACACTTACTTTATGACCTATACACTTACTATGTGACCTATACACTTACTATATGACCTATACACTTACTATAAAGACCTGTACACTTACTATAAGACCTGTACACTTACTATAAGACCTGTACACTTACTATAAGACCTGTACACTTACTATAAGACCTGTTCACTTACTATAAGACCTATACACTTACTATAAGACCTGTTCACTACTATAAGACCTGTACACTTACTATAAGACCTGTACACTTACTATATGACCTGTTCACTACTATAAGACCTTTACACTTACTATAAGACCTGTACACTTACTATATGACCTGTTCACTACTATATGACCTGTTCACTACTATAAGACCTGTACACTTACTATAAGACCTGTGCACTTACTATATGACCTGTTCACTACTATATGACCTATACACTTACTATAAAAACCTGTACACTTACTATATGACCTATACACTTACTATAAGACCTGTACACTTACTATAAGACCTGTACACTTACTATAAGAACTGTACACTTACTATAAGACCTGTACACTAAAGTTAATTTTTACTGTATGAAGCTTATCTGGGGTACATATATGACACGATCAGCAAATTTTCCTCTGGTAGCCATTTACTATAAAGACCTGTATGCTAAAGTAAATTTTTACCTTATGAAGTTTATCCGGGGTACATATGATGACACAATCAGCAAGCTTTCCTCTGGTAGCCACTTCTTTCCAGTCTGAAAGTAAGAAATGCATGGTCCATAAAAATATACAAAAAGGTCATGCTTTAAATATCTCATGGAAACTAAATATTTCTCTTTGCACTCCTTGTAAAAAAAATCCCTGCCACAGGATACCAGTTTTCCCCCTCCCCCAAATAAACACAACACCAGCAGAGTATAAAGCTATAAAGCAGACAGACAAACACTGTGACTGAGAAGATTTAACTGATGTAAGTGCATACTTGCTAACCTCCCAGACAGTGTATGTGTCTGGGGGGGGGGGGACTCAAAAAGTGTGTTTTGAGGTCCCATTTAATACACTTACAAACCAAAAATATTTGGTAGACTTAGCAATGTAAAACATCATCACCACACACATGTGCCCACAATCACAAAATCACAACCACACAGACATTATATAAAATAATACACCAAATTTCTGTCTTTAAAATCCATTGGACAGTAGAATATAGTCTTACTGAGATGCAGTTTTTGCTGCTCTCGATAGTTCAGTAGGGGTTTGAAGGTAATGCAAGTGTATTTTGTGTCTGCGTTCATTAGAGATTGGATGGTACTGTTGTTCAAACTTCCTCAAAGATCTTGTTTAATTTTTATCAGCATAGAAAATGATCTTTCTGCATCTGCATTACTGTGCAGAAGTGTCAAACATGTAGGTCTTAAACATTAACTGCAAATGGCAAATTGTCCTCTGTAACAAAATTGCAGAAAAGTACTTCAGCTCTTGTGATATGGTCTGTTGATGATTGTTTAAACATATTTTGGAATTGAGATCTGCATTTGTGTATTGTCCCGATGCTGGGTGGCACTGCTATGTCAACGGCTTTCATACACTCATGAAAGACTAATGTCGACATGGTGTTTGCAGTATGTGCAAAGAATAAAATCCTCCCCCTTGCTGCTGTATTTCATAAAGTAAAACTCTGTCATTCTGAAATTTAGTTTTGCTGGGCTTTACATGCTTCACAGATGGCTCATCCTTCCTTGAAATCACAGCTGTGTTTTGACATTTTGCCTTTAAAAATGAATCACATTTGTACACTATTCCAAGCACCAAAATAATCATGTTTTGCATTTTATATATGGAGGTTTTACATATGGAGTACGATCAGACTTCAAAGAAACATTGCCGCTGATTATGAACTTACCAATAATCTTTAATAAAGATGGGGTAATGATATGTAATAACACATCTCTTTGATTTACCAAACTTCAAACGAATTGGGCTGTTCCACTGAGTGAACTTTACCTATGCAAATTAGCCTAATGGGCTCTCCCACAATAGTGCTCAAAGGACTTAACACAACATCATCCTAGCTATTGTCAGTCAATTAAGTAATCTATGAAATGGTTGTTTATCTCTAACCACCTGTCATTTTAATTGCCTCTATGAAAATCAACTGTATAAACTGCCCCGAAGATAGTAGTTTTACATGAGCAATAAGCAGAACGGTTTATACAGCCTACAGGTTATGAGCATATATCATGACGGTAAAGAAAGGTCTTTCTCTATCTCTCTCTCTCTCTCTCTGTTTTTTTGTTGTTGTTGTTTTTAAGATTACTAAAAAGTATGTTTTTCAAACAAGGCCATGTTTGACAGTTTTGAAGTAAAAAATCATATTATTCATATTCCCATTTCCAGATTTCCAATTGTTCCATCACCTACTTAAAATTTTTTTATTTCAAAATGGGCTTGCACACCCCTCCTCAGGCATTACACCCTATGGCTGGTTTCCTCACCCATTATGAAATGTATTAGTGATCCTTTGCCATTGATTGATTATTTGTCCATTTCATGTTTGCAGTATGTGTGCTGTATCTATTCTAAAAAGTGCATTTAACCCTTTAATATGTACACGTCTAGACTGGCATTTCCTCGGATCAAATTTGTTTTGAGTTGCTTATTTATCTTGCTACATAGATATATAAAAACATATATCTTTTTTATTACGTCAAAAAAAAGGAAAAACATATTTCTTGTACTATATATATGTATGCTCTGTGTGTTTTTGATTTGCATTTGTTAGTAATTGTTTTTGTTCTCCCATCTTCTTGTTATGTCCTGTAAATATTTTTGTTATGCCCTTGTTTTATGAGCCTCTAATGTGTGCCTTTCTACCTCAAGAAGAACATGATAGTATAGCCTCTCATCATCCTCACCTCTTACCCCCTGTTATTTGTCTCTTACCTTTCTAGTGTTATACTTATATTAGTATTTGTGAGTCTTTATGTTTTTATTAAGGTTAGATTTATTGATATTTATTATATGGGTAGACTTGTCCACTTTTCATAGGGGGTGGGACTTTTCTAGCTTGTGTTGGTAGGGGTTGGGCCATTATACACGGTTTACAATCTTTAAGGGGGCAGACTGGATCTATGCTGTTTATAATCTTGGATGGGGCATGCTGGGTTTGTGCTATTTATAATCTAGCTTGGAGCAGGCTGGGTCTGCGCTATTTATAATCCAGCTAGAGACCTGGGATGGTGCAATTTATAATCTAGGTTGGAGCTGTCTGGGTCGGTGCTGCTTATAACCTAGCTTGAGGTAGACTGGATCTGTGCTCTTTATAATCTAGTTTGGGGTCTGGGACTGTGCTGCTTATAACCTAGCTTGGGGCAGGCTGGGTCTGTGCTGCTTATAACCTAGCTTGAGGCAGACTGGGTCTGTGCTGTTTATAATCTAGTCTGGGCCTGGGTCTGTGCTGTTTATAATCTAGCCTGGGGCAGGCTGGGTCTGTGCTGTTTATAATCTAGTTTGGGGCCTGGGTCTGTGCTGTTTATAATCTAGCCTGGGGCAGGCTGGGTCTGTGCTGTTTATAATCAAGTTTGCAGCCTAGTATTCTGTTGTTTATAATCTAGTTTGTGGCCTGGGTCTGTGCTGTCTCTAATATAGCTTTGGGCAGGCCAGGTCTGTGTTGTGTATAATCTAGCTTGGGGCCTGGGACTGTGCTATTTCTAATCTATTTGGGGCAAGCTGGGTTTGAGCTGTTCATAATTTAGCTAGGGGCTTGAAACTGTTCTGTTTATAAACTAGCTTGGGAGCAAGCTGGCTCTGTGCTTTTTATAATCTAGCTTGAGACCTGGGCCAGTGCTATTTATAATCTAGCTTAAGGCAGACTGGGCCTGTGCTGTTTAAAATCCAGCTTGGGATCTGAAACAACACGTTATAATCTTGCTTTTGGTCTGGGTCTGAGCAATCCTACAATGTAAGATGTCCATGCTGATATTTATGTTGTTTAGGTTGATGTCTTATCTCCACAAAATAAAAGGCATTATGTAGCGTGTTTCCTGGTCATCTGACGGGAACTAGAGGCCAAATTTTCAGGAATATCTCACACAATTGGCAGCCCATATTGACACTTTTCCACAGATTAAAGTCTAACTGCTTTAGTTGGACTATACTTACTCTGATGTCTTTTCCTGATGGAATCAAATTCTGACACAAGCGGTGGAAATGTTTTCAAGTTCCACTGACATACATTTCAGCTGGTTGAAATGTGATAGTTGCCGAGGAATGCTAAAGTTGGTTAAAGGAGAGGTATATTTCTTGAACAAAATGAAGTTATCTAATCACTTTCCTCAACATTAGTATATTTTTCTTTCTTTTGTTAAAGTAATGTATTCCAACTGCAACAGATTTCTGCATTCCTTGGTTACCATCGCATTAAAACCAACTGAAATGTATGTCAATGGAACCTGAAAACATGTCCACCTGCTTGTGTCAGAATTTGATTCCATCCAAAAAGAAGTCATCAAAGTAACTATAGTCAGATTAAAGCAATTACACTTTAATCTGTGGAAATGTGTCAATATGGGCTGCCAAGTGTGTGAGATATTCCTGAAATTTTGGCCTCTAGTTCCAATCAGTTGATGAAGAACACGTTACACAACGCCGTTTATTTTGGAAGTAAGATGTCGATCCAAAGAACATAAATATCAGGGTGCACATCTTACATTGTACAACTAGGCCTGAGCTGTTTATAATCTAGCTTGGGCAGACTGGGTCTGTGCTGTTTGCAAATGGGTGCATATTTTAAACAGGGAAATATGTATGAATTATTTTAGTATTATATAGGTTGCTTCCCTTGCTATCAAGGAATTTCCTCCCCATATTAGGTATTTTGTTAAACAATACATAGTGAAAACATGAAATCCTTAAAATATTTAAATTTAAATATAAGTAATATAAAGAAGTTCTGTTTTATTTTAGATATATACACAATTTAATATCAATTAATTGACTCCAATTGCTTTGAAATCATTTTCAACTTAGAACTAGGATTCTGTGGGTCATGATATCTCACCTTTATTGAAGTTATGAGACTACAAAAAACGTTAACACATGGTTGGTGCTGTCACCACCACCAACAGATGACATGCTTGCTATGTCTCTCATTTGTCTCAGAAAAAGGCAAGACAAGACAAAATACTTTTTCAGCTAGATAAAGTTTGCAAAAGACCTACTAATAGGAGGCCATCCCATGCCATAAGGGAGGTAACTTACTTAATACACAAATAGGGAATTGCCCAACCTCACCTGTGAACACCATGTCATTGGGAATGTTGTGCCTCTGAACTTCTAAGCAACGGTGATACTCCCTTGGATCACACACACCAACAATCTGCCAACAAAATTTATTATTCTTTGAATTTAACATGTCATCTGAGAAGAGAAAAATATATAAATATTTGTCTATGTGCAATGTCTGCCTCAAAAGATAACCTCATTGTCTAATATTCATTAAATTGTATAGAATCATTTAATATTGTTACAATGTATATAATGGTGCACAGATTCATGTCCAATATTTGTAATTTAACATTCTCAACTGTTATTATTCTCTACAGAATGTTAACTGATCCAACTGAGAAAGTGATAGAATGAACATTATTATCAACATTAATGGATTACACATTAAACAATCCTTGACCATTAAAATTACATTATTATAATGTGAAATATTTCTGTTTTTTATGTATGCATGCAACAACAAAGCTAAGAATGTTTTAATTCTAACAATCATAATGACTCGTATACCCTTCAGATTAATACAAATATATATTTAAGTAATAACCCACACCAAAAGTTTTCCAGGTTTTTACCCAGATTAATAGATTAAAATCAGAGTCCTGGAGCCACCATTATGGGTCATGTGGCTGGAAAACATAGCAAGACATTTTTCAAAAGTCTGAGCCCCAGGTACTCCAAAAAATTTTAAATGGGAGTCCTTGAAGAGAAACTTAACACTGTGATATCTTTTTTTGCTTCACTGGAAAAACATGGTTGTCCATAGCATTCAAAATTTAAACTGTTCTGGGCAATAAAATCACTGAAAATGTTGAGTTGGAACTTTGTTTGAAATACTGACCTTGAACTTGTTGGGATAATACAAGCCATAGGAAGAGTATCCATGACCTCTCTGACCTGCCCCAATGATGATGGCTGTAACACATCTCTCTATTGGTTCCTCTTGCACTTTAGTCTCTCTTGGTTCTCCTTTCTCTTTATTCATCTTGCCTCCCTGCTGAGGAAAGAAAACTGTCAATTTTACATTACTAATATATACGAGTTTTTAAATACAATATTAGGCATAAATTACATAAACAGTTTGTTTTGGTCATAATGGTGTCACAAATAATCCAAAGCAAACACTGAAAGTTAATGGACCCAGTTACTATTTATCTATATTCATACCCACAACATGGCTCCAGCTGGGGTCAACAATTGACAAATCTTCAAATCAGATATAACCACTCTTGCTTCTAATTAGTATAGGAATTTCTTTTTAAATCAAATATTTTCATCTTTTAAAAATATTAATACTTTATTAGTGTCTAATTTTTTTATTCGTAGTGAAAAATTCACAAAAATGGGATGAAAGATAATTAAGTAATAACAATCTAAATTCGTACATGTTATTCAGCAAAATTGATTATCAGTTAACCACGCAGTTTAACAGTTAAAAAAGCTAAGCACCCCAAATGCTATCCCAGTCCACACTGGACTCAATTGTTAGGCCAAAGTGACTTCTCTCCCTACCAGAATAGAGCAAAGTGGTGGGAAAATAGGAAGTGAGCATAGGCAGGTTAAAATTTAGAATGTTCAAAACACAGCTGTTTTTCTAAACTTTTGAACCAAATGATATAAAAACAACAAAAACACTCATGGAAGTTATGACAATGTTAAAAATTTGTCCTGGCATGATGCAGCAAAAATTGTTCTATGACTTTGTTTTGTGAAGGAGATAGCCCTAAATATAGGTTAGTGTCAAAACCAGGTGACAGATATTGAGCCATTAGCCAACTCTACCTATTTTTTACCAGATGAAATATGAAATAAAGTTGTTTACCTTTACAAAATAATAATGAGCCTGTGATCAGGCTACAGGTACAGGTGTATGGAATTCACTCACTTCTTCAAGCTTATGTGTTTACTTGTGGCAGGAATATCATCGACTGAACATGATTATAGACATAAAGAATCATTAAATTTAGACAAAAGTTTATCCAAATGTATGAAATTATATGTTTACACTGTTACATATTTCACTTTCAATTTAAAAGATGAGTTGATACTGTACTGAGCATACAAAAGCATTTAACGGCAAAAAAGACAAGAGTTGATACCGTACTAAGAATACAAAAGGATTTAACGGCAAAAAACAAGACTTTTTTAATCTTAAGCATCTACAAGATCAATAGATTTTTTAAAATCCAAAGCATATTAAAGATTTGTTCACACTTTGAATGGATGAAGATTTATAAGAAAATCGGTTGTAATCATCATTTGCAGAAACAAGTGACACAGATTGCAGCTGATGGTAAAATACCCAACCTGAGGTCATGACTGAGTTGTTTGCATCACTTTGAGAAAGATTTAAATAGATTACATATTTGGATAGCCTTTTTATTGAGCTGAAAGGCATGTACACCAGTGAAAACTTCCATTTTTTGTTTACATTGTTGAATCTAACAATTCACTGCTTATGTTCCCAGAAGCACATAATTCCATGGTATATTATCATTCTGTCATTCTTTTTCCCTTTGTCTCTACCTGGAACTGCCAGAAACCAGATTAATCCTTTCCATAACTATCATACATGCCATAACACAAGTGTCACACGAAAAACATGATTTTGGACTCCCACCCCCCACCCGAAATGGTCGTGCTTTGAAAAACACGATTTTCAGCAATCTTTGCAACAAAAAAAACTCCCACAAAAAACGTATATTTCTTGACCACCATGATATATGCCTGTATTATGTGGTATGTATAAACAGTAAACAGTCCTGTTCAGAGCTCATGTAAAACTATCCTTGGGGCAGTTTATACAGCTGTTTTAGAGACAAAAAATGTATATTTCTTGACCACCACGATATATGCCCGTAATATGTGGTATGTATAAACAGTAAACAGTCCTGTTCAGAGCTCATGTAAAACTATCCTTGGGGCAGTTTATACAGCTGTTTTAGAGACAAAAAACGTATATTTCTTGACCACCACGATATATGCCCGTAATATGTGGTATGTATAAACAGTAAACAGTCCTGTTCAGAGCTCATGTAAAACTATCCTTGGGGCAGTTTATACAGCTGTTTTAGAGACAAAAGATAAAGCGGTCAGAGATAAACAGCCACCTTTTTGAGATTTACATAATTGGCTCACAATAGTTAGGGTGATGTTTCATGTCAAATCTTTTGAGCACTGCTGAGGGAGAGTCCATTAGGCTAATTTGCATAGGTAAAGTACACTAAGTGGAACAACCCAATTTGTCTAAAGTTAAGTACATCAAAGAGATGCTCGTTGAAGAACAAATGTTAATACACATCACTGACTGCATTGAATGAGAATGTTGAAGCCATCTTTATTAAAATTCGTGATCAGCGGCAACATCTCTTTGAAGTCGGATTTGTACTCCATATATAAAATGCAAAACATGATTATTTCAGTAGTTGGAAAAGTGTACAAGTATGATTCATTTTCGAAGGCAAAATGTCAAAACGCAGTTGTGATTCAATCTCTAACGAGTGCAAAGATGAACACATATGATACTTGCATTACCTTCAAACCAACTACTGAACTATTGAAAGCAACAAACACTGCATGTAATAAAAACTACACTCCACTGTCCAATAGATTTTTTTTTTTTTCCTATAGATTTATGTACAAAGATTATGTGCCATTTTGTATGTTTGCATGTATTTCCTTACTATTGATATTGTATTTGTTTCTTCCTCATCTGTATTAATGTAATATGTATCACTAACTTTCTGGAATGTTTTCCAAAACCTTCAATGTAAATTGTTAAATGTATTGGTCGAGTGTCGGACTTGTAATCCAAGGGTCACATATACCCACCCAGGCCAGCCCATGTTGGCTGCCTGTGTCCTTTGGAAAGGCACTTAGTCCCATTTCCTCTGTATGATATAGCCAATGCTGTGTCAAAAGTGCCGTTAAAACAAAAAACTCCAAGATAAAACAGTCATTCTATGATGTTTGTACACTATAATATATATGTATTTAATTTTGATGAATTAATGAGAAAGTATGTTTTCAATGATGACAAGAATATCTAACAGTAAGAATTGTATCTTGAAATATAAATATTCATTTCAATTCTCAGATTATAGATAGATTGAACAAATTACTCTTTAAATATCTTACATAATTTGTTCTTAACGATGAGAGACACATTCTGTAGTTGTTCATGTCTCATATTTTGTATGCTAGGCCACAAATTACTGGATTTTCCAAGAGAAATAAATTTGATAATTCACTGGCGTGAGGTACAAAAAATTATTGTTTTCACTGCCGTTGATATACATCGATAACATTATGATCAAGAAATTTGATCCACTATTTTGACATTTGCTTGGTCTAGTGGCAAGTGTGGCTGCCTATCATGCAGGAATCCAGGTTCAAACAGTCTGCGTAAACACAGTTGGAAGCCACGGCATCTAAGTTGGTAGAGTGTCTTGATCAGGTAAGGCTAAACCTGCTACCGTAACAGTAGACAGTACTACCTGTGACTATTGACCCAGAGTGGACAGCTACACCTGGCTCCCTCTGGAAAGTCCTTTCTGGTGGATCAGGTGGCTGAGCAGATATACTCATACCCTGGCTGTGAAGGCAGATGACAAGAGTTGTGTGGACAGCGCAGGGTATCAGCTCAGGTACAGTAGGAGCTGATGGCCATCCACTGCATCTGGACTTGTCTTCAGACATCTCGACATAGTTGTGTTACTGGATTCAGACAGGCCTGTATGAGAGTGTGAGGGTGACTCTGTGCAACTTTTCCTCACTTAAATCCAACTCAAACGCAATTCATCACATTATTCCCCAACCCCACCAGATACCTTCAAGTCTTGTGACAATGGGCGAGCAGCAAAGCAGCAGGTGTGGATACACTGGGAGCTGTGGCTACAGACCTGCACACAGGCACTGTGCCCAGCTTCTGTCCATTCACTCTTATTTCCTTTTGGCTATGTGTTGGCCCCAAAACCTCTTCAGTATAATGTTCTCTGCCATACTTACTGATGCCTTGCGTGACTATGACACTGGGATCAACATCAGATATTGCACTGATGACAAGCTCTTCAATCTGAGGAGACTACAGGCAATGATGAAGTTACAGGAAGTGACTGTTCGTGATCTCCTATTTGCTGAAAACCATTCCCTGAATGCCAAATCTGAATATGACATGCAACACAGTATGGACCATTTCTCTTCAGCTTGTGACAATTTCGGTCTCACAATCAGTATCAAGAAGACAGAGGTGATGCAACAACCTGCACCAGGAAAGCCTTACGTAGAGCCTAGCATCACAGTAAATGGCCAAACCCTCCTTGCAGTGGACAAGTTCACCGATCTCGGCAGCACACTGCCACATGCAGTCCACATCAATGATGAAACCAATGACAGAATTGCTAAAATAAGTGTGGCCTTTGGCAGACTACATGCAAATGTGTGGGAGCACAGAGGCATTAGCCTGCAAACAAAACTTAAGGTCTACAAAGCCACTGTGTTGCTGACCCTACTGTATGCATGTCAAACCTGCACAGTGTACAGACACCATGCCAAGAAGCTGAACAATTTTCATATGTGCTTCCTGAGGAAACTGATTAGGATAAGATGGCAGAACAGCATCCACACTGCTGACAAAATCACAGATGAGTTGGGCAGGCCACATCACCAGGATATCAGAAGAGTGACTACCAAAGAAGATCGTCTACTACAAGCTGAAAGAGGGAAAGTGATCTCCAGGTGGTCAGAAGAAATTCTTCAAAGATTCCCTCAAGTCTTCCTTGAAACACATCAACACTGACCCCGAGTCTTGGAAAGATCTCGCACAGGATAGTTCCACCTGGCACAGTCTCATCCATACTTTAGCTGCAGAATTTAAACTGAGGAGAACTGCAGAGGCAGTTCAGATGTGCAAGCAGCATAAATCTCAGAACTGCAGCATGTCCTCTATTGATCAAGCAAACCCAAGCGGCATCTCTTGTCAAGTGTGCCAAAGAGAGTTCAGAGCACAAATTGGCCTGATCAGCCTCTCACATACTCACAGAAACCAAACCGGTTAGTAATGTCATGGTCATCTTCAAACTCAAAGGACAAACAACAAGGAGTGCCACAGTAAGGTAGACCGTACCACGGTAGCAAATACAAATTTTTTAAAAAATTTATTTAATATTTACTTATATATGTATTTCTCTAGCTAAGAGTCATTATTTTTATTTTTCCAAGTTATGATTTAAAACAGTTATTTTCAGTAATGAGAGTAAATACAGTAATATAAAAGAGATTACAGTAATGGACCACTGAATATTAGAATTTTATTGTATGGACTTAAATATGAAAATAAAAAATAACAAATTGGGTTCTTATATTGTTTAATTATTGTCATTGTTGTTTATTTGAATGGTGATATTCTCTATATATGATGCTATGGAACACAGTATGCTTTATTATTCTTTCTTCAGGTAACCAGCTTTAAAAGCAATGATGATGATGACGATGATGACAATGATGATGATATTTAATAGTGATTGGTCAGGATAAATGGCGAAAGCATCAGCTAAACTACCAGTAAATGCACCCAGGACTTAGGAACAAGGATGCTGTTTTTGTAAGTCCCATCTTTTTTAAATTTAGAATGTGAATCACATGTGTGTTTTTTTTTAAACTCCACTATTATTTAAGAAAAAGAGTACCTATTCCCATGTTCTAGATAGCCAAAAAAGAAAATAGTTTTTTATCAAACTGTTATTAAATCCATCTTTTTTATTATTTTTAATATTAGCATTTTATAATTATTGCATTTGTTGTATAGATGTACCATACTGTTGATAGACCTTTATTTCGTGTTTATACAGTAAGGAATGTCTGTTAACACTTTTTTTTCCTCTTCGTCTCATCTCCATTTCATTGATTAATACATGCATTACTATCTCTCATCTTTCATGTATAATGTTCTTATAATACTAATAAGAAAAGCATTGTGAATACTACTTATATATTGATAATACTTTTTATGTCTTCTCCCGAAGGAGCTTGTATTTAAGTGTGCACATGTGATTCAACAAACATAGTCTGGAGTAGATGACAGGTCACACATCAACGTGTTGTATTCTTACTTCATATCATACATCATGTATACATGAATGCAGGTATGTATGTTTATGTGCATGCCTATCTCACTTTCTCTGTGAATATGTATGTATGTATGTGCATATATGTGTGCAGGTTTATGTAAACATGTGTATATATATATATATGTATATAAATATATAATGTGCACGTGGATGAGTGTGCTTGGGAATGTGGGAATGCATACATAAGTATATATCTTAGAATTTATTGAATGTTTGTAAATTTGATAGACTTGTTTTCCTTTATGTATTAAACGTGTCACCATCAATGTTTGTAAATTTGATAGACTTGTTTTCCTTTATGTTATAAAAGTGTCACCATCAATGTTTGTAAATTTGATAGACTTGTTTTCCTTTATATACTAAACGTGTCACCATCAATGTCTGTAACAAACTTAAATGTATATGTATATACTTGCTGATGGCCAATTGGCTAAATGCAAATAAAGTTTCACTATTGTTCATAAATATATTCAATTCCTTTTATGTTGTTTGAACATTACATCTCAAAGTTAAATGATAATTATGTTTGCTCAAATATATTAATTCATTGACAACATTACCTACTCAACTGATTGGATTATCTGTGTAATTAATTTGGACGTTAAAGGCACGTGCAGCAGGTGTTAATATGAAGCATATGATGAAACCATAATCTACTAGTTTTAATTGGTTACACAACTCAAGTTTGTCTTGTCTATTTTATAAATGTTTTATACAGTAAAATAACGATATCTATAAAATTATGAATGATGTTTTATACAGTAAAATAACGATATCTATAAACTTATGAATGATGTTTTATACAGTAAAATTATGAATGATGTTTTAGCCATTGGTCCTAAAGTATAAAACAGTTAACCCATTTTTGATGAAAACTGAGAAAAATGAAAACAATTTTTTTTAAAAAGTCTCTTCAATTGAGACAGAAATAAACTAATAAGTATAAATATATTAAATTCCATAATAATCAGTTCACCACATTTTGTTTTACAGCGTTGCACTGTTTGCCTAATTGCTTGTTCAAATAAATTATATTTACAGAAAATATGTACTTATGTAGCTTTCATAGTACCAAGCACCACAGGGGCTCGTTACGAACACAATTAGGAGTATTGGTCAATGGATAGTGGGTTGGGGGGATCCAACCTGTGTTATATTGTTACAGGTTGGATCCCCCCTGCCCACTATCCATTGACCGATACTCCTAATTTTGTTTGTAACGAACCCCTGTGTCAAGCACTGGTCAAAATCAGTACCGTAATAGCCACATGTCACGTGATACAAATATGGCCCCGCCCATTAAAACCGGAATCGAAGGGTCTATATAGCCACCCATTAGAAGTGTTTTCAGATGTTGAATGTTGTCTGCTGTCCTACCTATGGCGAATAAATCTGAGTGACAATTGTTTGACATTACACCAGTTGTTACACATATTAATCACATACCAGCTTTATATATATCAGTCTCCTGGTGGATGTAAGCTGATAGCTCCTTCTTATCAACACAGTCAACGCCCATTTATTACACTTCCGCTTTAGTTCCAGCAAATACTAGTGCCGATCCTGTAATGACATAACGATCGCTAAAAGCCGTACCAACGACTAAGTGCATTTCTATTTGTGCCCAAGATAGCACACTTGTCAAAAAATAAATAATTTTAGGATGTGAACAATTGGAGATTTTAATTATTTTTATTTTACTAAATATTACAGTTATATACACCATCCGCATTCCCCATTTATGTTTTTAAACATAAAATTTTAAGATAAAAAAATAAAGAAAATATTTAAAAATAGACCGCATATTAAATAAAACAAAGGACTATTTTCTTCATAATTGGACCTCAATTATGAATAGATAACTTGTGTAAAAACACTTTTTCTTTTTCTTTTTTATTTATGGGGTGGGGGTGGGGTGGGGCTGTGTTTAATAAAAACATGAACAAAACATTGTAATACAACCAGTTTATACCATCTAAACCGACCTATTTTATTCTTGAGCTTGTGTACGTAAATTGTCAAAACTGTGTATCTAAAGAAAGTGAATGTTGCATGTGTGTGTAAGTGTGTTATTACTTTTTCTGTATATCATGTTTATTGTCTCTACATTATTTGATAACTCAAAATATTTTATTTGTAAATTAACATTTCAGTGATCAAATGGTCAACCGATTATGGGGATAATAAAACGCTTGATATTTATAAGGGAAAGACTTCGAGCCCGGACTTTGATTAAGGTTTGATATTATTTTAAAAAGCGGTTCCTGGTGTATATCTAAATCAAGAAACTATATTTTAAGTCCTTGTGTTGAGACAAAAAATCAGACAATCATAAAATGTACTGCTCATAATGACTTTTTATGTGATGAATTGAAATCACTTAAACCAGAGTCAGTATACTAAGATGCGATAAAATGCCACAAATATTATTATTATTATTATTATTATTATTATTATTATTATTATTATTATTATTATTATTATTATTATTATTATTATTATTATTGAAGATAAAAAAATAAAGGAAATAATTATAAAACATCATAAAGGAACTTTAGATTTTTATATGAAGACTACATTAGTGACTTCAACAATTCATTTCATAAAGCACAAATACCTTAAGATCAGACAAATATTAAAAACGGCTTCAGGAACTGTAAAAATTGAATACTAAACTAACTTAGCCCACCATAATTCGTAAAATAAAAAAAGAAAAAAAACGAATAAGCCCCTAGCTTAAATTCCCTCAGAGAAAAATATTGCAAAGAATGTGTGTGTGTATGTGGGGGGTGTGTGTGTGTGTGTGTGGGGGGGGGTATTATTTTTGCATACAGTAGGAATTCAATGGAATTCATTACTCAATTGTTCTAGGGGTTGTACTTATTTCATTTTTTTCTTCTATCCTATTATCTCAATAATTCTAAACGTACATACGGACAGAAAGGTTGTCGCTCAGATGGACGGACGAACAAAAGACGGTTGGTCAAATAAGGATATGAAAAGCAAGATGGACAGGAGAGAGATTTGAGCGACAAACGCGTGTTAAAGTGTTACTTTTCTTAAATGAATCAGCAATAATATATAAATTTATCTAAGATGTTGGAAGCATTTGAAGAAGAATGTTACAGACTTAAAGAGAGACTAGTATAATTTTGTGGACTGTGTGATCCTGTGTGATCCTGTGTGATCCTACCCATCGGTTCATACGATTGTCCATGGATTCTCCGTGGATACGTACTTAATGCCAACAGTATCATATGGCACCTTAGAGTGAAGATGGAAAGTCAGGTTTTTGCCGCCACTTTTGTGTGATTCTGGGGAAAAAGGGGGAATCCAATGTTAGAATTTAAGTTATCCTAAATTTAAGATTCTCATTAAAAGTTGCATCCTAAATTACTGGCAGCCACTTGTACTTTTTAGGGGATGTGGGTGTTAAGCCAGGCAAATGTTCATTCATCAGATGGTGACAAATTGTGCCAATCCTAGCGCTGACCGACCTTTCCCTCAAGGGCTGTTCACTTGTTGCACAAATTTTGTTAATGGTACGCAGAATGAAAATTGCACTTAGGTGCTGTTCAGAGTAGACTTATTTTTCAACAATGTCAGACAGAATTTGGCGAGTGCCATATATGGCTCTTGCAATTTGTCGCTAACATTTTTTGTTACAAAATTATGCCAGCCATACACTGCCTTAACTTTTGCTTACCCAATGTTACATTTTGTCTACCTAGATTGAAGACGAGGAGTGAAAATGTTCCTGCAAAGATTTATTTTTTGGATTGTAACATTTTTCTGTCTGTGTTTTATTTTTTGCATTTTTTTTAAACACCAAAACTTTATTTTCAAAACGGCTAAACTAAACTCTTCATTTAATAGGACGAGTGAAATGTGCCTATGAAGAAGCAACAACAGTTCAACATTTTGTTTCACGTTAACATTTTGAATAGGGCAAATTTTATTGATTTTTGACGAGAGAGAGAGAGAGAGAGAGAGAGAGAGAGAGAGAGAGAGAGAGAGAGAGAGAGAGAGAGAGAGAGAGAAGGTGGGGGTGGGGTGGTGAGAGAATAAAAAATGCAAAAGAAAAACAATTTTAAAAAAAAACAGTTTACATCATTTGTTCAAGATCAACTTTTTCTTAAAAAAATAAGACCCGCTCACTTAAACAATAATAAATGAAGAGATAGAATTAGAGCTGATCCATTTCTCTTCATGTATAAATATCAAGCATTAAACATGAACATGTTTACAAGGTTGACAACGTTGGGATTATTTACAATGTCTTGCCATGAAATGTTTATTGGTTTTAGACGAGAATTGAGAGAGCAAGTGTGTGTGTGTGTGTGTGTGTGTGTGTGTGTGTGTGTGTGTGTGTGCGTGTGCGTGTGCGCGTGTGCGTGTGTGTGTGAATATCTTATCCATGCTAAGTAAAAAGAAGAAAAATAATGAATACATAGAGACACTTGCGTTTTTCGGTATATTCTTGTGAATAAAAATCGCAATGAAATTTCAAAAACAAATCACAAAAGCCCAATTTTTCCTATTCTTTTACTGTCTTGGGATGCAGCTATAATACTGCATTTCTTCTCATCAATCGATGATATTGTCTTCCAGAGTAAATAATCCATTGGAATGAAAATACTGGAATTTTTGTCATGCTTGGTACGTGTGTGTGTGTGTGTGTGTGTGTGTGTGTGTGTACATTTTATATATGCCCATGCATGTTAAACCTATGAACATTTTTAAAATTACATTTCCCGTTTGACCCTTTACATTTTTCAACATGGAGGCGTAATGTTAAATTCCAGTTTGACCCTATTGAGGCCCGCACATATTAAACCTACGGATATTTCTAACATTACATTTCATCTTAGAGGCCACAGGGGCCCATAAAACCAAAATGTATAGCATCAATGTTAAATTCCAGTTAGAGGTCACTCGTGTCCAGAAGGTAAACCTATGGACATTTTTAATAGTACATTTCCCCTTGTCCCTATAAATTCTAAAAATGGCAACCTAATGTAAATTTCCCATTGTCACCAAAGGTTCCCACTGTCCCCAAATAGTCGCATATATTAAACCTATGGAATAATTTATTACCAAGTATTCGGTCTTTGGCTATAGCCAGTTTCCCACAAATAATTTAGAATGACTCAGCAAACAATCGTCATTCTTCGTTCTGTCATTTCGAGTTCTAATTTAAGTCATTTACGTTTTGTTATAGGTCCTATTTTTTCGTTTGTTCTTTTGTAGCGAAGCTGCTCCAACCGCTTTAAATTTGTTGCATTTTACTCATTATTATTATTTTATTTTATTTATTTATTTTTTTTTTTGGGGGGGGGGGATACAATTATAAATTCTAAAAGCAGTCAAAAACAGTAGCAAGTGGGTCAGAATTGTCAGTATATATCTACTTTTACTGATTTGATGACATGTTTGTTTGTTTTTTGTGTGTTTTTGTGCTATATATGTACCATCTTACATAGAACCATGAAACGTATGGAAAGGGGTGTATCATGATGCTCACTACACTCATATTACAAAAGAGGTCTCTGTGACCCATATGTGAAACTCCACTGATTTTGTTGAAATTTGTTTTTAAAGTTCATTCCTTGGGTACTGTTCATGTAAGAGTCATGAAACTGAATAATTTATCGTTTTCATAATCATAAAGTAAATTGAAAGACTGCGCGATCGTAGGATAACAAAACTTTTAGACAAGAATTATTCTTAATCAAATACTTGTACAATGGTAGGTTGATGCTAAGAAAAAAAAAACAAAAAAAAAAAAAACAAAGGTAATTTACATTTTTTCCAATAGGTGGCGTTCAATTTATATAGGATTCCACCGTGCACTTTTATGTAAACGGTAATGTGTCCCTCCTTCTTTCCATAGCCATTACACCACCTCAATTCATTCAAGATGTCAACCGTCGATATTTAGCGAAATCTCTGTGTTGGTTACATGACTTGCGTGAAACTCAAGACAGGGGGATGCATCATGTTGGAAAAGACGGTGGAGAAAAAAAAGAAGATTGGATTTTATTCCGCGATCCAGAGTGCCATTTTTATCACCAGAGTGCCATATCTGAAACCAAATATTATAGTCTCAATGTTAAATTTAAATTAGAGGCAAGAAAAACCCATAATTTTACAATGTTACATTTCCCGCCAAACAGACCCAGCAACACACATAGACTTATTGTTACAAGAAATGACGTCATTTTTGCAGCCAAGTCGTCTAGTTGGATCATCGATATTATATTCCAAAATATGACAACGACTTCGAAGAAGTACTAACTGACGACAAGATTTTTTTTCTTTCTATTCTCAAGAGACTGGAACTCGCATTCCTAACTTTTGCGTGACTCATCGTGCTCGCGATAAGTGCATTCAAGAACCTTTATTTCATCATTGTCAAAATTGTAGGGCGATTCCAGAAGGACGTGGAAAGATATTTCGGGGCCCTCGTACCCTTTCTGATTTTGCCAGGTGGCATAGGTGGGTTTCGATCACAATCATCGTCTTACTACAAATAGAGACGTTCATATTTGGAAGTTATAGAAATTGGACAATATGAACAAGCAATACAAAACCATGTTTTTAATCACGTGGACTTTGGAAAATTACAGGGTATCATTTTCTTAAATTTAAAAAGGTTATTATAGTAATCAATAACACAAAATATGTCAGGGGTTAGAGATAATTCCTTTACTCAAAAGTCTGGAGAAAAGGTTCATTTTTGGAAGAAAAAAAAAAAGAAAAAAAAACAAAAAAACACTTAATGAATGCATTAGTAGCACAACGGAAGGTTGATCTCTATAAGAAATGTAACTTTTTGTTATTTGACAGATATGAGGCATTGACCTCAGATTACCCATATGGGGAAAGTGAATGTATTAAAATGTACACACACACGCGCGCGCAAATGTACCAAGCATGACAAAGATCCATTGATTTGATTCCGATGGATTACCTTCTCTGGAAGAGAATGTCATCGATTTATGAGAAGAAATGCAGTATTATAGATCTATCCCAAGACAGTAAAAAGAAGAAGATATGGACTTTTGTGATTTGTTTGTGAAATTTCAAGGGTTTTTATGTATTTTTTTTCTTTTTTGTTTTTTAACGCATGGATAAGATATTTAAACTCTCTCTCTCTCTCTCTCTCTCTCTCTCTCTCTCTCTCTCTCTCTCTCTCTCTCTCTCTCTCTCTCTCTCTCGTCCAAAATCAATACAATTTTACTAGGAATAAACGTTTTATGGTAAGTCGTTGTAAATAAAATTTGCCGTAGTCAAAATGAAAATGAATGTCTACCTGAAACAAAATGTTGAACCTACTAAATATAAAGTTAAGTTTAGTTTTTTGAAAATAAAAGTTTGCTGTTAAAAAAAAAAAAAAAAAAAAAAAAAAAAAAAAAAAAACACAGAAAAATGTTACAGTCCAAAAATTAAATCTTTGCAGTAACATTTTCACTCTTCGTCTTCAATCTAGGTCGACAAAATGTAACATTGGGTAAGCAAAGGTCAAGTCAGTGTAGGGCTGGCATAATTTTGTAAAAACATTTGTAACAACAAAATGTAAGAACTATATCTCACACACACTACATTCTGTCTAACAATGTAGAAAAAAAAGTATTATGCTCTGAACATAGGTGCAATTTTCACTACCAAAAACAAAACTTTTGTAACAAGTGAACAACCCATGGGGTAAAATATCTGTCAGCGCTAGGGTTAGCAAAACTTGTCACCAACTGACGAATGAACATTTCCCTGACTTAACACTGACCGAAAATACAAATGGCTGCCAGTAATTTTGGTCGCAAGTTTTAGCGAGATCCTTATATTTAGGATAGCCAAACTTCTACCCCCTCCCCCGACGACAATAAAGGATTTATAAAGGATAAACCTATGGACATGTCTAACATAGGATTTCCCCTTCTCTTGATAAACCGACAAAAATAGTGCCCTAATGATAATTCCTTCTTGTCACCACACAGACCCATAATGTTAAACGTATGGACATTTTTAACATAGGATTTCCCATTGTCCCCTAAATCCCACACAAAATGGAGGCCTAATGTTTATTTCCCCTTGTCCCTATAATTCCCCCCAAAATGGAGGCCTAATGTTAATTTTCCCTTGTCCCTATAATCACCCATCATGTCAAACCTATGGGCATTTCTAACACAGGATTTCCGTTAGAGGTCAGATAGACCATCATGTTACAATGTTACGTTTCCCTGCCAAACAGACCTGTCATATTACAATGTTACATTTCCCAAAGATGGTGGCCTAATGTTAAACCTATGAACATTTTTAACATAGAATTCTCCATCTTGTCCCTATAATCCGCAGACCTGATTTATCATATGATTCCCCTAGTCCCTATAGTACCGTACTATACTATACCCATCTTTAATCAAGGGGAAAAAAAAAAAAAAAAAAAAAAAA
The DNA here is from genome assembly GCA_029931535.1 of Margaritifera margaritifera. Taxonomy (NCBI): domain Eukaryota; kingdom Metazoa; phylum Mollusca; class Bivalvia; order Unionida; family Margaritiferidae; genus Margaritifera; species Margaritifera margaritifera. Next base: position 610,555 of record JAQPZY010001570.1, read on the forward strand.
AAAAAAAAAACACTATTTGTCACATTGGGTAAACTAAGGTTAAGTCAGTATATGGCTGGCAGAACTGTAAAACAAATTGTAACATAAAACAAGTTCTGCTTGAAAGTGTAGGGAAAAAATAACTCTGATCTGAATAGCGCCTAGGTTAAAGTTACACTCAGCGTGCGATAAACAAATTTTTGTAACAAGTGAACAGACCCTAAATAAAAAAAAAATTTAAAAAAAAAATAAAAAAAACAACGCCGGTCCGTGTAGGTTTAGCAAATTTTTAACAGTTGTCACCAACTGATGAATGAAAACTTGCCTGACTTAACAATGAATATCTTTTAACTACAAGTGGATGTAGTAATTTATGTCGACATTTTTAGCTAGAATCTTTAATTTAGGATACCAAAAGTTCTAAAACTTTTGCAATATACTGGTATAATGTTTAATGGGAGACAAATCTGGAATATGCTGATCAGATTGTTACGAGTTATTTCCCTTGATTACACCTTCAGTACTCACGGTACTAATTCAACTCCCATAGTAAACCTATGGAAACATCATGATATTAAAAATTCAATAACTTTAAATTTCTGAATGCTCATGATCAAACCTATATTTATCAGTATAGACCCATCCTTGCTGCAAGCTTCTGTGTTAAGAAAACCACATGAGCCGCACCATATTTTGGATCTACATGTACATGAAGCATGTGTTATCCATTCTGCACCTAATGAATAAGGTGCTACTGTTGTTATTGACTGTTCCTAAGTCAAGTCTATAAAAATACTAAAATTGCATCAATAGAATCTTGTCTCTATTTTTTTTTAGGTACAGATAGGATAAGCTCTCAAAATAATTTTTTACTCAAATTTTACTTTTCATTATTACCTAATTATGGACCACCAAACCCAATACGGGTTAAGGTGGCGCTCTCCAGTTTCGTACTTTGCATAGGAATTTAAAGAAAAAGAATTAGCCAGGGTTTCCTCACTGGCTGTCCTGGCTATTTAAAAAAAGACCTTGTATATCTTAGGTATTGTTAAAAGAACTTTGAATTCCCTTTATTTTGGTGTATGATTGATGGGTGAAATTTGGGTTATAGAGTATACAGCTTGGTCTTACTTAAGATGTGCACCTCTCAAAAAACTGCTAGCTCCGCTTGGTCATTTTCACTTCCTGGACTTCAAAGGTAAATAAAAAAAAAAGGAGCCGATAACTTTTTTTACTTTTTGGATATTTTTTAATTCATTCATAGTACTTTCAGAGGCTGGTATTGTCTGCTCTGGCAAAATTCGTTTCCCTATTTTAATAACTGCTGAAAATAGTGCACTTTTGACTAATTCAGGCTGATTTTTCAAGTACTTTGGAGCGGCCATTTTGTCCGCTGTGTGCTTAGATCATGTCCAGTTTCCACAAGTACAAGATGTAAAGAAATTTCAGCCACAGTACATGAAAGTAACATAGAGGTATGCCAACATTCTCTCCATTGTGCATGTTGCAAATGCAAAATACTTCATCTTACACCTGTCACTCACTCAGAAGCATGTATTATCTGTAGAGCGCCCCCTATATACTCTATTAAATCTTCACCCATTTCTAGACTGGTTCACAGTTGTTCCCTACAATTAGTACCGTGAGTCCTTCAGCAATCTCCGACACACGTAATGGTTTATATATAAATCGCGGACATATGAAAGTAGTCATTAGGAAGCATTTCTGGTATTAATGGGAGTGACCACTCGCTAATGTAGTTGATGCGAAAATCGAAATTAATAATAATAATAATAATAATAATAATAATAATAATAATAATAATAATAATAATAATAATAATAATCAAGGCCAATAAGCAAAACGCATGAAAGAGGGCTTTGCCCAACCAAATCAGTAATTATGGTGTGTGTCTCTGATGCAAACCAGGGTAAGTCCTAACCATCATCGTCATCATATCCTCAGTGGTCACAGGGGTTAAAAAACCCGCCATCGCGCTAGCGACACAACCGACTAGGTGTGAAGTCGTTGGTGATGAGAAACTATAAAGCAGCACGGAGGAGGAGGAGAAGTGTTCCTTGAATTATTGGGAAAGTAAAAGAATCAGGAAGTTGAAGCACCCGCTCACTAGGCATGGGCTTTTGTCAAAATTTATGCTACAATTTTTAAGTTCAAAGGTTAAAATGTTAACGGTTAGAATGATTAAATATAGATACTTTGCATATTTAAAAAATAGCATTTACATATATCGAAATATGTAATTTAAATAAATAAAATTAATCGCTAAGCGCGAATAGTAGAGCCTGTGTAAAACACTGTACAAAGTGTAAATATTTCAATATTTCACATGCCAATACAAAAACGTACGAATAGAGAGAATTAAACTATAATCATAACGAAAAGACTTTGAGGTTGCATTTCGCACATTTTTGGATATGAACAGATATTACGGCGGCAACAATCAAGATTTGAATGATATTTGTAAATTCATGAAACCATATTTAAAGATAATAGAAAAATTCGTAAATTTTCTATTCATTGAAGATACAACTCGATATAAAGATTAGACTTATGAAAATACCCATTCAAGAAGGAGAAGAAAGTGAAAAGTGACTTTTTGACCAGAAAATAAGACCTCTTGACAATTTTAATTGAGGGAAAATTAAAAATGCGATAGAAACACACTTTGAAATACATCACACAAAATTAGGACAGGAAAAAAAGCGAAAGTACAAGATGGATACTTGACAGGCTTGAACATTAAATATTGTACATATATAGGTATCATCCACTCAGAGGAAGCTCATACACAGATTTTCCTAAATGAATCAACATAAAAAAAAAGTTTGTATAAACGTAGAAAAGACGACACACGTTTATTTGATGCTGTTGAATCTGTGTTATATACGCTAAGTAATCTTGTAAATAGACCATCATGACTACCGTGTGAATAAAGATACATGTGACAGTTTATGAGAATTTCGTAATGTGTTTCTAAAAAAAGTGGCAAACTAGACCCTGTTAATTATTATAGTGCTCATAGATTATCACGTGATGCAAGTTTAAAGATATTAGGTGTAGAGCTTGAGCTTCAACGTGTTGCCGATGATTCAAAGTGAATATAATAAAGCAAATCATTAATACAACTTGGACAAAAATGGCAAGATAAAAAAGAATGATGAGTACAAAATTTCAAGGTCAAGGTTATTCTTTATTTGCCTAGATATTAACAATCACTATCTTGGGCCAAGATACAACGAATGCATGTAAAATAAATAACTGTAGATGGGCAACAAAAGGACAAATTAGATGGATAGAAGAAAAGCTGTTCAAAGTATCAGACAACTATGATACTGTATGCAGTTTAGAAGTGGATCTGGGAATACCATTACACTTGCATGACTATTGAAACAATTACCCATTAGCTCCAGAACAATTAATTTTCAATTGAAAATGATTTATCAGTGCTAATAATAATTATCAAGGTACAAGATGAACAGCACAAATTTAAAAAAAAAATGATTGTGCAGTATAAAAAGTATACAGAAAATAGTGCACCACAGAAACTTACACCTTTACATATAGTTAGGTCTAATGGTGACAAAACACATATCTTATTTGAACAAAAACCATGGTAAAAATCAAACATTGAACTGAATACAAATTTGAGATAAAAAGCTAACAATGCTTTGAGAAAAACTATTTCAAACCGATGAGCAATGCTGTATTTGGTATACAGATGGAAAATGTCAAGAAGAGAACAACAGTTAAAATAAGTGCAGATGAAAATAAATGTTTAAAAGAGAAAAAAAAGATATATATAATTTGCAAGGACAACAATTGTTGGCGATGACACTAATTAGTCAGTTTGAAAAACAAGAACATCAAACTAAAAGAACAACATTTTACTGAGGATTTACAGTGTTAGAGTTTTCTAAACGGTTGATGTATGCATTTTACTAAACAAGTTGAAAAATAAATATGGTGATAGAATGAGATGACTTGTGACTGATACAGATTCATTGTGTGTCTATGCCGAGACAGAAAATTTATACAATCAAATGAAGGATAACATCAAGTTTTATTACACTAGTGACTATCCAAAGGACTATCCAAAGGACAACATATTTGGTTTACCTCGAATGAATAAAAAAAGTTATTGAATCATTTAAATACGAAATGAACGGTCTACCTATTAGAGAGATGGGTGGTCTTTGCAGCATGATTAAAAGAACGTCTGTAAAGGAATACAAATATATGTGTGATGAAAAAGAATGTAAAATTCGAAAAGTACAAATATTGTTTATTTAATGGTAAGAAAATTCACCAGTAAATTTTCATTTACTCAGGCCATAGATACATGCATGAAAGTTACAGTATCAAAATTAACAAACGTAGGCATGTCTATGTATGACGACAAGAGATATTTAGTTGATAACATACTACATTATGGACACGTAGGCACACTAGATTCAACGAAAACTAAAAACGCATTAAAAGTTTGATTCATTTATTTTGTTTGAGCTCATATACAATTTTTCTTTGTACATATTAAGTGATGAGATTACTTTACATGAATAGAGTTGCCAATGCTTTTTTATCTTTTATGTAGAGGACAACTAGAAAACGTGTATTTTCAAAATTTCTACCATTCAAAGCTAGTTTGTTTAGGAAAGTTACTTTTTTTTACGTTATCTAAATTCCCACAATCATCAATCAGAAGCAAAGTATTTGTATCATTCTCAGTGACTCTAACCACTTAATTAATTTATCCTCAGGATCTATCAGAATCACCTTTCCATATTTGAGTAACCATTTAGTGTTGTACATCTTGTTGATAAAAACAATTGCGTATATGATAACAAAGTAGTAAAAAAAAAAAAAAAAAAAAAAAAAAAAAAAAAAAAAAAAAACGTGTCTGTACTCAGCCTCTATCGGATTTAGTTCAAACATTATCTTTTCCACAATTAGTCACTCCACGAATTATCACGTCATAAGAATCATTTATGTATTTCCATGCTAATGCTACATAGTCATGCCTAAAAATTGATTGAATATTGGATGGTTTTGAATATTTACCTGAGCATCAGACACAAACTAAATATACATTATGCGAGAGTCTACATTTTATTTCTGTTGAGTTTCAGTTGAACACTTTGTTGCACATCGGGTAATATGACCGCTACCGTACAATCTGCTATCATGTTTGCTCCTTAAAACAAGCCATTTACAATGATTGTCAGAGCAACAATTGTTAAAATTTGTGTTACTGAGTCCAGTGTGCTTTTGGTGCTCATCAACGAAATACTTTGTGTATTCTGTAAACTGTTGCCTCGTTTGGAAAACCAAAGAATACGCCATTTTTGATCTTTAATAACTGAGATTTGTTTCTATTGCTGGGTTGAACAACTTTTCGTTATTACTTTATCCACGTTTTGCACATTACCAATACATCTATTAAACTCATTCGGATAGAATCAAGTGTGCTATTTATTAAAGTTGTATTCTGTCTGCCAACAGCTGTGAACTAGATTCGTTTTCACTCATTTCTCTAACAATAAAAGCTACGCTATTTATTGAGTAACAACTTTGTCAGATTAATGTTTATTTTCTACCAGGCAGTTGTTTGTGAACTGGCTAAACGAAATTGGAATGATTAGCTTCACAAACACTTTTCCATTGTTTATGATATAGCAATTGTAAACCTCAATAGCTTTACAGCCACTTTTCCATTGTTTATGATATAGCAATTGTAAACCTCAGTAGCTTTACAACCACTTTTCCATTAATAGCTTTTTCAAAAGAAAGTTTTAGGTAACAGCAAGAGCAGAGCTTAATGTGCATGGTAAATTTTCTTGATACTATTTTATTCTTTTGTTTTGTTTTGTTTTTGTTTGTTTGTTTGCGTTTTTTTTATTTTGTTGGAGGTGGTGGTGGTTGGGGTTGTAGCTAAGCATCCTGTAATTTATTAGCTGAAAACGTTAACCAATGGAAGAACTTAAAGTTCTGCTAAAGCATTTAGCAATATATATTTTATTTTACATTCGTTTATATGGCGTTAACAATTTTGTAGAGAAAAAGTCCATGTACTATCAGGTAGTCGATTGCCAACTAAGTGAAATCAAATAATTAGCTTTACAAAATTCATCAATGACCATGTTTGATGGTTGACCTATTGACATATTAAACAGCCTCTTTAAACGCACCATGTATATAACTGTGATAACCGATTTAAGTGCGGCATGGCCAAAAGAGTTAATAATGCTTTTCATTTAAATAGACACCTGCTATTTATTATCCAAATAAGTTAGACAACGGGATTTATTATCCAAATAAGTTAGACAACGTGAGCGCAGACTTGAATATTTTTGTAAAACATTTCAGGTATTCAGTTGTAAGATACTGTTATTAGGTTTTTATTGCTGTGATTTTATTGCTTGTTCGTTTCTAAATCCAACATCTTTTTCAATAGGATGCTGAAAACTCTATACAGAAACAACTTTACCTTTTGACAATATGAACAAGATACCTCAAATAGCTTCACCCCACCCCCACCCCCATTTAGTAAAAGATTGTGCTATTTAAACTAGTTTAATTTCCTTCACGTATTGTGATTTCAACATTTTGTGATGTGTTTTGCACAGTCTACAGCATTTTTTACTCTTCCTGTTCTCTCTTTAAACGTTCTTCTTTGGCTTTTTTAAATTCCTGTGAACGTTTCCCAAGCTGGTACATAATTTGAAATGTAATTTTATATATAAAAAGATGGATTCCAAGACATGTTCAAAATGTGGTGAAAAGAAAGACATAACTGTGTTTTACAGAACTAGCGGTTACTGCAAACCTTGTCATAACGAGTACCATAAAAATATAAAGATACAATAATAATGAAAGTTTTAGAATTTTACGAGCACTAGAAGATAACATTAAATCAAAGTCAACTTTAAACATGTCAGGTGTTCCATCTGTTAATTTTTATTGTAGATGGCTACACTTTTTTAATCTGCAGGTGTCAGTGATGGTTACCTTTATTTTGATCATGTTATGCCATGTTCATAACTTGATTTGTCTGATTCTGAACAATAAAAGAAACGTGTTCACTGGGGAAAATACAAGATACACGATAAGCACTAAACACATATCTAAAAATGCGAAACTTCCCTTATGGAAACTGATAGAAGAAGAAAGTTGAATCATTTAAGATGGCTAACGTCATTATGGAGGCGATCTTGAAAAGTATTGTCTACTCTATTTTCCATATTAAACTTTATTGTATAATAGAAAGATACTCCTGTAAGTATGACTATTGTGATAAGTGTGGCTAAAGGCACAAATGCATCGACAACCAAACAACCAGTGAAACTTTTTTAATCAAGCACTTTTAAGTATTTTCATATACCTTTTTTTTGTTTGCTTTTGAAATCTATATGTTTAAAAGTTATTAAACTAGCACACAGTGCAGTTAAAGCCAAACGTAGCCCTAATGACAAAAGTTCAATAAAGTATATAACTCCGTTTGATATCATGTAGTCATCTTTCAGTTTACTTTCTAGACTTTCCAAGTTGTTTGTTGGAAGAAATTTGCTAATTGGTGGTGTAACAGTGTAAATTACAACATCAGAAAATGATTTAGAATTTCAGAAGCTTTAGAATTTATAAAGAGTTTATACGTCTTCTTGATTTGTTTCTTGTCCACTTTGCTAACTTTTTCTCAGTAAAGTTTTTACCGGTTATCTATTAGTATGTTTCATTCGAAATAGCTATGTCCAATTCCTGTTTGTACTATTCAATATCTGTAGAAATTGGACTTTGTTGATACTTCGACATTCCTATTTTTGTCTTCTTTAAATCCCAATTCTCTTTCAAGCTGTAACATATCAATTTCTTTACTATTAAATATAAGGAAAAAAATGGCTGAGAGAGGTGGAGATTTTGAAATGAATGAATTTTCAAAATCCTTAAGATTACAATTGAAATGATGATATGGTAGATTTCTAGTCTTAACAGGAGCTAATGATGCTGTAAATCTTGCTAGTGACATGTTTCAAATATCTGTTGATATACTGCACAATGAAGCACGAATTGCTCCTGACATGTTTCAAACATCTGTTAATATATTGAATGATGAAGCATGACTTGCTACTGACGTTTCAAATATCTGTTGATATATTGAATGAAGCAAGAAACAAAATTAAATTGGATACATTATTCAGATATTCTGATTACAAAGTAGGCTCTGACTTTATAAGAAAAGAAGTACGTATATATCCATTTTGAATAGTCACCCAAAATGGTGGTACACAAATTTTATCTCTTATTACAAAAGATAGAAAACCAGTTGGATCAAAATGCTGAGGACGTACCACATAAACAAACTGTTCCTTCTTTTACCTTAACAGATCAATTTCATGTTAGATTAAATAGACTTAGAGACACAATAGAAACGCAAAGTAAATATCGTCTTCAATCGACTGTTGTACAAAGGTAACCAAAAACAAGTACCCGAGGAAATAGAAATGCAGGATTTGGGTAGTAAAAGTCACAACTTAGAAATGAATTAAGACAAATCGACTCTAAAATAAATGAATTGTTTCATGAAATTCAAAAAGAACAACATTTGCCTACAAACAAGGAAACATTTTCTGAAGGTTATTTGCCCCACAAGAAGAAATAAAAATGGGTGGATATAAAAAAGCTGTTGCAATTAAAAATAGAAGATTTTAAAATAGAATTTTTACATCATGATTGTCACGGAATTGTATGGTTTATATCAATATGTATATGTGATCAAAAATGTATTCGGGTTTCGTTTCCGACTAGAGCGTTACTCGGGGGTTGTTTATTTTTTTCGGCTCTAGTTATTTTGAAATACTGAGCGCGATTCACCCCATGCTGCACGTGCAAATTGCCTGCAGTGAAAACTCACGTACCTGGCTGCTGCGCATATCTGTCACAGCTAGAGTACATATAGAGCGAATTCTCTATAAACAAATTACACTACGATGAGTCTTGTCAGAAAGCTTACCTCTTTACGGGAGCAAAACTTCAGCTGTAGAGGTATGTGAAATTTAAGATTGTATTCTTTATCACTATTCGTTTTATATGACATAATTGTTTCATATATTAGATGTTTTAGAATTTATTCTAAATTCTACAGAGAGTCAATACCTAGGTCATACAACGCCATGATATTAGAAATCCTATAGGCTGGTTCAAGTTAGCTATTTGTTGTAACTGAACAGACGGGTATTATTTAATTATACGCGGCATGCATTGAATGATTAATGTAATGTGTAACGAGGCGTAATTCATGTGCGCGCATGCGCAACATATATCAATACAAAAGTACTAACCGTGTCATATGTACTACACGGTTTAGTTGTTATACTTTTAGCTGTTCCATATGTATGGTTTGGTGGTGTGTGAAGTCACAGAACTCTGTGTGGTTTCGTGTGACGTGTACGCTGTGTCTGGTGACGTTGTTTCGGAAGAGTGTACTGGTTTTCTCGATGCGAGGGACCAAGGCTTCTCGATCAACGGGTCTGTGTTAATGTGAAGGCTCTCGAGGGACCCTTCGACAGGCCGGGAGGGGTGGACCATGCGTGGTGGCTCCTTGACCATGGACTAGAGCGGGTGGAACCGTAGATACATCTTGGTAGTCAAACGGACGCCACGATAGTTATATTTATTGCGTGTTCCATTTGATTGTTATCTCAATATTGCTATCTGTGCATAATTACATTCATTCCCATTTCAATATCGCTATATGTGTGATAGATTCATAATTTCATACATCCCCATTTCAATATCGTTATATGAACGACATATTCATAATTTCATACATCCCCATTTCAATATCGTTATATGAACGACGGATTCATAAATTCATATTCCAACATCGCTTGTTAAATTGATAAATTGACGAGTTAACAGATTGATGAATAAATGAGTATTCTATTGATAAGTGCATAAATCACATGCTTTGGTCACCCTTGGTACTTAATAAGACCTTGTTTATATTGGGGTGTAAATCATATACTCTTATTTGTCGATTGGTGATAGGATGCTATTCACGTTTGTTTAAAATTCCATTTGTTAAATCCATCTTTGATTTTTCTCGTTGAGTTACTTGTTGTTGATAGTTCCATGTTAGGAACTTTATAATTTTCCTTATCTTTTTGTTATAATGGTGTCAGATTTGTTCATCTTTAAATTGCGTTTATAAATAAACATCTTATTAACGCAGTTGCTTTCGGTGTCTTCACTAATCCAGTCCCAACCCGGCTTCATCTTGTGACAATGATGAACAGATAAAAATACATGAAGAAACACTTACGAAACAAATGATCGCGAAAAAATATATAACAAAGTGAATTAGACAAAGTTAAAATTATGATGTCATAACTAGTTTGCAATATCGAAGAATTTTAAAATATTTACAAGTTAAACATGGAAAAAATTTAAATAATGTTAAAACGTAAAGTTCTTCTCGTAGAGAGACCAAAAGTGTTATTCAAAGAAATAGGTGTAACAATAGTTGCTATCGCAACAGCAATAACAATGACAACATTAACAGTTTCTCTGTCCATAACAATTTGGGAAAAGGTACTGCAACTGGTGGTAGGAGAATGTGTTCCGCCTCAACCTCCTACTCCCTGCCAATGGGTTTTTTTTTGTTGTTGTTGTTGTTTTATTTTTACAAAATTTAAATTGGCTTGAAAAACTCCACTGATTATTTCTTGCCTGGAATCATTGTTGTATGATAATATTAACTGGTTAGGAGTGCTGGACAAATTGTTTCTTTCCTTGCTTAAGAAGCTAATTTACTTGCTTTGGCCTTAGTTGGTTTACTATTTCAGCAGTTGTAATTCTGATGTTGGAAAAACACTACTTGGGGCAAAATTGTTCTGTGGTTGTAATGCCGATGTTGGGATATCTGTTGGTCCGACAAATGATTAAACAACGCATCTAGAAGAATAAGAGGTTCGTCAACGTAGTTGAGGTCGTTCTTTGAAAGAACGTAACTTATTAAAAAAAGTAAACTATTGTAGCTGTCAGCCATGACTATCAAAATAAATTATTGTTTATTTCATGCTCAATATTATTTTTTGGTCTTTCTAAATTGTCATGTGTCCTTTGAATATCATAGTATCGGATAACATTGGCGGACCTGACAGTAAGAACATCATCGTCATAACAAATCTGCATAACTGCTACCCTCATCGTCTTCTTTTTGTCCTCTGCAATGCCTTGTAGTACTGTCACAGATTGTGTATCAGCCTTTGATATACCGTTATTTACTACCTCGGCATTGATATTATGGTTTAACCCCATTTTAAACGAGTCAGTGGCTATCTGTAGATTCTTTCTGTATCCAATTATACTCCCCATTTTCATCACCATTTCACTATGTAACAAAGAGATACCATTATCTCCAACAGCAAGGTCCAATTTCACTTTGGAATATGTTATATTGCAAAATTGCTTTCCTAAAAGTAATAGCTCGAGGAGCTCTTTAACAGTGATAATGTCGAAACAGGTTTGGTTTTGTGGGGTTCAACGTCATTTTTTAGCACATGATAGACCATACATGGAGACCAGTATTTTTGGTGGAGGAAGAATCCGAGAAGATCCTGGGAAGAACCACTGACCCACGGGAAGCTACTGGCAAGCTTTCTTACATACCCACGTTGGTCGAGCCGAGACCAGAACTCACGCAGATAGAGGCGAGATGTGAGAGTGATCTATAAAGGCGAGCACCTTTGACCACTCGGCTATCTGGGGCCCCCTGTCAAAACAGACTGTGTAATATACGTTCTGTTTTGTATATGTGCACCTAAAATACAAATAATATATGATCTAATGCTTTGATTTAACCTTTCAATACCTTTATCTGTCATACCGTTGCTTTCATGTGGACAGAATGTCAAACTCATTTGTGTACAGTTTTACGTTCTTCTGGCCTATTATAGATTTGGTATTTGTTTCATTTTTTTCCTTTTTGAGTTATCTCCACTCATGCTGAAATGGAATTTTGAACTTATTGTTGATCAAACTAAATTGTTTAATATAAACGGTATTGTTACTTGATTTGAATGCATTATCATTAAATACAGGTATTTTACATTCATACAGCAGTTTCCGCATCTAGAAATAACTATAATATTTGCAACGCTATTTGGCTAACTCTGGTATATGTTTGTCTGTCAAGTTTATCAAGGAGATTCCATAACCAGATGCTATCAAACAAACTGCCCAGCTTAGTTGATTCTGCAAAACTTTCATGTCACAGTGTGATCTGTAACTTTCAATAGATTAATCAATGTCAAATTTTAAAGTGTACTTGTCAAAAATGTTTCATGGTTTGTATGTGAAACATTTAGTTTCACTATAGGACATTTTTTTTATCTCGCTAAAATCATTTGATTTTTGGACTTGGTCAAGGTGATTTGCAGGACAAGTGCAAGGTGCTGTGCTGGTTAGTTCCATTATTTATAATCAAGAAATGAGCGTGGAATTGGCTATTATTGTTGAAAAACACCGAACCTCTATATTTACTTTTATTCAACATTCAGGTTTTTTTTTCTTCTTGCTAATATTGTCATTAGTTCAGGTGACGATTGTACCATTTATCTCTGTAGCTTCATTTCAGTTACTATCAAACAAATGGTATATAGGTTGGTGCTTACAGGCAAGGCGATAGGTGCCGTAACCCGCGGACTCGGGTTCGAATCTCCGTAGAGCATGAATTAAATTTCTATAACCTGTATGATAATAATATTTATTCGTATTTAACAATTCGGTTTGGTATATATTTGTAATTATATATATATATATATATATATATATATATATATATATATATATATATATATATATATATATATATATATATATATATATATATATATATAATGTGTACTCGTTTGAACATTTTCAATGCAATGTAAAACGTGTACCCATAAGAACGGATTTTGGTCAGTTTTGTGGTAATTCTTTCCAGGAAAAAATACATAGTTAATAGAGTATTTGTATGAGACACAGCAATACCTTCGGTGAACAAAATTTGAAAGAAGTTTAAATGTCCTTAGGATTGCATCAACATCTGTTTTACTTTAATTTCTTCTTCTTCTTCTAAATCTCACAGGGCACCTTGTAGTCTTTTACACAGCATTCGTTTTTCATCTTTTTTGAGATGTTCTGGGAATAAACTTCATAATTTTGAATGTTATCTCTTTTCATTTCTTTAGTGATATTATGTATTATTATGATTGGACATTGCCTAAATTGTAGTCGTCATATCACGTTTCTCATGTGCCCCATTTTGTTGTTTAACTGTGGTGTTTTAGGTGGTATTTCTTTTTTTTCCATTTGGTTTTGCAAATTTGCATGACATACGTGTTTTAGCTTCTTCATTTTCTAAGGTGCTGATTTTACAACATCTCTTACATTCTAGAAAATCATTAACTTTCAACTACTCAGAGTCGTCAGGCTCTTTGATACTGCTCACTACGTATTATGCTTCCATCATTTTAATGAAATAATGTTTTCCTTTGGTTTGCTCCCTATGTATTATGCTTCCATCATTTTAATGAAATAATGTTTTCCTTTGGTTTCCAATTGTTAGTTGATTCATCATATCCTTCACATTTTACAAGTACATACTTTTATCTTTTCGTTCTAATGGTCTTTACAAAAAATTCAACTTTGTATGTCTTCTTTGCCATATTGAGATAACTCTTGTTCGTAAAATATGACCCTCTCCATATAAATCTTCAAGTTTGTAAACCACTGGATCTCCTAAAATTACTTGCCTGATTTTGAACATTTCCTCAGTAAACAGTAGGAAGATAGTCCTGTTCTGTATTTTTAAAATCTGATTGTTTCACCAAAATTAGGAGTTCCAAATGCATTTGTGGTCATACTTTTGATTTGTTTCTGTCATGATCGCTTTAACTGGATTGATGTCTATTGGTGTGTGATGAGTGTTATTGTATTTATAAATTAGGTTTGGTAAAACATCATCGCATTTTTTGGTTTCATTTTGAGTGAAATACTTCCAAATTCTAGTCTCCAGAGTTCTGTTAAAAGTTTCGACTACAGATGCTTCTTTTTGTCTGGGTCAATTGAAAAGTACTTTATTCTTTCCTTTTCCATGAAATCCTTAATTTTTTTGTTGTACAACTCTTTTCCCTCATCAAACTGTATTTATTCGTGCTTTCTCTCTTTAAAGACTTTTCTGAAAACATCATGTATCTCATCTCCCTCTTTTGTTTTTACCATCTCAGCCATGGCATATTTTAGAGAAATCTTCAGTCAAGATGTATTTGCATCCATCATATTTTATGTATGCTTGCATGAAAACAATGTCTGCCTGCCAATGGTCATCCATGTGACTAAAATAGACCCTTCTGTAGGTAAAACGTTTCCTTGGTTGCTTGTGTAATGTGTAGGTAGATTGTTCAATTAACCATTCTTTTATTTCTTTTTGTTCTGTTTAATTTGTTCCCACAATTGATTAATATGTGTGTAAGCAACTGGTCTTTCAGGCAACTGTATCCAGGATCATAGTAAAGATGTCTTAAATATTGTTCTTTGTCTTGCTCTACAAAGTCTCCAACATCAACCAATTAAAATATTATAAAAAAACATCTTGAGAATATTTTTCCCCTGACAAATAGTCTTTACTAATTTTCAATAAGTCAAAATAACATTTATCTACAAGAGGATGTTTGATTTAAGCAATTTGCAATGTTTTTTTTTTCTTCTTCAAACCTTTTAAACGTATGAATGATTTTAGATTATGTTAAATTTGCCATTCCTATGGTTGATTCAAAAACAGCTACTTCATATGCTTAGGCACCATGTGATGTTTTAGGTTGAACTTTGTTTTCCATAAATTATATATATATATTTTTTGGTCAAATCATTGCAAATTGATCTAGTAAAATTTCTGAAATCTTCAAGTTGCTTGGTAAATTTATCTGTGCACAAATTTGTATATTTATCAACAACAAATTATTGCATTATATTGTTCTAGCAATCTTGCTCGCACAATTGGTGATGTTTATCTCAATGTATTAACATTGCGAGACATCTTTTAATTTTTAAAATTAAAATTTTTATTCTCTTGTTTTGTAACACAACTATCTTTGATCACACTTTTATTCATCCAAACGTAAATAAATCTCTTGATATTAAGATTGTTGCTTTTATGTTGAAATATTTCTGTCACATCTGATAGCTGTTAAATCTATCACAGCATAGCTTTGTGCCATGATTTATCCTGTAAAAGGAATTATTTTGTGCTCTTCCTAATGCACAATCAAGAGATTATAATTTTAGGTCAAGGAACGTGTCGTCATTTTTGTTTGAAAACAACAACAACAAAAAAACAACAAAATACGAGTTGTTCATCTCTGAAATATCAACATAGTACAGGGACCTGGGGTGTATTAAAAATGAGTGGTTTAGAAATGTTCTCGTGTAAGGATATAGTTTTAGTGAGTATTCTAGAAATGTTCTTGTGTAAGGGTGCATTTTTCTTTTAAAAAAATGTACATGCTTCAGGACTCCCATATACATGTTATTATCATAATTCTTCTTCTCAACATAATTTTTACTCACTTTGTCTTCCTCTACAATTTCTTGTTGTACTTCCACAAATTGTTAACATGCCTTTGGAATAGTGTTCTCACTATGTTGGTACTGATAGTATGGTTGAATTCCAGTTTAGTTGAGTCTTTGGAACTCTTAAACTTGTTGCTGTATCCAACAATATTACCCATTTTCATAAAATGTCACTCGCACAGGAGCTTGATATGTTAGCTAGTGTTTACTTTTCTCTTGATCGAATCCTCTGTAAAATAAATTTTTTCAATATTATAAGTGTACAACCCAGAAAAGTAAACACCAGCTAATGTCAAGCTTCTGTGGTTACTTGGTAACAAAAGATACCATCACCACCAACAGTTTTGTCTAATTTCACTTTTGATTTTCATATGGATTTGTAAAAACTTTTCATAATTTTTTCCATCCAAATTGTAATCTAATTGACCTGAAATCAACAGCTCCATTACTTTTTAGCAGTCTGATACTATGGACACAGACTTTGTGATAGATGTTTGTTTGTACCTGTGGTCTTTAAAATACATATGACCTAATGCATTGATTTAGTCCGATTTGTCATTCTGCAAAAAGAAGTAAGCCCAATCAGTTAGCTTATCTTTGTCTGACACAGAATTAATTTCATCTGCTGACAATGTTCTCCAGTATTCAACTGTACCTCCTCCATGGTCGTAATGTCTCTTATAGGCAGCTAATAATACAGTAGGTGTAGACTCCACAAAGCCTTGCATTTGAGACAACTGTTCTTGATTGTCATGATAACATTCTTGGCATCTTGAACAACAAGAAAATGATTTGCATGAACACCACCTTTGAATGCTAAAAAAATAAATGTAAATATGGTAGATAAGGTTGTGGTTATTTTCAAAGGGCTACATTACTTGAATTAGGTTGAAATGCAGGTATCTTCCAGTTTGAAAAAAAATTAAAATAATTACCCACTATGTCTAAGGGCATTATGAAGGGAGTAATGGCGGGTGTCAATGAGTTAGTGAATGATTGTCTTTGAAGAAGTTTCTGGATAGCAAACCTACACTGGGCCAACATTGACAGATAATTGATGGTTGATTTTGGGCATATGATGTTGGGTCAAAATCGGACAATTTTTCAATCGCCAACCTTGAAAAAGCACTAGTTAGTTAATTGTTCAGCGGTTGTAATTCTGATGTTGGAAAAACACTACTTGGGGCAAAATAGTTCTGTGGTGTAATGCCGATGTTGGGATATCTGTGTTGGTCGAACATTTGGCCCAGCTTTGACAAGTTTAATATTTTCTACCCATAAAATAAGTCTCTAAATATGCACAAAGGCACGAGTTATTTAATTTACATTAAATGTTTTTTGTTCTCTTAGATCATTTTTTCTCTTCTGATCATGAATTCCGCCTAAAGAATCATGTGACGCCCCTTGAAACTAGGTTGTAGAACCTGTACATGAAGCAGAGTACTTGTTTAAATGGTTCAGTAAGTTATCTTCTTTTTTGTTGTTGAAATTTTACTTTACAGTTATTGGAATATTTCTTATATGTGATCATTAAAGTAGATTTGTTTTCATAAATTTAGGATTTTTATATTTACATGATATATTTGAGAATCATATTTGGTGCAGAAATTACAAAAATGTTCTTGGAAACAAGATGGAATGGTTTTCATTCAAGCATTGCATAGCCAGGATGGGTTAAGTTTTATTGTTTTTATAATAGTTTTTTTAATTAGATTTAACTAATCAGCCAGGATAAAATCTTTATTTAGGACTTTACACTTATCGATTCGTGTAAAATGTCACAGGACATCATAACATACTGTCAAATATAATTTTGCTCATTGAACCTCCATTGGGCCAAACTTGTCTCCAATGTCAGCCCAACATGGCTAAATAATGTTGGCCCTATATCATTTTGCTCAGTGGCCCTCTGTTAGGCCAAAGTGTCAGGCCAATGCTGACCTGACAGATCATCATAAAATGTTGACGTTATATTCCTTTATCATGGTGAATGAACCAGTCAGCCACAAAATTCAGCATGCGATTTCAATGGACAACAATGACCTCTTTTGATTTTATTAATTTTTATATGTAAAGGGTTTACAAGGTGAGCACATATATATTGTGGAAAATCCTTACCTTTGTCTGCAGCTATGGATGACAAGCTGAATTTACAGGAAATCAACAAGTTGGTAGAAATAGTACAAACAATCAAGACATCTATTATATTTGGATTACTCTTCTGCATATCTGCAACTATAATAAAAATCTGTATATCCTGGTAATGCAGGAAAATGTGTACATGTGGTCCGTGTGGGTCTACAACTTTGTACAATTAGTATCACGTGTATCTCCCTGAGCTTTTCCTCCACCAAATATACTGGCTACCATGTATAGCCTATCATGTGCTGAAAAATAGCTTTAAACCCCACAAAACCAAAACCACAGTCTGTCCGATTCATAAAGGCCCATTGAATACATTATCGTACAGTGTTCAAACTGTTGATTGGTACCTCTAGCATGGCCCCCAATCTCTCTCATGCAACTCAAAATGCTATAACAGGGAATGTGTATCAGGTATAACCGTCAGCTGAGAGTAGTCTATTCTAAATTTGCCAATTGGTTGTGGAACATGTTAGTCTCAGACTATGACTAGAAATCTATGAGAGGGACATTTCAGTTATGCATGAGTGGGATCTAAAATCCTGACGAAATATTTACTAGTGCCCAATTTTTGGTATAAAAGTTTAAAAATCTAAAAATGTTCATCACTTTCTTTTGTATGTTAGAAAAGATTTGATAAATGTGAAGATCTAATGCCAACATTTCTCAGGAAATACAATGATATCGGAGGGTATAAACGCAAGATGATGTATTATATAAACAGTAGACCATACCCGTGTAATGCAGGATCTGCTTCGCAGGTGGAAATTTTTTTTTTTTAAATTAATTAATGAATTAACATTATATTTTTGTGTACAATTCTACAGACCATGACAGTTAATATAAGACCACTGACACCTTTGAATGACCGCCTTCCTAGTTAGTTAATTTGGTTAACTGGGTATTATAATATCGATATCGGTTACCATGCATATTCTTTCAGCTATTACTTCACGAAAAATATCAGCACAAAATCTTTACTTGTAACAATGTTTTGGGTGGCAACCAAAGAAAAGTGATGAACTATCTGAATCAAATCCTTGATTTTTAAACCTTTATACATATTAAAATATCAGCACAAAATCTTTACTTGTAACAATGTTTTGGGTGACAACATAAGAAAAGTGATGAACTATCTGAATCAAATACTTGATTTTTAAACCTTTATAAATATTAAGATAGATATCTGTCATAGATAGGCAACTGCATAAGAGATCCCATTAATTGAATGGCTCCTTTAATGGTTTTCTCATCATGGCATTTTGTGGTGCATGAGATCATTGGCCGAGTGCTTGTACCATGTCTTACTTATGGGAAAATACATAGTAGCAACTTTATAAGATGTAAGTTATATTGGTGGAGTAATTATTACACTTGAAATTTAGTCTGTTAAAGCCAGATAGGCCCAATAAATACTTTATCATACAGTGTTCAAACCATTGATCGGTACTGTTAGCACAGTCAGAAATCTCTATGATGAGAAAATCATGAAAGGCACTTATCAGTTATGCATGATACATGTACCTCAACCTGCGCACATATCATGAACAACAGTACCAATATATTATGCACTATACTTACAATGACTTTGCCAAATATCCACAACATGATCATACATTGTTAAAAAAACAAAGAAAGAAAAAAAAAAACACAACAAAAGAGTCCAATCACATATTTATTTCCCCTTTTCAAACATTATAAATACATAATATATAATAAAAATAATCAGATTAATATACAAGAAAACAGAGTAATGCTTTTTTTAAAAATATTCACATAGTAATATTGCTTACACATGTTCTCTGGGCAGTAAACAAGGTAATAAAACACAGAAAACAGAAGTCCATAAAGGAACTCATGCTCTAGTGACCCAAAAGAATTTTCAGGAATCCAAGACAAGTCTATTTTCTTCTGTCCTTGTATTCTTTTAACTACTGAGTGCTGAAACCATCTCTGATATTCTTGAGAAACTCAAAATTTGAAAACAAAAATATTTTCTTACATGTTCGAATTAACATATTCACAAGATACCTGCATGTAAGTGCAGTACAAAATTCTTTGTCAGGGTTTTTGACCCTGAAACTGATATCACAGATAGAAAAATCACTGAACTTTTCTCAGACATTGTCAAAATATTTTCACATACTAAGTTTAATTAAACCTATAATGAAATAAATG
This sequence comes from Margaritifera margaritifera, assembly GCA_029931535.1. Lineage (NCBI taxonomy): Eukaryota > Metazoa > Mollusca > Bivalvia > Unionida > Margaritiferidae > Margaritifera > Margaritifera margaritifera. Next base: position 630,484 of record JAQPZY010001570.1, read on the forward strand.
TTTTGAGAAAAAAAAAGTTTAATATTAAGTGGCATCATTTAATCATCAGATATATCCACAAACTTGGTTTGATAAAAATCCATTCATACTTGTTTGTGTTTGATAAAAATCCATTCATACCTGTTTGTGTTTGATAAAAATCCATTCATACTTGTTTGTGTTTGATAAAAATCCATTAATACTTTTTTGTGTTTGATAAAAATCCATTCATACTTTTTTGTGTTTGATAAAAATCCATTCATACTTTTTTGTGTTTGATAAAAATCCATTCATACTTTTTTGTGTTTGATAAAAATCCATTTATACTTTTTTGTGTTTGATAAAAATCCATTCATACTTGTTTGTGTGGTCATGCTCTCAAGCTAGTACAGCCACACATAAAAATCGGAGTAATGACCTTTGACCATAAAATCAATGTCAAAGTGCTGACTATCAACTTGATTATTGGAATGCAACTAAATACAAAGTCCGGTCAAAGTTCACTTATATATGTACCAGTCACTGTGCTGATAAGCTCAATAAAGTACACAAATGCAAGCAATGACCTTTGACTTGACACCAAGGTCAGTCAGGTCTGGTTTTCAAAACTCCTTCTCAACAGTGCTGATATGTTGGTGGTCAGATCTGCACCATTTGCAATCAGAACCAATTAAATATTGCAAGAAGTGTCTATGGTCCCATGTTGGAGGTCAGATGAACACCATTTACATTCAGAACCAGCTACATACTGCTATAATAATGCTTAAGCGATAATCCCACCTTGATAAAACCATCTGTTTAGGAGAAGTGGCTTAATAAAGATATTCAGGCTAGCCATCATGGTAGCCATTTTGGAGGTTGGATCAGCATCATTTTAATATAGAAATAAATATATATTGCAAGAAAGAATGTTCTTTTTGCTTGAATGTTGCTATGGCCATCCATTTAGAAGAAGCAGCTGTTAAAATATTATTCAAATTTTGGGAATTCACATTGGCATTATTTTAATTTATGACCAATGTATAGTAAGTAGTGTTTAGTGAAAACCCCATGTCAATATGACCATCTCTTCCAGAGAAGAAGTGATGACAAGATTTTCAAACTCGTCACCACTGATCAACACCATTTTTATTAAAAGCAACTATATATCATAAGAAATCTTTCAGTGAAAACCACATGTCTATAGGACAATCTGTTCAGCTCTAACAAGACATCATAAGAAGTATTTTTAGTGAAACCCCCATTCAGATCTGACCATCTGTTCATGAGAAGTAGTGATAAAAAGATTCTCAAGATGGCCACCATGGTGGCTATATTGGATGTCTGAGCAGCACCATTTTCATTTAGGAACAACTAGAGCTTGGGTTGAACATGTGTTTAAAGTTTGATGACAATCATCCATGTAGTTTTGGTGTAGCTGCAATAACAAACTTGTGCAAATAGATGCATGACAGACAGATGATGGACAACAGGCCATCGCAAAAGCTCTTCTGGTCCATGTCCAGTAGAACTAAAATTGGATATAACAAACAGTACTTGCCAATCACAGTGAAATTTTATGAATAATGGAATGTTATATTGCATAAACCCATACCTGCTGTTGCATAATTACGCTCATGACATCAGTGCCAATTTGAAAACAGGCATTGATCTATCAGGTAACTATTTTGGATATTGACATTTGCATGACCTTTCCTATAACCCTGTGAAACAGCAAGATTGTACAAACTGCCAAGCTGCAGCTGAAACAAATTTCCTTTTCCTGAAATGATGTTGTTGTGTATGGTTACTAAATATAGACCAGTGATTCCTGTTGTAACAGTTCAACAAAAATTACCTGTCAGTTTAAACTATCAGTGGAATAAAAACTGTATTCTAAAAATATAAATATCACACTTAAGAGCCTGTCTGTTGGCAGAGGTTCTTTTGATCAAAAACCAAATATATACTGATGCATAGAGTACTGCCTAATGGATGTACATTTTTTTGCTTTAAATCCTAGACAGAACAAAGAGCACAGAAACTTGTCCTAGACAGAACAAATAGCACAGAAACTTGTCCTAGATAGAACAAAGAGCGTAGACCCATATCCACCAGCTGTTTGATTAAAGTCCTAGATAAAACAAACAGCGTAGACTCATCCTATTTGCTTAAAGTCCTTGACAGAACAAACAGCACAGACTCATCTCTGCCAGCTGTTTGCTTCGAGTCCTAGGTAGAACAAACAGCACACACCCATATATATCAGCTCTTTGCTTAAAGTCCTAGATTGAGCAAACAGCATAGACTTGTATCTACCAGGTGTTTTCTTAAGTCCTAGACAGAACAAACAGCATAGACACATATCCATCAGCTAGAAGAAACAATACAGACTCACATCTACCATCTGTTTGCTTAAGTCCTGAACAGAGCAAACAGCATAGACTTGTATCTACGACCTGTTTGCTTAAGTCCTAGATTGAAAAAGATCCACCCTCAGGAGGTTAATGAGAAACAAAAACCTTTAACCCTTTGCAGACTTAAAATAAGTCATTCTGCCCTTGGTAGATTAAAGCAAGCTGTTAAATGGTTAAATCTCTTGAAATCATGGAAAACAAGAGCTATGTACAATTAACATGAAATACTGCAGAAAAATTATGGACGGAAATCACAGTCATGACAATTATTTTTAGACACTGAACATAACTGACATGGTTAAACTTAAATTGTCTCTATTTGACTTTAATAAATTAAACTCAAGACTTTACAAAGGATGGCACACCTAAAGAAGCACTCAAGTACTGACATTATCAAATATGACTGACTGGACCAAAGTAAAACACACCTGGACCCACAGAAGGCACTTTTAATGTGGAGCAGTCACCCACAGATGCAATTTAGAATTTTGTATCATTTTCACATGAACTCTTTGAGTAATCAGAGTATTCTGGTATATATATATAATTTTAAACTGCCTTCCCTAGCTACCATGTATATTTCAATGGAACTGCCTTCCCTGGGTACCATGTATATTTCAATGAAACTGCCTTCCCTGGGTACCATGTATATTTCAATGAAACTGCCTTCCCTGGGTACCATGTATATTTCAATGAAACTGCCTTCCCTAGCTACCATGTATATTTCAATGGAACTGCCTTCCCTGGGTACCATGTATGTTTCAATGGAACTGCCTTCCCTGGGTACCATGTATATTTCAATGAAACTGCCTTCCCTGGGTACTATGTATATTTCAATGAAACTGCCTTCCCTGGGTACTATGTATATTTCAATGGAACTGCCTTCCCTGGGTACTATGTATATTTCAATGGAACTGCCTTCCCTAGCTACCATGTATATTTCAATGAAACTGCCTTCCCTGGGTACCATGTATATTTCAATGAAACTGCCTTCCCTGGGTACTATGTATATTTCAATGGAACTGCCTTCCCTAGCTACCATGTATGTTTCAATGAAACTGCCTTCCCTAGCTACCATGTATATTTCAATGGAACTGCCTTCCCTGGGTACCATGTATGTTTCAATCAAACAGCCCTAATGAACAGGGACAAAAAACGATGTTCAAATGAAAGGTTTGCATATTGTGGGCACATTCCTCTAGTTAACCGATTTCTTGTGACTTGATAAAACTCTTAACATCCTGATGTCCACATCTATTACACTAATTAAAGATAATTTACTAAGAAATGGGAGGACAAGTGTTAAAGAAATGAATAACATAAAGCTTTAAACAAATAATTAAAGAAAAGTCCTATGCAGCTTCCAGAGTTCATAAGGACTGGATGTGCATTTACTAGATTCTGAATAGTATAGTGTTCTCCCTTGATAATGTTCTTCACTGGAGCCATAAAAGTAATCGATGTTATAAGTGAGGGAGCCTTTATACTAAGGGATGTTCTGACAAGACTGTGTCATACTAGTACATAAAAATACTAAAGTACATAAATTACTAAAGTGACCCACATTATCAGTTACAACAAGACTGTATCATAATAATACATAAAAATACTGAAGTGACCCACATTATCTGGTAGGAATGTTCTGACAAGACTGTATCATAATAATATATAAAAACACAAAATAGGATGTTTAATAATTTAAAACCATATAATAATTGGTTCTCATTAGCCATGAACTAAAATTAAGTGAAATATTTCAGGCAGCAATGACAAACAAAATAGATAAAATAAACTAAAATATATACTCACTTATAATTTTAGTCCAACTGCAAACTGCATTGATCTGCATAATGTACCAGCAGATCTGGGTCTATACAGCTTTTTAGGAGTAATCAATAGAACAAACAACACAGACCCTGATCTGCCAGCACATTATGCAATGGAAGATCAGGGTTGATGTTGTTTGCAGTTGGACCTGACTTAAATTGAGTACATATCGTAGATTGTGGTCCAAAAAATTTAAAAATTGCAATAATACCATAAAAATCTATTGAGGTCATTTAAATATGCATAAAAAGATGCCCATCAGATTTCATTTGTCTACCTCAAGTGGTTTTGCTTAATTGCGCTAACAGTGTTTTCTCACAAGCCCAAATAGTTAAAAAAAAGTTTGAAAAATTTAAAAATCATTATATCAACCTGAAAAGTTAATATGGTCATCTACTTATGACTATGATAATGCGTGTACAATTGTTATGGCTCTAGAGTTTAATAATTTTGTGTTACTGCACTAAATGGATTCAGGGATGGACATACAGACATAAGGATGGACATGAGCAAAACAATATGCTATCACAGTGGGGGCATAATAAACCATATAAGATACAAATATTTTGCCAGTCAAGAGTTGTGATCTTATTAGTTTACAAGTTCCTATGGTTAACATATCTGATTTTCTGTTGAAAAATGTGATACATGTGTATACTGACTCCATTCAAATCTTAAGGTTTTACAGTGTGTTGGCAATATTATATGCCAATCTCAACTGTTTCTAGCTTATTTGTAATGGTTATACAAAGAAATGACATTAATAGGATTTAGATGTCACTAATCAAATTACTCTGAAGAATGAATAGTATCATTAGATATCACTAATCAAATCACTCTGAAATGAATAGTATCATTAGATATCACTAATCAAATCACTCTAAACAATGAATAGTATCATTAGATATCACTAATCAAATCACTCTGAAATGAATAGTATCATCGGATATCACTAATCAAATTACTCTAAACAATGAAGAGTATTATTATATATCACTAATCAAATTACTCTAAACAATGAAGAGTATCATTAGATATCACTAATCAAATCACTCTAAATAATGAATAGTATCATTAGATATCACTAATCAAATCACTCTGAAGAATGAAGAGTATCATTAGATATCACTAATCAAATTACTCTAAACAATGAAGAGTATCATTAGATATCACTAATCAAATCACTCTAAACAATGAATAGTATCATTATATATCACTAATCAAATCACTCTGAAGAATGAAGAGTATCATTAGATATCACTAATCAAATTACTCTAAACAATGAAGAGTATCATTAGATATCACTAATCAAACCACTCTGAAGAATGAAGAGTATCATTAGATATCACTAATCAAATCACTCTGAAGAATGAAGATTATCATTAGATATCACTAATCAAACCACTCTGAAGAATGAAGAATATCATTAGATATCACTAATCAAATCACTCTGAAAAATGAAGAGTATCATTAGATATCACTAATCAAATCACTCTGAAGAATGAAGAGTATCAACACACAAACTGGGAAACTTTTAATTGCTTCAATAAGCTGGTAAAAAAAACCACTTTACTTTTGCATATTAATAGGTATTTCACCGAGTCGAGCAATTTCATGGTAATATCTGTTTATGACTGACCAGGAATGCAAATCCCAAAATGACTCTATTGGTTTACACAATTCTGTTGCAAACTTTAATTCTGAAATATAGCTTCTGTCTTATATAATTGTATTGAAAAGTAATCATGTAATGTTTTGACTTGTGAGTGCATGTCAGCTAATCTGATGCATAGACAGAAGGTCACCGTGTTCTTCAAACTTCTGAATAAAGAGGTCTACAAGAGGTAATACAAAGTCCTCCTGAAAAGAAACAAAAATCTCATGGTTTAACAAAATTTGTTTTTAAGTGTCATCATCCATTTATAAGTTGAATTAGGTTATACTGTTAATCTAAAGCAACTTCATGAATGCTAGTTACACCCATGGGAGCCATACAATATTACTTTTTTTTAACATTCAATGCTCCAGCTACACGTGGAGTCAGGGTAACTCATTGTTTCTTTTTAAAAGCTGACAGCTGGAGGAATTTGCTGTAACAATTTTGCTGTGGCCACATTTATAAACATCTTGTATTTCAAGTTTGTAAGTTTATTTTTTCTCTGCTGATTATCCAAATATTTAGCTAATTTAAAACATCTGTTAAAAAATGTAAGCAAAATATACAGTTGTTATTACACTTACATGGCTTCATTTTTTTGACACAAAAAAACCCTCACAGTCTTTCATAAAATTCAAACAACTCAAACACAATCTGTGCATTATTTATTTTAACAGAACTTACCAGTGGACTGCATCCAAGTAATTTAGAAGCCATGACTTCATCTCTATTATAATATTTGAATGAATATTATAGAGCTGATAGCAATCTACTTAAATTTGCAAATGGTATGAATACTACAGTTTTTTCATATATAAACAAACTGTTAAAGATAGGTGCCGGCACATACTCTGAGCAACTGGACATCAATCATACAATATCCCAAATATCATTATATTGAATTGTCTATGATTTGTTTATGTATAGTTTACTGATTGTTTTTTTGTCAGACAATCAATAATGGTGTCTCCAACAAAACTTAATTCAAAGGTAACAAGGTCTAGTTTGCACATTGTTTCTTTGTCGGGCAATCAATAAAGGTGTCAACTGCCAGAAGGCTTTACTGTTCAGTTTGCTGGTTAAATGGGGGTAGGGAAGGGAAACTTAATCAGTAAATTTCAAAGATTTGCTTATCAGTAAAGATGTTTGTTTGTTATTATAAAGTTGTTTTTTTTTAATTGGTAGGCTTATATATGCCTAGATGAGACAATTATAAATATCAGTCCTAGTTTTACTGCTTCTGAGAACACTACTCACCATCTCACGTGACAATGACTTCCCAGCCAAAGCAGTACAGTGTATACGAATTATTCATGCAAACGTACATGATAGATTCCTGGACCATGTGAATTTAAATGCATTCACAGTTTGAGCCTAACACTTTCCTGCAAATGTTAGTGACATGCCACTGTTTGGTAATGATCACAAGGACACTTAGATCGCTTATTACAGTCAACCAAGAGAACACAATGATGAAGTCATCAGTGCCAATGAAGTAATGTGTGGGGGAAATTGTGTACAACAATTACAGAGGACTGTCAGGAGCTGAATTACTGACAAAATTAGTTTCAATGAATGGACAGTACCCGAATGTGATTCATTTTATAGAAATTTCATATATACTTATATATATATATACACACACACATATATCTAAGGGAACCTGAAATTCTAGTGGTTCTTGCCCGACATTTATTCATGAAAGTTAATGTGGTGGCAATACATTTGTGAAATTTTATATAAAATCATGAGATATAAAAGTTGTGACAAAAATGAAAACATTGATATGCCTAAAAACTAATTTCCTTTGAAACTAATTATTCATAAAAATCATTTTATCTTTCAGAAAACTGTAGTACAGAATTTCGCCCCAAAACAGTATTTTGTTCCACGTAACTGTTTTTAAAAATTAATTATTAATTGACAACAAGTTGACTTACTACCTTGAAAATATGTAATGGGTATTTACAGTAAATTCACATGGTGAAGTTTCATTTGGTCAGGTCGCCAAATAAGTCTAAACATATTTTGTTCTAAAGGTATGATGTGCTGACACATTATGACACAATGTAGTAAAAAGCCATCTGGTGTGAGAGACTGATGTAATGTCTATAGTACAGACCCTTGGGAAATCATTCAATTAAAGTTTTTTTTTTTATAAGTCCAGGAGATAAGCTTTCACACCTCTTTTGTATTGTGCTTTGTGGCTATAGAGTGTTAAAACAACTGGGAAAACATAATGACCAAACTCTGTTGGTGACACTTCCACTGCTTGTCCGACAACAAAATAATGTGTATACTATACCTAGTGACCTCTGAACAAAATAATGTGTATACTATACCTAGTGACCTCTGAATTAGGCTTTATCAGCAAAACCTTTATTGATTGTCCAAAAAAGAAACAATATGTAAACTAGAAATAGTAACCTTTGAATATGGCTTTGTTAATGTCTTTATTTGGCAATTTAACCCTTTCGCCCATTAAGTTATCATTTGTTGTCAGTGCCAGATTTCTGCAAGTTATCATTTCATGATGAAAACATACCAACCTGTGGTTAGAAACTTCAAACATCAATATGTAATACCAATGTGTATTTTAAGAAAAGAATCAGTAAAAGCACTTTTTAAATATATTTTCTGAAGATTATTTTGTTCATAATGTCAGTTGGAAGCCTAAGTGAACCTGTCATAGAGTAACAATGGCAGACATCGCAGTGTCTATGAAGTACCTCATCATTTGGCACAAATATCAAAGAAAATATACAATTCATAGAAAGCAAAGTCTAGATATTATGTGACAGAAGATTTTTTAGCTAAAATAATTTTTCTTTTCAGGTCAGAAACATATGGGACAATGCTATGTTGTGGAATTCAAGAAGTGCTGTAAGTCAAGGTTGTTTTCTTACATCACTCATTTTTGTGAAAATACAAAAAAAAGCAGCAAAGCAAATAATAATCTAACCAATAGACAGCAATATTACGAGTACATAGACAAATATTAAAATCATACATTTGCAATCCTATCCATGGATTGTTGTAACGAAGCTAAAAAGTGCAAGTAGTCATGTTAAGAAAATCCCTGTTTACAAAAATAGATGCACCCACATGGCGCCTTTTTGCTCTTGGCTGTGTAATGATTCAGTTGGAAAGAAGGATCCTGCTCATTCATATATCAACTTTAATGCTTCAGTTCATTGTTGATGAATAGCTACGGCAATGTTTAATCAGCAACAATGAAATTAAACATCAAAGTGGTGATGGTATTATATATTTAGAGCTTGAAAATATTCACAGTTTATGTATTACTAATTTTAAAATTTTCAAGCACAGTACGATTACCTTCGCAAAAACATATTTATTCTCGAGTTATTCATGGTTTTGCTTGGCCTGCTTGACATACTTGGGCATATTGAAGGTTATTACAAACATATTTCAAAATGTGTTTTTGTTATTTGTAATTTCAAAATAACATGAGAGAAAGAACAAGTATGACATACACAGTAAGTGGATTGAGCTATAGCAATTAGCACAAGTAAAATCACAGACATTATATTTTTGAGCTTGATCTTGATGGTGCTACATCATAATGACAGTTGCACCACGGAATGAGGATCTTGAATGCAGAAATGACAAAATGAATCATCAAACGAGTTGGGTGTTTCAGCCTTTGATAGTGAAGAGAGTAACCGTGTTTCAACATTGCCAGATTGGGTGTCTGATTGTGAATTAGAAGAGATTGAAGAGGGCAGTAATATAGATTTTAACAATCTTAGTAATGTGGAGCTGTCATCAGATGAAGAGTAAGTGGAGTGGAAGACCACCTTGAAATGAACAAGCTCTTCCAATGATGATGACTTTTGGTCATCAGCTGACACATCTGGGACTTTATTGAACCCAATGGACCAATCCCTCTGCCAGAATATGCCACACCACTGTATTATTTTTGTTTGCTGTTTGAGGAGGACTTATTCCACTTGATAGCAGACCAAACCAATAGCTATGCAGCCCAGCTGCATGAAGGTGAACAGCAATGGGAATTACACCAACACAGAGGAGAAAAAAAATCTTTTACTGGACTCCTCATCTACATGGGAATCATTTGATGAAGACAGGGGGCAAGTGCTGGCATCAAGTGTTGTAAAAAAAACTCTGAAAGGGGCTCAAATAGAAAAGTCACCATATTTACATGGACATATTTTAACCAGCACTGAGTTGTTCTGGACTTTGAAATCCAATGGAATCTATGTGTGTGGCACAGTGAAATCCATCATAACTGGTTTTCCTCAGGAGCTGCAGGGGTCCAGCAGGCTACATGGAGGACACAGCCTTTTGTGCCACCATGACAACTTGGTTACAAATGTTTGGAAGAACTCTTAATAGGCATGTTTTTTGTTGAAGTTGATATTAATTTTTTTTATCTCATGTTTTTCTTTATCTGCATTTGCATGTACCTATCCACCTTTCTACTACAAATATGTGCACACAGATGCACAAACATGCATGCACTCATGCATGCATGCATGCATGCATGCACAAAGACACACATGTTTGAATCACTTCTGATAGTCATAAAATCAACCCACAGAGGCAGATGTGCAATGTATGCTTTATGTGTATCTAGTGGTTATGTTTTATTGCTTTTCTGTGACACTTATACATAGAAGAACAAAAAAGACCCACAGTTGCTTGAAAATTTCATATTAGTTGGTTCTTCTTATGCTGACATTATTGTTTTAATTTAAAACATTTGTTTTTAGAAGGCATATTAAAGCATTTGAGTTATGTACTATGAAAAAATACATTATTTGAAATTTGAAATTTTTTCACCTTATTTGTTGCCATGGCAATGGACAAGTAAAAATTGCTGCACTCCATTGTTGCCAGAAATATCAAGCTTATTCATTCATAAGTCTAATATGTAAGTTTAATCAAGCTAGGTCAAAAACTATGTCAAATATCCTTTACTGAATACAACACAGCAATTAGATTGTCAATTTTAGTGCCTCTGCCAAAAATCCTGAGGAAATCAGGCATGAGATGCATGGGATGCCTGAGCAGGAAAGGGTTAATAGATAAACAAAAATTATTACAATTTGATATAATGATATTTGAGATATACTATGACCGAAGTCCGGTTGCTCAGAGAATGTGCTGGTCAAAACATTTGATCTGCCAGACATGTTACCTGATAAAGTCAACAACTCACCTTGCTACTGATCAGTCGCTCACACTTTTTGGTCCATTTCTTGTCACGACGTTTCTCTGTCTCTAAGTCAGATTCCTGCTGAGAAAAAAAAAACACATTTCAGCAACACAATAAAATTATCTGGTTCTTTTATCGGGCAGCATTATAAAGCTTTGTCGAGTTTCATTTAGTTTTTGCGCTCATATATTTTTTTTATTTGTTGTCCAATCATTTGGGCAAAATAAGACAAGATATAAATTATTCTGAGACTGTCTTGGAGTAGAAAATACAAATATAAGCATTATTTTCTGAGATTTCTTTCATTCAACCCATTCCACAACAATCAGTCACTAGTAAATCTAATGTATTATGACTTTGTTGATTCTAATCTATAAATGTATTTTGATTTATGTTTTCAGAGTTTGACAAAGGCACACATGAGCACCTGGTACACCTGCACACCCATAATGGCAGGTTGCATAAAACAGTAACTGAATTTTCCCTTATAAAATGCATGGGCAATATAAATCTAGGATCTGACCCAATTGTTAATTTTTATATGAAATGTATGAAAAAATTTAAGAATTTTTATCTTTTGCAATTCTTGGGAACCAAAAGATTGATTATACAATAAACGGCATAAATTTCATAGGAGAAGAGAAAAAATAAATATTTAATTTATCACAGAAATTAATGTAATATACAATTTTATTTGATAAACCATTCTAAGAGTCTAGTGCTTTGACTTTGGAGTGTACATTCTAAACCTTTTTACCATCTGAGATATTGTATCATAATATCTAAATATACTACTGAATGAGAAAACATGATTGTGGATTTAATTTTGTTTATTTTGTGGATTTTAAACATCCATAAAACTAAAACCCAACGATAATATTTGTTTCTGTTTTTGGAAACAAACTCAAGTTTTCATCCATAAAATGTTGTCCCCATGAAAATAATCTCTGATGCAGGACAGAGAAGGAGAAAACGTACCACATAATTAGGAAGTCACTAAATTTTGTATCAATAATTCCCCAGAAAAAGAAAAGCGTAGGTAACAAAACATTTTATATAAGATAAGTCTTTTCCCAACACACCCATTTCCAACAAGGCATTATATGGAGCTGGATCTGCCACTGAACATCATCACATAGCATCATACATGATGTGGGTGGCTGGATCTGCCACTGAATGGCATCACATAACATCACACATTATGAGGGACTGAATCTGACACTGAATGACATCACATAATAACATCATATGATAAAACAGTATCTCCATTTTTTATTGAACTCACTAACCGGTTTGGATGCCTCTCCATCTGCACTCATGATGTCCTCCAGATCTGACTGGCTCAGATTCAGGATATTCTTGGCAAGATTCTGGGCACGTTTTAAAGAGTTGTTCCCCTTGGAAACCTCTTCTGCTTTTTCCTTACTTTTTTGCATCTCCCTAGCAATAGACCTTGCTTTATGTAACTTCCTTATTACCTCCTGTCCCAATGCCTGAAGGAAAGATAAAAAATACTGCAATATATTTTTACAGTATACTGAGTTATTTATTGAAGCAGGGGCATAAGGAAAACAAAAAACAAAAACAAAGGCTCCATGGAATACTAAGTCTCCTCTACAAAACCTGAAATAATGTATGTGACCTGACTCTCAGAAACTTTAACCAAAAATGTTTCCACAATGTATTAACATTATTGACTGGGACCTTATCACTGAAGTTGCAGGAAAAGTGATACTTGTGACTCATAAGAAAGCTAATAAAGGTAAAAGAAAATAAAACAAACCAACCTTGATGAACATTTGGTGTGTGTGTATTTTACTATGAGCCTCTGTCAGTTTTTGCTGTGCAGTGTCAATGGCAACCTCGCTGTGATGGGCAAGGCCCTTCAACTGCTGCTGAGCAGTCTTCTCAAGTTCTGTCAGGGCAGATTCCAGCTCCATCTTTTTGTTCTGACATTCCATCAGCTGGTGACTCTGTGCAGTGAGAAAAAATCCACACCTTACTCTCTGGTATCAAAGTAAGATTTGAAGATTTAAAAAATCCACACTTTACTCTCTGTTATCAAAGTAAGATTTGGAGATTTAAAAAATCCACACTTTACTCTCTGATATCAAAGCAAGATTTGGAGATTTTAAAAATCCACACTTTACTCTCTGTTATCAAAGTAAGATTTGAAGATTTAAAAAATCCACACTTTACTCTCTGGTATCAAAGTAAGATTTGGAGATTTAAAAAATCCACACTTTACTCTCTGGTATCAAAGTAAGATTTGGAGATTTAAAAAATCCACACTTTACTCTCTGGTATCACAGTAAGATTTGGAGATTTAAAAAATCCACACTTTACTCTCTGATATCAAAGTAAGATTTGGAGATTAAAAAAATCTACAACTTTACTCTCTGTCATCAAAGTAAGATTTGGAGATTTAAAAAATCCACACTTTACTCTCTGGTATCACAGTAAGATTTGGAGATTACAAAAATCCACACTTTACTCTCTGGTATCACAGTAAGATTTGGAGATTCAAACATACTTCTTAATCAGATTTTACTTAGATTTTCTAATTGTGAATGGAAATGAATGACTCATGTTGAAAAATATTATCTAAATTACCTAAAATGAATGACTTATGTTGAAATTTATTATCTAAATTACCTAAAATGAATGACTCATGTTGAAATATATTATCTAAATTACCTAAAATGATTAATATAAGCTGTCACATACAGATAGAAAATAATTAATTCCAAGCCTAATTTTGTAAGACAATTAATGTCTTATGCATTGAAAACAAAATCATTTTACAGTGCATTAAAACATGAACTTTGTCATATAATACTGTATATTTATTTCAACTATACAGTTTTCTGGTTAAGTATTTTTGGACCTATATAACCCACTCTAATTGTTCTGCAGCAGTGCCCGCTTGAATAAATGCACAATTTTACCTTTTTCTCAATGTCAGCCGTAAGTTTCAAGAATCTTTCCTCATAATCACGCTTTTCTCTTGTAACTGCCCCAAGTCTTTTCTTGTAGGACTCAATCTGAAAGACATATGCAATACACATTTCATGATTTTATCTAAACAAGAAAACTTCAAAGTAGTGCATGTCCTAAAATAGTTTTGATACAAGTTAAAATTGCAGTCTAAATTCTATATCCTAGGGGTTTCACATCATAATATACTGTGCTAATTGATAATCTATTACAATACTATTGCAATATATTTGGAAAGTCTGTAGAAAGTGCAAAATAATATTAAAGAGTGGAGAAGACATTAATGTTTCATGTAACTTTACTTTCTTTAAGTCTCTTTGAGTGAACAATGATTGGAAACATCTTTACAATAATTCTTGTGATTTTTCAAACCCTCTAATTTTCATACACCATGTATCTATAAAAATCATAATTTAATTAAATGTATCATATTTTTTCGTACATAGAACTTCATATTTTTGATTAAATGCTTTACATTTTCATACAAAAAAGTTCTAATGAGAAGATTTACAGTTGCAAAAGAAAAACCAAAATATTGCAGAAATTTTTACAAAAAAAATAACAGATTAAAATCATATACAATTAAAATGGTTTTGTTGGTTTTTTTTTTTAAACATTTGTATTATATTAAACTCGTATTTGGATGTGTTACAACTGAATCAAGAAGAGAATGGCTTCAAAAATGCAATCTGTAATCTGTCATCCTTGTTCTTTTTGTATATGTTTAAAAAATTGTTGAAGTCCTACCATGCCTAGCCTTTCCATGTCATTCATTTGCAAATAGATTAAATAGCTGAAGTTAATCAGGCATGTTGTGTTAATTACCAAATCATTCATTGGCAAATAGATTAAATAGCTGAAGTTAATCAGGCATGTTGTGTTTTTTACCAAATCATTCATTTGCAAATAGAATAAATAGCTGAAGTTAATCATGCATGTTGTGTTAATTACCAAATCATTCATTTGCAAATAGATTAAATACCTGAAGTTAATCAGGCATGTTGTGTTAATTACCAAATCATTCATTTGCAAATAGATTAAATAGCTGAAGTTAATCAGGCATGTTGTGTTAATTACCAAATCATTCATTGGCAAATAGATTAAATAGCTGAAATTAATCAGGCATGTTGTGTTAATTACCAAATCATTCATTTGCAAATAGATTAAATAGCTGAAGTTAATCAGGCATGTTGTGTTAATTACCAAATCATTCATTTGCAAATAGATTAAATAGCTGAAGTTAATCAGGCATGTTGTGTTAATTACCAAATCATTCATTTGCAAATAGATTAAATAGCTGAAGTTAATCAGGCATGTTGTGTTAATTACCAAATCATTCATTTGCAAATAGATTAAATAGCTGAAGTTAATCAGGCATGTTGTGTTAATTACCAAATCATTCATTTGCAAATAGATTAAATAGCTGAAGTTAATCAGGCATGTTGTGTTAATTACCAAATCATTCATTTGCAAATAGATTAAATAGCTGAAATTAATCAGGTATGCTGTGTTTATTACCAAATCATTCATTTGCAAATATATTAAATAGCTGAAGTTAATCATGTATGTTGTGTTTATTACCAAATCATTAATTTGCAAATAGATTAAATAGCTGAAGTTAATCAGGTATGTTGTGTTTATTACCAAAAAACTAAATCAGATACATAATTATTCCAGATAAATGGTATTAGCTAATCTTGAGTGTACTATAGGATGAAATGATGTTGGCAGTCAAGTTCATCATCCCACTTGAGAATATTACCATAACATTACATTTCTGACAAATGGCAAGGTTATTGATTAATTAATATATCTTTTTTGGAGATTTTCTTTCAAAAATGCTGCCAGATGAGTGATTTTGTCTCTTTTTTTGGGCACCAGCTCATACAAGACTTCAGGCTCCATGTCTGCCGGGCAGGATATAATGTGCAGCTCAGCCATTTTCTTGGAGGACACGTTTTCCAGAAATATTTTGGGTGGTTTTTAAACAGCAAACATTGAAAGGGACAAAAATTTGAGGAAAAAAAAATAAGGCTGAAATAAACATTTTAATTGTATAGTATTTATAGAAATACTGCAAAACTAGTTCAATGGCAATGTAACACAGAACACATACCAGCAGTATCAGTACAAGAATATACTGACATACTCTTTAAAACCTCACACCCCTACTAAATTCTACATAAAATGTTTCAAATAAAGGTTGATTTTATAAACCAGTCTGTGAATGGTCAAGTAGGTTGAGCTTAGTTATCAACCTGTATAATCCAAGGTATGAAAAACTTCACTCCATTTGGTTGATCTCTTGCTAAGGTCATGGATCCCATTTCCTTATGTGGTAGTGAAATTATGTGTATCATGTACGTCATTATAAGGCAGTCTCACTTTAAGGTGATTTACTCTATGGCTCCCATGGACAGGGTTATAAGTATACAGAACTAAACTAAAAAATGTTTTTTGTTCCAAGTTGGTAGAAAAGAATGAGTTTGATATGGTGTAGGGACACTTTAAGGCTGTCAGGCCAAGATATATTTATAAGCCAGATATCAAACAAGCTATTGACCCCAACTTGGATAAAAAACACTAATGTGGTTTTGTGTTTATTACATAGCCCCTTTTGTACACTTTCTAATTATTTTTAGCTTTACATTGAGCATGAAATTCAAAATAAATTTAGATTTATAAAAGTCTGATTCGGTGAGAGTAAGAATGTTGACTCATGGATGTTGGAGAAAACACCAAAACAGTTCCAATCTGGGTGTGTGATACCGAAGTAAGGACTGAACATCCATCAAATGCCAGATCAACCATGTAAGATTAGATAGGTATGTAATAATGAGAAAGTATTGTACGTATTTAGTGAAAACCCCAAGCTGATGACACCATTTGTGCAAAAGTACTGAAACCATCTCTGATATTCTTAAGAAAATCCAACATACCAATTTTAAAAAAAATATATTGCGAATTCTTAGATGTCCAAGTTAACATGTTCACAAGATACCTGTAAGTGCAATACAAAGTTCTTTATCATGGTCTCTAACAGATAGAAACTCACTGAACTTGCCTCAATGTCAAGATATACCCACATGCTAAGTTTAGTTATATCAATAATTGATTCTTTTTAAACAAAAGCACAGTTATTTAACTGGCGTCATTCAAAGTATTTATCAGATATATCCACAGACTGGGTTGATAAAAATCCATCCATTCAGACATATTTGTGTTATCATAAGCCAGTACAGCTAAAAACCCACATCAAGATATTTGACCTTAAAAATCAACGTCAGAGCACTGACTGTCAACTTATTGGAATGCAAATAAATACAAAGTTTTGTGAAAACATGGGTCTCAAGTGCAGAAGATACTAATTTTCATCAGCACTGGAAATCTTGTTACAAAATAATCAACTGATGAAAATTTGCAATCTTTTCTATGTGATATACCAATGCCTTCAACATATTCAAGCAATTCACTGTCCTGGGGGAGCATTTATATAAAGTACTTGCAGGCACTGCTGTAGAAACTCCTCACATTGTTTTAGATTTTGTCAGAGCCTCAGGTAACAGATGGCCTGCACCACTTTCATTATTAAAGTACTGCTTTGCTTGAGATAAAATCACTAGTTCAACCCTGTCTCTTTGGTTTGTCTGTCTCTCATAATCAACAGAAAATACACTGGAAGATTTTGCATGATCTTTTGGATGAACAAATCTGACAAACAGGTCAATCAACACTCCCTGTAATATTCTCTTGGTTTTATGGATAGATAGTACCTCTTGTTACAAAAGCCAAGTAAGCGTTGTTAAAGACTAGCAATGTACTTACTAAGAAAAGCAAATTCAGCTTTGTTGATAGATGACTTAATACTGTGAATCCTAACATCTTTGTCAGTTTCTTTGGATGAGGAACTGTGCATTGGTTTCTCTGATACTGAAGAATTTGCTAAAGTTTCTTTCAGTACTTCCATATGAGGATATGAGGGGGGAGGGGGGGGGGGGCTGACATACTACCAAGTTGTTCTGATATAGCTGAACCAGAGTATTACTTTTCAGATGCTTTACTGGTGTTTGCAATTTGTTTTTATTCTTCCTTACTTGTTTGGATTTTTAGTTCTTTTTGTGACATAATAATCTTTCAATGGATTCCAGATTTCAAGCAATCTTTTGATACACTAAATAAAGCTATTTGGTACCAACATGTTGTATTAGTTTTTTTCACTTGAGCTCATACCTTTGCTTTCTGAATACTTGTTAAGGTAGAAGTAGCAATCAATTAAAAGTTCTTCTATATTACAGTCTAATTCTTCTACAGCTTTTTGGGCAGCTAAGTTAAGTTGATGACAGGGACAACCCTGAACATGGACATCTGGACAGGGATAGCCTTGAACATGGACACCTGGATTTTTCTTACAATATGTGCAGACACACCTTTCTTTTTGCCAATCATGACTGATGCATTATCACACCCAAATGAAACACAATTCTCCTGCAGAATTCTCCTCCTGCTTAACTCAGTATCTAAAGACTGATGATATTTTCCCCAAAAGAATCTGCTTCACTCCCTAGCACTGACAGTAACAATGTCATTACCTTTCCTAATCCATTGTCATAACAATGTTATCACAACAGGATAAAGCTGGAAACTAAGACCATCATTACTGCCCTCTGTGCTGACTGAAAATGTACTCATCTTTATATTTTAGGTTAGGAAGTGTTTTTTTTTAATTAGCTAGCATCTTTATTATTGATGACGTGTTGGTTTTTCTACCACTATATTTTGAACCTTGGAACCTTGGAATGAAGGAACATTTTTTGAAATAATAGGTGGGAATTGTCAGCTGTGGCAATGCCTAGGTTGTACATAACAAATTTTGTAAACCATTCCTCAGTCTAGTCACCATATCAACACTAGAATATTCACTTTGCCTAATGATTGTATCAATACTTTTACCTGAGAAAGCTGTCTGTACATATTCTTAGTTCATCTTAGTTGTCACATGCTTCCAACAATCATCCTTACCACCATGTGAGATGGTATAATCTTTTGAACACATAGTGTACTATGCATGGAATTCATCTTTTTTTGAAGCCTTTATGCATGGCCAGTCCACTGAATAATCACTTTGAAACTATTCATGTACTTGTAGTTTTCTCACTAATGCAGATTTTTCATCACCTACCTTTTGTTTAGTTCCTGAACTTTCCAAGGAGAATGAGAGAGCCAAACTAATGCTATTTCTGATTGGTCAATATTCAATTACAATTGTGATAAAAGTGCTTAGATTCACTACACAGTAGAAAAATTAACAGACATCTCATGCATTTCTGTGATTTGGATAAACCAGTGTTAAAGATGGAGTTGCCCATGTAAAATTTTATTCTGGAATGTCAAAAGTAGAAACCTTACAAAAGCAAATGTAATTGTGCAAGCTGAGGTTAAAATTGGAATGGTTGGCATCTGTTGGATGCCATCAAGGCAGTTATTTTTGGGGGTTAGCTCAGAATGATTTTAATATAGGAATAACTATAGATTGCCAAGATAAGTTTTTTTCTTAAATATTGGAATGGCCATCCATTTAAGAAAAGTATCTGTAATGAGACTTTTCAAATTTTTCATACTGGCATCATTTTCATTTAGGAACAACTACACATTACAAGAAATCATGAAGTGAAAATCCCATCGGCTCAGAAGGAGTAACAATAATACAATTTTCAAGATGGCCATCACAGCAGCCATTTTGGATGTCCAATGGATACCATTTTCATTTAGGACCAATTACACATCATAAGAAGTTGTTTAGCGAAAACACCATGTCGATATGACCATCTGCTCAGGAAGAGTAGCAATAACAAAGATTTTATAGCTGGTCAATACATCAGCAATATTGGATGTCCAAGGGATACCATTTTCATCTAGGACCAACCAGACATCATAATAAGTCTTTTAGTGAAAATCCCATGCCCATATGACTATCCATTCAGAAGGAGTTGCATAAACAAGATTTTCAAGATGGCCACTGTGGTGGACAACTGCATGTGAAGGGCATCATTTTCATTTAAGACCAACTAAACCTTGGGATGAATGTATATGTAAAGTTTCATGGCAATCATTCTGGTAGTTTCAGAGGAGTAGTTATAGAAAACTTGTGCTAATTGTTGGTTGACAGATGGACAGATGACATACAACTGGCCATTCCTTGAGTTCTTCTGGTCTATGATAAATCATCTGGAAGGACACATTGGTAGAAATAATGTAAACTGTAACCAATATAGGACACATGGCTCAATGATATGAAACCAGAAAAAACAGGCACACTAATTAAATATTTATAAGTGGACACTGAAACAAAGCAAGTTGACCAAATGCTCATCTTGGTTATAATGCCTGATCCCTCCATCAAACCCAACCTTCTTACCCCTGCCTCATATGGGTCAAATTCCTAAAACTCAATCTTCACACATCTCCAAGAATCCTCCCATTTTGATTTTTTTGCAAACTTTACAATCTCTCTTTAAAACAGTTATGAATATGTCTAGTGAGATTACACATACAGGAAGGGGGAATAAAAATTAGTTTAGAATTGATTATTATTAATGGGGGAGTACCCAGTTTTGTGAATTTTGTAGTTGATACAAACAATGAAATTTAAAGATTCCTATAAGAATTACCTATCTGTAAAGCTATAGGACCATCTTCCCTATTAGAAGAATATCTATCCAATTAAGTAATGAAAACAACATTATTTTTTTAGCTATAAAAACTGATACTAATGAAAATAAATCAATTCAAAGTATATGATCGATTGATCAAAGTCCTAAAAAACTGAAGATTACAGTTCATAGGTAGGATATCATACTCGTAAATGTTTTTCCTCATTTATAAAACTGCTTTAAGTATATGTACTGATCACCAGTCGGAAATGCCACCTAACTGTTGAATGTAACCACAAGTTTTGTCTCATTGTTGATAAATTAGAGCAAGGGGCACCTGACAGTGGATTGTTGCATTGTCATTTTTTTCTCCGATGTTGGAAGCTGATTATTTGTATATCCTTCATCATTACTGATCATTCACCTGGTGTACATACAGAACTGCAAATACTAGTAGTATTAATTAACAACTTATAGTATTAGAGAAACTTCTGTTGTACCTGTACTTTCAACTTGTCAGCATTGTCCTGCATCAGCTTGACTTTGGTCTCTCTTTCCTCCTGAATTAATAAATGAAATACCATTAATACTCATGTATAAGTTGGATCCAACTGCAAACTGTACAGACCCAGATCTGCCAATGCATAATGCACTGGTAGATCTTGGTCTATGTAGTTTGTTTGGACTAATCAGTAAAATATAGACCTTGACCTGCCAGTGCATTATGTAACAGCAGATCATGTTCTATTTAGTTTGCAGTTGGACCCAACTTAAAGAACTCCAACAGGGCTATGTAACCATTCACAATAAACATGTTGCAATGGCGATTTACAGCTTATGAAGAACAATAAATTCTGCAAAACCACTCACAACAAAGGTACTGTGATGGCAGCTTACAGCTTATGTATAACTGTCAGGGCTGTGTAACCACTCAAAACAAAGGTACTGTGATGGCAGCTTACAGCTTATGTAGAACTGTCAAGGCTATGTAACCACGAACAACAAGGGTGCTGTGATAGCAGCTTACAGCTTATGTAGAACTGTCAGGGCTGTGTAACCACCCACAACAAAGATGCTGTGATAGTACTTTACATCTTATGTACAACCATCAGGGCTATATAACCACCCACAACAAAGATGCTGTGATGGTACTTTACATCTTATGTACAACCATCAGGGCTATATAACCACCCACAACAAAGATGCTGTGATAGTACTTTACATCTTATGTACAACCATCAGGGCTATATAACCACCCACAACAAAGATGCTGTGATAGTACTTTACATCTTATGTACAACCATCAGGGCTATATAACCACCCACAACAAAGATGCTGTGATAGTACTTTACATCTTATGTACAACCATCAGGGCTATATAACCACCCACAACAAAGATGCTGTGATAGTACTTTACATCTTATGTACAACCATCAGGGCTATATAACCACCCACAACAAAGATGCTGTGATAGTACTTTACATCTTATGTACAACCATCAGGGCTATATAACCACCCACAACAAAGATGCTGTGATAGTACTTTACATCTTATGTACAACCATCAGGGCTATATAACCACCCACAACAAAGATGCTGTGATAGTACTTTACATCTTATGTACAACCATCAGGGCTATATAACCACCCACAACAAAGATGCTGTGATAGTACTTTACATCTTATGTACAACCATCAGCATTATGTAACTACTTACAACAAACATGATGCAATAGTAGCTTACAGCTTATGTAAAACTGTCAGGGCTATGTAACCACTCGCAACAAAGGTGCTGTAAAGACAGCTTACAGCTTATGTAGAACCATCAGGGCTATGTAACCACTCACAACAAATGTGCTGTGATGACAGCTTACAGCTTACATCGAACCATCAGAGATATGTAAGCACTTACAACAAACATGCTGCAATGGAAGTTAACAGCTTATGTAGAACCATAAAATCTATGTAACCACTCACAACCAAGGTGCTGTGATGGCAGATTACAGCTTATGAACAACCATCAGGGCTAAGTAACCACTCACAAGAAAGGTTCTGCAATGGAATTTTAAAACATCACACCTGCCAACCCCTTGAGAGGTATAATCATAGTCTAAATGGCCAACCCTAGCTAGGTATAATCATAATCCAAATGGCCAACCCTAGTGAGGTATTATCATAATCCAAATGAACAACCCCTAGAGAGGTATTATCATAATCTAAATGGCCAACCCCTAGAGAGGTATTATCATAATCTAAATGGCCAACCCCTAGAGAGGTATAATCATAATCTAAATGGACAAATAGTATAATAGATCCCTCTCCTTTCATGCTTTTTAGTCATTTAACATTCAGGAGTCACATTGAAAGAGCCTGCTTCGATTAGCATCCTGCACCATTATTTACAGTATGGACCGGTCCTTTTACTAATTGTCTTCATTAATATAATTAATCTGCAAGATATGTTTTCAAATTAAAGAACCCCATCTGTTTTACTGGAAATTTGTCCTATACAGCTGCTATAAATAGAAGCTAATGATAGTGTTAGGAAAGTACATGCAGGACAATGATGGACATGTGTACTCTTGTGCTATCGTTTGAAAGAAGCATTATTTTCAAGAATATTCTCCAATTTATATGATGTGTGGTAAAAGATGATAATAAAAATGACAAATACAACTTTTTATAGCTTTTTTTTATTTTTTAAATGTACCAAATAAGTCCATATACAGGTGTAAGAGTGTAAAATGCAATTCAGTTAAAAACAGTGTAATGATTACACCAAAAGCATAATGGCTGGTGGGTATGCAGCTTAATTACAACCACCAGGGTAATGTAACCACTCAAAACAAAGGTGCTTTGATGGTGTTTTACAGCTTAATTACAACCACCAGGGCAATGCAACCACTCAAAACAAAGGTGCTTTGATGGCATTTTACAGCTTAATTACAACCACCAGGGCAATGTAACCACTCAAAACAAAGGTGCTTTGATGGTGTTTTACAGCTTAATTTGAACCACCATGGCAATGTAACCACTCACAACAAAGGTGCTTTGATGGTATTTTACAGCTTAATTACAACCACCAGGGCAATGTAATCACTCACAACAAAGGCGCTTTGATGGCATTTTACAGCTTAATTAGAACCACCAGGGCAATGTAACCACTAACAACAATGGTGCTGCAATGGCAGCTTACTAATTATGTAGAACTATAGGATTAGGCAAAGGAAGGTATCTATATTTATATAAGAAATATTGTAAGAAAAATAATGACATATATTACTTACTAACGAGTTGGCATCAGATTTAGCATTATCCTGAGCAAGGCGTAACTTGGTTCTCTGGTCTTCCAGCAAAGTTCGCTTTTGGTTGTTGTCACGCTCCAGTCTATTCACTCTGTAACAGTGAATGTGTAGTGTATTCATGAAATATGTAAAATTTTGACACGGAAAATGTTTATTTCCATGTCCAAAAGTTTATCATGTGTTGGGATTTATTTTTTGTGTGTCAGTCATTATTCCCATGCTCAACAATTACCATTTTCCCTACAAAAACAGTTATATTACCCTGTGCATCATCTCTATTTTTTTCAATCTTGACCTTTGACCCCTCTCACATTAGTAATGTTTGAAGATTTTCTATTTACAAGAAAATATAGGTAGAGTCTGATTTAACTGATGTAAAAATAAGAAGCAGCTATGTTAAGAAATTCCATCAATGTTGGATTCAAGAGTTTGCTGATGTAAAGGTAACCTTGTGTGTTGTGGTGCACAGTTTTCAAATTACCACATTTACCTTGTGTGTTGTAGTGCACAGTTTTCAAATTACCATGTCTACCTTGTGTATTATAGTGCAGTTTTCAAATTACCACATGTCTATCTTGTGTGTTGTAGTGCACAGTTTTCAAATTACCACATGTTTACTGTGTGTTGTAGTGCACACAGTTTTCAAATTACCACATGTTTACCTTTAGTATCTGGCAAACCTGTAAACTGTTACAACTTTTTCTTTTTAAATCTTGTGGAACCAAGAACAATAATCCATATCAAATGTCAACTTTAACTTTATTATCAGTTGCTATGAATAAATTCTTTAGACAGTAATATATTTGTATTAGGGTTTAACGGCACATCAGGAACATTAATGGATATATGATGCAGATTAAAAGTTCTAAAAATGTAAATAAAAAAAGAACTGCAAAAAACTTAAGATAAACCCTTCCAAATAAAAATAAGCATGTAGTACT
This sequence comes from Margaritifera margaritifera, assembly GCA_029931535.1. Lineage (NCBI taxonomy): Eukaryota > Metazoa > Mollusca > Bivalvia > Unionida > Margaritiferidae > Margaritifera > Margaritifera margaritifera. The sequence goes on from JAQPZY010001570.1 coordinate 655,437, forward strand.
ACAAGATAAATGATAAAAAGTAAAGATGTAAAATTCTGTAAAAGGTATAAAATATATGATAAAGGTAAAAAATACAAAATCCTTAAAATATAGGTTCAATTTTGTTTAATATAAACTGTATTTCAATGATATAAACTGCATTTCAATGAGATATTTTCTGGTGGTACATCATGATACAGTTTCTTAATAGAGTTCACATCAAAATACTTCTGTCACATAAGACAGAAATCAATACACTCAAGAAGAATGAGTTCCACTGTCAGCAGACACTGGTAAAGTTTGCATTCTGGTTGAGGTTCACCCTTCAGGAGGTATGCATGAATCAAGCATGTTTGTCCTCTATGTGACTGGTACAACACCACCTAATCATTGCATTGTTTATTATGAGAGATGCCACTCTCCAATGATGGGTTTGATGTTTCGAAGTGTATATGTGGCATTTTCAGACATTACTTTTTCTGAAATGGTTACTATAAGGTAATAAAATACAAAATACCTAATCAAATTTCATATCAAGAGCTTCTATTTCCTCATTCTGGTGGTAAAGCATGCAATGCCCATTTCTTGCATCCCATACTGCAGTTTACCATTCTACTGAAAATGATTAATGCTGGAGAGAAGAAGTCAATTTTTGGAGTAAAATATGTTTCTTTGATAATACTTATCCAATAATATGTTAGGAATACATCCACTATTTCACAAATCCAGCCCTCCAAAACTAAGACAACAATCACCACATGTTTGGGTTATTTTAGCAATAAAAGTGTTGAATAGTTCTCTTCTTGCCATGCTGGAAGTCAGATGAGAGTGGTGTCCCTTTGGATAAAGGGACTGGTGCCAAATCCTGTCATTCATTTGATACTACTGGAGTGGAGGTGTATGCTCTTCCAGGGTTGTGACTGCAGGGAGGGCTTGGGAGGGTCTACCAGTATTGTGATCAGGTAAGCATTATTGAAAAAACGTATTTTAATGCAAAAACTGATTTCTTCTTGAAATACAATACCTGATTATAATACATGAACAGAATAGGTAACAGTGGAGAGAGTTGCATTCTGTTACCCTGGAGTTGGTCCTGTCTCCAGTCTTCTAATGTATATGAAACAACTTTGTGTTAGATACAGGTTGGGGTTAGCACATGGTCAATTCAAAGATGCAGTTCAGAGACAAACTTTCACTCTCGCAAATCCAGTGAAATAGATTAACCTGCATTGTTACAAAGCTGCTGAGCAACATGAAAGACAGCCTGTTGTGCTGCTGATAGAGGTCTTACCGGGTAAAACCGAGCCTTTTGGGACAATAGGTCTCTGAGGTAAAAACTGGAGAATGTCATATCTGACCTCTATCCCACAGCATGAATGATGCTAGTCAGGGAGCAGTTGTGCCTGAATGCTATGGCAAATGCCCTAACCTTGTGAGCCAATATTCATAAGAAATTCATCTGGTTTTGGGTTAGTTTGTTGTAGGTTGAACGGACAATGCAAAATATCTAGGATAACAAAGCTGGAGTGGTAATATTGTCCCTTGCTTCTTTGAGTGATAAAAAGAGAGATTTCAATCTTCTGATTGACTCTGGCTGAGAGTCCATCCATGCTGGGATACGATGATCTACAGACATTCACTCTGAGTGTTGTAAAAGATCCAAGACAGGAATCAGGTGTACGGAAATGGGAAGTTGCCATTGTACTGGGTCAGAACTGAGCTGAGACTGGTGGTAGACCCGTCCGGTGCCAGTCTGTGATGTTTGCATGGGTGTGGTACTGGATTCTGTGGGAGAAAGGTTCACTGAATCTAGTGTTGCTCACACTAGGCATCAATGACAGAACCAGGGCTGAAGTTGATTGACCTGGTGCTGCCAGATGCTGGGTCTTGAATCTTCAACTGGGTATACCAGGAAGACATTTCAGTGTACCAAGTTCCAGTGCTAGTGAGTGGCTGAGACTGTGCCAGAGCTTTAGCTGACCTGGTCCAGGGCCTGCTGATATTTGGTGATGAAGTCCAGTACCAGCTATTGAGGAAATTATCACCAAAGCCAGTACTGGGTTCTGCAAGTGGTGATGGGTTGTACAGGACTAGTTTGAGTTGTACCATGTCAGTTCTGGACCAGTAGTCTGTGCAGTGCTGGTATGCTCTAGTTCTGGCACTGTTGGCAATGGCACAGCTGTATGCTGTATCTGTGTGGGTGGGAGATCTGTGATGTGATAAAGATTGCTGAATCTTGTCCAGGATTTTGCAATCTTTTTACCTCGAGTGACTTGGTCAAGAGGAAGTTGACAACTGAGGTGACATTAGCATCAATACTGATAGCATCTGCATCCTTGTGTGAGTATTTCTTGGCTATCTCATTAATCTGGGTCAACTGCTTGTCCATTACTGATGCCTATTTCTATTCATACCAAATGTTGCAAGTATGGTTTGAATGACACTCCATATAATTTATAATGATTGGGTGGTTATCTTCCACCAGCTTGAATCTCTTATACACCCCATTTATTCCAGCCCATTGTTGTTGATATCTGTATCAGACAATTCATATAGGTGAAATGAGTCATGTCGTGTTAAGATTACTGTTAAGTGGAAGCCATGAATCAAATACTAGAGAAAATTACAGAAATGATCTTATTGCTAAGAATATATGATCATTTACTTGACATAACTACCAAAAAGGTCAAATAATAAGATGAATTGGGGCAGTCAATTAAGATGGCACCAGTTAGCTTGTCATAAAATGAAGTTATACAATTAAAGTGCAAAATATTCATCTATGATAATAATACAGTGACAACTGGAAGAAAAATACACAGTGCGAAAGCTCTGAAGGACTGCTTAAACTGGTTGAAAAGGAACAAAGCAGAATGTATTTGTGAGGCTCTTGCAAAAGGGTACTAACAAAGCACAAGTGGAAGTATGATGACTGATCTGATATGACACCAATCCCTCTATCCAAGATGAAACCACCCACATTTGGGCTGGATTTGTGAAGGAGTAGTTGTATTCCAGAAGTATTATGATCAGGTAATGTATTTGAAGTGGAATGAAAATGTTACCCACTCCCAGGTATTGAAGAAGGACAGGAACATTGCTGAAGACTTGTCCTTGGGGAAGCAACCTATTACTTTAAGATAAGACTTATAGTTCGGCAGAAAATGTCTATATACTGCGTGTGAACACAAGAAGTTATATAAAATGGTTAATTCTGTTCTCTTACTTTTCGTGCAGAGTTTTGATTTGTTCCTGAGAAGCCTCATTGTCTTGTTTCAGCTGTCGTATCACACCTGACTGCCTGGAAAACTCATTGGAAGAAACCTGGGGAAAAGAAGATCTTTCAAAAAGTTGTTCAACTATTACTAAATTACTGAACAGCAACTTAAGAAAATATATTAATAATCAAATAATGGAATTTAATCAGTAAAGATGATATCAGGGGATGCCCTAGCTAGAGTTACATAATTTATCACTCTGAGGATCCTAATCTTGGCAACTGTTATTATCATAATACCTAATATCTCCCAGGTATGTTTGTTTTGTTGCATTAAACTGTCTTACTTGTGTCTTACTTGCATCATTGTTACATCATAATGTAGATAACAATTGTAAGACAAAAGTACCATGAACAGCACATTATACACCATCCCCATGTTTAATAGTCCTCTATGTAGATACATGTACTAGTAGGGCATAGTTGGCTCTGAAGAATACTGACCAACAAGTCTCAATGACCTGGACCTTTGGTCAAGGTATGCGGTCTTGAACTAAACTTACTGTTCAGAAACCATTTATTTCTTATTAGGCTTACCATGACCATGACCTCTGACCTTCAGACATCAGAATCAACAGGTTTCTTTATTTCCCTAAGTGCAAGCCATCCACAAACTAAGTTTGGTCAGGGAACAAAAGTTATTTTGCAAAAACAGTTTTTCTTTAAGCCACAATGATCCTGACCTTTAACCTCCAAATCAATAGGCCTCTTCACATATTTTGGTCAAGGTATGTGGTCTAGAACTAAAAACCACTTTTCTTTTATTCAGTGACACTGACCTTTGACCTTTTGACCCAAAATCAATAAACTTCTTTGTTACCCAACATGTAAGTCATCCAGAAACTTTGGTGAAGATAAATGGTCAAGAACTGAATTTTTGTGCAGAAATAAGTTTTCTTCTTTCAGGCAGTGACCTTCACCTTTTATCTATTTACCCCCAAATCAATAGGCTTTTCCCTTACATCAAGTGCAAGCCATCCACAAAGTTTGGTCCAGGTCTGTGACATAGAACTAATGCTATTGTGTGGAAACCGTTTATCTTCTTTCAGTCACAGTGACCTTATCCTTTGACCTTTTGACCCCAAATTCAACAGGCTTATTGTTTTCATCAAGAAGAACTTACCTGTATGGTTTGGTGAAGGTAGGTGATGTAGAACTGAATGTATAATGCAAAGAAGGAAATGTTAATGGATAGATGGACATACAGATAGCCAAGGTCATAGCATAATACACTCTGCAAAAATATGGGCGTATAATAAAAAGTACATAAGTTTTGTTAATGTTTTGTCCATTATCTTTTAACTGCATAAATTTGATATAATTTTTTATTTCTTTCATCCTAGGACAAAACAGTATTGTCTGATTTTGTGCAATCACGCTAAACCTCGTGAAAAAATGGGATTCTTGTCTGAGATTGGGCAATAAAAAAAAATTTCAATTCTAAAGTCATAGCATCAAGTAGTCTTTATTCTACATCTATGAGCCAAAGAATGGATTCTAGGACTTTAAAATACATAAGCAACATGACAACACTTCCAAATATGATAGAGCATCCTAAAAATGATAAATGATTACTGTATATACTTGCGTAAAAGCAGGGTCTAATGCAAACAACATAGACTTTAATCTGCCATTGCATAATGCGCTGGCAGATCAGGGTCTATGTTGTTTGTTCTACTGATTAGTCCTTACAAACTGTATAGACCCAGATCTGCCAGCCCATTATGTGACAGCAGATCTGGGTCTATGCAGTTTGTAGTTGGTTTCGGGTTATACGCGAGTATATATGATATATGCAAGGACATTGGAGTAAACTATCTTGCCCAGAGACACACTATGGTAGATGACCTGGCATGGATTAGGCTGAATTAGATCCACAACAGCTCCAAGTATCAGTAGTAGCGGTGATAGCCTGTATTATCAGATGTAATAAATTATTATCAATGGTTATAATCTGACCTTTAATCTGCTCTCCATGATTTTCCAGTCCTGCTCAGTGTGATGGTCAGAGCCATGGGTCACAGATGCCTCATTTTTCATTGCCAATTTACTCTCTAGGTCCAACCTTTCCTTTTGAATCTTCTCTATCTCCATGTTCAGCTTCTGTTATAGTGATAATGATGATGATGATAATAATAATAATAATAATAATAATAATAATAATAATAATAATAATAAATAATAATAAATAATAACTAGAGGCTCCAGTGGGTCTGATAATGCTCAACTGGAATATATTTGTCTAAAAGGCAAATGTAGTAATAAAGCAGGTGCCTTGAGTTGAAGCATGTCCTAAACAAGAGTCCCCTGATGGGACTGATGCTCTACTGTCCAAAACGAATGTTGAATGTCTAGGAATACAAGATAAGACCATTTCTTCCTTTAAACTGTTGAGTGTTGAAGCCATCTCTGATATTCTCCAGCAATAACAAGATTTTCAAGTTAGCTGATGTGGTGGATGTATTGGATGTCAACCATTTTCATTTAGGACCCTGTAGATATCATTAGAAATCTTTTGATGAAAACTCCAGGCAATATAACCATCCATTCAGGGGGAGTAGTGACAAGAAGATTTTCAAAACAGCTGTTGCGGCATCCATACTAGATTTACGATTATCACCAGTTTCATTTAGGACCAACTAGGTATCACAAGAAGTCTTTTGGTGAAAACCCTATCTTGATATGGCCATCCATTTGGGAGGAGTAGAGATAACAATATGTTAAAGATAGCCACCATGCTAGGCATATTGAGGGGCAGTTTGCATCATTTTCATTAGGACCAACTAAACATCATAAGAACTCATTTGGTGAAAAGCCTATGTAAAAATTTACTTTCCATTTAAGAGAAGCAGCAACAATAAGATTTAGAAGATGGCCACCATGGTGACCATATTGGATGTCAGATTGGCACCAATTTAGGAATCAACTAGATGTCATAAAAAGTCTATACTGATATGACTTTCTGTTTTGGAGTAGTAACAATAACAAGGTTTCAAAGATGGCTGCCATGGTGGTCATATTGGATATCAGATTGGCAGATTGGCACCGTTTCAATTTAGGACCAACAAGACATCATAAGAAGTCTTTTGGTGAAAGCACAATTTCAATATGACCAGCCATCTAGGAGAAATAGCTATAACAAGATTTTCAAGATGACCATTGCGGTGACCATATTGGACGTCAGATTGGCACCATTTCCATCTAGGACCAACTAGACATCCTAAGATTGAAACCCCATGCTGATATGACCATTCATTCAATATAAGGACTGATAACAGGATTTTGATAATGGCCTCTGTGGTGGCCATACTGTATGTCGGAGCATCACCATTTTCATTTAGGACCAACCAGACATCATAAGAAGTCTTCTGGTGAAAACCCCCATGTCAATATGATCTTTCATTCAGGAGTAGCGATAACAAACTTTTCAAGATGGCTGCTGTGGCAGCCATATTGGATGTCTGAGCAGCACCATTGTCATTTAGGCCCACCTATATAAGATAAGAAGACTTTTAGTGAAAACCCCATGTTAACATGAGCATCATTCAGGAAGTATAGTAGAGATAACAAGATTTTCAAGATGGACACTGTGGTGACCATATTAGACATCAGATCTGCACCATTTTTATTTAGGACCAACTAGATATCATAAAAAGTCTTCTGGTGAAAACCTATGTCAATATGACTTTCTGTTCAGGAGGCGTAGCATAAGATTTTCAAGATGTCTGCTGGGACTTCAGATTGGCACCATTTTCATCAATGACCAACTAGACATCATAATAAGTCTTTTTGTGAAAATCCCATATTGATATGACCATCCATTCAGGAAGAGTAGCAATAAGATTTTCAAGATGGCTACTGTGGCCACCATACTGGATGTCCATGCAGCACCATGTTCATTTAGGAGCAACTAAACCATGGGATGAATATGTGTGTAAAGTTTCATGGCAGTCCTCCAAGTAATTTAGGAGGAGTAGCGATAACAAACTTGTGCTAGTGGATAGACAGACCATGGACAACAGAAAACAGACCATCCCATAAACTCTCCAAGTCTATGACCAGTAGAGTTAAAAACATTACTAAAAGTCTGATCAAAATTGATTCAGTCATTAAAGAAACAGTACAAAATTGTTTTCCACAAAATTTTGATAGAGCATGTGCTAAAAAACATTCCTGCCAAACTTGATTGAAACTGACTTGGCGAATCAGAAGTTGAAAATAGGTTTTCCATATGTAAGCTACACCATTCTGAGACGAGTCACCCCAGAAACGATTTTGATAGAGCATGTCCTATAAAACACTCTCACACAGTTGGATCGAAACTGGCTCAGGAATTCATGGGAAGAAGCTGAACATACAATTTTGACAGAACATGTCCTAAGAAACATTCAAATTGATTAGGTGGTTCTGGAGAAGAAATTGAAAATACGTTTCCCATAATTGCTATGGAAGCCACAGCTTTGCTAGGGGAGCCAGCCTAGACACAATTTTGATAAAGCATGTCCTAAGAAACACTCCTACTACTGTTTGATTGAAACTGACTCAGCTGTTCTAGAATAACTGAAAATAGGTTGTACACCCAGTTGCTAAGGAAGCCACATTGTTAGTAGGGGAATCACAATGGGCACAATTTTGATAAAGCATATTCTAAGAAACACTCCTAACAAGTTTGATCAAAACTGGCTTAGCTGTTCTAGAGAAGAAGTCAAAAATAGGTTTAAAACCTGGTTTCTAATGGGGACATACCATTGATAGGGAGTCACCCTGGCCATAATTTTGATAGAGTATGTCCTAAGAAACAGTCATATCAAGTTTAATCCAAATTAGCTACACTCATTTATAAAAGAAGATGAAAACAGATTTTCCATCTGGCTGCTATGGAAGCCACACCATTGCTAGGAGAGCCACCCAGACAAAATTTGTATAGAGCATGTCCTAACAAACATTCCTACCAAGTCTGATCAAAATTGGCCCAGCTGTTCTAGAGAAGGAGTCAAAAATAAGTTTTCCAACCAGTTGCTAGCCAATCTGCACTGTTCCTTCTGAAGCCACCCCAAACATAATTTGATAGAGCACGTGGTAAGAAAGGAAATATTTTAGTAAATTCCGTTTCTCCGAAAATACTTAACCAATCACAATAACATCAGAAAATTACTCTCTGCTACCTCCAAATCCAGCCCTCCCTGTAGACAAAAAAAACAAAAAAAAAACATCTTTCCATCTATATATGATATAAACAAAGGGAAGTAACTTGTAGATCAACTCCACTTGTTTCTGCTATGTGGCCACCCATATCCCAGATGTTAACCAGCTTAAGCATGAGCAAAACCTATAACAGGATGCTCATATTTGTTGGGAAGGGTGGGAGGGATTGATAATAATGTGGCCAGGTAAGTATTTTCAGATAAACATGATTTACTAAAACATTTCCTGTCTCCGTCAAATACATTTCCTGATCAAATTAACATTTGGAGAATAGGTAAGAGGAGGAGACTTGAGCATCCAACCTCTACCTATCTCACCCTGTAGGAGCATGATGATTGCTCTAATGAAAGGATGAACTTCTCCTAATGTGAGGTTAGCACAACCGAAGATTATGTGTTTATACACAATCAAGGGCAATCCTTGTGAGATGCTTATTTATAATGCAAATGAATGATGAATGAATCTGACACCTTACTTGTGCATACAAAGTTCAACAATGGATATAACAAAATGATATTGTTCCTAAATGGATACGATCAAAAAAATGGAATTTCAACAAATAATCACAAACGATCTTGTATGTCCATGGATATGACCAATGTATGGAACTTATCAACGGATATATGGATCTATCAACATATATTACTGGTATATGGATCTATCAACAGATACGATTGATATATGGAATTATCAACAAATATGATTGATGTATGGATTTATGATCAATGTATTGTTCATTAACAAGTATGATGCTGTACTAGATTGATCGTCACACATATTGTGACACTGACTTGGTGAAAGAATGACCTTATGTGGTCTGCTCCTCCCAGCCTGCCGAAGGATCCCTTGAGAACCTCCCTATTAGACAGACCTATCAGTCTGGAACCTTTGGCCCCTCACAATGAGTTTACCAGTATTGTCCTTCGAATCAACATCACTTTCGACTGCAGTATCAGGGTTACACAAAACCCCCATTTTGATGACTCCCCATAACAGCTCTACAGCTGAAGATTGCTTCCATAAAGTGGACAGATTCCTGACAAGACTCATCTGTATTGTGATGATACCAGGAGAATTTGGGCTATAAGTACTATGGTCATGGTCACATCCACATCCAGAGAACTCAAGGTAAAACGGGTTCTACAATGCCAGTGCTTTGTGCATGCATCAGTGAGTGAACATATATCAGTATTTCTAAATTATCAAGGTTAAACAAAATAAACCCCTGGTTAACACTGAACATGGCAACAAAACCCAGATACATTTTCTTTCATATATAATGTACAAGCATTTTCATAATACTATTCCATGACAATGATAACTGCTTCAGTGAGGTGGAAGACAGGGGCTCAAACTTAGACAAATTGAGCCATGTCAAGACCCAGGAGGGGTTCGATTTTGGGAACAAGGTGTGTGAGCATGTCCTGGATATGTTAAAATTGAACAACAAGTTGTAAAGGTCCTTGTTGCAGCCAATATTGTCTCTATGATGTCTGAGATCTGGGTATGGTATCTCTTGATTGTGATATGGGCTAGCTTCTTGTCTTCAAAGAGGAAAAGAAAGAAGTTTACTAGTTGGAGAACGGAGGATGAAAGTGGTGTGACATCATTAATGTGACACCAGTCTTTGAAGACTTGCCACTTCTACATGTATGCCTTCTAAGTGGAGGGCAATCTAGCTGTTGCGATCCTCTCCACAACAGAAGTGCCAAACTCCTTTCTGTACAGGGCATCCCTGACAAAAGTCAGGCATAAAAGAGAAGTTTCTATGGACACAGATAGAATACTGGTGACACTGGGTACTTGAGCAGTGTGGGGGTCGCTACAATTTTCCTCGGTACATCCATCGCCAAATCAAGCAGATCCTTGATCTAGGATTTGTCTCATCTGAGAGGGGCAATCATAACTATATTGCAATCTAAGCCCCTAATTATCTGGATTAGTTTCAGTATTAGAACTGCTGGAGGGAAGGCATATGCCCATATTCTCTCCCAGCTGATTGAAAGGCCATCGATGCCCTCTTGGTCCAGGAATGGAGAGATGGAGGTGGACAGTTTGTTGTTCCACCTCACTGCGAATAGGTCTAGCATCAGTTGGCCCAATAGGATGCAGACTCAATGGAAGATGGACAGATGGAAATACCACACCATATGAAGCAGTTGGCCTCTCCTTGATAATGAGTCGGCCAGGATATTGAGCCTGCCCAGGATGTGTCGGACTTGTACGTTTATATAATATTGAGCGCACCAATGAAGGTATTCTAATACCATAACACAAAGGTCAGGTGATTTTGTCCCCCCTTGTTAGAAGATGTAATTCACTATGACCGAATTGTCCAACATTATCAGAACTGTCTTCCTTTGGATGCATTTCACCCAAGCATGTGTGGCACTGTGAATGGCCTTCATTTCCAAGAGATTGATGAGAAGAGCCTTCTCTTGCAGTGTCCACTTGCCACTGACCATGACAAAGTCTAGTAGCCGGTGTGTCACCCCAACCCAACAAAGTGACATCGAAACAGATTGTGCTTTCCGGTTTTGGGACTTCTAGAGGTATTCCCACCACTAGCAACTCCCTGTTTTGCCACTGAAGCTGGAAGTATTTGATTTTGGTCAAGATCGTAATTTGGTGATCTAAACGACCTCAGATTAGTTGCCACTGAGCCAGAAGGGCCAAATGCAGAGGGCACAGGTAAGGGTGGCCGAGGTATAACAGGTCCTTTACTCCATTGAGCAGGACAAGGAGCTGAAGAAACTAACTGGCCAAAATGAACATCCTGGTGGATGCCTTCTTCAACGCATGAATAATATTGTCAGTGTGTTTGCGAGCAAGAAGAACCAGGTTGATACAAGTTAGAAGCTCCATACCTAGATGAACAAAATGTTGAGAAGCGACAAGATCCAACTTCTTCATATTGACTATCCACCCTAAACTGCAAATGAGGTAGATAAGGTTATTCATATCATGAACCAAAACCAAACTTACTGAATGCTTTTGCAGTATATTGTCCAGGTATGCCACCACTCTTGTGGAGGAGGACATCCTGAAGTGCGATATGGCATAGTCTCATGTCTTGGTGAAGGCCTAAGGACTAAGACTGAGGTCAAATGGAAGTGCACAGAATTGGTACATTATCCCGTGGTAGGCAAAGTGAAGGTATTTTTGAGTGATACCATGTGAATAGGTAAATGGAAATATGTTTCAGACAGATTGAGACTGATTGCATATTCGTTGCATTGCACTGAAAGATGGATGCATCTTGCCGTCTCCCTCTTGAACTTCAGGGCAGTAATAAACTGATTGAGACAGCTCAAGTTTATGACATGTCTCAATTTCCCATTGGTTTTTATAACCAGAAAAAGTCTGGAATAGAAACCCAGGGAGTCCGATTTCTGGACAATTGCCACTGCCTACTTTATGAGCAAAAAGCTCCATCTCCTTCTGTCAAATGTCCACCTTCGTAGGATTGGTCGAAAGCTGTTTCAGTTATCTTCCTGGAAGGTGGGGGCGGCATCTTGACAATCCCCATAAAACTGGTAAAACTATTCCAAATTCGGATGAATGCCTAATATTTCGTGTTTGGAAGATTCAGAGCATGCCCTTTTTTCGTGGCTCTTCGATTGCCTTTTCAAGATGCTGGATATCCACTTTGCAGGAACAATGGGAGTTAATCTGTAAGAATTACTTCCCTTAATCTATATGATATATAGATGGAAAGATGTTTTTTGTGTCTTATAGGGAGGGCTGGAATTGGAGATAGCAGAAGGTAATTCCTAATGTTAATGTGATCAGGTGATGTATTTGATGGAGAAAGTTACTACCAAGTTTGATCACAATTGGTCAATCTGTTCTGGAGAAACCAAAAACAGTTTTTATATTTTAGCTGCTATGGAAACCACACTTATGTATACATGGCTAAATGGTGGGGATCTTAACAGTTTCCAAATTATGAGCCAATGGCTAATCCCCTACTTGATGGGCATGACCATAAAATGTATAATGGTTATATGGTGGGGATTCTAACAGTTTCCAAGTTATGACCCTGGGACAAGTCCCCTACTCCAGGGGCATGACCCAAGGTCTGTACTGGACATATGTCTAACTTCATCTTCTCATGTCCATCAAACCTACATACACTTCTCCATACTGTCAGCACATCTGGATAACTTGTGAACCCACTTATAATGTGATATCAGAAGCACAGTTCAGTGTTCACTACAGCTGAAGCCTCCCATGAAATGCATGCAGTCCACTCATCTAACTCCTATACTCATTCACATGTACAATACACAAATACACAGTAAACCTGTTGAGGGTAATCTATCACAATATACAATGTATAGTCATTGATATTCAAAGTTTAGCATTAAATAAACATATTTATTCCTATTTCCAACTTCCCTCGTCATAAAAGGCTGTATATAACATCGAAAAAATTGTGTGGTCACGAGCTAAAGGTAAATATTTAACCTATGTTAGTAAATTAAACAAATGTACATCACAGTGCCCTTATTTGGTTGTAAGGCTGTAGTACTCACAGAGGCGCATCCAATTATCAGGTTTCAATGATTCTAACATAATCAGCACACAATAAATAAGCTTTAAATAAAACATTTTAACAAAGTCACTGAAGCATATAATATAGGTCACACAGACCTCTTTTTGCAATTAGGGTGTGGTACTTATCAAGATGCATACCCTCACCAAGTGTCATGATATAGGTAGGATAGTATGCATACAGCATGCCAAAAACTAATGAATATGGTCATGAGCTAAATGTAAACACTTAAGCAAAGCCAGTAAATATATTCAATGACACTAAAATATTACAACTGGCCATAACAATATTAACTTCTGTTGCTTAAACATTTGTTATTCAGGCCTTAGATCATGAAAACCACCAAATTTCTCAGCAAACCATATTTAGATACATGTATAAGATGTCTGAAGATTCTGATTAATTCTCTGTCAAAGTGTTATATTTTAGCATCATTTAACTTTAGAAAACTCTCTAAATTCAACATATATATAACATATATAGACCGTGATTTGCTTATTTTCATATGCATAGTAAAAAAAAACATGCTGGTAAAATATGTGGATGAAACTTCCACCATTTTAGTTGTCCTGTGAAATTTTAAAAATTCTGTGCTCATGCAAATTTGTTTAATAGCAATACCTGAAAGCTCTGTTTGGAAACTCTCAGTCTCTGATTGGCCAGGTTGAGGTCCGACTGCAGCTGGGTGTTGGCCGCCTTGTGTTCCTCCAGAGACTTTAAGGCTGCTGACCTTGAGTCCCGCAGAGTGATCACCTGCTCAACAAATACCAAATACATTTTACTTACTGTCAATTGTCATGGGGTATCAATAGTGAATATTATGGTTGCCCCAAACCATGAATTTGAAAACTTGTTTTTGTTTTTGTTGATTTTAATGGCACTTTTAACACATTATTGGCTATATCATGGAGAGGAAATGGGAACTAAGTGCATTTTCCAATGATACATAGTGAGAATTTGAAAACCCAACAATGAATGATTCATTCATAAAAAACAAAAGAACCATTCCCCAATCCACAAATTTAGGTACCACAAAAATTTATATCAATGAAATACAATGAATTCACAGTATTCAGTGTTCAAGAATTGGATAAAAGTCAATAAAAAAATAGATTTGAACAGAGTAGAATAAAAATACTATAATGCAATGTCATTTATTCATGTACCTGCTTATCTTGACAGAGGAATCCAACATAAAAGTTGAGACAGACAGAATTTAGAAACAAACCACAATAAATTTAATCTTTGTATTCATAGTATCAGTAACATACTAACTCAAATTAATAATCTGATAAGTTTCATACAATGAACCCTTATATCAACCTTGCTACAAGAGTTCCTCAAAAGGACTGATGATTCTACTGACTGAAAAGAATTGATAGAAATCCATGATAAGACCATTTTTTCTGTCTTTTAAACTTTTTTGAACTGAAGAGTACTGAATCCATTTTTTATATTCCTGTGAAACTCCGACATACCAAATTCAGAGATGCCAACCCCTAACAATGTGAATAGGAATATCAAGTTTTATACATTTGTAATCTGAGCATAAAAATAGGAATACTTGCAATTTTTTGATCAAACAATTGACTTGACTTATAAGACCTTACTAATTCAAAGTGCATTTTTTGGTTGAAACATGCTTCATGCAGATGGCTTTCCCGCCATGTAACACAATACAATTTGCCAAGAAAAGACTGCAGAGGCACAGGATGCATTCAATTTTAAAGCCTTTTGAATTTCTGAAGCACATTTTTTTCATCAAGGTGTAATCCTCATTGGCTGCCTTCATTTCAAAATCTGTCTCAAACTTTCTCAGGTAAATCAGAGTGTTTGACTGATGAGACTTCTGATTGGTCAATCTTCAGTTGCATTTGTGATACAAGTGCTTAAGCACACTTTCACAAATGAGTTACAATTGGACATTAAAAGCATTGCAGTGATCTAGATTAAATGCTGTTAATGTTGCTGTTTATGTATACAAAATTTTGTCTGACCAGAAAATCATCATTTGACAGAAGTGACTGAAATGGTGTAATTTGAAGTTAAAAATAGGAATGATTATGCCAAATTTGGAATATTTGGCATCTCTGAATTTGGTAACAAACATATCTTCTTACATGTTTGAGTTAACATGTTCACATGATACATGCAAATGCAGAACAAAATTCTTTGTTATGGCCTTTGACTTTGAACCTGATATCTTAGACAGAAAATCATTGAACTTAATTGTCTCAGACAATGTAAAGATCTACAAACATGTTAGTTTTTCTTAAATCTATAATTAAGTTATTGAACTGGCATCATTCAAGATTATCTTCAGATAAACCCACAAACTGGATTTGATGAAAATCCATTCATACTTGTTTGTGTGATCATGCTCTCAGGCCAATACAACTAAAAATAAGATCAAGATCTCTGACTTTAAAATCAATGGCAGTGATAACTTTGAATCTGTTAATTGGAATGCAACAAAACACAAAGTCTGGTAAAAATTCATTTATATATGTACAAGTCACTGTTTTTATAAGCTCAATGAGCTACACAAATGCAAGCAATGACCTTTCACTTGACACCAAGGTCAATTGGGTCTGGTTTTCAAATTCATTCACTTGGGTGCAGATTGTTGCTGGTCAGATCTGTACCATTTTCATTCAGAATGAATTAAATTCTTCAAGAAGTGTTTTAATGAAAATTCCATGTCAAAGCCACCATTCATGCAAGAGGAGTAGCAATAATAAGATTTTCAAGATGGCTACTATTGTGCCATCATGAAGTATGAGCACCATTTTAATTCAGAACCGGTTACATACTGCTAGTATAGTGTTATATGAAAACCCCACGTCGATAGGATCATCTGTTCAGGAGCTGTAGCCATATAAAGATTTTCAGGATGGCCATCAAGGCATCCATTTTGAAAGTTGGATCAGCATCATTTCAATACAGGAACATTTATATATTGCAAAAAATAGGTCTTTTAAAAATTGAGAATAAAAATTAAACATGTTGGTAAAGCCATAGGGCCATGAGAATTAGCAGTGATGAGGTTTTTAAGATTCTGGTTTTTCACATCTGCATCATTTTCATTTAGGACCAACTAGATGTTATAGTGATATTATAATGCTAAGTGTTTTAATGAAAATTCCATGTCAATATGACCATATCTTCATGAGTACTGACAACATGATTTTCAAGGTGGCTGCCATCACCATCATGTTGGAGTGAAAATCCATGTCTATCATAATTTTTGTTGATGAAACTGCTCTGAGATACATACCACACGAGTCATTTTACAGCACTTTTTAAGAGAAAAAAAATATATGAGCTGCAGCAGTAGTTTTGCTGCATGTGGACTTGGACAAAATTGCACTTGGACCAAGGACTTAATGACCCTTCAGTGATATATCTACTTTAGGCATGCCAATTTATGTTCAGTGCTGCAATGTGAAGACCTGGATCTATTAATGAATGTGTCTAAGTGCACTGTACTAATTGCAGTTCAGAATACAAGTTTAATGAATAACCATACATATTTGTTTTTCACTGACTGACCTAGAGTAACATGGCAGGGTACTGCCATATGTAAGCTGTTATAACCAATCAAATTTCACAAAAGGAGACAACTTGTAAGGACATGCTTGATTAAGGGCATTCTTGATTAAATTTTATCATTGTAAAGAAGCTATCATCAAAAAATCAAAACATTTCACAAATTGAATTATTTAATCATTTTATTTCAGCATCTCAACAAAAGACATAAACACAGTGCTCACAATCTCAAGATTTTTGTTTTTCAAACATTAGCACATGGGACATTTTCATCTATGCTGTAAATATTTGCCGTATACGTAAAGTTGCATTTTGTATTGTGGTAATCAATTACAAATTGGTCACATCCTGTGCATATATACCTCACTCCCTCATCTCTAGGAAACAATATGGGCATATGTGGTTAAAATTATGGTATATGACCATCTGTTCAGGAGAAGTAGCTATAATAAAAGTTTTAAGTGGACAACCATGACAGCCATATTGGAGATCTGATCAGCACCATTTTAATTTAGGAACAACTATATATCATAATAAGTCTTTTCAGTAAAATCCAGTGTTTGCTATAACTATCCATTCTAGAAAAGTAGCGATAAGATTTTCAAGATGGCCACCTTGGCAGCTACATTAGAGGTCTAATCATCACCATTTTTCATTTAAGACCAAACAGATGTCAAATAACTCTTTAAGTGAAAACTCTGTGTCAATATTACCATCCATTTAGGACCAAACAGATATCATAATAACTCTTTAAGTGAAAACTCCATGTCAATATTACCAACCATTTAGGACCAAACAGATATCATACTAACTCTTTAAGTGAAAACTCTATGTCAATATTACCAACCATTTAGGACCAAACAGATATCATAATAACTCTTTAAGTGAAAACTCCATGTCAATATTACCAACAATTTAGGACCAAATAGATATCATAATAACTCTTTAAGTGAAAACCCCATGTCAATATTACCAACCATTTAGGATCAAACAGATATCATAATAACTCTTTAAGTGAAAACCCCATGTCAATATTACCAACCATTTAGGATCAAACAGATATCATAATAACTCTTTAAGTGAAAACCCCATGTCAATATTACCAACCATTTAGGATCAAACAGATATCATAATAACTCTTTAAGTGAAAACCCCATGTCAATATTACCAACCATTTAGGACCAAACAGATACCATAGTAACTCTTTAAGTGAAAACCCCATGTCAATATTACCAACCATTTAGGACCAAACAGATATCATAATAACTCTTTAAGTGAAAACCCCATGTCAATATTACCATCCATTTAGGACCAAACAGATATCATAATAACTCTTTAAATGAAAACCCCATGTTGCTACGGCCATCCAGTTAGGACCAGTAGTGATGGCAAGATTTTCAAGATGACTAACATAGAGGGAATGTTGGAGGTCAGGTAAGCATCATTTTCATTTAGCACCAAATAGACATCATGTGAGGTCTTTTAGTGAAAACCACATGTTGATATGACCATCTCTTCTCAAGATGTAATTGTGTGGCCATTTTGGATGTAAGATTGGCACCATTTTCATTTAAGACCAAATAAATATTTAAAAAATATCTTTTAAGTGAAAACCCCATGTCAATATGTCCATCCATTCTGGAGAAGTAGTGATAATATTTTCATAAGATAAGATAATTAATGTCAGATCAGCATCATTTTCCTTTAGAACCAACTAGACCATGGGATGAACATGTGTGTAAAGTTTGAAGGCAAAATCCTCACTGTAGTTTAGGAGAAGTAGTAATAACAGATTTGTGATAATGAACAGAAAGATGAAGGCCAACTGGCTATTGTATAAGCTCTTCTGGTCTCTGACCAGTAAACCTAATGAAACGCTAGATGCGCAGAATGAAAATCCTATTAGATATCCAAAAGACACTTAAAAAGAGGATGTGGGAACACCTTTTTATAAAAAAAATTTCATTAAAACAATTAATTCATTTTTTATTCACCAGGGAATGCTTTATTTGACTAAATACCTGTAGGCATTTTTATTTTACAAATAAAAAAAATATAGCATGAAGGAAGCAGAGGCAATATAACATCCTGTAATAGGTCCAAAAGTACCAGACTCTGCCTGTTTATCACATGCTCATGGAGTTACTTGAGAGCAAAGTTATGATGAGAAACATGTGACACACAGACTTTTGAAAATACGAGAAGAAAAAAAATGGAAATGAAAAGAAAAGAAAAAAAGTTAAGTGAATTAAACAGTATAAATGTATTGTGGAACGGGCTTACTATGAAATCCTTACACTTGAAAAATAATAGAGTACTCGTAAGAACTTTGAAAAGTACTAAGTCTCACATGATTTCAAACCACCTGATCCAAAAACCTAAGTCATTAGAATAAGAAAAACTGGCCAATATCAGCTGTGTTTCAAGGATAAGAATATAAGTCTTGGAAATGAGCACTTCAATCAAGTCCAAGGACTGTACCTGCAACAGTATCAGAGAAACCAGCTTTTGGAGTAAAATATATTACTTTGATAATACTTACCTGATCATAATATATTGGGAATACATCCATTAACTTGTAAATCCATCCCACTTAAGCTAAAAAAAGACATTTGCTACTTCTTTTGACTTGTTTTAGCAACAGAAGTACTACAAGGTCATCTGCTTGTTGAGGTGGAAGTCAGATGAGAGTGGTCTCCCCTTGGATAGAGGAATTGTACCAAATTCCACCAATTCATCAGTTACTACTGGAGTGGATGTGCACACCCTTCCAGGGATCTAACTCCAGGGCAGGCTTGGGAAGATGTGTCTATTTTATAATTGGGTAATTATTATTGAAGAAACATTTTACTCCAAAAATTGATTTCTTCTTCAAATACATTGCCTGATAATATTACATAAGGAGAATAGGTAAGAAGAGGAGCAAGTTACATCCCCTTAACATGGAGTTGGCCCTATCTCTGGTCTCTCACTGTACATGAAGAAACTCTGAACCATGTCAGATGCAGGCTGTGGTTAGCACATGGTTTATGCATGAATGCAATCTGGATACAAAATTTTCCCCTTCTGCAAATCCAGCAGAAGTAACCCATATCTTTTCAAAGTGTGTAAAAACAAACAATATCACTTACAATCTGAGGTTCAAAATAACATTCAAATTTCAAAACCATGCACAGAATTATTCAAAAGAAGTTTTCAGTACTCTGGCGCCATGGCCTGGAACTCTTTACCATCTGTTATGACTGCATACAGTTTGCAAGTTGGCAAGAATTTAAATCTAAATATGCCATAAATGGATTATTATTGTTTGACTTTATCTTCTCTTATTCTTTCTGACCATTTGTTTGTTCTCTTACTTGACACTTATATAGACTGGTATTTCATGATGGTGTTGGTAAAATTTTATGTTACTCTAACTGTCTGTATATATACAGTCTGTTAGTTAATTAAGAGGGCTTCAAGGGAGACTACCTTTTAGCTAATTGTGTTACCATCTTTAAATAATGGATTTCTATTATTATTATTATTATTATTATTATTATTATTATTAAGCTGCTGAATGATCTGGAAACTTAAGGTAGCCTGTTGTGCTGTTGATATAGGTCACACCAAGTCAAACTGAGGCTTCTGGGGTGAAAGGTCTCTGAGGTAAAAGCAAGATAATGTCATCTCTGACCTCCACTCATAGCATGGATAATGTCAGTTAGGGAGCAGTTTTACTCATATGCTATGCTAGTGGTTACTGCCCTAACCTTGTAAACCAATATGTACAAGAACTTTATCTGGTTTTTACTCAAATGCTATGCTAGTGGTTACTGCCCTAACCTTGTAAACCAATATGTACAAGAACTTTATCTGGTTTTTACTCAAATGCTATGCTAGTGGTTACTGCCCTAACCTTGTAAACCAATATGTACAAGAACTTTATCTGGTTTGGGGTTAGTTCCTTATAAGCTAAGTGAATAGCCCTTGATATCCCATAATATCTCAGATGACACAACCCGAGCTGAAATATTTTCCCTTCCTACTTTTAGTGGTAAGAACAAGTGAGATCTCCCTCTTCTTCTGAACAGCTCAGTTTACATTAGGTACCAATTATGAGCCCTTGAGGGGTCCTATAGGTGGCCGAGTGATCTACGACACTTTACACTTTATAGATCACTCACACATCTCATCTCTGTCTGCATGAGTTTCAGTCTCAGCTCAATCAATGTGAGTATATGAGAAAGCTTGTCAGGAGCTTCCCATGGGTCATTAGTTCTTACCAGAGTCTTCCTGGGTTCTTCTTCCACCAAATATACTGGCTGCCATGTATAGCCTATCATGTGCTGAAAAATGGCCTTAAACCCCACAAAACCAAACCAATCCTGTAGATGCCCTTGGGACATGGGGTCCAATGAAGACAGAGGCTTCAAAACAAAGGACTGATTCCCATGAGTGGGAGCCTTTTCTTGGAACTGAAAGCAGGGAACATCATGAGTGAAACCAAACCATCATGGCAGAACTGCTGATAGTTTTAATCGACTGACAAGGCATGTATCTCACTGATCCTGCCTCCTGTAGCTAGAACAACTAGAAAGCTGGTTTTGTTCGCAAGGTGTATCAAGGAGGCGCTAGACAGTGGTTCAAAAGGTGCCTTATTCAACCATGTCTGAACCCACAGAAGTTTCCAGTTCAGACAATGGGTCAAAGTCTTTGGTCAAGACAAGTCAAGGTTCACAAAAAGGTCAGAAAGGTCTTTGTTCTGGCCTATATCCTCTCTTTAATGATGTCAAAGCATGTCTGAAATTGTGGAACTGGAGCTTTTGATTGTGATGTAATCTATCTTCTTCTCCTTGAAGAGCTAAGGGAAACTAAGTAAGGTACCAAGGCTTTTAAAGTGTGTCTCCTTGCATTACTGGGAGAAAACTCTCCATTTCCCTTTGTATGGTTTTAAAGTGGTGAGCCTTCTTGCCCGAGCTATTCTGTCCACCATAGTTTCTAAGAACCATTTCCTCCTGAACGCTTGCTATATATAAACCAGGGATACAGGCTCAGCATCTCTGGGTTCAGATGGAAGACCTGCATTAATGGCTGTTTGAGTAGGTGGGGTAAGACAGGATTTTCATGTGAATCTCTGCTTGTATGTTCAATTGATCATTGATCTACGACTTTTCCAAAGGAGCAGTCAGGATTAGATGGCACTCCAATTCCTTCACTTTTTGCAAGACTTTGGAAATCAGAGGGGTTGGGGGAAAAGCACATGCATCAAGACTGTTCCAGTTCAGGAAAAAAGAGTGTCAACTACTTAGGCTTTCACATCTGGGACTGGAGAGATTAAGGTTGGGAGATTTGCATCCATCTCATCACAAATAGGTCGATGAGGGGTCGTCCCAAATGTGTGCAGATTCAACTTAAGACTAATGGGTGAATGGATCATTTCGTATGAATTGGCTGATTTTGTCAGTGAAAACATGTCCATTAGAACACTGAGCCTGCCAGAGATATGGCAGAATGTGGAATTATAGATGATGACACCACCTGAGAAAATTCTAAATCAGAAGGCAGAAATCTGGGGATTTGGTTCCCACCTTTCATTAGATGTAATTGACAACAGTCCAGTTGATGGATATAATGAGAATGCCCATTCCAGACAGAGTCTTCTGACATGATTGAAATGCAATCACTAGAGGTGCATGGTATTACAGGTATACCATGGTATTTTTTTCAGTAGTACATACCACAGCACTATTTTACTGTACCGGTACTTCGGTCAAGAACATATGGAAATTCTCGAGTAGTCTTGTTACAAATTTAATGACATGTTTTCATTTTTCATGAAAAAAGTAATTTAAAAAAAGTATTCTTTTTTTTAAATACAAAACAGATGTATTTGTCACAAATTAATTTTGAATATTACCAATATAATTATATTTATGATCCTTTAATCACGTTTGACACATGTCACATTTGTCAATGTGGTGCCAAATGGCTAATTGTGATAGATATTTGGGCCAAATCCAACTTTTGGAACAATTTTGGATCTTTTAAAAAAAACACAAAAAGATGTAATTTTTTAGTTATTTACTAGCGTATGTTAATGTGTCAAGTTCAAGTATTCCTTTATAAGACTGCAAATCATCCTAAGATTTTACGGGGAACAGTTGTTTTCTGTTTGAATTTTACGTGATTTCTCAAGTCCACTAAATATTTTCTCATTTGTTGAAAAAGTGTTTGATATGCTTACTGACCCTCTCTGATAAATATCTTGCTCGGGTGTTGGCATCCCACTTAAAGTTTCCCTGCCCATTACATCAATAGTGTAGCTAGTAAATTGTAGGCTTCAGTGTCACCACTTCCTTTATTTATCAACAAGCTCTCTAATGTCAGCACAATGTCTTTTACAACTTATACAACAATTAACATTCACAGAACATATTCATCTACAATAAGGTACTGACCATTTAATTTTAGGGATGGGGGGATGTGATTTTATTTTGAGCTGTTTTATTTTCTTTAATCTAAAGATACATTTTTTTTCAAATAATATAATTGATATAATATAGAGTTATTTTGCTATAAATCAGAGCAAGATATTTTTTTCCAGCTATTGACAGACAGATATTTTTTTTAAAAGTGCCAAGCCTCTGCCTCAGAACATTAAATTGTTGGTTCCTAATATAATTGCAGTATATCGTGGTATGTATTGCAGTATGTTCAGAAATACCGTAGTACAAAATTTTTCTTGGTACCCAGCTTTAGCATTTGCTATGGCTTTCTCGGGGAGATTTACGTGTAATGAGCACTCCTGAAGGGCCCAACCATGCTGACTTTTTAAAGGAAAGTAGGTGGTGGGTACCACAGCCTGTTGTTCTGCTGGCATCTGTGTAGATTGTAATTTCTGGCTTTGATCCTGCTTTGATCCAACAATGGGATGCCCACCGTGAACCAAATGAGGTTCTCCCATTTGCTGAGATGGGGCTTCATGTATCATGAAAATGGAATTGCTTGGTTTAGGGGACAATGTTCTCGCCACCATCAGGATAGAAGAATCATCTGCAGATGTTCTCGACGCCATCAGGATAGAAGAATCATCTGCAGTGATGACATGAACAGGCAGCCCAGGATGAGGAGATTCACTGCCACATTCAGGAGACCCTAGAGGCAAAGAAATTTATGGCTGAAATTTGATTCTCTGACACTACTGAGATGATCTTCAAGGCACATTCCCCAGGTTCTGATTTGACTCAAATGGATTTTGAACTCGATACCCCAGTGGGTAAAATGTTGGTATGGGATGAGATTGGATTTGTCCTTGTTGACAAGGAATCCAAGGTGAAGCAAAAGCAAAACAAGAAATTTTATGTCTTGATATAAAAGATAACTTGCATGGTGCTTTTGTAGAATGTTGTTCTGGTAGCTGGCAGTCACAAACATGGAGGTGTTTCGGAAGTGTGGCACAACTCTGTCTATAATTCTTATAAAAACTCGGAGACTGATATTCAGACCAAAGAGCAGTACCTTTATCTGTGTCCCTGAATGTGAACCTAAGGAATTTCTGAGCAGAATTGTTGATGGGAATGTGCAGGTGTACTTCTTGAAAGTATAGGCTGATTGCAAATCTCCCTCCTGAACAGCATTGTGAACCAGTCTCACTGTCTCTATTCTACCATGCAGTGCCAAAATGAATCAGTTGAGAGAGCTTAGATTTATGACTGGACAAAGCTTGACATTGGCCTATGGACCAAGAACAGTCTGGAATAAAATCCCACTTTGTTTACATTGTGAACAATCTCTACTACCCTTTATGTGTGAAGACTGTTTATTTCTTGCTACAGAATGTCAGCTCTGAATGGGTCTCTTTGGATGTCTGTAGTGAAGGTATCCCTTGACAATGGGTGAGAGGTGCTGAACATATTCTGGAGGCACTCGGAGACTATTGCAAGATCAGGGCAGGGTATGTCCCATTTTGTGCCAAAATGTTTGAGTCTTTCCCACACCGTAATGTCTGGAATGGGCAGCATGACCATGGCATCATTTCCTGTGAGACGGAGGCTGTTGGAAAGAGAAACTGAGTCAAGAGAAATTTTGGTCTCCCTGTGCCTTGTCATCTGTGGCCCTTGAAGTTCTCATTGAAGGCAAGGGCTTGGGGGATATTTTCCCTGTTTTACATGCCCAAAGGGGTCCTTCCTGTTTCTCTATTCTCTCCTTGGAAATGAGTGGTTGGCTCCAGGTTGATGCACTGGATTTGCCTCATTGGTAGTCTTGGTTGACTCCAGGCTGATGCCCTGGATTTGCCTCTTTGGTGGTTTATTTCCTAACCTCTTCTATCTGGCCATAAAAGAGAAGACGGAAAAAAAGTGACTGTGATCTGAGAATGACTGTGGTTACTTTCTGGAAGACAGATGTGATGAGAAAAGCCATCTAGACCAAGTTGAGCATGGCTCCTTTCACTATGACATTCTGAACCAGTTGCTGGGTGTCAAGGTTGGACTCATGGCAAATACATACAGAAGAAGGTTTTGACATTCCAGGCCCACAACATCTCTGTTGAAAGCTGGTTTATCAGTGTAAATAATCAGCATGTGTGTCTTGTAGAAAGTCAGGTTGAAATTTGATGGCAGTCATCAATGTAAAAGAAAGTCCTGTTGACAGTTGGGTCTTGAAGCTGCCTCTCAAAACAATATAGTATATCAGTGACTCAACCAGACTGGAGTAGTCTGAATGAAGGCTGGTCTTTATTGATTAACAGATTGATGGATGCAGGAACTGTATAAAGTAGCCAATGACAGAGTAGGTGGAAGTGGACAACACTCGGGTGGCAAAAGCCAGAAATCCTCTTTGTAAATGTACAGAAGGATGAGTCTTTTCTGGAGATTGTCAAATCAAGAAAGGAATATCGCACTTGTGAGCAATCATTTTTAAACATTAAAGAGTTGGCTGATAGAGATGCCTCCTGCAATGCATGTGATGACTGAGCTGGCAAAGCAGGCTGAGAGGGATGGTAGACAAGTCTGGGGTCAGGCCATGTTGCAAAATGGTTATCTCAAGGCATTCACTGTGTATATCACTGACAGTTTGAGACTGGTACTGAGCGTTTGTGAATGGGGCACCATGGTTAGTACAAGGTAGTGACAGAGCCTGGACCTGTAATGGACCTGTCCAGTGCTAGTCTGTAATATGTCCAGGATTCCGGCACTGGGTAGCATGAGATGGTACACCAATTCCAGTGCCAGTTATACAAGGCATTCAAGTCAGAGCTGGGGCTGGTACAGGCATGTTTGCATGTCGAGCACTATCTATGTCATGAAGCCATCACTGGGTATACTTGGAAAATTGATCATAGTTGGACCTGAAAATTGGAGGCGTACGTCAAGGCTGTATTGCAGATGGTGTGGTATGTAGCCAGTTTGCATCTGGTGCCAAAGTCTGATACTGGCTATCTTGGGGAAAATCACCATAGCCAGTACAGTATTTGCATGTGTTGCTGGTATATTCAACACTGGTCCAGATGGGCCAACATACCAAGCTGGTACTGACCCCAAAGGTAAAGGCATGAAAATTGGTTCTGTTGTGATGCCTGGGCTGACACTGCTAGAGAAGATTAGGACTGCTCAATCTTATTCTGAACGGGATGAGCTTTCTGACTTCTGGGATTCAGTTAAGTGGAAGTTGTCAACTAAGGCAGCATTGCTGGCAATACTTATCCTAGATTGTTCGTTTCTTAGCTTTGTCAATTGCCCAAATTAGTTGTCTGGCTTAGACGGTCACCCATACATCTTCAGACCAGTGTGAGCACACATCACAAGTATGGCCTGAATTGCACCCTATACAATTTATACAGGTAGAGTGATTGTCCTGCACCACACTGTCAGTACTCCACTGGAAAAAAAAGTACTGAAGTCCACTTCATTTAATGAGTTATAACACTTGACAAGTGCTAAGTACAGCAACTACTGTTATGTCCACATCATGTGATAGCAGTTTCAGTACCCTTCTAGGCACAAATACATTTGCATGCACACTGGCTAAATATAAACCATGCTGAATGGTATTGGCTTACAGAAAAGAGACTGTGGAACATTTTGATGCAAAATACAAAACCTTTTGAATTTTCTACATTTTGATTATACTTATCCTGCACATATATAAAACATGTGAAAATTTTATTTCTTTTGTGTGACTTCTCCCTGTTTAAACTTGTCTTTTGTGGGAGTTGTTCGCAGAATGGGGGGAATCCCACAATTGTGCAGCCTGGATGAAACACTGCACACGTGATATCAGTAAAGAATCACATTGAACTTACTGTGAAGTGGACACTAATAATAAAAAAAAATCCTATGGAAATGGCATGCATGACCTTACAACATATAATAACAGAATTGACAAAATTCATAACCAGGTTGAATACTGAGTTGAACTTAAAATACTAAGACCCTAGGATAGGCAATTAAGATGGCATTGACACACTTAAAATACTAAGACCCTAGGACAGGCAATTAAGATGGCATTGACACACTTAAAATACTAAGACCCTAGGACAGGCAATTAAAATGGCATTGACACACTTATCATATGACAAAGTTAGACAAATGAAATGCAAAATATTTATTTACAATGAAGATAGAAAGTGAGAAATAAACAGAAACATGCCTGTAATTGGAGTATATTCCCTGGTGAGAGAAAACTCTAAAGAATCACTCAACCGATAAAAAGGCACAAGTAATTTTGTTAATCATGAGGCCTCGATAACGAGTGTGCTTCCAGCCTTCGAAAAGTTGCAACTGACAAACTAATGGGATTTGGTGCCAATTCCTCTAAGGGCAGACCACTACTGTCTAATTTTCACCTTGGCAAGTAGATGACTTGGTAATACTTCTGTTGTTAAAACATGACTAAAGACATTGCAAACATCTTTTTTAGCTTGGGAGGATGGATATGCAAGGTAGTGGATGTACTCCTGATGTATCCTGATTGGATATAATATCTGAAGAATAAATGAAGCTAAAGGCAAAAATTAAATATTATGTATCAAGGATAAAAAGGAGATAACTGTGACCCACTTTGCTTGAGGTTAGCAGTACTCAAGGTAAATGTATTCATCAAGGTTCATGACTGTACAAGCAAGAATTTCAGAGAAATGGGGCCAAATACCAAAAAATTAATTTTGGAGCCTACAACCACAACAACAACGTCGAAAAAAGTAACACCTAAAATCACAGGTAAATAATACTAATATAGGTAAATAATATCATTACAAGTAAATTACAAACATATTTTCCACCTGACCTGCTGCTGTAGATAGCCAATCCTCTGTTTTAGGGCTTTTAGCTGCCTGGCCACTTGACTTCGGGATGAAGATATACGGCATATTGCACCAAGTGCTGGTGACTTCTCCTTAACTGGTGATGTCATTGGGGAAGTACCCATATCTCTCAGTACGACTAAGTCAAAAGAGTACAGTAACTTTAAAACTGGTGGCCACAAAAAGCTGTTCTATTTTTTTTCTTCAAGTTCTTCTACATTGCATACAATTTATACACACACCTTAATTCTTCATGTGAAGAATTAAGGTGTGTGTATAAAGAATTATAATT
Organism: Margaritifera margaritifera; assembly: GCA_029931535.1. Classification (NCBI taxonomy): domain Eukaryota; kingdom Metazoa; phylum Mollusca; class Bivalvia; order Unionida; family Margaritiferidae; genus Margaritifera; species Margaritifera margaritifera. The sequence goes on from JAQPZY010001570.1 coordinate 683,581, forward strand.
TTATATTACAATTATATACTAGTGACATGAATATCAAACTCCAACTTTAACATTGAACTAAACTTCCTGCTCAACTGAGTCAGATATCAAGAACTAATGAAACAAAAATAGTGTTGCTTCAATCTCATTTGTTGTAAACTATCATATATCAAAATGAATTGTATGCTTTGTAATTTTTGGACAATGTTTTACAATAAGTCTGTTGCTGAACTTATGTTTTCAGTCAACAATTGAATGATACCTGGTGTCTTGTTTTCAAATAAAAGTCTCAGTGTGTTTGACGGTAATCCAAAAGAAACGAATTCACTTCAATTGGTCATGAATAGGTACCAAATTATCTCAGAAAATACTTGTGCTTACTTAGCAAGCAAAATTAAATGTGATAAAGAACTTGTCAATAACTAAAATAATTTCAAACCTTTGTGTCACTTGTCATGAAAGTTTACCCCATTTTATTTTCAAAATGGCCTCCATTTTGTGCAGACTGCCACATAACAATGTCTAAAAGTGAGGCCCAGCATGGGGATCAAATATGAGATAGTGAATACAGAAAAAAACAAAAGCCCTACAATAGTTAAAACAAAACAGAACAAGGCTAGATAGCAACAAACTCAAAGTTCTTAATATGACCTCTCATGATAAAATTCTTGGTGTATTTGTAGATAACAATCTAACTTGGTCTATTCACATTAAACATGTTTCAAAAAAGGTTAATTCTTATTTTCGGCTACTTAAGAAAATGAGAACATTCATTCCATTTCAGTATAGGATCATCTTGTATAAAAGTTATATTCAGCATTATCAGGACTATTGTATTGTATAAGACTGTGTATCATAAAGCAACAGTGAATGTATTGTATGAGCCGGTGTATCACAGAGCGACAGTGAATGTATTGTATGAGCCGGTGTATCACAGAGCGACAGTGAATGTATTGTATGAGACTGTGCAACACAAAGTGACAGTGAATGTATTGTATGAGCCTGTGTATTACAAAACAACAGTGAATATACTGTATGAGCCTGTGTAACACAAAGCAACAGTGAATGTATTGTATAAGCCTGTGTATCACAAAGCAACAGTGAATGTATTGTATGAGCCTGTGTAACACAAAGCAACAGTGAATGTATTTTATAAGCCTGTGTATCACAAAGCAACAGTGAATGTATTGTATAAGCCTGTGTAACACAAAGCAACAGTGAATGTATTTTATAAGCCTGTGTAACACAAACAACAGTGAATGTATTGTATGAGACTGTGTAACACAAAGCAACAGTGAATGTATTGTTTAAGCCTGTGTATCACAAAGCAACAGTGAATGTATCTTTATGAGACTGTGTATTACAAAGCAACGGTGAATGTATTGTATGAGCCTGTGTAACACAAAGCAACAGTGAATGTATTGTATGAGCCTGTGTAACACAAAGCAACAGTGAATATATTGTATAAGCCTGTGTATCACAATGCAACAGCGAATGTATTGTATGAGCCTGTGTACAGCATTACCTTTCCTGAGAAGAACAGCAGAGTCAGAATTTGACATAGAGGCAGGCTGTGAATCCTGCTGCCGAATTCTCTGAATGTGATGACCTGTGGCTCGTCTGGCTCGTAATGACTGCTTCATGGATACAGCTCTCAACTGCAGATATCACAATGTATTAACAAGTGTTTTCATGAAATGCAGTGTGTCACAATTTACTATGATGTATACCCCCTTGTATATTGGTATCTGACTTGCAAGAAGTTAAACACAGAATCTGATACTAAAGTTGCTACAGACATCGTTGCTGTCGGTAAAATTTCATCTTGTAATTTGCTACCACAGACAAAAAAAGAGAGAAAAACTATTTACATCATTGGCAGACATAAAATATTCAAAGTGTACAAATATTAGCATCATTGACAGACCCCCCCCCCAAAAAAAATATTAAGTGTAAAAGCTAATTTTTTCAAAGCCAGTTTAAATGGGTGCTACAGAATGTTTTTTTTTATTGTTGTAAAGCCAGTTTATATGGGTGCTACATAATGGTTTGTTGTTACTGTTGTAAAACCAGTTTATATGGGTGCTACAGAATGGTTTGTTGTTACTGTTGTAAAACCAGTTTATACGAGTGCTACAGAATGTTTTTTTTTTTTTTACTGTTTTAAAGCCAATTTATATGGGTGCTACAGAAGGATTTTTAAGAAAACCTTGTAAAAAAAAATGTGTAACCATTGCAAAATATATCATCCAGACTGCCAGCATTCAGATTGGTCCTATTTTTGAAATTCAGTACTGACATGAAATTAAGATAGCACAATTTCTATAACTGTGGAATATTTAAAAAAGCAGTAGTTTTAATACATGTATAACAATTTACAAATCCTTCTTAAGCTTCATTTTTACACCAATTAGTTTTCAAAACGAAACCTTTCAAACAGAACTGTTACTGCTGTTTTGTCATTTTTTTATTGTACATCAAACAATAAACAATGAAAAATAACATACCCTGATTTAAAATCCTAATTTTTTAGACCCATGCATGTGAATATCATTTTACAAAACTTGTTTCATGTGTCATAATTAATCATAACTGAAAATCAACATAAAATTATGTGAATTTGATCTAAACATGTGCAAAATATAGTGTGGTTCTAACAACCTTTCAAAATTAATGATTTGCAAACTTTATGACCATAAAAGTTTACTGTTTTATGCAATAAGCTGTTTGAGAATTGACACATTTTCTCACACTTAATATATATCATTTATCTCCTGGTGAAATAAAAGTCAAATTTTCAAGCATGATTGAAGTATATTTATATCATATAAATAATATATTTATCAATTTCATAATGTTATATTACAAATATTGTATGTCCTGTGGCATGACACCTAGAAATGTCCACTAGAAAACATTACCAACATAAGTAAAGTATTCAGTTATATGACAAATAGAACTGAAATTCTGGATTTTGATTGAATTAATTAATGATGTTGAATAATGTGTTAATGACATAAAGTTGAATTTAACTCATTTCATAAATTCCAAATACAATGAACTCTCATATAATATCTTCCATAACTTACTTGTCTGGGTCTGATTTCTTGGCTGGAGTTTGAATCCATGTCCTGCACTTGACCTGCTTTTGACCTTGCAGCTATTGTTTGACCCAGGGTGTCACTCTCAGTTACCTCTGTTTCTCCCCTGATATGAGGAAATCTCCAATCAATACAGTACTCCCACCTTATAACAATGTCCATGGGAACCACCTTATAATGAAGTATATTATACAACTCTCCCTTGTTATAATGAAGTATATTATACCACTCTCCCTTGTTATAATAAAGTATATTATACAACTCTCCCTTGTTATAATGAAGTATATTATACAACTCTCCCTTGTTATAATGAAGTATATTATACAATTCTCCCTTGTTATAATGAAGTATATTATACCACTCTCCCTTGTTATAATGAAGTGTATTATACAACTCTCTCTTGTTATAATGAAGTATATTATACAACTCTCCCTTGTCATAATGAAGTATATTATACAACTTTCCCTTGTCATAATGAAGTATATTATACAACTTTCCCTTGTCATAATGAAGTATATTATACAACTCTCCCTCGTTATAATGAAGTATATTATACAACTCTCACTTGTTATAGTAAAGTATATTATACAACTCTCCCTTGTTATAATAAAGTATATTATACAACTCTCACTTGTTATAATGTGGTAGTTGGGAGTCCATAACTGCCCACCATGTTATGTATGGTAAGTTACATGAGAACCACGTTATGTACCAAACAGCAGTATAGTGAGAATTGTGTATGTACCAAACCATGATTTAGTGGGAATTACAAACATTGTTCAAATAATAATGTTTTAAAAAGGAAATAAAGATATAATACTAAGCTTCATATTGCTTTCTTTCAACCCATATTGTCATGCATTTGATACACCAATTAAAACATAATGGTTTAATCTTGGTCATGGGGTCTGGAATCACGGTATAACAAAATGTGTTATAATGAGCTGTGCTAATAATTTAATTACTATGTAATGAAATTGGATCCATGATCATACTAGCCTTAAAAACAGTGTTATAATGAAAGGCCTTATAATGAGGGACTGTTAATCTTATATTTTTTTTACAAGCCTTGGCGAGTGAAAGACTAAAATTATTTGACATGTTTCATAAATTTCATTTGATATGAGTGCAAATGAAGATTCCATTTATCACATGACAAACAAAAAAATGTATTCTATAAGAGTACAAAAAGCCCTGTGATGTTGTAAGTACACTCAGATGCCTCAAAGCCCTGTGATGTTGTAAGTACACTCAGATGCCTCAAAGCCCTGTGATGTTGTAAGTACACTCAGATGCCTCAAAGCCCTGTGATGTTGTAAGTACACTCAGATGCCTCAAAGCCCTGTGATGTTGTAAGTACACTCAGATGCCTCAAAGCCCTGTGATGTTGTAAGTACACTCAGATGCCTCAAAGCCCTGTAATGTTGATTTGTAAGTACACTCAGATGCCTCAAAGCCCTGTGATGTTGATTTGTAAGTACACTCAGATGCCTCAAAGCCCTGTGATGTTGATTTGTAAGTACACTCAGATGCCTCAAAGCCCTGTGATGTTGTAAGTACACTCAGATGCCTCAAAGCCCTGTGATGTTGTAAGTACACTCAGATGCCTCAAAGCCCTGTGATGTTGTAAGTACACTCAGATGCCTCAAAGCCCTGTCATGTTGTAAGTACACTCAGATGCCTCAAAGCCCTGTCATGTTGTAAGTACACTCAGATGCCTCAAAGCCCTGTCATGTTGTAAGTACACTCAGATGCCTCAAAGCCCTGTGATGTTGTAAGTACACTCAGATGCCTCAAAGCCCTGTCATGTTGTAAGTACACTCAGATGCCTCAAAGCCCTGTCATGTTGTAAGTACACTCAGATGCCTCAAAGCCCTGTGATGTTGTAAGTACACTCAGATGCCTCAAAGCCCTGTGATGTTGTAAGTACACTCAGATGCCTCAAAGCCCTGTGATGTTGTAAGTACACTCAGATGCCTCAAAGCCCTGTGATGTTGTAAGTACACTCAGATGCCTCAAAGCCCTGTGATGTTGTAAGTACACTCAGATGCCTCAAAGCCCTGTGATGTTGTAAGTACACTCAGATGCCTCAAAGCCCTGTGATGTTGTAAGTACACTCAGATGCCTCAAAGCCCTGTAATGTTGATTTGTAAGTACACTCAGATGCCTCAAAGCCCTGTCATGTTGTAAGTACACTCAGATGCCTCAAAGCCCTGTCATGTTGTAAGTACACTCAGATGCCTCAAAGCCCTGTCATGTTGTAAGTACACTCAGATGCCTCAAAGCCCTGTGATGTTGTAAGTACACTCAGATGCCTCAAAGCCCTGTGATGTTGTAAGTACACTCAGATGCCTCAAAGCCCTGTGATGTTGTAAGTACACTCAGATGCCTCAAAGCCCTGTGATGTTGTAAGTACACTCAGATGCCTCAAAGCCCTGTGATGTTGTAAGTACACTCAGATGCCTCAAAGCCCTGTCATGTTGTAAGTACACTCAGATGCCTCAAAGCCCTGTGATGTTGATTTGTAAGTACACTCAGATGCCTCAAAGCCCTGTGATGTTGATTTGTAAGTACACTCAGATGCCTCAAACAAAGCTTTCTCTTAACATTACATCATGACATAATAATGACATTACATGGTGTTATTACACATGTGTGATACTGAAAACATGATATGGATTTATGAACCTAAATAACACAGTAATGATGTAATTAACAGAAATAGGAATTTTGATGAGAGATTACATTTTTTTTTATTCTTACCGTATATATTCGCAATAAGCCGGGTCCAAATGCAAACAACATAGACCCTGATCTGCTGTCGCTTAAAGCATTAGCAGATCAGGGTCTATGTTGTTTGTTCTAGTGATTAGTCCTTACAAACTGCATAGATCCTGATCTGCCAGCGCATTATCCGACGGCAGATATTGGTCTATGCAGTTTGCATCGAATTATACGCGAGTAAATACGTTAGTCTATTCTTTTATATCAATATTGAGCTTTATGAGTGGTTTCATTTAAGAATACTACAAGATTATCTAGACTATCAATATTGAGCTTTATGAGTGGTTTCATTTAAGAATACTACAAGATTATCTAGACTATCAATATTGAGCTTTATGAGTGGTTTCATTTAAGAATACTACAAGATTATCACATTTCTATTATATAGGACAAAAAGCCCTTTCAAAAGAAATACATTAAAAATGTCAATTTAATGTTTCAGTGCCTATTGTTATGTGAACCTTGAAGGAGACAACAGTATGACATGTAAACTGTCTACCTTAGTCCCTATTCCCATTAGAATTATCTTTCATGCATGAATCCATAATTTGTTTTTTTCCTCTAAGCTCAAACACAAAACTCCTACTACTCTCCTAAAAGGTTCTGTGATATGTATTTGTTAATTTCCTGCCATCCTGCAATTTCAATTATTCTAACTAACGTTGTAAGTCCTAATGAACTAAGGTTGGCTAATGTATTTGAAAAAGTACTGAATAAACCCATCTGGGACTTGTTTGCTGTTAAATTTAAATAGGGAATTAGAGCTGTTATCTGTGCTTGCATTTAGGAGTGTGTTATACAACAGATTTACATTGGACTAAAAATGAATATACAGCATTCAACATAATAAGCGCTGAAGAAATTATTCTGATAAATTTTGTGAATTTTAAGCTCTTCATAATAATCTGACACCAATGATTTTATAAATGAACATGATGTGTATATGCATAATAGAAGAGTTAGCTCCCTTTGTCTATGTAAGTGGATCTCCACTCTGGAGGTGCATTGTTTCTTCCAAAGTGGTTGCATTGAATAAAGCATATGTAAAATTAGATTTTGAGACTGATTTAATCCATTAAGTTAAGTGGTAATGAGACATCAAACAGGCATAGTGGTAAGTTCCAAGAAATTATGATGTTCTAGATTGGTTTTAGCAGCTGTTTTCCACCATGATGCATGTTTGGATTTAGAACCATGTGCTCAGCGGGAATTTTTAATGCGAGTTATTGACCAAAAAAGAGAGGTGTATATTTATAAGACATTTCAGTGCATGATTAAGAGAGGCTGAAATGGCTGAAGGTTGGTAAACAAACTGACAGTAAATGAACAAGAGATTGAAAATAGCAGATTTACGACCATTTTACACCTGGAACTAGCAGAAAAATGGTTGTTTCATATAGTAGCAATTTTCATTCATTACAATCCATACATAAGTACCATAAGCCACATCACCATGATCAGGCAACACAGCTGAAAATGTCTATGCTTTTGACCTTAGCTCTAAAGTAACATGAAAGGAAATATAGGAAGGGACTTGTAAAGCCAGTGTAACCTCAGCTAACCCAGGAGTCTCCACTAATTCACCACACAAACATTGTATATGATACTGTTAGTGCTTGAAGCTTTCAAAACATGTCACATGGTGGGTGGCAAATGTCACAGGAAAAAAAAAACCTGCAAATTAACAGAGAGATAAAAAATAACTTACTCCTCGGACTCCATGACTTCCTCCCATCCCTCCTCATCAAAGTCCGGCAGGATCTCCCTCATGTGCTCTATGCTCTTATTCAAGACCTTCTGGTACTGCAAATTGAATTGTTTTTAAAAAACAAAAGAGAGACTTTGACCAACTGAAAAAGTATGTATGCATGTAAAGGGTTTAACGGAACACCATCAAAATCCTGGTCATACAGTGCTAAAAAAATGTTAAGTTTTATTAATGAAGAAAAAAGCAAAATTGCAAAAGACTTAAGGAAGGTAAACACTTGCAAATTAATGTAAACATGTAGTCCTACAAGATAAAAGGTAAGACAAAACAAAATCTTTAAAAGGTATATAAAATAAAAGAGAAAGGTCAAAAATATAAAGTACTTAAATTTTTATATATAAACTGCATTCTTTTAAAAGGTTGAAGATTCCAGTACCCTGGTGCTGGAGATAAGAGGAAAGATGGTGTTAAATTTACAACAAACCTATCAAAAAGTGATTCTGAATAAAACATTAGAATCAGCATGCAACAACATCATGATACAAGAAATTTCCTCATTCCTTTTCATTACATAATTTGTAGGGATGCAAATTGAAAGGCTTTTGTTATGGCAAACCTAACGGTTTCAAGAACTGCATGCTTCTTGGATTACCTTCCATAACATAACAACACTCAAAGCAAACTTTCACTTTTTTGTCCTATTCAGCTCAGATCAAAATTCACTGTTAATACATTGGGAATCTCAATGTTCCAAATTTAGCTTATAATGTCAATCATGCAAATCCATCTAGAAAGGCTCTTGTTGTATCAAGACTAATAAATGAGGCAGAGATAAGGAAGTACAAACAACCTAGTCATTTCAAGTTTGTATGAGTATGGTACTAATAGAAATGAATTAAACCATTTAGTTTAATGATTTTAGCATGAACAGTTAAAAGTTAAAATTTAACGAAAGTCTGTGATGTGTGAAATATGAGCCAGTGACCTACTTTTGTGATGTGGTTGTAGCACTCTTCAAGAAGCATTCCCTCACCAAGTTTCATGATTCCTGGTATAATAGCATGTAAACAGGATGCAAAATAAGCTACGTAGTCTTGACCTAAACATAAACTCTTAAAATTAAACCAACAAAATGTGAAATGAAGGTCGCAGTAACCTTCTTTTAATTTAAAGGTGTGGTACTAAAAGAGATGCATACATTCATCTAGTTTGATGGTTCTAGCATGAACACTGCTTGAGAAATAATCTTAAAAACACAAAATTTAACCCAAGTCAGTGATGCGTGAAATATGGGTCACAGTGAACTACTTCTGTGATGAGGGTGTGTTACTTGTCAAGATGCATCTGCTCACCAAATTTCATGATACTACATATAATATTATGTATATAAGCTGCAGAAAACCTATGTGGTCATGAGCTAAATGCAAAAACTTAACCTAAGCCAGTCAAACATGAATTGTAGGTCATAATGAATGTCTTTTGTTGAAAGGGTGTGGTACTAATAGAAACCAATTTATTGAGTAAAATATGTTTCTTCAATAATGCTTAAACAACCACAATACATTATAATACAACCACTACCTTGCAAATCCAGCCCTCACAAACTTGTTTTTAGCAACAAAAGTGCTAAAATTTGTCTGCCCACCTAGGCTGAAGTAAAACAAGAGTGATCTCCCCTTGGGAAGAGGGATTAACACCAAATCCTGTTTATACATCTATAAGTGAAGAGATTCCCAGGCTGAGATGCTGTTGTTTGAAAGAATTGTAGACACTATTGAGAAGATTTTCAAGGCATGTTCCTGAGGGACAGAGACTGTTTAAATGCATTTTGAAATCCGCACCCAAATGAGCAAAAAAAGCCATAGATCAGACAATATTGGATTTGTCTTTACTGACAAGGAATCCAAAGCAGAACAGAAGAGAAACAAGGGATTTCATGTCTTGATCCAAAATATAACTCACCTAGTGCTTTTGCAGAATGCCATGCAAGTAGATGGAAGTCAAAGACATGGGGTTGGCTCTGAATTGCTACTCCATATCCCTGAATGCAAGCCTCAGGAATTTCCTGGATGACTTGTGGATTGGATTTACACCTCTAGAACATCTAAACTGACTGAGAAATCAACCTCCTGAATGGCAATGAGAACCAGTCTCAGTGTCTCCATTCTTTACCATGGTGACCGAATGAAAAGGTTGAGAGAGCTTAGATCTACGACCAACCAAAACCTGCTATTGGCTGAGTTTACATTTTGAACAATCTCTACCACCTGGGATGGTCATAGCAAAGAGAGCCCTTGACAACAGAGGAGGGGCAATGAACAAGATCTGGATGTCCTCCAAGATGATATGCATGCCCCACAGGTCATTGAAGCAAATTGTTTCCCATTCCATGATGAAATGTTTGAGTCTTCCCCTCATCAAGATGTCTGAAAAGGGCAGTGAGAGCATGGTATATTTTTATGCAAGATGGAGGTTGATGGGGACAGAAACTGGGACAGAAGCGATCCTTATCTCCCCGTGTTTTGTCTTCAGTGGTCCTTGGAAATGATGTTCTCATCTGGAGAAAGGGCTTGTAAAACTGTCTCCACATTTGGTGCGCCCTTGGGGAACCCTTCCCATTTCTATGGTCTCTCCTCTGAAACAAGAGCTGAGCTCTAGGATGTTGTGAATGGTTGACTTCTTTGTTGGTCTGTTTTTGGACTTCCTATACATGATCATGGAAGAACAAGTTCTACAACAGTGGCTGTAATCTAAGTGTGACTTTATGGTGTTCCTTAAGAAAGGTGGATGCAGAGAGAAAGGCATCTCTTTCCACAATCTGTAAATTCACTGACCTTGCTATGGAGGAATTGGCATGCATGTATTGTGCTGCTCTTTTCAGAACCTGCATGATCTGCGAGATTGACTCCCAAGCATGACCAAACAGATTATTGACTGAAGATTCTAGGCTGTGTTCTGACTGCTGTTGTGTGTCAAAATAGAACTTCTTGTCCATATGAAAAGAGGCAGATTTTGAGATTCCCAGGTATGCAACAACTCTGTCAACGACTGAGATCACAGTGTGAAACACAGGCATATGTGCCTTGTAAAAAGCCTTGTAAAACTGTAAGGGAGTTGCTGTGAAAAGAAGGGTCTGTTGCCACTTGGGTCTTGAAGCTGACTCTCTAAACAGTGTAATAAGTCAGTAACTTGACCACACTGTGGTAGCTGTTTGAATGTTAGCTGGCCTTTCTTGGCCAATAGATCCACATATGCAGGAACTTTATAAGTCACCAGTGATGGATTAGAAGGAGGCAGGCAGAGCAGGAAAACTTCTTCACTCAATGTGTGAAAGACTGAGTCTTCTCTCTGTTGTTTGATATTTGATATGGGTCCATTTGACCTATAAAATGGAAACAGCTGTGAAATGTTGCACATCCGGAGTATGCCTCCATGAAACCGCTTATTGATATTTTATGCAAAAGTTCGGTTTTGGAGCAGTGACCTTTCCACCTTTAATGTCTCTGCTAACAGGAAACTGTTGAATGAAGTCTGCATCTTTGTTGGTACATTTCCTCGCTTTCTTGCTTACCCTATTATCTTGTTTGGCCAAGATAGTCACCCATACATTTTCTGACCATTGTGTGCATGCATTGCTAGCATGTCCAAATTCCACCTCACACAACTGAGACAGGTATCATGGTTATCTTCCACCTGCTTAAAACGTTTGCACCCTGTGCACTTAGTCCTGCCAATTGTATTGACACCTGTTTTTATTGACAGCAAAACAGAGGTATATACAGGTGAAATCAGTCAAGCATCGTGTGAACTTACTGTAAAGAGGACGTTAATGAAAAACACAACAGTCTAAAATAATTACATTAACTACCTAATTCAAATCGGTAATTAAAATTGTGATGATAAGAATATCGTAAAACAATCCAGACAAAATGTGAATTCTTCATCTAGGAGAGCTTTAGAGCAAGAAACAGAAATATAGCTGGAGAATACTGATATGTGAGAAAACTCCACAGAAATGCTCAAATGATGTAAATACACAAGCAGATTCTGTTCTGTGATGTCTCAAAAAAAAGCGTGCTTTCTAGCACAAGTGAAAGTAGTAACTGATGTGGGCAGGATTTGGCATCTGTCCCTCATCCTAAGGAGAGATCATTCTTGCCTGACCTTAACCCAGGTGGGTAGATGACTTTTCACACTTTGGGAGGGTTGGATTTGTGAGGCAGTGGTTGTACTCCTAATGTATTATGACTGGATAATGTATCTGAAGAAATGCATAATCACCTAGTTTGCTTTTATATGTGCAAATGCCAATGCTGGGAGTGTACATATGTATATGCTTTTATATGTGCGAATGCCAATGCTGGGAGTGTAGATATGTATATGCTTTTATATGTGCGAATGCCAATGCTGGGAGTGTACATATGTATATGCTTTTATTTGTGCAAATGCCAATGCTGGGAGTAGTACAACAGCTCATCTATTCCTTGTTGAAACAAGCTAATGATAGCTACAGATCTTGACAACATGAAAGCTCAGTTATTTTGAGCAGGTAAATGAATGTCAATTTCAGTTAGAAGTTTAATTTTAGAAGATGATGGTAGACAGAATTCCTGCACAAATCAGCCAATTTTGCAAGTCACTGTGCTGGTAATTTTCTGCAAGAGTATTATGGGTATGACTGGTATTAGGTTCTCCTTTTGCTGCATGTTTTGGGAGTGAACTAGTAAAAGTATAACACTGAACCAGTTTTTACCAGGGAATAGTTATCATTTTTAATTGGTGAAGTATTTTTTCAGAAAACTGGAAGGGTATACCTATTAGACTGTGTTGAAATTGACTTTAAAAATATATAACAGGATTCCACAGAATGCTGGATTAGGATTATGTACCTTTCTAATAATACAGGTGCAACAGGAGTCACACCACATTTCAAATAAAGAGTTTGTCGCATTAGAAATAATATGTGACTTTCAAAACCGTTAACGCTGAATCATAAGAACATTTAAGAATTAATTATTTCATTCTTAAACAAGAACTCCAAAATATTTGTTGTTAAAGTTTGCCCAGGTTACGACACTATAGCTCAAAGGGCTTTTGGAATGGGGGTAGACATGCAGTCATCTCACCTACATCAGTTTTTAAGTTGGTGGTCTTATTTCCCAAGTTTCTAACTACTATAATTTTTCCTGTTTACACACAAAATATTCTAAATTCATTTTAATTGTCACTATTTCATTCTTTTTATGCTTTTTGCTCTTGCCTTGAGACTTCAAAGCAGTTTTACTGATTGATCTAGCTGAGGTTACTTTAGCTCTGTAAGTGCCTAGTAATAATAACACAGGGGACTTTAGAGGTAAGGCTAAAAACATATGGTATTTCTTCATTGATTTAACTAAATAAAAGATAATACTGTATTCTACTTGAGTGATTTTTGGTGCAAAAAGTCCAGAAACATACCATTTTGAGACTTTTATTTTCGAAGACCATGATTGGAGCATACGTCGATGGTAATGTTCCCACCATCAGTATGACTTAAGGTGACCTCAGCTACTGTTGATTTAACATCTTTCAACTCTTTGTTTACCACTTTGCCTTACTCATATATACAGTACAGCATTTATAACAATCTTGTTTGAAAATCTGCTTCCTTTCACAGAGAACTTGACAAACTTTTCTATCAGCCATAATGGCACAGTCAACACAGCATCCATTCATTTACATCATGAGTTGGTTACAATAAAAATTGAGACTAAGTAATAACGAGCAAGTAAACAACCCAACTGTAAGTCTTACTAAACAAGTGACCCAAACATAGAATTAAAACAGCAGAAGATTGGGTTTCTAGCTTTTTAATCAGATCTTCAATTGTCTTTATATTTATGTCTGAAAATTGATGTTTTTGAATGGGATGAATTTATTTGGAAATTCAAGCAATTTTCAAGGACTACTGAGCATTTTGAGCCGACCTAAAACCCAAGCACTTTTCATGGTAACCATCAAAATTCAAGCACTTTTCAAGATGATGTGAACCTGTAGTATGAATAGGACAGGACTAATGTAAATCAAATTCTCATGAGCAAAACACAGATGTTCCGCCAAGCACTATATCTCACCTTATTAAACAATGAGATATGTATATCATATGACTTTCAATAACTTTAACACAAACAAAATCTACAATTGCTCATATTGTTGCCATCAGAAAAATGATACCTGTCCCACTATCAGCTGACACTGGCAAACCACAGTATACATATCCCAACAGCAAAGGATTGGTAACACCCCACAATTCAAGGACAGTGATTTACCTGTATACATATCCCAATAGTAAAGGATTGGTAACACCGCATGATTCGTGGACAGTGATTTACCTGTATACATATCCCAAAAGTAAAGGGTTGGTAACACCCAATGATTCATGGACAGTGATTTACCTGTTTTGAGAGTGCAAAGCTGCCTTTCACTTTGCAATTCCTTCTGACAATCTTTGAGGCTCTCTTGTGTACCACAGTCCGAGGCTGTCTGGAAACACTGGCCATTTGCTTTATGCTCTGTTCTTCTTCTAACTCCCGCTTCAATCTGAATGTGGTTAGAGAATCATATATGAGTATTTTGCTGATATGAAGTTTATGAAATACAATCTATACTCATGTATAATCCTTGTCCAAATGCAAACAACAAAGACCCTGATCTGCCATCACATAATGCACCGGCAGATCAGGGTTTATGTTGTTTCTTCTACTGATTAGTCCTTACAAACTGCATAGACCCAGATCTGCTGGCACATTATGTGATAGCAGATCTGAGTCTATGCAGTTGGTATCGGCTTATATGTGAGTGAATACTGTAAGTTGAACATTATTATTATTATGCTAAATTTGATGGCAGGTCAGCATTGATTGTAAAAAATTGAAAGCCATTCTTCCCAGGATGCTTACTTTGGTCAAATTCTGTTGAGTGTTTTTTGAGAAGTTGTTTAAAGTTGGAGGGGGTGGGAGGCAAGGTCATTAACTACAGCCATATTTAATGGTGGCTCGGCATTATTTCTAAAAATATAAAAGCCCTTCTTGCCAGGATGCTACATAATTTGGTCAAATTCTGCAGAGCAGTTTTTGAGAAGAGGCTATTAAAGTTGTTTTTTTTTTAAATAATGCTGGCTATACTTAATGGATCAGAGTCATTTGTACAAACCTGAAAGCCCTTTATGCCAGGATGCTTTCTGTAAACTTTGGTCAAATTCTGTTTAGCAGTTTTTAAGAAATCATTTGATGGTTTTTCTATTGTTTGCAATGGTGACCATATTTGAAGGCAGATTAGCATCACTGTATACATGTGAAAGTCATTCATACCAGGATACTTTCTGTCAAACTTGGTCAAATTCTGTTCAGTGGTTTTTGAGAAGAAATTGTTTAAACCTGTTTGTTTTTAGTAATGGGACCAAATTTGATGGTAGAGTGGCATAATTTGTACAAAATTTAAAAAGTCCATTATGCCATTATGCTTTCTGTCAAATTTGGTAAAATTCTGTTTAGCAATTATTGAGAAGTTATATGAAGGTGTTTCTATATTCAGTAACAGTGGCAATATTTGATAGCTGATTGGCATCATTTGTATAAACATTATAATCCTTCTTGCAGGGATGCTTTCAATCAAAATTTGGTAAAATTGTGTTGAGTGGTTTTTCAAAAGAAGTCGTTTAAAAGTTTTCTATGTTTAATAATGGCAAACCCTACTTGATCATGGATCATCGCCATTTCCATACATCTGAAAGCCCTTTATGCTAGAATGCTTTCAGTCAAATATGTCTATTCTGTTGAGCAACAGAGATGAAGTTGTTTAAAGTTTTCTTATAATTTTTGCAATAGCAACTATATTTGGTGGCATACTGACATCATTAGTAAAAACCTGAAAGCCCTTCATGCAAGGATGCCCTCTGCCAAATTTGGTTGAAGTTTGTCCAGTGATTTTGAGAAGTAGTTTTTAAAATGGCAAATGTACTAGATGGACAACAGGTGAAGAATGCTGAATGCAGACCATACCATACGCTCACTTGGACTTATGTCTAGTTGAGCTAAAGAGAGTAATTTTGTTGATATTCAACATCTGTTGACAAAAGAAACAAAGTAAAAAGGACAGCAATTTACAAAGTATCACTGAAAATGTTTGCTAACAATCTGTGGAATACATTCAAATTTGAAATTTAAGGACAATGTGGAAATTTTCTCAACATAATAATATATCACTAACATTGCTCTGTCTCAATAAGTGGAACAGTAACCTAATATTTACAAGATATTACAAGCATTTTTGATCAGTGAACTAGAAATGTGTTCAAAGAATATGAATGCCCTGCCACCCCCATTTTTATGACCATGCAGTCAAACATACAACATAAACTAACCCTAAACAGAATACTTAACCAAGGTTCCTGAAGTGTGAAATTTAGGTCACAGTGACCTACTTTTGGTAAGATGGTGTTGCACTCACCCTTATGCATCTACAACAAGTTGCATGTCTCAGTGGCCAATAATGGCTGAGACACTAATGTAAATGCACAACTTAACCAAAGTCACTAAGGCATGCAATTTAGGTCATAGTGGCATACTTTTATAAGACAGTGTTGAACTCACTAAGACTCATCTACATTCCAAGTTGAATGACCCTTGACTAACAATGCCCAAGAAGCTGACTTAGCTACAAAACATAACCGTTGTCACTGAGGTGTGAACTTTTGGTCAAAGTGACCTATTATTTGTACAATGGTATTGCACTCAGAAAGATGCATCTATATGCCAAGCTGCATGACTCTGGGGCTGACAATGCCAGAGTAACTGACATAAAAACAAATACTCAACCAAAGTTACGTGAAGCGTGAAATTTAAGTCACAGTGACCAATTTTAGGTAAGATGTGTTGTAATCACAAAGATGCATCTACTTACCAAATTAAATGTTTCCTGGAGCAAACTGACCTAAATGTGCAAAACTTGAATGAATTCAAGGAAGCATGAAATATAGGTTGTTGTGACCTACTTTTGGTTGATATGTATGATACTCACCAAAACACATCTATATACATAGTTGCATAGCTCTGTGACTTACTATGCCTAAAAAATGATCTAAATACAAAACATAATTAAGAGGTGATGGATGGACATGTATATATTGACGTATGGATGGACATGTATATATCGATGTATGGATGGACAAGAATAACTCTATATATCCCCATCCACATTCATGTTGGGGCATAACCATTAACATTTAGAGCACCTCTGTTTCTCAAAACTCTTAATATGTTTATAATGAACCTTTAATGAGATGACATAAATTATGAATACCTGCTAATTTCTCGTTTCATATCTGCAGTGTCCATTCGGTGTTGTGCTGCTTCTTGTTTTAGATCAACAATTTCTGCCTTCAGGTTCCTGAAACAAATACAGTCAGGTCTTGTTAAAATGAATTTTCTGAATATGGGAGGAATTGAATGAAGAAATAAAAGTAGGGGCTTGAAAATATGATGTGCAATATTTGTGCATACAGTTGATTTTTGGTATACTTCTTGAGAAATTCGTTTTATAGAATAGACTCTGTGTGTGTACCCCCCCCCCCCCACCCCCGTTAATAAACAATGAAATTTATGAATGATTCAATCATGAAGCATATAAAAGTGACAGTTGTATACAAGTCATATTAAAAACTTAGATTGTAGTCTAGGTTGTGCTTAAAATGAACAACTAGATACCAAATTCTGCCCCGGAAAATACTGATTTGTACAATCATCCAGTATACTAGAAAATAATAATAATAATAATAATAATAATAATAATAATAATAATACAAATAATAAAAATAATAATAATAATAATAATAATAATAATAATAATAATAATAATAATAATAATTTATTTTCAGAGGGTACAACTCACTTAACCAAACATTAGCTAATCTCCCACAAGGACCTCAGTGGTAGACAATATTCCATACATGTACACAATATATATAAAAGAAAAGAAAGATTTATCATCATCGTATTAATTTGTGGGTTAAAGTTACATAAATATTTTAATTTAAACTTATGTAATGTACAAACATGCACATCATTTATGAATGTTTTGTAACTGACTAATGTATACACATAAGAACAAAGGAGAAACTGTCAATATTATATGCTTGGGTGGTTGAAACATCACACTCAGAACACTGTAAGATTGTCAGCTTGCTTAAGTTCAAGTGTTAACTGATTCCAGTCTTTAGATCCAGTATATGATTTTTTTAAATGCAGTAGTTCTTGGTTTTCATAGTTTTATTCATAGGTTTGATGTTGACCTTAAAGAGTGCATAGAGGTAGTATTCCAAAAGGATCTGGCTCCTCTTTAATTTAAAGAGTGCATAGAGGTAGTATTCCAAAAGGACCTGGCTCCCCTTTAACTTAATGAGTGCACAGAGGTAGTATTCCAAAAGGATCTGGCTCCTCTTGAACTCAAAGAGTGCACAGAGGTAGTATTCCAAAAGGATCTGGCTCCTCTTTAATTTAAAGAGTGCATAGAGGTAGTATTCCAAAAGGATCCTCTTTAACTTAAAAAGTGCACAGAGGTAGTATTTTAAAAAGGATCTGGCTCCTCTTCAACTCAAAGAGTGCATAGAGGTAGTATTCCAAAAGGATCTGGCTCCTCTTTAACTTAAAGAGTGCACAGAGGTAGTATTCCAAAAGGATCTGGCTCCTCTTCAACTTAAAGAGTGCATAGAGGTAGTATTCCAAAAGGATCTGGCTCCTCTTTAACTTAAAGAGTGCACAGATGTAGTACATGTATTCCAAAAGGATCTGGCTCCTCTTTAACTTAAAGAGTGCACAGATTTAGTATTCCAAATGGATCCTCTTTAACTTAAAGAGTGCACAGAGGTAGTATTCCAAAAGGATCTGGCTCCTCTTCAACTCAAAGAGTGCATAGAGGTAGTATTCAAAAAGATCTGGCTCCTCTTTAACTTAAAGAGTGCACAGAGGTAGTATTCCAAAAGGATCTGGCTCCTCTTCAACTTAAAGAGTGCATAGAGGTAGTATTCCAAAAGGATCTGGCTCCTCTTAAACTTAAAGAGTGCATAGAGGTAGTATTCCAAAAGGATCTGGCTCCTCTTTAACTTAAAGAGTGCACAGATGTAGTATTCCAAAAGGATCTGGCTCCTCTTTAATTTAAAGAGTGCACAGAGGTAGTATTCCAAACGGATCCTCTTTAACTTAAAGAGTGCACACAGGTAGTATTCCAAAAGGATCTGGCACCTCTTCAACTCAAAGAGTGCATAGAGGTAGTATTCCAAAAGGATCTGGCTCCTCTTTAACTTAAAGAGTGCATAGAGGTAGTATTCCAAAAGGATCTGGCTCCTCTTAAACTTAAAGAGTGCACAGAGGTAGTATTCCAAAAGGATCTGGCTCCTCTTTAACTTAAAGAGTGCACAGAGGTAGTATTCCAAAAGGATCTGGCTCCTCTTTAACTTAAAGAGTGCACAGAGGTAGTATTCCAAAAGGATCTGGCTCCTCTTTAACTTAAAGAGTGCATAGAGGTAGTATTCCAAAAGGATCTGGCTCCTCTTCAACTTAAAGAGTGCATAGAGGTTGTATTCCAAAAGGATCTGGCTCCTCTTCAACTTAAAGAGTGCATAGAGGTTGTATTCCAAAAGGATCTGGCTCCTCTTCAACTTAAGAAATGTAAGCTGTTACATTGGTACATGTATTACAGACTTGAAAATACATTACACTAGCTTAGATTATTGATTTCATGGCAAAAATCTGCAGACAACAGTAGAAACCCCCACAATTTTGATGATCAGACAGACTCCATTTTTCACAGGACACAATGTCTAGTCATGATACCAAGTTTCACAAAGATAACTCAATGGTTCAGGAGATATTAAGTATGTACAAGTGTGATGGATGGATGGACAGGAGATATTAAGTATGTACAAGTGTGATGGATGGATGGACAGGAGATATTAAGTATGTACAAGTGTGATGGATGGATGGACAGGAGATATTAAGTATGTACAAGTGTAATGGATGGATGGACAGGAGATATTAAGTATGTACAAGTGTAATGGATGGATGGACAGGAGATATTAAGTATGTACAAGTGTAATGGATGGATGGACAGGAGATATTAAGTATGTACAAGTGTAATGGATGGATGGACAGGAGATATTAAGTATGTACAAGTGTAATGGATGGATGGACAGGCTGACTCCAGTATATTCTTCCCAACTTTGTTGGCAAGAATTAACAAGAATTCAGAAAAGTACATACATGCATCAAAAACCATAAAAAAAGGGTTAAATTTCATTTTCAAAACCTATATAAATGTTGTTTATGTCAGGGGAAATAGCTAAATACTGTTTTTTTTCTGCATATTTATATTTGCAAAGTTCAGTTTATGTTTTTTTTTCTTTTGTTCCAATAGAATTATCTTTAATTTTCAATCTGACAAAGAAGTGATATTAAAGAATATCTTGCAAAAAATGTAACCACAGCCACTGAATGTAATACAAAAAGAATTCATGAAATGTAATACAAAAAGAATTCATTACATGGTTATTTCATGTGACACAACCAGTCATTGAATGTAATACAAAAAGACATCCTTACATGGTATTTCATGTGACATAACCAGTCATTGAATGTAATACAAAAATACATCCTTACATGGTATTTCATGTGACATAACCACAGTCACTGAATGTAATACAAAAAGACATCCTTACATGGTATTTCATGTGACATAACCAGTCATTGAATGTAATACAAACATACATCATTACATAGTATTTCATGTGATATAACTGAGATTATTTGGAATTAAATTAGACTAGTTTCATCCATATGACTTCATTAAACAGAGTCTGGCAAAAATACTGTATACTATGCTATAATGCTGTTGTATACTATGCAGTACTCCCTCACTATAATGCTGTTGTATATTATTCAGGACTACCTCACTATAATGCTATTGTATAATATGCAGTACTCCCTCACTATAATGGTGTTGTATACTATACAGTGCTCCCTCACTATAATGCTGTTGTATAATATACAGTACTCCCTCACTATAATGCTGTTGTATATTAGTCAGTACTCCTCACTATAACGCTGTTGCATATTAGTCAGTACTCCCTCACTATAATGCTGTTGTATATTAGTATTCCCTCACTATAATGCTGTTGTATATTAGTCAGTACTCCCTCACTATAATGCTGTTGTATATTGGTCAGTACTCCCTCACTATAATGCTGCTGCATATTAGTCAGTACTCCCTCACTATAATGCTGTTGTATATTATGCAGTACTCCCTCACTATAATGATGTTGCATATTAGTCAGTACTCCCTCACTATAATGATGTTCATAAGAGGCATAAAAAGGACCGCCTTATAGGTGGGATCACCTTATATAGAGGTATTTTAAACATGCCGTATATACTCGCGTATAACCCAGGTACAAATGCAAACAACATAGACCCTGATCTGCCATCCCATAATGCACCGGCAGATCAGGGTCTATGTTGTTTGTTCTACTGATTAATCCCTACAAACTGCATAGATCCAGATCTGCCAGCACATTATGCGACAGCAGATCTGGGTCTATGCAGTTTGCAGTTGGTATTAGATTATACATGAGTATATACGGTAATATTACTTTTAAATAATAAAATGGAATCCATGACCATACCTGCCTTGTAAAAGGCACCACCTTTTACCAAGGTGCCTAATAGTGATGGAGTACTGTATTTGTCTATGTTTAACAGTAAAGACCAACATTTAAAATTAGCACCTGCCAGCAGGTCCAATTCCAATAATTTTCTGATTGGGACAAAAAAGAAATTCAAGCAGCTGGTCCTTGTTGCCAGCTCAAAAGGTTACAAGCTTATGAAAAGCAAATCAGTCTGAAGGAGCAGTAAATGTTATGGAGAACCAGGAACTTTTCATAGTTGCTGGTCCTTCAAGGCAGAGAGAAATTTAGGGAAAGAGGGAACAATGGTGTAGATTCAGATCAGCTGTTACATTATGTGCCAACAAATGGAATACTGCCATTTACCATCTTTAACAGCGTATCCATGATTGACAGTGTAGATCCAGATCAGCTGTTACATTATGTGCCAACAAACAGTGTATTGCATTTACCATAAGAAGGTACTGCCTGATAAGATGTGGTGGTGTTCCCTCCCATCTGCTGGGGTGGTCTAGTCACCCCCAGTCCCTAACCAGTTTCGTTATCTTTGTAACTCATCAGAGGTAATTGGCCTTGTTGATTCATTTTTTCAACTGATCACCGTACCCAGTTAGTGTGGAGTTTATATACCCCTTTTGCTGCTGGTGCAGCCGCTTGTTGGGTCATGTGACAATAGTTATCTCCCTTTTTATGAGGATGTATTGTCATACACTACTGTTACAGCCGGTGTACTATTCCCCTGATTACATTAATGTTTGATGCAGCTGGGTTTCAAATTATATTTTTGTTTCGTGCAGCCGGAGTAGACTTAAGTGGTGGTTAAACATTAAAACAGGGGTAAAAAATGAAGTAGCCAGAAAACTCTTTTGAAATATTTATTTTGTAATTACAGGGACTTTTTATCCTGTATATTGTGAATAAACACAGTTATCTCAATAACAGAAAAGAAGGCCCTTCTAGAACTACACAATAACAAAAATATTGTCATTAAAAAAGCTGATAAAGGCTCTACTATTGTAATCATGAACACTGATGAGTACATCAAATAAGTTTTAAGACAGTTAAATGACAGAATTATTATATTAAAGCAAGGAATGACCTTACTAAGACACATTTGAATATGGTTAAAAACTTCAGAACCTTACCAATGACAAAGTCCATACTCCTAGATTCTATCTCCTTCCGAAAATACATAAAAGCCTTTTTCCTGGAAAAATCCCAGGACCTATTAGTGGTGGAAACAATTCACCTACTGAAAAAATCGGTAGTCTAATTGACGAACATATCAAACTGTTTGTCAAAATTATTCCTTCATATATTAAAGATACCAGGATTTTATAAATAAGATTCAAGCTATTGATAATTTACCGGACGATTTCTTTTTGGTTACAATGGACGTCACTTCCTCATACACTAACATACCCAACCATGAAGGTTTAACATCAATAGCCAGAACTCTGGCTGCAAATATACCCAAATATCGCCTCTCCAATCAGAGTATCTTAGCCCTATTAAAACTGGTGCTACACTGCAATAATTTTACCTTCGATGACTCCCATCACCTACAAATTGGCGGCACTGCTATGGGAACCAAAGTGGCCCATCATATGCCAATATCTTTATTGTTGATCTTGAATGAAAACTGCTGAACTCAGCACCATATAAACCTTTTATTTATCTGAGGTTTATAGATGACATTTTTATGATCTGGACAGGATCTGAGTTGGAATTAAATGAATTCCATTTATACCGTAATAGTTATCACAAAGCCATTAAATTTACAATGGAATACTTAAAGGAAAATATCACATTCTTTGATACTACAATATTTCGGGAAAATAATTAAATATTATTTGATTTATAATGTAAACCTACAGATAAACATTGTTATCTACATTACGATTCCTACCACCCCTACCATTGCAAGAAATCAGGTCGGTACAGTCAACTGTTACGAATTAAATGTCTCTGTGCTAAAGAATCGGACCTTGAGAAACACGCTTCAAATCTCATCCAATTCTATAAAGGAAGAGGCTACCCGATTCAAACTTTAATAGAAGCTTTAACTAAAGCAAGGCTTAAAAACCATTCAGATCTACTTAATCGTACTCAGAAGATTAGTAAATCTAGTAGTGTGATACCAGCTATCTTTACATATGAGAAAGATAATTATTTTCTCCAATGTGCAATAAGATCTCTTTGGCCTATTGTCAATGTGACTCTGCCGGAAACGTTCCAAATGAACTTATCTTTGCACAGAAAATTGGATCTAAATTAAACAACCAATTATTAAGAGCTAAGTTTTCTTTTAAACACCCAGGTATTACAGGTAAAATGTTTGCAAACAAAGTACTAGATTGCAGGACCATTAACTGCACATTTTGCATGAAAATGGATAACTCTAAAATATTTAGAAGCCCATTTATAAACCTAAAATATGCTTCAAAGTTAAGAGGTAATTGTACTAAACATAATGTTATTTATTTACTCACCTACCATCTCTGTGGCAAACAATATGTAGGTGAGACCAAAAGGGAATTCCAGGTGGGAATAAAAGAACACTCAAGTATATCAACCTTTTGTCTTACTATATCACTGAAAACAAATGTTGGATGGTCAATACTGATTATAAATTTCAATGGATTCTTTAGAGGCACTGTTTGCAGTTGCAAGAGAAAGTTTTAAACGGTACACATCTGGGATACAAGTGGCCACCTAGTGGAAACAAAGGGAATTAATATGTACGAGTTACTTCCCTCCATCTATATGAATGATACATATATATATATATATCTCTGGAAAGATGTTCTTCAACTTTCAGGGATGGCTGGATTCAGAAGTAGCAGAGTAATTTCCTAATGTTAATGCAATCGGGTAATGTATTTGATGGAGAACCAGATTTGCTGAAGCTAATGGGGAGTTAGCAATTGTAAGGTGCACAGCCCTGTTCAAAACCTTGGCAATCTTAACCATGGACTCCCATGCATGGTTGCTACCTGAATTTTCAGCCAGTCAAGAAATCACTACATATACCAGTTCTAACATAAATGAAGTTGCAACCATGTTTTGCACTAATTTGGAGGTGGCATGTAAGACATTCTTATCCACCTTATAACACAGTGGGTTGGTCACTGCACAAGGTTCTTATCCAAGGACAGTAGCTCAGTGCTAAACATGAAGAGTGCTAATGATACCAGCCTGATGAAAATGACAATGGTAGCTGCTTTTGGTAAAGAACGACTTGGAGCTGCCCAGATGTCGCATTTTGTTCATCAGGCGGTCAGATAATTCCTTGACCTTCGCCAACTGAGGCAGTTGACAGAAAGCAGACTAATTGTTGTCATCTTCCATGTCTACCAGAGCCCTATCCGTATAGGTTGGCTTGCATCTGGTAGGGTTGGGCAATCAAGGTTATCCCCGCACTCCTCAGGCATTGTATCTATGTCAGAGTAGAGCATTCCTGGGGCAAAGACGATGCAGAGCCATCATCTCTGTGTAAGGCCTGGTATGCCCCAAATGGGTACAGCAGTTGCATCAGCGGCTGGGCAAGTACCACGGTTTGTCTTTCCAGTATGTATTGCCAGGAAATGTGTTGGCAGGTCAGCTGGACAGTTAACTTGGCTACCTGCTGGATGGAATTCCCAGTTATCAGCTGGTAGGTTGGTTCGGCAACCACCTGGGCAGTACATGTGGAGAAACTGATGGACAGGCTAACCGCATCCCCGTATAACTCTGCATACCACTGTTCGGTTGGTGGGCATGCAGTATGACTCACCAAAATGACAGAATCATGGTCAGTCATGAATCTATATGGCTGGGTGGACTGGCTGGTCAGCTGGACAGTCGGCAACCAGAACTGCAGATTATGGCCCAGTCAGATGGCAAAACAGATTGTCAAAGTCCAAAATAAAGTCCGTCCAGATTTACAGGGCCTAAGGCCAAGCTCAGACATGCAGGGGGACTTACACCAACTGAGCTGCCTAATAAAGGGAGGACAGTCTCTTGTTAGCTCCATGCCATCACTGGACAAAATGTGAGGGACAATGGAGTGCAAAATTCACCTGAGGCCAGCAACTGTGTCTTGCACTAGTCACCTAACCTGCAACCCCATCAACTCTTGTGAAGAATGTAGGGTCGGCAACTCCACAATCCCTTGTTCTTCTATCTCAAGCTGAGCTGATGTAATGTCATGTCTCTCTTTGCTCTTAAGACCCTTTCACAGTACTGTGGACCAGACTCCGCCTGATCACGATGCACAAATACTGCATGCTGCATATGAGAAACACTTGGCACAGGTTAGGCATGTCTCATGTTTGTCCTCCATGGCTTTATATCTCTTGCATTTAATGCATTTAATTGCCATCATCTATCACTATCTGAAAAGACAAGAATGACAAAAAAAATCGGAAAATAACAATCTGAAAATGTTCATATACACAAATAATCAATGCGTGTTACTTAAATAAGTGAGAAAATATAGGCAGTATGCACAAAAGCAACCAACAACAACACCAATGTTACTGTTTTGGTGGTGCACATTGGTGCACATGTCATAAAAAACAAAGTCCACAACTGTGAACAAATTCACATAATTATTAACTAATTTTAAAGAAAAATGACTGCAACATGTAGTAAACACCTTTACACAAAATACTAGGCCGACTTAGTCAATGGACGACTGAAAATCCCCTTGGATTTTGTGAGGCACAGGATTCGATGTTGATCATATCCAGCAAAAACTAAAACTGAGCAAACAACTGTAGCTGCTTAGAGATAGTCAGGGGAGGTAATGGATAAGGGTTTCTTCCCTTTGTCTCTATGTAATATAGGCGTGAAAGATGAAATTTTCATCTTTTTGCAATTGCTGGATTCAAGATGTAGAGGAGCTTCTTCCTAACAATAATGTGATTGGGGAATGTATTCAAAGGAGAAACATGAATGCAGTTTTATATTGATATAATGTGCACTGATTTAAAAACAAATTGGTATTTTCATACAAGTTTTATTTCAGTGCATATAATATAGATGCACAGATGTCAGTGAAAATATCCAAACAGTTCTAGTGTGTGAGTATGATAAAGAAAAACAGACTGAACATCCATATTGAACATCCGAGCGTGCATGTAAGGTTTGGTGGGGATGTAATAAATTAAAATTCAGAACACATAGTTTTTGTCACTTTAACTTAAAAAAGCACAAATCTTATCAAGATTCCAAATAAAAAACTCCATTTGTTTTCCATTTTACACTGAATAAATCTGATCCATGGAGATTTCCAACTGAAACAATTTTTGTTTCTTTCAGTACAGAAAGGAAAATCTAAATTGCATAGAGTTTCAAATTGTAACTTGTACTATTAGTTTTAGAACTTAAAAGTCTTGAGTTTAATTTGTGTTTTGTGTTAAGAGGTAAATAAATACTAAACCCTCTGTCAGTATAGATGATGATTACCGTTTTTCTTCAATAAGGGACTCTCGTTCAGCCTTTACATCTCTCAAGTCTCTTTCCAGTCTGCCTAAAACCACTTCTTTATTCTGGACCTGAAACAAAAATATCCACACTAATGACTGTAGACTGTTTACCTGTAATACTGGACTCTGATATACGATGGTACAAGTCCCAAAATTTGGCTTGTCAACCTCACATATTATGATGAAGTTTGAATACCTAACTGACTCCCTATACTTTATTCTTTCTTTATCAATTACCATCATCAAAATATGTCTAGCAGTGAAAGGTCAAAGATAAACCTGAACCAAATCTTTTCTGGATCAATTCACGTACATTTTCAGTCTGTGCTGTTTGAAGTTGGCTGCAATAATACACAGGTAACTATAGAATACCCCCCTTTAATCTTTCCTACTGGCAGGGCCTGAACATTATGTTTCTAACTCAATGGTTCAGGACCAGTAGGACTCTACACTACCCAAGTCCACATAAGTCAAGCATAGGTACAACAACTTAGTCTGTGATGCAAAATTCGGTAAACCCATATGGTAGATGCTTGGTTTTACCTGATGTCGAAGAAAAACACACATCTGATTGACAAAAATTAAGTTTAGACAGGTACTCCACGTATTACATTCTATATATGCCACTTTCAGGTAATGTATTACAATACCAGTCTCTCACTATCAAACAATTGAGTTCTGCTTGCATAAGTGCACTTTTATGATTTTTTTCAGACATTATAGAGATTAAATAGCTCATTTTATTCAATTTATAGGAACAACTAAGAAATATTAAAGGTCCAATTAACTAGTGCTGGTAATATATGACAGGTCTGAAGCCAAAAAATCACTCCTGGACCTTGGACCACCGTAATTTTCAGGCCCTGGAGATACAAAAGTTGGCATTCAACCACAAATTCAAACATAATAGTCCTCTGTACAAATTTCTTTAAAAAAAGTAACCTGAAATAGGCAGTACATTCCAATAAACAAACACCATAAGGTTCTTTGTATGACAGATAAGTGACCTGAAATAGACAGTACATTCCAATAAACAAACACAATAAGGTTCTTTGTCTGACAGATATGTAACCTGAAATAGATAGTGCATTCCAATAAACAAACACAATAAGGTTCTTTGTCTGACAGTTAAGTGACCTGAAATAGACAGTACATTCCAATAAACAAACACCATACGGTTCTTTGACTGACAGATAAATGATCTGAAATAGACAGTACATTCCAATAAACAAACACCATAAGGTTCTTTGTCTGACAGATAAGTGACCTGAAATAGGCAGTACATTCCAAAGAACAAAAACAATAAGGTTCTTTGTCTGACAGTTCAGTGACCTGAAATAGGCTGTACATTCCAATAAACAAACACCAGAAGGTTCTTTGACTGACAGATAAGTGACCTGAAATAGACAGTACATTCCGATAAACAAACACCATAAGGTTCTTTGTCTGACAGATAAGTGACCTGAAATAGGCAGTACATTTCAATAAACAAACACCATAAGGTTCTTTGTCTGACAGATAAGTGACCTGAAATAGGCAGTACATTCCAATAAACAAATACCATAAGGTTCTTTGTCTGACTGATAAGTAACCTGAAAAAAGCAGTACATTCCAATAAACAAACACCAGAAGGTTCTTTGTCTGACAGATAAGTGACCTGAAATAGGCAGTACATTCCAATAAACAAACACCATAAGGTTCTTTGTCTGACAGATAAGTGACCTGAAATAGGCAGTACATTTCAATAAACAAACACCAGAAGGTTCTTTGTCTGACAGATAAGTGACCTGAAATAGGCAGTACATTCCAATAAACAAACACCATAAGGTTCTTTGACTGACAGATAAGTGACCTGAAATAGGCAGTACATTCCAATAAACAAACACCATAACGTTGTTTGTCTGACAGATAAGTGACCTGAAATAGGCAGTACATTCCAATAAACAAACATCATAAGGTTCTTTGTCTGACAGATAAGTGACCTGAAATAGGCTGTACATTCCAATAAACAAACACCATAAGGTTCTTTGTCTGACAGATAAGTGACCTGAAATAGGCAGTACATTCCAATAAACAAACACAATAAGGTTCTTTGTCTGACAGATAAGTGACCTGAAATAGGCAGTACATTCCGATAAACAAACACCATAAGGTTCTTTGTCTGACAGATAAGTAACCTGAAATAGGCAGTACATTCCAATAAACAAACACCATAAGGTTCTTTGTCTGACAGATAAGTAACCCAAGATAGGCAGAACATTCTGATAATCAAACATCATAAGGTTCTTTTGTCTGGCAAACAAATCACCTGCTAGATGCATCTATAAAAAAAGCAAGAACTCATTACAGCAGTTGATTATTTTTTTTAATTTCAAAGAGTAAAGTTATCAGCATTGTGCATATAATAATGCTGATGTGGCTGAATTATATCAGTTAATCCTTTTAATCCTTTGACATGTTTCATCTCAGAATAACTGAATGGGTTTCTGGAAAATAAAAATACTTGCATCAGTAGATGTTCCCTTTTTTAAATCAATAATTAGATGAAATAACTTGAGGATACTTTTTTAAAAATATGGAAGAATACCCTCCTCCCTTTCACAATGCTGAACTAGACATTGATTTTGACCTACCTCAGAATTTAACAAGGTTATCTGTGATTGTGTGTCAGTTCTCTCCCGTACATCTCTCTCCAGTTTCTTCTTTTCAAAAGCTCTCTCTGTTAGAAGAGTAAAGACACTTTACTAAAATGACAGTACAAACTAAAAATGATAAGAATGATAAGTATGCCAGCCTGAAAATAACCCTATCTCCAATATAAGTATCCTAATAGTTCAAAGTAAGCCAATCAATATAAAATTCTTTCTATATGAAGACAGCTCTATATATATATATCTCTATATTTCCCTCAATAACACACACAATGGAGTCAAAAACATGGACCACAGCATAAGCAAGGGCGCAAGGTACCAATGGACCTCTGAAAAATTAAGAAAAGGATGGACATCGACAGTGAGAATGGGAGAAGGGTAATGGGTTAATGGTTGAATACTTGTTATATAATTGCATTAGGATCATCCCACACCCTATTTTAACGCTCCCATATTTTGATGCAGTGTCATAAACTCCCAGTTCTCGTGAGAACGCATCTTTCAAAGACGTCACAACCACAACATTAATTTACACTGATCAACACTGAGTCACACAGACAGAAAATTTTGTCGAAAATCCTATCCTTATCGGTTGTGAAATGAAACAAAGATACATACCTTGAAAAAAACGCCATTTCACTAATTCTCTTTTTTTCAATCAGTAAGTCCTCATAAAAATCCTTACTAACTATTCTGACGGGGCAAGTCAACTTCCCGCCATAATAGGCATCCAGTCTGCTACTCAACATTTGTTAGCAACATGACTCGCAACTGATAACTGCATCAGTAACACTGTTTAGAAAGGTATACAGTGTTATACAGTTTGATGTGGATCGGTCATAACTGATTTTCAGAGGTGGTTCTTTGTTATTATAATTTGTGGAAATTTACAAGAAACATATTTTTACGATATATTTCATAATTAAATTAGTACCCATTACATTTTTGCTTATTTAAATCAAAGTATTAGGAATTTTTTATCTGATAATTAAGCAATTTTACTTTAACAGTAAATTTTTAATAATCTTTTAAGACATTATTGATATTTAACTTATTTTGACCAATTTATTTGTTTAAGATTTGTCTGATAATGGCATGAATTATAATAAATGAAAATAAAACTTTCTCCTGTAACTTTATGACTTCTGTCTGTGATTATCTGCATTCTGGATAAAAAAAAGTTGTGAAGGATGCAAAACAGATTTGATTTTTCAAAAAACAGTATATTCAAGGATTGAGGTTCTGCATGTTTACAATGCCATTTAAGTATTGGGAAAAAAGTCACATGCTAAATCTAATAATTTTTTAATAATAAGTACTAAGTACATAATTTTATGATAATACCATCATAATTTTTCCAAATTCGATTCTTTTTGCTTTCGAGACAAAATCTGTACCAAAATCAAACTTATGATAAATGTAAGAAATGCTTTAGGAATGCCAAGTTAAATTTCTTTCTGTAATTTTTCCTATAAACTTAAGTTTTCTATGTCCTATTGATGTTCCTCTGCAATAAAGTTTTTTTCCCCGAGCTTATGTACAATGGTGTCACTAAAAGAAATAGACTTCTGTGAAGTGCATCAAAATGGGTGACGTAATACACAAACTTTCCGACAAGGGGTCGTCTGGTTGAAAGCATTCAAAGAAGAGTATTAGGGAATATATCATTGTCAGTTTTTATGTATACTTTGCTCAAATAACCAATGTTTCTAAAGAAATGAGAGGTATCACACTGAATGGAGTATATTTCTGACAAGGTGAAAGTAAGTACTTATGTGCATCAAAATAGGGGAGTCCAGGAGAATAATTGTTAATAAATAGATTTTTTCTAATGAAGTTGTTTGTTTTTCTGTATAAATTACCTTTATTTTCAAGATAACCAATCTCTGAAAGATCGTTAAAAACATTACTCCAAGGTTTCAACACACATCTCATGTGTACCAGCAAGAAGATTGTGTATTACATCACTGGTTTTTGCATGTAAATGTGGATACATTCTAGTGTTATTGTTGATTCAGGACAAAACAAGATTCTTTTTCAAAAAAGATGGACCATTATTTCGAGACAAAAAAAATGTAAAAACTCAATTTTGTATTGTTCCATTAGTAAAATACTGATGCTGTAATTTTACTGCAAGTAATTGCGACATTTCCGCTCAACCTTGAGCAACTGAGCAAACCTCTGTGCCAATTTGGAAATTTTAAGTTCACTGCAAACTTTGCAACTCGCTTCTCTATAATGAACCCTACTGGTGAAAATAAGCTTTTCATGCACCGAGTAAGTTTTTTGAATGGCTACTTGCTATCCTTGATCACATTTGTGAATGATTAGGAAAAACCACTGATTTATGTTAGATATTTTAATTACATTACTTACATCATAATATTTAAAACAGTGTTCGATTGGCCAATGGAAATGAGTTGAAAAGACACATGACAGTGTTTGACTGGCCAATGGAAATGAGTTGAAATGACACATGACAGTGTTTGCCTGGAAATGAGTTGAAATGACACATGATAGTGACTGCTAGCTCTTAAACAGATAGGATTTGTGTGCCTTTTAACTTTTTACCCCTTTACTTGACTTCATACAAACAACATAATTAATGTGATAATACAAAGCAGGTCTACTTTTCATTTATTTTAATGATGCAACAAACACTTCTGCAAGTCAAAACACTGTCTGCACTTGATCAGGTTCTCACTAAAAATGCTCGCAGGCATCACTTTGACGGTTGAGTGACAGCTTTCATGTCTGAATACAAGAAAGCATATCGCATTTATGAAGATTACACTGAAACCAAATTAAAAGAAAAAACTGTAACATGAATTTCACTTGACAAATCTTATTAAATTGTTATTTATTTCTTAAAGGTTGCAACTGGTAGGCATTACTAATATTTGAACTGACTAATACTGAGAATTTTTTGTTTCAAAGTAAATTATCTGACTTCTTATTAAATGTCATAAATTTCATGATGCTGATTAAAATTTCAGGAAACTAACTGCCGTTTTTGACAATAAAATAAGTGATATGTCAAGGTTTAATTTGCCAATTTTGATCACAACTGTATTCATGTTCAACAAACAGGCTTGGGGCTACTTTTTTAAGAAAAAATTAGATTGACACCTGCTCCCACATTATGAGTGGGTTTGTGAGTTATCTAGGTGTGCAAAAACGAGGAAGCATTGTATATAAAATCAATAAGATAGTTAGATTAGTTCAACAAGGTGAATTATTACAAATATTTCAATATTTAGTTTTGCCTAAGAAAATTATCTCAAGAAACTTCTTTTAATTTCCCCATTGCAAGCTATACCTTCAGTTTTTAAAAAAAAAAAAAAAATTTTATTTAAGGAAGCTTTTTTTTAATAAAATAAGCCCATCCCTAACTTTAAGAAAAAAATACTAGAGAGAACCCCTTGTCTTCTTGAACAAATATTGGTAATGTAGTTTCCTACCTTCTTTCTCCTGCTGAAGCTGGACCCTGAGCTCATGTATTGTGGCAGCATCTTGGCTGGCTTGAACCCGAAGGGTGTCACAATCCTCCTCCAAGGCCATTCTGAAATACAATGCATGGACTGTAAATTATATCAAACTCCACTCAGCAAAATCTGTCAGAATATAGTAACAAGGGTCAATCGAAGGGACTGATGCTCCAATAGCTAAAAAGAGTTGTACAGGAATCCAAGATAAGTGCATAACTTCTTTGAAACTGCTGAGTGTTGAATCCGTCTCATATTCTTGGCCATGTTGTATATAAGATTGGCACCATTTTCATTTAGGAACAACTAGACATCATTAGAAGTCTTCTGGTGAAAACCCCGTATCATATTGATACAGGGTTTAACTGATATGAAGTTTAACCATCCATTCAGATGGAGTAACAACAAAAACATTTTCAAGATGGCCATCATGGCAACCATACTGGATGCAAGACTGGCACCATTTTCATTCAGGGCCAACTAGTTATTATATGAAGTCTTTTGGTGAAAACCTGAAGTCAATATGTCCGATTGAGGAGTAGCAATAACAAGATTTCAAGATGACCAACATGGTAGCCATACTGGTTGTCATATATTCATCATTTTCATTTATGACCAACTAGACACCATACATCTTGTACTGAAAACCACATGTTGATGTTTAGAAGAAGTAACTATAATAAGATTTTCAAGATCTTGGCCATGGTGGCCATATTGGAAGTCAGCATCATTTTCATTTACAGTAAAACCTGTCTTGAGCAACCTCTGCTATAAATGACCACCTGTCATTGACAACCACAATTGTAATGCATGGATCGATTTTATTATATAAATGCAGTCTTGAGTGATCACCTGCAGAATGCGACCAATGACCATGATTTTTAGGCAAAATATGCATTTTGACACTGCTTTGAATGACCACATTGCAAAGCATCTATAAACACCAATGACCTTGATTTAATCCTTTGTAAACACGACTGCTTAGGAGGGTCCACAGGCAAAGTGCAGATTGTTCTCAACAACACTGCTATGAACGACCATATCACAAAAACAGAGACAAACACAAATGACCTTTATTTAGTCCTTTGTAACCATGACCTCCTAAAAAGTAAAGACTGTTCTAAACAACCCCCCCCCACACACACACACACACAATGCCAATAATGTCATAATAAGAAATCATTGCTGAGGGCTTCATTGTAGTCGTCGAGTACATTGTTTGTTTTTGGAGTTATTCCATAATGCCTGTGACAAATGAGGTCTTTGTCCTCATCTTTAATACTATTAAGTGATAATCATTTTTGTGGATTTGATTGTCATTGTTAAAGGGTTGTGTTGTTTGTTGCTTTTTATGTTACAGTGATTACAACCCACACACCAAGGCATCATCTGTTCATCTTAGTGCAGCCAGTTACACCCTTTGTATATAGAGTTAATCCATTTATGTCGTTGGTGAATAAGACATTTGGCTGTTGTCTCAAAATAAATTTATTCTGTTTCTGGATGAGTTCATTATGTCTTTTGATTTCATTCATTGGTATATATATATATATATATATATATATATATATATATATATATATATATATATATATATATATATATATATATATATATATATATATATATATATATATATATATATATATATATATTCCATATTTACCCAAAACCTGATAAAAACCGTTACAGTCATTATTACTATTGATCACTAATAACATTAATACCTTGATAACAATGGTAGAACCTCCAATGAAAAAGATAAAAATTCTAACATTGGAGGAAAGAATGTAATTGAAAGAAGTGACATTAACTTATGGACAGGATAAATAAATATTACCTTAGTTAATTTTGCAATTCATACGCTAATACATGTACCTGTGATCTTTAATTATAAACATGAATGTTTTACGATGGATGTATATCTATATTGCTGTATACAATTATTTTCAGTTGAATGCATGCAATATTTTAACAAGAACTATGAATAAAGAATACAATACATATACAGTGATTGTGGTATTATTCCTTCTTAAACAATGTTAAATTTCGACCTTGGAAACTGGTCCTTAGCACAAACCTGTTATGAGAGACGACCTATCTCGAAAGACTGCTTTTTGTTAGCAGAAGGGGTGGTCTCTCATGACAGGTTTTACTGTATGACCAACTAGACATCATAAGAAGTCCTCTGGTGAAAACCCCATGTCAATATGACTTTCTGTTCAGAAGGAGTAATAATAAGATTTTCAAGATGGCTGCCATGATGGCCATATTGGATGTCAGATCAGCACCATTCCATTTGGGACCAACTAGACATTGTAAGAAATCTTTAAGTGAAAACCCCATACAGATATGATCATCCATTCAGTAGCAGTAGCAATAACAAGATTTTCAAGATGGCCACTGTGGTGGCCATATTGGATATCCGAGTGGCACCATTTTCATTTAGGAAAAGATCAATTGGACGGGTGTGAGAGCATATATGTGTGTGTTACAACAAGTGGCCCAAGTGGGCCTAATATTGCTCAGCTGGCATTCATTAACCTAAAAGGCATATGTAGCAGCAATAAGGTAGATACCTTGGGTTGAAAGACACCCATGTCAGAATAATTTCCAACCATATATAGAAATGTCAGGATAATTTCAAACCATTTATAGAAACTGGTGGTATCTGACATGCTGCATACCTGTGTTTATACCCTGAGTAACTTCAGCTCGTAAAAATTGTATACTGGCATCTTTAATATCAAAGTGAAAGGTGTTTAGTGTGCCAGGACTCTACCAATCACATTTAGTCAGATATGGCAAGGCAGTTAGGTCATTTTTATTATATATATATATAGTCACCTGTGTTCAGCAGTCACCTGGTCACAACGGTCATTCAAATTCCCCCCCCCCCCGCAAATTTACTACATAAATGCCCTGTATTTAGCAATCACCTGCTTTCAGAGGCCAGTAGCCAGGTTTTTCCTAACCAAATACTGGTTTCTCCCTGCCTTAAGCAGTCACAGGAGCATATCAGCAGTGACCACTCCAAGCATTTCATATCTCGATTCTACTACCGTAGTCCAGTCACGCTGTCAGTCAAATGCAAAGGGGTCAACATGTCAGCTTTAAAAGCATGGCAGTTTTTTTCCTTACATGAGAGAATCAAAGCAATTCATTTGCTGGATAGTGGACAAAGTAGTCATGTGGTTGCAGCAGAAATGAGAGTCGTGTGAACTCAGATCCGAGGAGCTAATAAGCGTAAGCGTGATATTATGGCTGATTTTGAGAACAACGGTAATCCAGAGTAAGAGATTACATACAATCACACCAAATGAGTAGAGATACATGTACACTGCACTTGTGATATCCCTTATGGTTTATATGCTACTAACAATAGTCGCAGGAAGCTTCTTTTCATTCACTAATCATCAAAGGTCTCTCACAAAAGCCAACAGTCTTTTGCTCTCTGTGAGTTTGAGCAACTGCTTAATCCATCAATTGTTTTAAAAGTGAACACCTATCTACATGCCTAATTATACCAGCTGGCCTAACAAAAAGTCAGTCCTCTGTTTGACAATCACAGGTAAGCTGTCAATTAGTAATTTTATTTAGATGTCGTTTCTACTGATAAGTGATGATATAATGTACATGATGGATTAAAGTGGAACTTTAAAAAAAATTTTGTTATTTTTCTTTTTGCTAAATAGCTAAACTAAATATATGTATCTTGATAGCATACTACAACTAATAATTCTAATGCTATTCGGTGCATAGTACATGTATTTGTCATGAACCAAGTTTGCGAGCTTAACCTGCCTTCAGAGGTCACCTGTCAACAAAGGCCACTTTGACCTTTTCCCATGGGTGGCCGCTGTAGACATGTTTAACTGTTTGACTGTGTGTGTGTGTGTGTGTGTGTATGTATATATATATATATATATATATATATATATATATATATATATATATATATATATATATATATATATATATATATATACACACACACATATACACACACCATTGTTAGATTGTTAGGTGAGACATCACAGAAAAATATTTGGTAGAGCATGTCCTAGGAATTATTCCTACCAAGTTTAATAAAAACTGGCTCAGCCATTCTGGAAGAAGTGAAAATAGGTTTTCAACCTACTTGCTAAGGAAGCCTTACCACTGCTATGGGAGCTGCTCTAGATATGAATCTAGCAGCACATGCCCTAAGAATTGTTCCTGCCAAGTATAATCACAATTGGTTTGGTCCTTCTAGAGAAGAGTTGAAAACAAATTTCTATATGGTTGCTACTTAAGCCACACCACTGTGAGGGGATTCACTAGATGCACACAAATATGATACATAATGTCCTAGGAAATGAATGAAAATAAAATTGAAGAAATCATTCCATTTCAATAGCCTCAACTGCTACGTATGTTGCTCTCAGTCATGACACATCATCAAGAGTTTGTGATGTCAATAAAGTAATTTTTGCGTAAAAATATGGGCAGGTGGGCATTCCAAAATGGCTACTAGTTACATCAGAGGTCTTTTATCAGCATATAATGTAAAGGGCCGAGGACATCATTCTGACTGCAGGTATATTGAGTCAAGACTCTGCTCTTTGTTCTGTCTTTGATTTTAAGTGAACAGCACAGACTCTGATCGGCCAATGCTCTATGCAATGGCAGATCTTGGTCATTCCCTTTTTATTATTTTCTGGGTGTACGCAATACATGGGTAAATAAGATATGCATGAATCTACATGAATGGGCAAGTGTTGCATGGTTAATACTTATCAAGACAAGGATGGCACAATATATACTCACTTGTAAGTCAAGTCCAACTACAAACTGCACAGACCGAAATCTGCCATTGCATAATGTGCTGGCAGATCTAGGTCTCTGCTGTTTCAAAGCAATCTAATTTTCATAAACAAGATAGGCTCAGGACTGATTCATAAACATCTTGGAAAAATTCCTCGTAGATTCAGAGACTGTACCATTCATATCTAAGTGACTAAAGGTACAATACTTTATAGCAATGCATCTTCTACAAACCTCCACTTAATTATGGCTAGTATCACGGGCTAACAAAGAAATACAAATCTGACTGTAACATGCTGAATGTTTTGTATACAGGATGAAGGGAGGGGGAGGTCAAAAATTAAGCTTAACTAATAAGTTAACATGTCTTCCATTATTCCCCTTTGAAGAAGAAAAACAGTAATTCTCCAAAGTCCACTCACTTTTCCACAACGAGTCCCCTATTATCATTTTTTATGTAGGCCAACTCATTCCATACAGCATCGCTGTCCTCTCTCTGTAACTCTTTGGAATTAGCTCTCTTGGGTTTCTTTGTAGGTTTCTTAGTCCTGCAAATGATGAAAAACACATAACAAATTTGTGAATAAAGCAAGCTAACTGACCAGTTGCCACTTTTTGTATGACGCTGCAGAAAAATGTGCACAAAAAAATAACCAAAGTCACTCAAGAGTAAAATTTAGGCAACAGTGACCTACTTTTGTAGAGATGGTGCCATGAGTACTTACCAACATTAATCCACATAAAAATCGGATTGACTCAGTGGTTACCTATGACCACCAAAAACCAGAAATAACCAAATTTTTATCAGTCATTGAGGCATGAAATATAGGTCACCATGACCTAATTTTGGTAGGATGAAATGATACTTGCAGACCCTGAAATGGGTAATTTTACGTGAAACAAAAACAAAAATGCAAACTGAACACAGAATGAATGTAAACAAAATGCATGCATGCCATAACACGACGTGTCACATGAAAAACACGACTTTGGACTCCCAAACCCCCCAACATGGTCATGCTTCAAAAAACATGATTTTCAGCAATCTTAGCGAAAAAAAGATTTCCCACAAAAAAAATAAAAATTAAAAAAATTTACATGTCTTTACCTCACTTATATATGCCCGTAATCTGTTGTATGCATAAATAGTAAATAGTCATGCTCAGAGCTCAAGTAGAACTAACCCTAACCCTAACCCTAACCCCCACACACAAAGTTGCATATCTCTGTTGCCAAAAATGACAAACAAGCTGACCAGAATGGAAAACTTAAAAAAATTCACTGAAGCATAAAATTTGGGTCACAGTGCAAGTTGTAATCAACAAGATTCATATACATACTAAGCTGCATGACTCTGGGACTATCAATACCTGAGAAACCCACATGTAAAACTTCACCAAGGAGTGATCCACCAGTGGACATAGGTAACACTATATTCCCCATGGCAGTGTAACACTATATGCCCCATAGTAGTGTAACACTATATGCCCCATTGCAGTGTAACACTACATGTCCAATAGCAGTGTAACACTACATGTCCCATAGCAGTGTAACACTATATGTCCCATAGCAGTGTACACTATAAGCCCCATGGCAGTGTAACACTATATGCTGCATAGCAGTGCAACACTATATGCCCCATAGCAGTATAACACTATATGCCCCATGACAGTGTAACACTATATGCCCCATAGCAGTGTAACACTATATGCCCCATAGCAGTGTCACACTATATGCCCCATAGCAGTGTCACACTATATGCCCCATAGCAGTGTCACACTATATGCCCCATGGCAGTGTAACACTATATGCCCCATGGCAGTATAACACTATATGCCCCATAGCAGTGTAACACTATATGCCCCATAGCAGTGTAACACTATATGCCCAATGGCAGGAGATACAAATGTGTCTAATATGTTTTTGAATGGGGATAATGATCCTGTATGTAAGGCCTTGTTGATGTTATTGGTGTTTCTAATGCTGCATAAATCCATTTTATCAGTGACCTGTTCAACTAATTTGTACAGGTAAAACAACTACTAAAGTCCTAGTATCCTCAAATACAACATTTTTTTCTACCAATATCAAAATGAGCACTCTGGACCCAATTTCATAAACATTTCCAATTTTAGTAAATACTTCATACAACTTTTGTACTATCATGAAGTTTTAGTCAAATTCACAGGTTAACTCCTTCAGATTAAAGAAAAACTTCTTTGAACATATTCATACATGGTGGGATAACACACAAGTGAACACCTTAGCCTTTTCTGACAGACAACAAGAAAACAGCTTTAAAAACAATTTTTTAGAGTAAAATATGTTTCTTTGATAATACTTACCTGATCATAATACGTTAGGAGTAAAGCCACTACCTTGCAAATCCAGCCCTCCCAAGCTTGTTTTTACGTTTACCATGTCTTCTGACTTGTTTTAGCTAAGTAAGTGCTAAAAGGTCACCTGCTTACCAAGGTGTAAGTCACACTAGAATGATCTGCCGTTGAATAGAGGCATTGGTGCTAAGTGTTGCCAACTGCCAGTTACAAGTGGAAAGGATGTGCAGGCACTTCCAGGGATGTAAGTGTGGAGAGGACTCAGGAGGGTGTGCCAGTATTATGATCGGGTAAATATTATCAAACTCAATGAAAAAAAAAAAATACATCCAAAGTTTGCTAATTATAAAATTATTATAATATTTGAAGGCCTAGGTTTTGAACAAATTTTCTGTTAGCATATCGATTCATATTACTTTCTAGAAAACACCTGATGAATTTTTTTAAAAATATCCATTGTACATTAAAGTGACTAGTATTTAACTTTGCATCTTAAAGATGCCAAGCCAATGTTTCAACATGCTGCAGACATGTCATGTTTAATTTTGTAAATGTTCATGAGAAAAAAAATGTGCTCACAAAATCATGAGCTGCTTTTAATTCTAAACAAAACTGCTTTTGGAAAGTGCACATTGTGACTACAGTTTCTAGTACTGATTTAGGAAGAGACACATCAAACTGATGCTTGGATTACACAGCAGTGTACCACTTGCTATGCAGTTCTGATATCCTCAACTTTCTTTCCAGAGATGAATCATTTCAGCTTTTATGGTCATGTTTTATAGGATGATAGTTAACTAAAATTTTAGTACTGTCCAAACAATGACTTACCACAAAGATCACTTCAGGCATGAAGGGGGAGAGGGAAGGGGAGGGCATGGTCACACTTTAGGCATGGAGGGGAGGAGGAAGGGGGGTAGGCATGGTTATACTGTCTTTATATAATTCTGAGCTCTTATTTTTAGCAAAAAGATGACTTGTTTTGA
This sequence comes from Margaritifera margaritifera, assembly GCA_029931535.1. Taxonomy (NCBI): domain Eukaryota; kingdom Metazoa; phylum Mollusca; class Bivalvia; order Unionida; family Margaritiferidae; genus Margaritifera; species Margaritifera margaritifera. The sequence goes on from JAQPZY010001570.1 coordinate 724,599, forward strand.
CTATGAGCAATACACATATACTGTTATCTAGGGAATGCAAAAAATAAAATTTCAACATTATCAGGAAACTTCTTTTTATCTCTGTTACTTGCCCATAATGCTCAGCTTCTAGTGTTTTGAGCTGTTCCTTCACCAGTCTATAGTTTTCCTGTACGCTCTTAAGTCTTTCCAGTCTCTTACTGTGTGCCTTCTTCAGCTCTTCCAGCTCACGATTCTGCAGAAAAAAAGAGGAAATATTTATTACCCCACCTCTCAAAAGTTTCTTGCAGTTTTGTTGATTTAGGTGCATCAAGAGGAGATTGAATATGAAACCATTCCATGGAGTGGATGCATGTACATATAAGAATGGGCAACACTATATGTACCCTCTATACGTGCATCAAGAGGAGACCAGGTATAAGACCATTCTATGGAGTGGATGCATGGACATATAAGAACTGGCAACACTATATGTACCCACTATACATGTATTAAAAGGAGACCAGGTATAAGACCATTCCATGGAGTGGATGCATGGACATATAAGAATGGGCAACACTGTATGTACCCACTATACATGTATCAAGAGGAGACCAGGTATAAGACCATTCCATGGAGTGGATGCATGGACATATAAGAACTGGCAACACTATATGTACCCACTATACGTGTATCAAGAGGAGACCAGGTATAAGACCATTCCATGGAGTGGATGCATGGACATATAAGAATGGGCAACACTATATGTACCCACTATACATGTATCAAGAGGAGACCAGGTATAAGACCATTCCATGGAGTGGATGTATGGACATATAAGAACTTGCAACACTATATGTACCCTCTATACATGTATCAAGAGGAGACCATGTATAAGACCATTCCATGGAGTGGATGCATGGACATATAAGAATGGGCAACACTATATGTACCCACTATACATGTATCAAGAGGAGACCAGGTACAAGACCATTCCATGGAGTGGATGCATGTACATATAAGAATGGGCAACACTATATGTACCCTCTATACATGCATCAAGAGGAGACCAGGTATAAGACCATTCCATGGAGTGTTGCTGGTTGGTTTTAATGGCACTTTTAGCACATTACTGGCAATATCATGCCAAGAAAATGGAAGCTAAGTGCCTTTCCCAAGGACACACTGAGGCAGCTGATCCTGGCTGGCCTGGGTGGGTATCGAGCCCATGACCTTTGGATTACGAGTCCAATAAGTGTGTGCATGTGTGTGTGTGTGTGTGTGTATGTGTGTGTATATATACTCTCTATTAGGTGCATCAAGAAGAGACTGGGTATGAAACCATTCCATGGAGTGGATGTATGTATATATAAGAATGGGCAACACTATATGTACCCTCTATTAGGTGCATCAAGAAGAGACTGGGTATGAGACCATTCCATAGACAGGATGTATATTCTATTCAAACACCAAAATACAAACTGACCCTAGACAATATCTTATTTTTCAAGTAGTATCAAAACAAGGACTCCTTAAAACGTATAAATCATCTCATCAGGATACAGTGACTGACAGACTAAAATTTAACTAATATATTATTTAGGCAAACTGTCCTAACCTTCAGCCTTAAGTACAGTATGGAGTAAATATACCACACCTATAATTAGTCACCTGTGTGACAATCAAATATAAAAAATATAAAACTACCAGCACTCGTATTCTCTTAAAGGAATATAAAATGCCTCAAAACGTGTTCTGCATTTTTCCTGTAAACCATGCTGTGATGTATCACATTATCACTTTCAAACACTTATAAAGCAAATTTACACACAAAATCTAAACATTAATTCTTCAGCGCTGCTAAAAAGTGACATATTTGTCTTGCTATCTGTTGAAGCAGGTGAGACTAAAATGATCAAACCTTCAACTTGATCGTGTCCCTGGCATCCTCAAGGGATTTCTCTAAGTGGAAAATCTGTTTCTTTGTATCCTTGGTGGTGCGTACTGGAGACATTGATTGTGATCGTTTTGACTTTGGTATCAATTCTATGGACTTCATGGGACTTAGAGCTATGCTACGGAATTGTCGTGCTGGTGTAGAATGTGTTCTCTCATGACGATTCAACCTCTCTGTGTCAAAAACAATGGATTGTTCTCCTACCTGCCTCTCCAACCTCTCTATTATTCTGTAACAAGCATCAAAGTTAAAGGTTTTCAAGATCTGAATTAATCAAAAGCATATCACTTTCTCACTTGTCAAGATCTGAATTAATCAAAAGCATATCACTTTCTCACTAACATTGTTAAAATCTCAATCAGATTGATTGATAGAATTCAAAATTTACACTCTCACCTGTAACTAAATCTAGCATCCTCCCTTGATCACCTTGCAATCTCCACCTCTGAAAACTTTTGATACCCATATTAAAACAGAAATGACATTTTAAAACTATGGGAAAATATAAAGAACTGTTTAATGGAATTCAAGGACAGTTGGTAAGATTACTGTGGATGATACAAGAGTAAATTATTAAATTTTGATGCTTGTTCGTTAGCAACTTCCAGAGTATTCTCATGATGAACATTAATAATTGTACATACAATGTATGCTAGTTTCAGTCACTCAGCCCATTTGGCTTTCTTTGCTATACAGTGAGAAAAAAAAGGGTGAAAAAAAACCTCCTGCTGGGCAATTCTGAGGTTAATATGTGATCTGCAGATCTACACAGTTGTCTCCCCCTGAAAAATCAATACCTTAGCACTGTGTTGTATGTAGTACAACATATCAGTAACCTTGGCAAGAGATATCCATGAGTAATTGGGATTTTAAAATCTACTCCAGGTGTCAACTATAGAAGAAAACCGAGTTTGGGATTTTTTTTCTACGAAATTAATCAATTTAGAAATTGATTATGTAAGAAATGCATTCATACACCTTGTGCAAGGTTCTTGGTTAAAATATTCTAAGGAAAAAAATTTGGATTCAAGGGTTTGGCCTCCAGATTTAAAATGTTATCTTGAGTGCTGGCATACACTGGAACCTTTGCAAACCATGCTTGATCCCTATATCACGGAGACAAACTAATGGGACCTAATTGCAAATGGCTGCTGGAATCAAACTTACCTTTCTTTTTCCTCCAGCTCTTTGTGAAGTCTCTCCACTTTATACTGAAGGTCTATCACTGGCTCGGGCTAGAAGAAAATGGAATACATTAGATGATTAATTCAGAATAAAAAAGTTCTTTGCCAGTAAGATGAGAGAGTACAAAAAAATTAAGATTTTCAAATTTTAGACTCAACTTTCACCTTTTTCCAAAAAAATGAGTATAACATAAAATTAAACTATTATAAGTAGAGCATACCTGCATACAAGTACAGACATAAATGTGCCATGTTTAATAGTAATTATTTAGTTTGTGAGAAAGAAGAGGTGACACACTCAAAACATATTACATGTACTTTTACTTTTAGGAAATACCTAATTTTTGTCAATGACTTTTAGAAATGGCTGATAAATGCACATAAAATAAAACAATTCCAAAAAATAGTGTAAAAGATTTTTTTTGAGAGTCATTAAATTTTGGTGAATACAATTTTTATGAGTAATTGACGCTTAATACTTAACATATCCTTTCTGGCAAAAAAACTATTTTCAATGCTACAGTTTCTTTGCCATTTTTCATTACACTTTGTACTCACTAGAATTGTGCAACTGACATTACAATTTACATATCCAGCCATTCTGTATACTAGATTTGTGTTTGTCCCATTTGCAGACCAATAGGTCCAAGTCCCAAAGATTAAACAATTTAAGAACATTTGAAAAATTGCCATAGTGGCAAAAAAAACCAATAAGGTCATCTACATATGCATAGAAGCATGAATATCAAATTTCATTGGTATACCTCAAGTGGTGCTAACAAGATTTTCTTCAAAAATGTCTCAAGTCCAAAAAGTAGAGAAATGTGTACAAACTGAAAAACTACTGTAATGGTCTGAAAATTCTAATCAACCCATCTACATATAAATACAAAATATGCCTAGAAAATTGTATATGTTTACATACAGTGGTTTTGTTTAATTGTATATGTTTACATACAATGGTTTTTGTTTAATTGTATATGTTTACATACAGTGGTTTTTGTTTAATTGTATATGTTTACATATAGTGGTTTTTGTTTAATTGTATATGTTTACATACAGTGCTTTTTGTTTAATTGTGCTAACAAGGTTCTGGGTCTAATCTAGGTTGCGTTTTTGTGCCAATGGTTCAAGAAAATTATTGATAGTCCATTAAAATATGAAAGACATGTCCACAAGCAGCAGTGTTACAATAATCAGTGCAAACTTAGCACATCTCCATGCTTATAATGTTCCTGTTTATGAATCCAGCCCTTTATCCATAATATGAATTATTTAGATGAGCATTTGACTGACAGAGACAGATGGTTTAGACCGGTTACCCTGTCCTTTTGCTTGCTGTGTTGCACTGAACAATGCAATAAATGATAGATAGTTGAAGCACAAGCAAACAAATGTCTTCTGGAGAATTAATTTCTTAACATGTTGATGACTTTCTTACAGAAAATCTCCTATATTAATAAATCAGAGTGACACTATTCAACTAAAATTGTCAAAAGATGCTTCTCTCTCTTTATCTAGTACAACATCAAAATCCCAACAAATGAACTTTTGGAATGAAATTATAGTGATGATAAGTAAGCAATATTGACATCATGGTCTCAAATTTGAGGGCAAAGTGATTTTTCTCCCCAGTCAGAATAAGGCAAAGTGGTGGGATAATTGGGAGAATTGAGTGAAGAGACGTCAATATTTAGAATGTTCAAAACAGTCCCTCAAAATATGTTTCACTATACATTTGAGACAAATAACGTAAAAACAAAAGAAATTCTCATTAAACTTGATGAAACAATAGAAACTTTTGAAGCTATTTTAATTTTTCTATGTTTGATTCTGCAAAATTGTTATTTAACTTGTTTTTGCAAAAGACATTAACCTCAAAAATATGTTACTATGGAAAATGGGTAACATATATCAAGATACAAGTCCTCTCTTCTTACTTTTACAAAAATGAAAAATGAAATAAACTTTTTTTCATTAGCAGTCAGCCTAAAAGCTACAACAGAGTAATAATTTTCTCATGGTTGGGCTACAAATGCATGCAATTTCACTCATTTCCTTAAAAGCTTCATGTGAAAATTTTCAGTGAGAATCTCATAAACTGAACATAGTTGCAGACATAAATAATTATTAAATTGACACAAAAGTTGATAAAAAAAAGCATTAAAACACTATATTTAAATGTTTTACATTGCTCTTTGAACAGAAAAAGGACACAATAGTTGATATTGTATTCAGAATACAAAAGCTTCACTGGCCTAAAACCAAACAAATTAAATCATAAAAACTTAATGTAAGTCAGTAAATATCTACAGTAGTAAAAATAACTCATTATTGGGTATATAAAAATTATACAGCTTGCCGCTTTATCCTAACATTACCTCCTCATCCAGAAAACTTCCTGAATGTGATCGTGATCGTCTGGTGTTTGCCCTTTGTTCTGCAGCTGCATCAAGTTTGCTCTGAAGCTCCGAGATTACATTATCTTTGCCAAGAATGTCCTGTAATAAACATGAATATTACATTGCCTAGAATGTCCTCTTTTAAACATATCATGGTATTCAATCTTGTTAGAGTCAAGCTCCAAAATAACATCATCTTTGCCCAGGATATATTTTAATAAACATGGCATGGCGTTCAATGTTGTTAGGGTCATGTAAAATTGTGCATTAAGTCCAACTGCAACAATTCCATGCTTACGACAGTGATTCTGAAATGTACTGATGCTAAAAATCATCTTCATCAGAATGAGAAGAAAAAAAAATCAGGTCCTAATGTGGCACTTAGCTACATTATAAAGCACTGAAACAGATGCATTGGAGGTCATGTCTGGATGACTCTAGTACTAATTAGAAGAGACCATCGGGAGAAGTGAGCAAGCCTTGGCAAGACTTGATAAATTGATTACGAATTTAGGAAGGCTGTTTAGTAGCAGCAACAGCAGTACTAGTACTTGTTGTTGTTGTTTTGCTGCTGCAGTAATTCAAAATATTTTTATAACCTTTTTATGATCAGGCTAAGAAACCCTGATATTGATGTTTATGTGAAGTTCATCATGCAAAATACAGTGAAACCCTGCCATAACACGATGGTCGTGGTCCACAAAGTGCTATTGTGCTATGTACCAAACCGTGCTATATCCAACCAAGTCAGTTAACTTAAGAAAATATTGAATATGTATCCTCTTAGGTATACAATATGGTGGTGGTGGTGGTGGTGGTGGTAGGGGTATTGAGCGCAAAACTATGGACTTCACTGATGCAGTTACCAACTTGATGCATTTTAAACATGAAATACTTAAAACAGTTATTACATATTTAATTTTTTTCTTGTTGTTGAAGGGAACCATTCATTGATACATACATACATGTGTACAACAAAAAAACTGGCAGCTTAAGTGTTCTCAGCAGCCGATCTTACAGTATCCATAATAGTAATTCCATCGAAAATATGCACAAAGAAGCATAGTTTATAGAATTTTTCTGCTAGATTCCATTTGAATCCAAATATATAATTTCTTGCTAAACCACTCATACTAACTTAGGAAACACTGTATTTCCAAAACATTCATATTTGCTGGACATGTCCAAAGGGTCTGATTTTTTTTTTACTGACAATAAAATGCTTATATGAGATATTGTCAGTTTCTAAAAAAAACACTTGTATTTAGGCTTGAAAATTACTTTAACTGAAAATGCATACAATGTCGGTAAAATAGCTTATACAGAGCTAGTGTGTTATATATTTTATCCAGACCACGGATGTTAAATAAAATTTCTTGTATCTTGTATCTAGGTCAGAGGTACTGACCTCGCAATGTACTTTTGATTAACACTGGAACAGTTGTGTATAATTGCCTGGACCCAATATGGTAGAAAACCATTGAATTTCATGGATAAAGAGTGATCTCCATAAAAACAGTTGAGTCATTATCTACAATACAGAGGAAAAAAATATATAAAATAAACCCAATATTAATTGAAATTTTATTTATAACTATAACTTTGCACTACTGCAAAGGTAAAACAGGAAGTTGTATGTTTGATTGTAATAGAAACTCCCTCCACCCCTACACTGTAAATGGTTCTGTTCCAGTCAATGGTCCTCATCAGTACAAGCTCTGTATATGTCTGTAACTTTACCATTACAGTGGGTTGTGTATATGAGTGATTTGGAGCTTTTGTCAACAGATGTGTATAATCATTGATTGAGCAGGCATTGGTGGTCTATTGCTTCCCTTAAATAGGTGGGTAAATTAATTGATTTATAAATTTCGGGTAAGAAACTTTTAAGACCTCCACATTGTTTGGTGCTTGGTTGAGTAAGCCATGTGACTGAGCAAACATTTGTTGGCTATTGTTTACTTGGGATTGAGCAACAATTGTTCACAGGATGCATTGAAGACAAATGCAAAGAAGACCTAATGGCTTTATTGTTGATGGTTCAATAATAATCACATTACCAATTATCAGCTTGTTAAGGAGCCAACGTCTTTTTAAAAATAAACAAGACTATTTTTTTTCTTCAAGAATACAACACATATCTTGCCAAATTATTACATCAAACTCGTTTATTTTGCAACTAATGCTTTGTAGCACTTCAAAAAATAGGTGAAATAATTGCAAAATTTCTGGAGCCACGTAACGATTGTGCTATATCTGAATTTGTGCTATAGCAAAGTGTGTTATAGCAGGGTGTACCAAGTAGATTTGCTTGTAAAATATATATGTCCCTAATACAGACCAAAATTTAGAAGTCAAACATTTCAAATATGTAGACAAATTTGAAATATTACTATAATGGCATGAAAGTCTAAAGATATTATCTACATATGCATACAAACACGCCCACCAAATACCACTTGTCTAGCTCAAGTCAGTTTGGCTTAATCATGCTAAGAAGCTTTTCGTCACAAAAGCTGCAAAAATGCATAAAAAATGCAAAGCAATTTAAAACAGTTTAAAAATCTAATCAGGTAATCTACATATGAATACAAATCTGTCAACCAAATTTGATTTGTCTACTTTAAGTGGTTTTTGATTAATCTTGCTACAAAAGTTGTTATATTTATCTTCCTATTATTATTTGTAAAAAGAATATCAATTCTAGATCAAAGATGAATCAATTACTGTATCATCATTTTTTTCTCTCTCATTTGATCTTAAGGATAGGAGTGGACTTTATTTTTTAGTATCTTCAGTAGTATACAATTCGGGCACTGTGTATTGCCATTTCCTTGACAGTCTCAACCACTGTTCTTTGAATATTGATACGTGTTTTAAATGTCATTTAAAGTTTACATTTGATTTATCAATGAAAACCTAAATTTGTATGCCCTATCTTAAGGTGAGGACATTTTCAATCAGTGTTTTGCTGTTTTAAAGCTGCATGTCCTTTATACATAAGAATTTTGTCTTACACAGATGGGTGTCCTTTATACAGAAGAATTGTCTCAGATAGCTGTCCTTTATACAGAAGAATTGTCTCAGATAGCTGTCCTTTATACAGAAGAATTGTCTCAGATAGCTGTCCTTTAAAAAGAAGAATTGTCTTATATGGATGGCATCCTTTATAGAGAAGAATTCTATTTTATACAGACAGGTATCCTTTATACAGAAGAATCGTAAATCTACAGATGGGCATCCATTATATATAAGAATTCTGTCCTGCATTGATAGGTATCCTTTATACCGAAGAATTTTCATACATAGACATGTGTCCCTTTTATATAAGAACTGACTTACATAGACAGGTGTCCTTGACACAGAAGAATTGTGACTAACATTGACAGGTGTCCAATATAAAGAATTCTGACTTACATAGACATGTCTCTTTTATACAGAAGAATTCTGTCTTACAGATACAGGTGTCCTTTATACAGAATTCTGACTTACTGACATGTATCCTTTATGCAGAAGAATTTTGTTTTGCATAGACAGGTGTCCTTTATACAGAATTCTGTCTTAGACATGTATCCTTTATACAAAAGAAATCTGTTGAATATAGACATGTATCCTTTATACAGAAGAATTCTGTCATATAGAGAGGTGTCTTTTATAAAGAAGAATTCGGTCTTACATAGAAAAATGTTCTTTATATAGATGAATTCTGACTTACATACAGAGGCATCCCTTGTACAGAAAAATTCTGTCTTATATAGACAGGTGTCTTTTATACAGAAGAATTATGACTTACACAGACGGGTATCCTTTACACAGAAGAATTTTGTCTTATACAGACAGATGTCGTTTATACAGAGAAGTCTATATGGATCATTATGTATACATGAACAGATAATCAGTAGCAATAACTGACTAACTCTTGAATAATATACATTTGGAAAAAATGAATTAAAATTTTAAAAAATGTTATTAGCAAATAAGTTAACAAGTGCAAAATTGCAAACTTTCTGTGAGAATTTACAAGCTCTATCACTCTGTGATGAGGCCTTAATACCTCTATATACAGTAAGAAGGGACACTTGAGACAAAAATAAACATTTTCCAACATGTTAGACAGTGATGTGTTTTATATAAGGAAAGTTCTATATGGATTAAAGGTGAAGATTCCCAATAGTGTCCTATATAGACAGGTTTCCTTCATATAAAAGTGTCTTTTAAGGCTGGTTTTAGTGCATTTTGGTGCATGTAAGTCAGTTTATTTGTTCTTTGTCACTAACAGGGACCAGCGTGGGTTAAAAGACAGTTAGAAATATCAATATTGTTACTCAATTTTCATTGTAACATTTTTAGATCAATATGTATATCTCCCATCCAGTTCCATAACACTATCAGAAAATACAACATGAACAAGTTGTCATAACCTTATTAAGTGTTTCAGGATGAGTGGTCCCATGAGGCAACATGCAACAGTATCACTCTCAGCCAGTATCGTGACAATTCCACTGAGGTCCAACAAACCCGCTAAAACTGAGGACAATCTAATTGCATTCAGAGTTTTATTACCCTGGGTCAGTACAGGACATTCCCTGAATGAGTTTTCTTGTTGGTATATATTGAAATATAAACATCTCTAATTTGTGAATGATATTTATGCTACCAATTTTCGTATATATGTGTCAAGCAGATGGTATAAAAAGCAGCCCAGGAATATATACTTATTCCTTTTGATAATCAGCAATTCTGCTCCAAAGTCTCTGGGGAAACAAACACAGTTAGGAAACAGGGCCAAAATAGCTTTTCACAGAAAAGTGTCGCCAAGTCAAAATTGCCTGCCACTGAAGTCCCATACTAATATGATGTACAACTTTGCTTACATTAGTAGCTGTCTCATGAATACACACTCCACAATATTTATTTTGTATGCTAGTCATGTCCATGTTAAACTGTCAAAATGCATGAATCTATTTGATATCCTAAATCCCTCAATGGTCCCATGTGACTTTTGTGTTAAAATCCATTTTGTAAGGTAGCAGAGACATAAAATTAGAGCTGTCACTTGCCACAGCACTAAAACCTCTTGTACCCTATCTGCTTGTGTACAACACACACCCACTGCTAACAGTGTAGACCCCGACCTGCTTGTGTACAACACATGCCCACTGCTAACAGTGTAGACCCAGACCTGCTTGTGTACAACACATGCCCACTGCTAACACTGTAGACCCAGACCTGCCATCACATAATGAATAGGCAGCCTACGAGTATAGCTCTTCATTCAACTAATCTTTCCAGTATTTGCCATAGATCAAGGTTACCAGAACATAATCAGGCAGTGTAATGTACAGTCAAACCTAAATACAGCAGCCACCAATGGGAAAAAGCCATTCCTGTACAACTGTGTACATACACTCATTTATACAAGTCTCTCTCTCTCTCTCTCTCTCTCTCTCTCTCTCTCTCTCTCTCTCTCTCTCTCTCTCTCTCTCTCTCTCTCTCTCTCAAACACACACACACAAACACTGTAATCTCATTATCAGTAGAAACTGCATCTAAATAAAATTACTGACAGCTTACCTGTGATTGTCAAACACAGGACTGACTTTTTGTTGATCCACCTGGTATAATTAGGCATGAAAACAGGTGTTCACAGTTCAAACAATTGATGGATTAAACAATTGCTCAAACTCACAGAGATACAAAAAACAGTCGACTTTTGTGAGAGACCGTTGATGACTATGGAAATAAAAGAAGCTTCCTGCAGCTATTGTTAGTAGCATATAAACTGTAAGGGATATCACAAGTGCAGTGTACATGCAGGTTGTAGCATCCTGGAACCATTTCCAGCATCATTCATTAATCTCACCATTTGGTGTGATTGTACATAATCTCTTACACTCCAGATTAATGTTGTTCTCAAAATCGGCCATAATATCTCGCTTACGCTTAATAATCCCTTGGATCTGAGTTTGCCTGACTCCCATTTCTGCTGCAACTACATGACTTTTCCCACTATCCAGCAAATGAATTGCTTTGATTCTCTCATGAAAGGACAAAAACTGCCTTGCTTTCGAAGCTGACATGTTGACACCTTCGAGTTTGGCTGACAGCATGACTGGAGTATGGTAAGTACAATCGAGATAAGAACGCTTAAACATCGATTCACATGATATACCTTTATCTAAACAATGCCTTGCTCATCAAACAAGTGTTTAATTGGCATAACTAAAGCGGTAACTACTGATACGCTCCAGTGATCACTTAAGGCAGGGTAAAACCAATGTTTGGTTATAAAACACATGGCCAATGATCATTGAAAGTAGGTGACTGTTAAATACAGGGCATTTATATAGTAAATTTGCCAGGAGGAAATCAGAATGACCATTGTGACCAGGTGACCGCTGAACACATGTGACGGTTAGGACAGGTCTGACTGTATGTCGTCAAAGATCATTACTGACATGGTGCAAAGTCCACCATATTGGCTCAATTAAAGGCAAATCTCTTTGAATTTCTCTCCTGTAACAAGTAAATTATAAAATTTAGATAGCACACTGTAGCAAACCTCTGAGGTTCTAATATTTTGCAAAATTGCATCCATCTCAAAAGCTTGACTACAATGATTTGAATGAATTAATTTTGTTAGAGCAAAACCACACACTGTACACTTCTTTGAGAATTTTACAGCACATGTGTGGGAAATGAACAGAGCATACCATACATTGTACTCAAGCATTTTTGTGGGAAATGGACAGAGCATACCAAACACTGTACTCAATAACTCATGTGGGAAAGAGACAGAGCATACCATACACTGTCCTCAAGCACTTTTGTGGGCAATAGAACATACAATACAATGTACTCGAGCACTCTAGTGGAAAATAAATGGAGCATACCATACACTTTGTTCTAGCAGTTTTGTGGGAAATAAACCATACCATGCATTGTACTCAAGCACTCGTGTGGAAAATAAACAGAGCATACCATGCATTGAACTCAAGCACTCGTGTGGAAAATAAAGAGCATACCATGCACTGTACTCAAGTACTTGTGTGGAAAATAAACAGAGCATACCATGCATTGAACTCAAGCACTCGTGAGGAAAATAAAGAGCATACCATGCATTGAACTCAAGCACTTGTGTGGAAAATAAACAGAGCATACCATGCACTGTACTCAAGTACTTGTGTGGAAAATAAACAGAGCATACCATGCATTGAACTCAAGCACTCGTGTGGAAAATAAAGAGCATACCATGCATTGAACTCAAGCACTTGTGTGGAAAATAAACAGAGCATACCATGCACTGTACTCAAGCACTCGTGTGGAAAATAAAGAGCATACCATGCACTGTACTCAAGCACTCGTGTGGAAAATAAAGAGCATACCATGCACTGTACTCAAGCACTTGTGTGGAAAATAAAGAGCATACCATGCACTGTACTCAAGCACTCGTGTGGAAAATAAAGAGCATACCATGCACTGTACTCAAGCACTTGTGTGGAAAATAAAGAGCATACCATGCACTGTACTCAAGCACTTGTGTGGAAAATAAAGAGCATACCATGCACTGTACTCAAGCACTTGTGTGGAAAATAAAGAGCATACCATGCACTGTACTCAAGCACTTGTGTGGAAAATAAAGAGCATACCATGCACTGTACTCAAGCACTCGTGTGGAAAATAAAGAGCATACCATGCACTGTACTCAAGCACTCGTGTGGAAAATAAAGAGCATACCATGCACTGTACTCAAGCACTTGTGTGGAAAATAAAGAGCATACCATGCACTGTACTCAAGCACTTGTGTGGAAAATAAAGAGCATACCATGCACTGTACTCAAGCACTTGTGTGGAAAATAAAGAGCATACCATGCACTGTACTCAAGCACTTGTGTGGAAAATAAAGAGTCTACCATGCATTGAACTCAAACACTTGTGTGGAAAATAAAGAGCATACCATGCACTGTACTCAAGCACTTGTGTGGAAAATAAAGAGTCTACCATGCATTGAACTCAAGCACTTGTGTGGAAAATAAAGAGCATACTATACACTCTACTCTAGCAGTTTTATGGGAAATAAAGTCCTCAAAGGTTTCCTACAATTACTGCGCAGTCTGTGCATTATCTAGAGTTTGAAAATGAATTTGTTACAGAAAAGCAATAAAAAAATATTTACCTCCAATCTACTAATCAAATTTGGTCTCACGGTAAGGCAGTTTTGGAAAGTCATTCTATCAAAGTTTTTTTACAAATAGTAGTAACAATAGCCATACATAATTGGAGATAAATACCATTTGTAGGTTTTCCACCCAAATGCTACGGATGCCACACTGTTTTAGGGGAGCTAACCAAGACAAAATTTTGACTGAGCATTTTCTAAGAAACATTCCTACCAACTTTGATCAAACCTAGCTCAGCCATTCTGGAGAAGATGCTGAAAATAGGTTTTCCATATGTTTGCTATGGAAGACAAACCAGACACAATTTTCAATAGAGCACGTCCCAACAAGTATTTCTATCAAGTATGATCACAATTGGCTCAAAATTTGTACAGTCATTTTAGAGAAGTCGAATACAGAATTTCCACCCACTTGTTAAGAAAGTCACACCACTGCCAGGGAAGTCACCCAAGACAAAATTTACCAAGTTTGATTGAAACTGGTTCAGCTGTTCTGAAGAAGCTGAATATTTGCAAAAAATGTGTTTTAAAAAACACTCCCACCAAGTTTGATAAAAACTGTCTAGCTCATCAGGAGAAGAAGTTAAAAACATGTTTTCCGCCCAGTTGTTAAGGAAGCCACATAACTGCTAGGGGAGTCACCCCTGACAAAATCTTGATACAGCATGTCTTAACAAGCATTCCTATCCAGTCTGATCGAAACTGGCAAAGCCATTCTAGCATAGAAGTTGAAAAAATATTTTTGATATGGTTGCTGCTGAAGTCACATCAGTGCAAGAGGAGCAACCCATGACACAATTCTGACGGAGAATGTACTAAGAAACATTCCTACCAAGTGTGATCAAAACTGGTTTTGCCGTGCTGGAAAAGTTGAAAATAGGTTTTCCATTTTGGTTATTATGGAAGCCACACCACTACTACGGAAGGAAACCCAAACATAATTTTGGTAGATCATGTCCTGAGGAACATTATAATAAGTTTGACTGAAACTGGTCAAATATTTTTTTTTAAAATGTTGAAATTAGCAATGCTGGGGTCCAACACATGCTGCATGCTAGATGACACACACAGGGCCATACCATAAGCTCACTTGGTATTATGGCCAGGTGAGATAACAATTATAATGTAATAATTAAAACTGGCAAACCTAATATTCATACTTGAAGTCTGCTCTACTCTTTAAAAAAAACAAAAAAACTTTAGCATTCCAACTCTTCTCTAATTTTCCATTGTCCCATTGTTTTAAAAAGAGTTACCTCTAATGACTAATAGATTTTTTTTATATAAATGTTTTAAATTTGGTAAAACAAATGTTTACTTGTGGTTTAAAAATTCTCAACATGTGACAGTAAAAAAAGTAATGGAAGAAAGGAAAACTCGTTCAATCTGGTAAGCATTCTGTTTGGTAAAATATACATTTTTAACATTTTTATTTTTTATGCTCTCCAATGTAAGTTTTTTATTCATGTCTCTGAGTAATATTTAGTCCTTTTAAAGGACTTGACAAGGTTTTAAGCTGTACATTTGTATTTTATGTATTTTTACATATGAAATTAGATTTTGTGGGAAAAGAAATGTTTTAAATAAGACAGAAAGCATATAAGATTTTTTTATTTTGACACAGGCAAACCAAGACAGACAGACAGACACACACATATGTCATTTAGAATTTGTCCACAAAAGAAAGACAGATGGGCAGATGAAGTCTAGTTCATATACATTTTTCTGAGAGTGAGAAGGAAAACAAGAGAAAGAGAGAGAGATAGAGAGAGACCTTTTTAAAGGCTAACACTCGACTTCGTAGCTCAGCTTCTGTTCTCTTGGAAATCTCATATCGTCCACTCATTTCTGTGTACAACTGTCCAAGTAAATAGTACATATACTTTATACAACTCTGTTCCATTTTCATCATAAAAAGTGACAATTTTAATGCGTAATCAGTAACAGTGAAATAAACAAGAAAAAGTACATGTATAAGCTATTTTGGACATTGTGTAAGAAAAATTTTGATACTAAGATATAATGCATATCAATGATACCCTTGTAACTTATATAATCACTTTTCATATGCAATACACCAATAATCTACCTCCTCTTCCTGTGTCCCTTGTTTATGGCCAGAATTCAGAGATAAATTTAACAATGGATGAATATTTGTAAGTACATCAGTTTTAATTATGGCAAAATTCCTTAAAATCTCTTGCATTGCCTGTACAAATTTTAAGTAAAAGAGTGTCCTTGGGCAAGACATGAAAACAAGGTTCTTGACCTAAGTAAAAAAAATTTGTGGCTCTTTTTGCCTTAATGCCAGAACTTTGTTCAAGAACAATCAAGAACCTCATTCTTACCACCTCTGAGGTGGGACTAGATAAGAACAAACATGGCTGAATATGCCTAGTGTTGATCTGGCATGTTTTTTGTTCTGAGATCAACTCAACTTGTTAGGGGGAGCACACTCAGGAACAATCGAGAATCAATGAGAACATGTTCTTGGTGTTTGGGCAAAATTCCAGAACAGGTCGCCCAAGGACAGCCAAAAAGTATGTAACCATAACCTTTCTTTTTTCCTGCTTTCTGTAATATTTCTTTCACCAAAGATTTAACTCCTTTACTTCGATTAATGTATTGCTGACATCATACAATAATGAGGAATTGTAAATGCATTACTACTAAATAGGTGTCTTGCATTACCTGTTGTAAGGATTTTGTCTCCATAGTGTATGCATCTTCCTGATTTTTCATAACTGAAACAAACAGATAACATAATCATATAAGTTTTATAATTCCAGGTGAATTTCTTCATTCAATGCTGCAAGTCAAGTTGTTGAGACTATGGATAAAATTCTCAGTTTTTGTAAATGTACAAATTAGTAGGCAATTAACATCATAAGATTAATTTCTTACAAATTTGTCCTAAAGCATCTGAATCAGTTACGAACCTAGATATTAAAAAATTTCAATTTCAGGAATAAATTCTGAGATGTTTAGTGAAACTGCAGCCAGTTCTTGGAGAAGAAACCAGTTTGCAACATCATGACTGAACCGTCCAATCAAAACTGGAGACAGTTTGTGTCAACAGACAGGGCATGCAGTTTGCTCAGCTCACACTGTGAAGCTAGGGCTATCAGAAAACATGTCTTGTAATATATCAGCTTTAGTGGGACAGAAGACAGGGGCTCAAACTGAGGTGAACTGAGCCATGTCAAGACCTAGGAGAAGTTCCATTTGGGAAACAAGGTGAGTGAGTAATTCCTTGAAAGGATGAAACTGGACAAGTCAGATGGGTCCTTGTCATGACCAATATCTTCTCTCCCTTGGTATTTGAATATGTCAGAAATCATCCAGCCTTAGCCATTGATGGTGATGGGTGCTAATTTCTTCACCTCAGAGCCTGATGAAGAAATTAGCCAAATGAGGAATAGTTGCTAGAATAGGTGTGACTTGCTTGTCCTGACACCAGTCAAACAAAGACACAAAACTTTCACTCATATGCATTCAAAGTTGATTGTCTTCTAACTGTCAAGATTCTCTTCATGATTAATGGGCTTCACTCTTTCCCATGCAAGGCTCTCCTGACAAGAGCTAGGTGTGAAGGAGCTTGTATGGATATGGATGGAAAACTGTTGATCTCAATTTCATGAGCAACATGGGGGTTGCCATTCTTTTCTTGGGAATGTCTACCACAAAGTCGAGTAGATCGTTGATCCTGGATTTGTCCCATCAAAGAGGTAGAATCAGAACCACTCCACATTTCTAGCCCCTCCTCCCCAGCTGATTAACAGGGCAATGATGACCTAGACCTTGTGGTCTGGGAATGGAAATGAAGGGAGGTAGTTTGCGGTTCCACCTTGTCACCAAGAGGTCTATCATCAGACAGACTCAATGAGTGCAAACCTGATGAAAGACAACTGGATGGAGAGACCACTCCTTGTGCAGAAGTTGGCCCCTCTTTGACAATGAAACAGCCAGGACAGATATTGCAGACCTGCACTAAGATATGGTATTGGGCACACAAGTTTAGGAACTCCCATACCATGACACACAGTTCTAGTAATTTGGTTCCTCCTTGTTGGAGGAGATAATTCATCACCACAGAGTTCTTGGACATTATCATGATCACACTTCCATGGAGCAAGTCTTTTCAATCACAGGAAGCACTGAGAGTGGCCTTCATCTCCAAGAGGTTGAAATGAAGGGCTATCTCCTCTGAAGTCCATATGCTGCTAACTGTCATGAAGCAGGGCAGTAAGTAGGCCCCCAAACCTAACAAGCTAGCATCTGTGTATATCATAATCTCTGGTTGGGAAGCTTCCAGGAGGATTCCTGCTGCTAACCACTAAATGTCCTGGCATTGGTATAGGGAGTGGCAGCTCTTAACTGTGAGCACTATATAAAGATCTAGTTGACCAGAGTGGGGTGACACTGGGCCAAGAGTGCTATTTGCAAGGGGTGCATGAAGAGATGGATGAGATGGAGCAAGTTCAATGCCACTTTAAGAAGACAGTGGAAGTGACAAAACTCTTGCCAAGACAGATGTCTTGACAGAGATAAACTCTGAAAGTTTGACAATCCAAGCAATGTGCTTGGGGGTAAGTCAAACAATGTTGAGACAAGTCATGAATAACATACCAAGATGGATGAAATGCTGACAAGGAACAAGATCCAACTGTTCGTAAGAAACCCTACAGGGCAAAGTAGAAGATGGTTTATGTACCAAACAATAACTGAACTTACCATATGTTTCAGTAGACATTGCCCAGGTAACCACCATTACCATTGAGAAAGACATTCTGAAGAGGGCAATGAGATTGTCCAAACTTGTTGGGTGAAAGCCCAAAGGCTGAGACTTAATCCAAAATGATGAGTGCAAAACTGATAAACTGTCCCAGAGAAACTGAAGCAAAGATACCTGTGAGATGTCGGGTGTATGGGGATGTGAAAGTATGCACCTGTCAAGTCAAGGCCGATTGCACATTAATCCCATTTCACTGAAAGCCGTAAGGACCATGCTGTCTCCACTTTGATCCTTGAAGCAGCAATGAACTGATTGAGCTGGCTCAGGTCTATGACCAGTTGCAACTTCATGTTGGCATTTGGCACCATAACACCCTAGACTAAATCTCCTTCTGTAAAATGTCCACCTTTGTGGGGTTGTTCAAGATGTCCATCATGGATGATGATGACATGAGGGGTGAGGGCTACACAAATGAGATCCAAATCCCCTATGAAATGATCTGGATCAAAAATTCTTGTTGGGGAAGAGGTCAATTTAAGTCTGCCGAAACAGAAAGGGTCTAGTGCAGACTTAAAGGGTGTCAATGGGACAGACAGTGTAGAGTACAGGGAGGCTTGAGGGATGAAAAAGTAGCCTTCCTCCCCCCTCTCAGTGATTGTCTGTGATGTAGCACTAAGGGACCTGTGGCTATCTGAAATTGGCTTGGTTATAAACCGACTGTTGTTGCTGTGGCATGTTTCTTTTGTCTTTTTGCCAGTGATCATCCCTTCATTGAAACAGCAGACCTATGACAACTGGGTTTCCATAAAAAAACAAGAGTCCCTATATGAGACTGATGCTCTTCTGGGCGAAAAGAATTTTCAGGAAATCAAGGTAGACCATTTTTTCATTTTAACCATGTCTACCATTTTGAATGATGAAAACACATGGTTTTGCATCATTTCATTCATGCTGCAAGATGTTGGCAAGGTAAAGAATTGCTTAGAAGTACTTTGTCAAAATCAGTGAATAAACTAGACATCATATGAAGTCTTTTAGTTAAAACCCCAGGTTAATATGACCATCCATTCAGGAGGAGTAGCGATAATAAGATTTTCAAAATGGCTGCTAAGGCAGCCATACTGGATGTCAGATTGGCACTATTTTCATTCAAGACCAAGTAGACATCATAAGAAGTCTTTTGGAGGAAACCCCATGTTAATATGACCATCTATTCTGGAGGAATAGTAACAACAAGATTTCAAGATGGCTGCCGTGGCAGTGACATTGGACATCAGATCTGCACCATTTTCATTCAAGACAAAGAAGACATCATAAGAAGTCTTTTAGTGAAAACCCCATGCTGATATGACCAACCATTCAGGAGGAGTAGCAATAACAAGATTTTCAAGATGGCTGCCATGGTGGCCATATTGAACTCCAGATCAGCACCATTTTCATTTAAGACCAACTAGACATCAGAAGAAGTCTTTTAGTGAAAACACCATGTTGATATGACCATCCATCCATAAGTAGTAGCAATAACAAGATTTTCAAGATGACTGCCATATTGGCGATACTGGATGTTAGATCAGCACCATTTTCACTTAGGACAAACTAGACATGATAAGAAGTCTTTTAGTGAAAACCCCATGCTGATATGACCATCTATTCAGAAGGAGTAGCAATAACAAGATTTTGAAGATGACTGCCATGATGGCCATATTGGATGTCAGATCAGCACCATTTTCATTTAGGACCAACTAGACATGATAAGAAGTCTTTTAGTGAAAACCCCATGCTGATATGACCATCCATTGTAAAGTAGTAGTGATAACAAGATTTTCAAAATATCTGCCATTGGGGCCATATTGGATGTCAGATCAGCATGATTTTCATTTAGAACCAACTAGACATGATAAGAAGCCTTTTAGTGAAAACCTCATGTTGATATGACCATCCATTCAGGAGGAGTAGCAATAGCAAGATTTTCAAGATGGCCAATGTGGTGGCCATACTGGATGTCCAAGCAGCACCATTTTCATCTAGGACCAACTAGACCATGGGATGAATGTGTGTGTTAAGTTTCATGGCAATCCTCCAAGTAGTTTATGAGGAGTAGCAATAACAAACTTGTGCTAATGGATGGCCGGCCGCCAGCCAGACAACAGACAACATCCCATCCCATATGACCAGTAGAGCTAATAAAAACTGAAATAAAATTAACACACAGTGTAACAATACTGAACTTTATATATCTACCTTTGCAGACAGTTGTAAAATCAAATGGATTCCAGGAGGCATAACGATACATTGTTTCGAGTACCAAGTGAAATCTTAAACTGGAGAACATCCATTATACGGTTAGGCACATTGCAGTGGCAAGGGAAAATAATCTGGAAGTGCTTCTTCCCTCAGGCACATAGCAGTGGCAAGGGAAAATAATCTGGAAGTGCTTCTTCCCTCAGGCACATAGCAGTGGCAAGGGAAAATAATCTGGAAGTACTTCTTCCCTCAGGCACATAGCAGTGGCAAGGGAAAATAATCTGGAAGTGCTTCTTCCCTCAGGCACATAGCAGTGGCATGGGAAAATAATCTGGAAGTACTTCTTCCCTCAGGCACATAGCAGTGGCAAGGGAAAATAATCTGGAAGTGCTTCTTCCCTCAGGCACATAGCAGTGGCAAGGGAAAATAATCTGGAAGTGCTTCTTCCCTCAGGCATATAGCAGTGGCAAGGGAAAATAATCTGGAAGTGCTTCTTCCCTCAGGCACATAGCAGTGGCAAGGGAAAATAATCTGGAAGTGCTTCTTCCCTCAGGCACATAGCAGTGGCAAGGGAAAATAATCTGGAAGTGCTTCTTCCCTCAGGCACATAGCAGTGGCAAGGGAAAATAATCTGGAAGTGCTTCTTCCCTCAGGCACATAGCAGTGGCAAGGGAAAATAATCTGGAAGTACTTCTTCCCTCAGGCACATAGCAGTGGCAAGGGAAAATAATCTGGAAGTGCTTCTTCCCTCAGGCACATAGCAGTGGCAAGGGAAAATAATCTGGAAGTGCTTCTTCCCTCAGGCACATAGCAGTGGCAAGGGAAAATAATCTGGAAGTGCTTCTTCCCTCAGGCACATAGCAGTGGCAAGGGAAAATAATCTGGAAGTGCTTCTTCCCTCAGGCACATAGCAGTGGCAAGGGAAAATAATCTGGAAGTGCTTCTTCCCTCAGGCACATAGCAGTGGCAAGGGAAAATAATCTGGAAGTGCTTCTTCCCTCTGTCTTTACAATATAAAGATGGAAAAGATGAAATTTTTCATCTTTCCAAATATGGGCTGGATTCAGGAGGTAGGAGAGTTTATTTCCTAATGGGAATGTGATTGGGTAATGCATTCAATGGAGAAAAGGGCAATAACTCGGTAAACATTGGACCTGAAAAGATGAAGCCTAAAGGCTAATCTACATGTAATATACAATTCACACACTAAATGGCATCCAATTATGTGTAAGGTTTGCTGATCTGTCCTGGTCACAAGCAAAGTCTTATGTGAAATATGAAGTTAATTGCCAAGGGCAATAACTCCATCCAAAATGGAGTTCATGAGGTTTTGAACCAACAAGTGTCATATCTAGATCTATGAGACAATGTACAAACCAACTGCATCATAATAAGACAAATGGTTTATGAGCTATGCTGTTTACAGGATCTGCTGTAGTGGGTCATAATATTAATAGAAAAAAAGCAATAACTCTATTGTTAAATTGTATGCATACAAGATATGCAATAAATATGTTAGATTGCTTACTATTTAGTCCGGTTTACTTTCAAGGACACAGCATCACAGGGATTAGACAGTTTACCATCTAGTCTGGTTTACTTTCAAGGGCACAGGATCACAGGGATTAGACAGTTTACAATCTAGTCTGGTTTACTTTCAAGGGCACAGCATCACAGGAATTAGACAGTTTACAATCTAGTCTGGTTTACTTTCAAGGGCACAGCATCACAGGAATTAGACAGTTTACTATCTAGTCCAGTTTACTTTCAAGGGCACAGCATCAGAGGAATTAGACAGTTTAATATTTAGTCCGGTTTACTTTCAAAGGATTGAATAGCTTATTTTTTAAGGTAAGCTTACTTCCAAGGTCGGCTTAATTTAGAATTTCCAGGATATTTGGTTACAAAATACTGTTATGTCCTCTTGAAATATTGCTTTGTAGCTTAAAATCTCTTGGACATAAAAATGAGGTGACCTATTCCAAAACTTTGATGATATTTAAAAAAAATTTATTTCTTACAGTCAAGTGGAAAATAAAAAAAAAACACCCTAAAACAACTTGATCTCTTTTGACTGTGCTTCATGTTGAATCTCTGATGGAACTTCTTTTGCCTTGTATGACAGTTTAATATTAAATTCTCACTGCAGTGTAACTTAGTCATTCCTTTCAAATGGATCAACAACACACTTGGGAGACATGAGATGCATTAAGTTGACAAAAATTCCTCAAATTCCAATATTTCTCCCTCGATGAAATTAAGTAAACTGCATATGATGATAGAAACTCGTACATGCATTATTTGTGATGTTTCAAGAACATCTGAAACTGATTCAACTTTTTCATTTCCACTTTTCAAATTGCAGTAGAATACTCTGTCATCAAAATCCACCAATCACTGGATGTAAACACCACTAACAAATATGTTCATGTATATCATGCATGCAACTGCTGACAGCATACTGTAGACCATGATCTGCCATGATGATGAGCCAGTAGATCATGGTGCACACTGTTCATTCTACTTTTGATTTGATTCAACAAAAATCCCAATTTGCCATCACCTGATGCACCAGTAGATCATGGTTTACACTGTTCTACATCTGATTTGATTCAACATAAATCTCAATTTGCCATTATATGATGCACCAGTAGATCATGGTTTGCACTGTTCTACATCTGATTTGATTCAACATAAATCTCAATTTGCCATCACATGATGCACCAGTAGATCATGATTTACACTGTGCATCCTACTTGTAATTTGATTCAACACAGACCCTGATCTGCCATCATATAATGCACCAGCAGATCAATACTGTTGATTCTACTTGTGATTTGATTCAACACAGACCCTGATCTGCCATCACAAGATGCACCAGCAGATCATGGTTTACACTGTTTGTTCTACATCTGATTTTATTCAACACAGACCCTGTTTTGCCATCACATGGTGCACCAGCAGATCATGGTCTACACTGTTTGTTATACTTGTGATTTGATTTGACATAGACCCTGATCTGCCATCACATGATGTATCAGTAGATCATGGTGCACATTGTTGATTCCACTTGTGATTTGATTCAACACAGACCCTGATCTGCCATCACATACTCCTAATTTAAATGACATCTAAGTCTAATCTAGTCATCTACAAAGGCATTTAAATAGCCCTACCAAATTTCATTTGCCCATCTCAAGTGTTTTCTGTGTAACTGCAGATTGAATTAGCCCTGGATGGACAGCTGTAAAGGGGCAAATCATGATGTCTCCACCTGCACCCATCCCACCACCATGTGGCATAGAACACAGTAATGGTCACTGAGATAGTCATAGGCATAAAGCATAGTAATTTCATAAGATTCTGATTCATATTACCTACTGACCGAGAAATTCATGATTGCCAATTAATACTAGAAATGTGTTACAAAAAGTTTGTAACTTGCTAAAGTGAACACTTCTATAAGTATAGTCCCCTCAGATTTAAACTAATGAGTAAAGTAAGGAAATGAAAGTACAAAAATATTCATATATCACATCATAGTCAGTTTATCATCACTGGAGACACCTACCATATCCTATATGACACATTGAGTGCCAAAATTCATGTTGTGTCACTGGAAACTAGATTGTGTATATCAAACGCATAACTATGAACACCACTGACACAGATCTTCTATCACATATGATGAATGATCAGAGTCTAGGCTGTTTAAGTACAACTCATGTGACATTAGTGTTGAGAAAAAGCATGTGTTGTATGCTGGATTTTGTAAACAAATCGAATGGCAAGAACGGAAACTATTGAAACTCATCATGGCAGCCTCTCTAACATACAGAATTGTTATTATTTCTTATCTAATATGTAGCCAATTGTGTAACCTATTCAGGTTTGTTTTGCATTCGGACAATAAAAAACATGTCTCATAAACAAAAAATCCTTGCATATTTACAATTTCAATTTAAAACTAGAGGAATGGTGAGCAATTTGCTTACATAACACAGACCCTGATCTGCCATCACATACTGCACCAGCAGATCATGGTCCACACTGTTTGTTCTACTTGCCATTTGAATCAACATAGACCCTGATCTGCCATCACATAATGCACCAGCAGATTATGGTCCACAATGTTTGTTCTACTTGCCATTTGAATCAACATTGACCCTGATCTCCCATCACATAATGCACCAGCAGATTATAGTCTACACTAGTCATTTTACATGTGCTTTCATTGAATCAACATAGACCCTTACATGCCGGTGCATTAAGTATGAGCAGATCTGGGTCAAAGATGTTCACAGTTGAGACTGTGCTACCTTCTGGCATTTATTACATACCCATTTAGTCTTACACAGTTTATCTGGCATTTATTACATACCTATTTAATCTTACACAGTTGATCTGGCATTTATTACATACCTATTTAATCTTACACAGTTGATCTGGCATTTATTACATACCTATTTAATCTTAAACAGTTGATCTGGCATTTATTACATACCCATTTAATCTTACACAGTTGATCTGGCATTTATTACAAACCCATTTAATCTTACACAGTTGATCTGGCATTTATTACATACCCATTAAATCTTACACAGTTGATCTGGCATTTATTACATACCCATTTAATCTTATACAGTTGATCTGGCATTTATTACATACCTATTTAATCTTACACAGTTGATCTGGCATTTATTACATACCCATTTAATCTTACACAGTTGATCTGGCATTTGGAACTGACGTTATTCTGTTTCATACACCCAGACTTTAAATATTGAGGTGCTTTCACTGACATCTATCTGCACATTGATATTTTTAGCTGCATTAAACTGAACTTTTATAAATCACTGACTTGGAATAAACCACATACCAGTATGTGCTTTTATGCATATACAGTAATCAGACTACAAAGCCTGTAGTCCTATGCTGACAAAATTTGCAAACTCTCAAGTACAGATATGTGTCATGTTCTTCATTTAAAATAAAAATAAATATACTTTTCTGATTTAGTTGAGTGCATGTAATCTAATCAACAAACTTCACATATACAAATCATTTTCATTACCAATCAGGAGCCTGTAATACTATATATGTCATTGATAAATCCCTTCTAGTGGAGGCATGTCCAAATGCTGTGTTATATTTACTACTATGTGTAACATAGTATATGTCATTGATAAATCCCTTCTAGTGGAGGCATGTCCAAGTGCTGTGTTATATTTACTACTATGTGTAACATAGTATATGTCATTGATAAATCCCTTCTAGTAGAGGCATGTCCCAATACAGTGTTCTATTACCACTATGTGTAACATAGTATATATGTCATTGATAAATCCCTTCTAGTGGAGGCATGTCCCAATACAGTGTTCTACTACCATTATGTGTAACATAGTATATATGTCATTGATAAATCCCTTCTAGTGGAGGCATGTCCCAATACAGTGTTCTATTACCATTATGTGTAACATAGTATACATGTCATTGATAAATCCCTTCTAATGGAGGCATGTCCCAATACAGTGTTATATTACCATGATGTGTAACATACATGTAGTATATATGACATTTATAAATTACTCCTAGAGGAGGCATGTCCCAATACAGTGTTCTATTACCACTATTTGTAACATAGTATATATGTCATTGATAAATCCCTTCTAGTGGAGGCATGTCCCAATACAGTGTTCTATTACCATGATGTGTAACATACATGTAGTATATATGACATTTATAAATTAATCCTAGTGGAGCCATGTCCCAATACAGTGTTCTATTACCACTATGTGTAACATTGTATATATGTCATTGATAAATCCCTTCTAGTGGAGGCATGTCCAAATGCTGTGTTATATTTACTACTATGTTTAACATAGTATATATGTCATTGATAAATTCCTTCAAGTAGAGGCATGTCCCAATACAGTGTTCTATTACCACTATGTGTAACATACATGTAGTATATATGACATTTATAAATTCCTCCTAGTGGAGGCATGTCCCAATGCAGTGTTCTATTTACTACTATGTGTAACATGAAGAAATTCTATGTCTAGTATATACAGCATATTTCTTTTGCATTTGAATTTAAACTGATCACATAGAATACACTCTGTATCATAAGAACTCTGACCTTACATCAACCAACATCCAATCAGATTAAATCTATCAAATGTTGACAGGCAATGACACACCTAAGATAGATTGAGTATGATCACCTCAAATTAAAATGCTACTAACACCTATTCATAGAAGTCCCTCACAATGACCACACTGGAACACAATGTAACAAACCATTTGTCTGATCCCAAAAAACACCGTTTTTTTTCTTCGCAAGTTTCCAGACAAGCTGTCCCCTAGCTAGCATGGGACTGAAATGGTCAATGAATGCATATTCTCTATCTATTTTTAAGCCAGTACATGTCATGTTTTATGTTGCTAATGAATGGGCATCATATTCGAACAATGAAGTGAACCATAAATGTACATCATAAAATTTTTATTTATATCTATTCCCAAAGAATCAGTTGTAATTCCAACTTAGGGATTATTTCTCTGGCAAATACTGTATAGGAAATGTATTGTATGTACAAATGAGAGAGAGAGAAAGAGAGAGAAAAGGGAGAGAGAGATAGAGTATGGTGCATAGATTATCACAGCCTTTACACCTGCCCAACACATCATAATCGTGATAAGTGAATTGTGTCCCAGAACCTCAATAATCATGGAAATAGGTGTGCACACCAGAGCTCTGAAATATGTGTGAACTGTGTCATACAGTCGTTCCATTATGAGTAGTTGCAGTCAATCTCACACAACATTACTCCACCCATTCCATCATCTTACCTTGCAAAGTTAACTCCAATATATTACCACATCTGGTGTTTAATTCAAGTTCTGAAGTCATTACATAGCTATGGAATTACCAATATACTTAAAATTTGACACAATACATTTCTTTATTTTCTTAAACTGTTGTTTGTATTGCAGACATCAGCTTCATGTCACTCAGATGTGGGCCAGTTGACATTGTATTTTAATTACTACGACACTGACTTCAGAACAGAACTATTTAAGTTGTAGGGGTCAAGGGTCTGCTGTTACAATCAAACTTACAACTTTCTGCTATTGCTCTGCATTAGTACACAGCCACAGTTATCAGCATGCATCTTAATTATTTGTATTTATTGGGAATCCTTCTTTACCCATGATAAGTCTAATACAGGAGATAGAGTCTAAATGCAGGTGATAAGTCTAATACAGGAGACAGAGTCTAAATGCAGGTGATAAGTCTAATACAGGAGACAGAGTCTAAATGCAGGTGATAAGTCTAATACAGGAGACAGAGTCTAAATGCAGGTGATAAGTCTAATACAGGAGACAGTCTAAATGCAGGTGATAAGTCTAATACAGTAGAGAGAGTCTAAATGCAGGTGATAAGTCTAATACAGGAGACAGAGTCTAAATGCAGGTGATAAGTCTAATACAGGAGACAGAGTCTAAATGCAGGTGATAAGTCTAATACAGGAGACAGAGTCTAAATGCTGGTGATAAGTCTAATACAGGAGACAGAGTCTAAATGCAGGTGATAAGTCTAATACAGGAGACAGTCTAAATGCAGGTGATAAGTCTAATACAGGAGACAGTGTCTAAATGCAGGTGATAAGTCTAATACAGGAGACAGAGTCTAAATGCAGGTGATAAGTCTAATACAAGAGACAGAGTCTAAATGCAGGTGATAAGTCTAATACAGGAGACAGCATCTAAATGCTGGTGATAAGTCTAATACAGGAGACAGAGTCTAAATGCAGGTGATAAGTCTAATACAGGAGACAGAGTCTAAATGCAGGTGATAAGTCTAATACAGGAGACAGAGTCTAAATGCAGGTGATAAGTCTAATACAGGAGACAGAGTCTAAATGCAGGTGATAAGTCTAATACAGGAGACAGAGTCTAAATGCAGGTGATAAGTCTAATACAGGAGACAGAGTCTAAATGCAGGTGATAAGTCTAATACAGGAGACAGAGTCTTAATGCTGGTGATAAGTCTAATACAGGAGACAGAGTCTAAATGCAGGTGATAAGTCTAATACAAGAGACAGAGTCTAAATGCAGGTGATAAGTCTAATACAGGAGACAGAGTCTAAATGCAGGTGATAAGTCTAATACAGGAGACAGTCTAAATGCAGGTGATAAGTCTAATACAGGAGACAGAGTCTAAATGCAGGTGATAAGTCTAATACAGGAGACAGAGTCTAAATGCAGGTGATAAGTCTAATACAGGAGACAGAGTCTAAATGCAGGTGATAAGTCTAATACAGGAGACAGTCTAAATGCGGGTGATAAGTCTAATACAGGAGACAGAGTCTAAATGCAGATGATAAGTTTAATACAGGAGATAAAGTCTGCTGGATTCACTTACCATTAGGCATAGTA
Source organism: Margaritifera margaritifera (assembly GCA_029931535.1). NCBI lineage: Eukaryota > Metazoa > Mollusca > Bivalvia > Unionida > Margaritiferidae > Margaritifera > Margaritifera margaritifera. Next base: position 753,703 of record JAQPZY010001570.1, read on the forward strand.
ATAATAGATCTAAATATATTAAATGTTTATTCATCCTTTTGTTAATATACTAATTTTTATATTGGAAACTTGAAGGTATTCATTATTTTTCATATTGCAATGACAATCAAATGTAGCCATTAGAAGGCAATGCAATAAACAGGTGATAGTAGCATTTCAATATTAGGCGATCATATTCAATCTGCAGTAGGAATGTCATTGCCAGTGAACATGTGGCAGATTTAATCTAATTGTACATTGCTTGCTGCAAGGTCAGTGTTGTTATGATACAGTTCACATCCTGCGCAATTACTGAAGTCCAAATGCAAAAGAAATAAGATGTACATGCCAAATAATAAATACAAAACTAAAACTTATGGCTAAGATCTTAGATTATTCCTGTGACCTTGACCTTTAAACTTCTAACCTCTTTAGGACTTTAAAAATCTACAGCTTACTGCCAAAATCTTAAAGCTGATATTGCACAACAATTATGTAACAAGTGACATTTGTTAATTTTTACACCAGTCACACCTATGCAAACTAGGTGTACTAACACATGGAACTGGTTGTATTCCTGTTTTTTGGGGGTCATAAAAAATGTGGAATATATGTGTAACTTCAAAATATAGGTAATATCGTCAGAGAAGGATAATTTCAATTATTCATCATTACTAGTAAATATCAGACTTTTTAAACTTTCAGGCAAACCTATAGATACCAACTATATATGTGTGAGATCTAAAAATACCTCTTTAGTCTATTTATCACAAAGATGTGAATGACTTATCTAAAATTAATTACTTGTCATATCAACCAAAATTGATCATTGAATTTATTGTATGTTTCTAATGGTACCAGTGTGAGTTGAATTAGCACAGCTAGACTGTAATTGCAGACATTTAAAGCTCAAATTTTGCCAAAATACAAACCTGAAGGCAGCCTGAAGGGTTTTTAAAGCTCAAATTTTTCCAGAAAACAACTCTGAAGGCAGTCAAAATGGTGTTTCAAGCTGTCTGCCAGAATACCAACCTGATGGCAGGCTGAAGGGTATTTAAAGCTCAAACATTTGCCATAATACAAACCTAATGGCAGCCTGAAGGATACAATTTTTTCAAGAGTGTTCCAAAACTATTTGAACCTAGTCAAGCGTGTATGACATTTATGCTACAAAATAAATACTTCCTGAATCACATACAAAAAGGAGTTTTAATAAAGGCAAATCTCTACAGCTGATGTTACCAATCACACATGTCAAACCCAATTGGACCTGCTTGCTTATGTATGAAAGAATTTTTTACTCACTTTGCTGTGTGTCAGTCTGCAGTGACTGCATCTGCCGAATGAGATCTGCCTGCTGACTTGAGTGTTCCGTCAGCTGATTGTGACTCAACCACAGCTCTGACAGCTCACGTCGCACTGTCTCTAGCTCCTGGTTCTTAAAGTCCACCTCCTGTTGCATCTGTGCCACCTGGCTCTCATAACGCCTCAACAGCAGCTTTGTCTCCTCAAGCTAGACGATACAGAGAAAGAACAGAAGGCCTATATATGAATCTGAATCATGTGGTCCCTTGCTTTGAGGTGTCTTACCATTCAAAATACCCAAACATGGTAGAACTTCATAAGCTTGAAGTGCAGTAGGCTCATATTTCTCTGCTTGAGTTGTTTTGAGTTTCAAGGTTTGATGCTGGGACTGAGTACCGTATATACTCACGTATAAGCCAATACCAACTGCAAACTGCATAGACCCAGATCTGCCGGCGCATAATGCACTGGCAGATCTGGGTCTATGCAGTTTGTAAGGACTAATCAGTAGAACAAAAAACACAGACCCTGATCTGCCGGTGTATTATGTGATGGCAGATCAGGGGCTATGTTGTTTGCATTTGGACCTGGGTTATATGCGAGTATATACAGTAAGTCATCTGAGTGATGCTAAGTATTTGAGCAATTGATCAAAGTTTGACTATTATATGATTTCTCTATGTGGAGCAAAACCATACACATATTCACAGAAACTGGACTTAGCAAAAACTAAATTTAGACCCAAAAACATTCAATAAGTGAGCGTCTCGTATCAGAATTTGATGGGGTTAGGGTGAGTTAAAATTTGATGGGGTTAGGGTGAGTTAGAATTTGATGGTGTTGGGGTGAGTTAGAATTTGATGGTGTTGGGGTGAGTTAGAATTTGATGGTGTTGGGGTGAGTTAGAATTTGATAGGGTTAGGGTGAGTTAGAATTTGATGGGGTTAATGTGAGTTAGAATTTGATGGGGTTGGGGTAAGTTAGAATTTGATAGGGTTAGGGTGAGTTAGAATTTGATGGGGTTAGGGTGAGTTAGAATTTGATGAGGTTAGGGTGAGTTAGAATTTGATGGGGTTAGGGTGAGTTAGAATTTGATGGGGTTGGGGTGAGTTAGGATTTGATGGGGTTAGGGTGAGTTAGGATTTGATGGGGTTAGGGTGAGTTAGAATTTGATGGGGTTAGGGTGAGTTAGAATTTGATGGGGTTAGGGTGAATTAGAATTTGATGGGGTTTGGGTTAGGGTGAGTTAGGGTTAGGTTACCATAGGACTCATTGCTTCAACAGCATCCTCATTTTATCACAATGAACATGAATGGGCAAATCTCGCCTCCTTGATGGGCATTAAATGTTGAAAAGCTTTACATAAGCACTATGAAAACAAGATCTTATAGCTGTCACTGGTCTTATGGAAAACTAGCTATCGTGCAGAAACCATTTTTCTTCCTTAAGTCACTGTGACCTTGACCATTCACCTTGTGACCCCAAAATCAATAGGTTTATTTCTTGCTAACAATGTAGGCCAGCTACAAACTTGGATCAAGGTAGTACTTTCTACAAATAAAGTTATTGTGCAAAAGCCGTTTTCCTTCTTTGAGTCACAGTTGACCTTGATTTTGGCCTTTTTACACCAAAATTGATAGTTTTTTTCTTACCCCAAATGCCAGCCATCAACAAAGTTTGGTGAAAGTATGTGGTGTAAAACTAAACCCATTGTGCAGAAACTAATTTTCCCAGTTTGACTTTTTTTTGACCCTAAAAGTGATAGGTCTCTTCCTAACCTTAAGAGCAAGTCATCAGTATATTTGGTCAAGCTACTTGATCTAGTTATTGTGCAGAAATAAAAACACGGACAGATGGACAGACAGACAACCTAATAGCATGATACCCCTGTCTAACAGCCAACATATTAAAAGTCCCCCAAAACAACAGAACTTGCAAAATTAAAATAAGGCAGAAGAATACTAAAATTATTTACTTCCGTAAATCATTTATAATTAAATATTTTGAAGACTGGCCTGTAGTAAGTATGTCTAAGTGAAAAAAGTGGCGAGTCACCAAACTAGTTTTGCCACTATGGATATAATTATAATATGACTCCCCTGACTGAATTTAACTTAGGATTCAAAGGGATTTTGGTCTGGATGGAAAGTTTATACAATATATTATTGATTTCTCACATCCAGATTCATTAACTATTTTGTAAAGACATTCTGAATGCTTTGTCAGCTTTTGAAAACAAAAAGAAATTCATAGGTCTTCAGTGTTTTTATTAGCAGCTGGCTGCCAGCTTAAAACATGGTAGCCATCTACTTTAATAAGGCTGACATTTTTTGTGGCATTGTTACATTGCCCTAGCTTTGTGTAGTATTTTAAAAGATGATGAGGAGATTGGACCATTATGTTTGAAATAAACCTATAACAACCTTTCCTATGCAAAGCCATAAATAATAGTACCGGTATAATGAATTTACCAAAGGTACCAAGATGCAGGCCTGAATAATTTTTAATTTCACCAAATACACATGACCCAATGAGACATTTTTTTCAAAAAGGAGTCAAGTTAGTAAGCAAATTTCTAACTGGCCTTAGTCTTATTCCTTAATGACAGATTTGTTTTGTCAAAATGGCATGTAAGTCTGAAAGCAGCACTCATTTAACCATTTTATAACGTCATAAAATGACTTCCTTAACTTAGAATCATTATTAACAGAGGTAAATATTCATTGATGTATTTGCTTCTGTAATTCATTCTGTCAGTTAAATAGCATTTTTGTCCTTTTGTTCACCAATGTTGTAAAACCTGCCATAAACCATCTGTCTATGCATAAGTATACTCCTAATTTAAATGACATCTAAGTCTAATCTAGTCATCTACAAAGGCATTTCATTTGTCTATATCAAGTGTTTTCTGTGTAACTGCAGATTGAATTAGCCCTGGATGGACAGCTGTAAAGGGGCAAATCATGATGTCTCCACCTGCACCCATCCCACCACCACATGGCACAGAACAAAGTAATAGTCACTGAGATAGTCATAGGCATAAAGCATAGTAATTTCATAAGATTCTGATTCATATTACCTACTGACCGAGAAATTCATGATTGCCAATTAATACTAGAAATATGTTACAAAAAGTTTGTAACTTGCTAAAGTGAACACTTCTATAAGTATAGTCCCCTCAGATTTAAACTAATGAGTAAAGTAAGGAAATGAAAGTACAAAAATATTCATATATCACATCATAGTCAGTTTATCATCACTGGAGACACCTACCATATCCTATATGACACATTGAGTGCCAAAATTCATGTTGTGTCACTGGAAACTAGATTGTGTATATCAAACACATAACTATGAACACCACTGACACAGATCTTCTATCACATATGATGAATGATCAGAGTCTAGGCTGTTTAAGTACAACTCATGTGACACTAGTGTTGAGAAATAGCATGTGTTGTATGCTGGATTTTGTAAACAAATCGAATGGCAAGAACGGAAACTATTGAAACTCATCATGGCAGCCTCTCTAACATACAGAATTGTTATTATTTCTTATCTAATATGTAGCCAATTGTGTAACCTATTCAGGTTTGTTTTGCATTCGGACAATAAAAACATGCCTCATAAAAAAAAAATTTCCTCGCATATTTACAATTTCAATTAAAAACTAGAGGAATGGTGAGCAATTTGCTTACATAAATATACCCCCACCCCTCCAGCATCCCACCCCTACCCCATGATGGAGATGAATCTATAGAAAAATTAGGTGTATAACTGTTCTGAAAAAAATCTAGTGTGAGTACAATGATTTGTCAACATGCATATCTTCTGATGATGACCATAATATGCACTAAGTTTCACAGCAATCTACTAAAAACTGCAAACGTAGCTGCATTCACAAAATTTTGTCATACATCACATCCAGCTGTCAGTCAAAAAGGGCAATAAATCTTACAAAAATCATGGGAGCACAAAGATTTGTCAATATGTGCATCTTTAGATGACAACCATAATATGTACACAGTTTCACAGCAATCCATAAAAAAACTGCAAGGCAAACATTATGGGACTACTTGTGCTAATGAGACTGTGTCGTACACTACATTAAGCTATAAATATTGGAAATATACTGGTCACATACAATATGGCCTAGCTGACTGATTGCAATATAAAAATTTAACAATTCATCAAACTCACCTCTTTAATCATCTTCTCAAACCTGGCTATTTTATCAGATACATCTCTTTCCAGAACCTGAAATAAAACAGTTCTGCATTCCAAGACATGCATGCTACATGGTGACATATGTACGTATTGGGTTTAAGAGCATGTCAGCACAATACTGGCTTTAGAGTGCCAATTATAAGTTAAGTTCTAAAAACGTAAAGATAAAAAATTACAAAATACTTTTGGAAGATAAACCCTTCCAAAAAAACGTAAACATGTTGTCCTACAAGATAAAAGAAAAAGGGTAAAGATGATAAAATTCTTTAAAAGGTATATAAATTAAACGATAAAGATACAAAAATATAAAATCCTTAAAATATAGGGTCAAAATATATTATAACACCTGTATTCATTTAAGAAGTCCAAGATCTTCTTTGTTTGTATATCATCAAAAAGCTTCTTACCATATATACTCACATATAAGCCAGGTCCAAATGCAAACAACACAGACCCTGATCTGCTGTCGCATAATGTGCCAGAAGATCAGAGTCTACGTTGTTTGTTCTACTGATTAGTCCCTACAAACTGCATAGACCCAGATCTGCCAGCCCATTATGCAACAGCAGATTTGGGTCTATGCTGTTTGCAGTTGGTATTGGATTATACGCAAGTATATATGGTAATTGAGTTCACATAAATAAAATTCTGTCTCATAGGGCTGAAGTTGATACACTCGACAAGAATGTGTTCCACTGTCAGTGCATGCTGGCAAGGTGGGAACTCTGGTCAAGGTTCACCCATTAGTAGGTATACATGGTTGAGGTATGTGTCCCATACATGAGCAACACAATACATGTACTCCGATGTTCCAAAGATTTTCTGTGGAGTTTAGATTCCATATCTTTTGCCAAATATATTGAACATACTGATTTATACAATATATGATGCCACTACAGTTGTATATGGAATCTTCCACTTAGAAACAGGTGACTGCAGGGCAGCTTTGGCTGCTTTATGTGTCCTTTTTATGACCCTTAATACCAATGTGCTTAGCCAGCCAACAATACAGAATACTTTTTCCAGATTTTATTAGCAAATCAATTTTCTGTAAGATCTGGAATATTAACAGGTTGTCAAATTTAAGGTTTGTAAGGCTTTCAGAGTGGTGAGGGAATCTGAAATGATGAAGATATTTGTTTTTTGAGAGCCTTTTATGTAAGTAAAAGATTTGAGTATGCCAGTAAAAATGGAGGCTTTATCCAGTAATTGGCTCAAGATTTGAGTATGCCAGTAAAAATGGAGGCTTGCAATGGCAGCTGCAACCTTGTCTCCATCTTTTGAACTGTCTATATAAAGAGATTTATAGCCATGATAGAAGGCTCTGATTGAATTTCCTTTCAAAAACAAGAGGACTGGTTGAAGCCTTTTTGAACTGGCAAAGATCAAATATTATTTTGAAGGGTTTATTAACCGAGGTAGTAATTTGGGAAAACAGAATTATGCAGTACTGACAAGATTGATTTTTGCTGCATCTAGATGAGGACAGATTCATATACCTGAATGTGGAATGAAATTTGGTGTCTCAGTGTACAAGGTTTGGTTTTTGGGCCTAAAGATGACATCATAAGTGGGATTAAATGGATTAGAGGATAGTTTGATAGTGCTGACAATCAAATTTCATTCATCTGAGATAACGTGATGGTTCATCGGCCTATACATGGAGGTTTTCTGAAGGGAAAGTTCAAAAATGCTCCCAGACAAAGTCACATCTCTGATTGTGTATTAGCTCCAGCTTCTGCAGGTCATATTTGCATGCTGATCTGCAAACAATCATGCCATACTAAAGTTTAACTCTTGTTAAAGAATTGTACAACCAAAGTAAGACCCTCTGGTCTGCTCCCTAATCTGTGTTTTCCAAGACCCATATTACATTCTTAGCTTTTGACATTTGTCCTTGAGAAATCTTATACACAGAAGGAAAATTAGTCTACAGTCAAAAACAAGTCCTAAAAATGTGGTCTCCTGTACAACAGGGATAAGAGAACCATCAATACAGAGTTTGGGGTCAACATGAACTCTATGTAATTGGCAGAAGTGTATAAAAGGTTTTAGATTTACAAAATTCTGAACCCATTTTCTTCTGATCATTTCTGAACTCTCTGTAAGCATATCTGAAGTTGATGTTCAAAAGTATGCAATAAGCTTTCATTTATAGCAGATCAATAAGTTATTGATGTAACAATGAACAGTCAGTTCCTGGGTTAAGGCATTTCACTATGTTGTTAATTCTGATGTTGAAAAGGGTGACTGACAATGTACTGTACTGAGGTACACTCATATCCAGAGGATTGCTTTCAGAAAGGGTGGTACCTACGTTAATTCTAAAATTTATATCTTTTAAAACATTAATTATAAAGATTGTTAAGAAGCCCCTTAGATCTAGGTTGAATGTTTCATACCTTATGCCATAATTCCATGTGGTGTCATAAGCTTTCTCCAACTAAAAATATATGGCTAATATATGTTCTTTATGAAAGCTTCTGTAATAAATATTTCAAGTCTGACTAGACAGTCAATTGTACTTTTGAAGCATATGAATCCAAATTGACAGTCTGACAAAAGTTTGTTGGATTCAAGACATCAGAGAGGAGTCTGTCATTTATCATTCATTCCATGCTTTTGCAAATACAGCTTATAATTGCTATGGATGATAGTTGGAGGGGTTGTTATGGTCCTTTCTTGGGTTGGGTAATGCTTCTCTCCATGATGGTGGGAAGTCACCAGTTTCCCAAATTTTATTTAAAAAAATGCTTATTAATCTCATGTGAGCTGTATCAAATAAGTGTTTCAGAAGCTGACAGTGGATTTCATCTGGCCCTGCTGCAACATCATGGGCTGGATCAAAAGAGTCCTGGAGTTCTCTCGAAGTGAAAGGTTTATTGTGCTCTACAGCAATATCAGGTTTAAATTTAAAGGAACCTTATCTTTCATGTTTTTTGACATGGTGGAAGTTTTCAGAATAGTTCTCTGCTGAAGAATTTTAGGAGAACATTTCAGCCAATGTGCTTAAAACTTCTCTTAGTCAACTGATCAACTGGGCCATTTTAGCCCTAAGTTGAGACCAATGTAATATATTGTATGGGCTCGACAACAAACCCGCCACTCCTCTGCTCAATTACCAAGATCCTCTCCTCCACTAATATTGGGCACAAACCAAATGAACCCATAATTTACAGGGTTCATTGTAGGTCATGCCCTTGTACCAATAACCCTTATTTTTAGTCTTCCAGTCAAGAATGTTCCCTCCATGAAGACCCTTGGGTGCATAAAAAAGACCAAAGAAAATAAAGATAAAGGATAATTACTGTTGACTTTAGACTGAATCAAGTGAGTCCCAAGCTGACTGAATAGAGTGTGATCATAGCCAAAGAAACATAAGATGATCAATTTCATTGGCTGAGAGAAATGTATTACTGATTTTGATTAGATTGAGCATCAACTGAGAGCACATGATCAATGATCATTGATTGAAAATGTAAAGAAGAAAAGATGAAATCTTCAGCAAAAACACAGGGAGGAAAAAATGTAGACTCATATGTCAAAAATCAGTTCTAGAGCAAAATGGTTACCTGAGCATGAGGAATCCAGTGCAGAAGGCTTGCAACAGAGATGGCTGAGAATGATCACAAGTGCTTGGGTCATGGATCTATTAATTTCTGAAATAAATGTTCACTTTTCCAGCATGACATACTTTGAATCAGTCATTATTGAATCAGACTAAAGCACAGTTTGCTACAGTTTCCTTGTCAACTAAAATATCTGTGTCCTGAACAGTGGACATTCAGCAGACAAGAAAATTGAAGAAAACTGTCTTTTACTTCAACTCTAAAATGACTGATTCATAGCATATAATGCTGGAAAATTGAATATTTATTGCAGAAATTCATATCTCCATGACCTGAGCACCTGTGATCATTATCAGCTGGTAATAATGACAATTGTTTAAATTTCTTGAATAAATAAGAAACCGGTACAAGTATTTGCGACCCCAGTCTTCTGAATTACCCAACTTTTTGACCTGTTAGGGGACATTGGGCGCTGCTTTTTCCATTTCTAGAATGAACACTGAATTTATAATCTTTTTATAATTATTTATGAAAATAAGTCTCTCTTTTTCATTATGTAAAATCAAGACAATGCAAAACCTAAATGATCTTGCTTTGAAGGAAATGTTTTTGTCTGGGCAAGTTAGCTATCACGAAGAAAAACTGTATAATGACAGGATTTTAAATATATATTTCCTGAACAGTAGGGTTGATGAATATTAGTCTCTGACAAATTTATGTCTCTGCTGCAAAACTTCTGGTACTTTTTTCGTGTTTTAGATACATTATTTTATATGATTGAGGGTGTTTTTGTGATTTTCTAGATTATGAGGAAGACAATATAAATGAAATAACGCAGACCTTCATCTGATGACAACTGCTGTAGAATGGACCATTCATCTCATTAAGCTTTCAGATGACATGTTACCAGTCAGGAGAGAAGACAGAGTTTCTTGATATATAGGAATGAAAGGTATGACTTGTATTAGGATGCAAAAAATATTTAAAAATATATAATATTAAATATGTATCATATTATTGTTACCACTTTTAGTCTACTTGACCTGAAATTTCCCAACAGATTCTACATTTGAATTTAAATTTAGAATCCCACAATCTGACAGGGAGAAATAAAAGTCTGTGCTTACTTGAACCAGTCAAAGTTCTTTTGTTTAAACAGTCATGGTGACTCTGTGGTTAGTGTACTTGAGACCATAAGGGTGCAAGTTCAAATTCTGCCTTGATCAGGTCAAGTTGGCTGCTGTTGTTGTACCCTGGGCAAAACACTTTACTCCAATTGCCACAGAACAAAATAACTTTCATGTGGTGATGTGCCATTTGAACACCAAACAAAGGAACAAATCTTTTTTCTAAGCCTGGTTGGTGAGATCCAGGTCTGGATCTGCCCAACAGATCACTTACCCTGACTTTGTTTTCCAGCTGGATCCGTAATGCCATCTCATCTGCCTTTTCAGCCCGTGCCGATTCAAGCTCCTTACATAGAGTCTGAAGCCTTTGATGGGAATCTGGCAAATGTAGTAAACAGGACAAATTTCTCAATAATGCAAATGCATTCAGGATGGACATTTGTTTTTTGACTTTCTGGCAGAATCACCATGTCATGTAGTTATTGTATTATCATTACATATTATAATAGTGAATTATTATTATTTTAATACTATATTACATGTGTTATTTTCCTTGTGTTGTTTTTCCTGTTATGACATAGTATCAGTCTACACTAATTCACTATTGCATGGTGTCATAATGCAAGCTACATAAAGGTTGTAAGTTTTAACATTTTTGTTGAGTGTTCCAGTTTACGGGCAGGCTAACATAGGTTTTTAGTTTCTTTTAAATTATTTCATTGCTGTCATGAGTTTGGGTGGTTTTAGAAATAACAGACCTGAGCAGAGGCATGTATCTGTGTATGTGTATTTAAAAGTGTCCAGATACATAACATATACATCCATGGATAAAAATAAGAGGCCAAAGCAGAGGCATGTATCTGGGTATGGGTACCATATTTTTTTACCTGTATATAACACATTCATACAGAAACATTAAGATCATGTCACATTGGTACTTACCATATCTGTTTACCTGCATACAACACATTCATACAGTAGCATTAAGATCATGTCATACTGGTATCAATTGTATTTATTTACCTGTTTATAACACATTCATACAGAAGCATTAAGATCATGTCACACTGGTATCTATTGTATTTATTTACCTGTATATAACACATTCATACAGTAGCATTAAGACCAAGTCACACTGGTATCTATTGCATTTATGTACCTGTTTATAACACATTCATACAGAAGCATTAAGATCATGTCACACTGGTATCTATTGTATTTATTTACCTGTATATAACACATTCATACAGTAGCATTAAGATCATGCCACACTGGTATCTATTGTATTTATTTACCTGTATATAACACATTCATACAGTAGCATCAAGATCATGTCACACTGGTATCTATTGTATTTATTTACCTGTTTATAACACATTCATACAGAAGCATTAAGATCATGTCACACTGCTATCCACTGTATCTGTTTACCTATATATAACACATTCATGCAGTAGCATTAAGATCATGTCATACTGGTATCAATTGTATTTATTTACCTGTTTATAACACATTCATACAGAAGCATTAAGATCATGTCACACTGGTATCTATTGTATTTATTTACCTGTTTATAACACATTCATACAGTAGCATTACGATCATGTCACACTGGTATCTATTGTATTTATTTACCTGTATATAACACATTCATACAGAAGCATTGAGATCATGTCACACTGGTATCTACCGTATCTGTTTACCTGTATATAACACATTCATACAGTAGCATTAAGATCATGCCACACTGGTATCTATTGTATTTATTTACCTGCATATAACACATTCATACAGTAGCATTAAGATCATGTCACACTGGTATCTACTTTATCTGTTTACCTGTATATAACACATTCATACAGTAGCATTAAGACCAAGTCACACTGGTATCTACTGTATCTATTTACCTGTATATAACACATTCATACAGTAGCATTAAGATCATGTCACGTTGGTATCGACCATATCTATTTGCCTGTATATAACACATTATAATGACTATGTCACATTGGTATCTACTGTATCTATTTACCTGTATATAACACATTATAATGACTACGTCACATTGGTATCTACTGTATCTATTTACCTGTATATAACATATTATAATGACTATGTCATATCAATATCTACTGTACCTGTTTACCTGTATATAACACATTATAATGGCCATGTCACATTGGTATCTACTGTATCTGTTTACCTGTATATAACACATTATAATGGCCATGTCACATTGGTATCTACTGTATCTGTTTACCTGTATACAACACATTATAATGACATGTCATATCAATATCTACTGTACCTGTTTACCTGTATATAACACATTATAATGGCCATTTCACATTGGTATCTACTGTATCTGTTTACCTGTATACAACACATTATAATGGCCATGTCACATTGATATCTACTGTATCTGTTTACTAGGGGTGAAACGATACACCTCTGCCACGCATCAATACGATTCTCGATACACAGCCTACGATACGATACTTTATCGATACACATATCAACTGGATGGTCTTTTCATCTTTAGAATGTCTGTCAATGGTAGGGTGGTGCCATTTTTTATGCGTTGACATATTGGGTGTATTTCCAGTATGCAGATTACCAACAAACATAGACTTATCATCTGTTCATATGCGATTCTCATCCTTTACAACAAGATTTAAAAAAAAACAACAACTTCCAAAACAGACTTTTTGTTAGTGATTTTTATTCACCCTTTTAGGCCATTTCAGGCTGCTCCGTTCGATCATATGCATGACTCATCCTGGTCACCACGCCCTTTGTTTTACATTGAATGAATGTTTTTAAAACATTGTATTGCCAGTTTCATGTCTTCACTTAAATTTTGAAGAGATTATGGTGTTATCTTCAAAACAGAAGAAACAGTGCAATTTCTTTGTGCAAGGAAATTCTTATCTAGAAGAAGTCGGAGTGTGACTAATAGCCAGATCCTTCACATTATACTTCCTGCAGATGCAAATCAACTGCAGTGGCCACATACAAATTGACAAGGTGGCTATAACTCGTGCGGTTTGGAATCTGCCCCCTTGCCGATTCTGTGCTATTTTTTTTTCTTTATCCCATCGGCAGGTTCGGTTGCTGATTACATATATCAATGTAAAAGGAGATATTCCAAACTTATTCCCCATGTATGATTTAAGTACTTTACACATATCATTTAATAGTCACTTTTGTGTGACATTTCTATGTTGCTTTGTATCTATTTGGTGTTACGGAATTATGTATTATTTTATTTTTAAATAATAGTATAGGTTTATGATCTCTGCATAATAGTCTAACAGCTGTCGTCTTGCAGAAAGTACATATATGGTATTTCAATGTGACTCAGTACATTGGACTTGGGAAATATTGGTTAAACATGAATCATATCACGTGACCTAGAGCGTGAGAATTTGTTGAACTTCTGACTTATGATTTCATTAAGAGTCAATATTTGGTTGACTGGTAATAACGTTAGTGCATAGGTACTTTAGCGGTGTCACATATAACCTAGTTTCTGATTGGTTTGGAGGTCGTTTTCTAGAAGGATTAAAATGTTTTTAAGTCGCAATACAGTTTAAATTGGTTTTCCTTATTCTCTTTTGTGCAGTCAGAAGCTTTATAATAGGATGTATTGCTGTGTTTAGGCATTCCTAGCATAGTTTGTCAGTCTGAGAGGTCATAAACGAAATTGGTTCATTTTGTGTGTGGATATTCTACTTTAGTGAGATATATACATATATATATATATATATATATATATATATATATATATATATATATATATATATATATATATATATATATATATATATATACATATACAGTGATATACACACACACACACACACACACACACACATATATATATATATATATATATATATATATATATATATATATATATATATATATATATATATATATATATATTAATACAGCGCATTTAGGATTTAGTACTGTTTCTTAAACTTTAATAATTATACAGCTCCGTGGAAATATCGGAAACATTTCTAGAACTTGTGTGATATTCCATTTTCACAAGGACTATTTGGAATTTATACCACTTGGATATAACTGATTCTTGTTAGTACATCAGTACAGTGAAGGTTTCATTCGGAACCTACTTCATTCGCAATATTTGGATTAACTTCCGGATCAGTGAACTTTAGAACAATTTAGGACTTTTAAGAATATTCTATACTGTAAGTTATTTTTAATTCTTTCACTTTGATTGCTTGTTAAAATACTTTAATATTTTAGGAAATTAAATATTTATATTTTAAATTTTAAAAGCTTGTTTGAGTCTTTTCTTTTGTTGCATTGCCAATAGTCTTAACATTGGATAGAGTTTTGGATGCCAATATTTCCGGTATGTCACGCAGTGAACACGCAACAGTTAGTTATAATTGGTGGTTATTGTTTTACCCTGGACTTGAACAAACAATAACCACTAATCAGAACTGCATGTAACACTGCGTGAAACACCGGACGTGTAGCCTTCAATTCGATCCAAGTAGACAAAATGCGATGCAACAGATAAATTTTGCGTAAAAGTGGTTATTAAATGATCAGTAAAGTGCTTAAATCATACATAGGGAAGAAATCTGCAATGTCTTCTTTTCATTGGTATATGTTATCAGTGGCTGAAGATGCAGACGAGATAAACTAATTAGCATGGAATTGGGGTTGGGGAAGGGGGCAGATTTCGAACCACGTGAGTTAGTCACCTTGTGTTAATTTGTAGAAGGCGAGTGAGTGTTGTCAATTGCTTTTATTTTTTACTGACAGAAATGAGTGCATGTACTTGCTTCGGCTGTCTCAGATGAATTCTCAATTTAAAGAATGAAAAGGCAAATGACTAATAATTATTCACAACTGCTGAAGATTAAAGTAACTTGCATAGAGTAAGTATCGTTTTGTATCGATTTTTCCCCTCTTATATCAATATGGGTATCGATATAGAAAAAGTATCGATACATCGATATATCGATTAATCGTTTCACCCCTACTGTGTACCTGCATATAACACATTATAATGGTCATGTCACATTGGTATCTACTGTATTTGTTTACCTGTATATAACACATTATATTGGCCATGTCACACTGGTATCCACTGTATCTGTTTACCTGTATATAACACATTATAATGGCCACGTTACATTGGTATCTACCATATCTGTTTATCTGTATATAACACATTATAATGACCATGTCATATCAATATATACTGTATCTGTTTACCTGTATATAACACATTATAATGGTCACGTTACATTGGTATCTACCATATCTGTTTACCTGTATATAGCACATTATAATGGCCATGTCTCATTGGTATCTACCGTATATATTTACCTGTATATAGCACAAACCTAACTACCAGACGACATGCAATACATGTATTGGGATTCATGCCGATTTCGAAAACATTGCATCATGCATAATATTGGCAGGTCCTACCTTTGTTTATTTACATAAATGCCCCCAACATTCAGAAAATTCCACCTTTTTGTAACCTGGAAGGCACATCCCACATCCCCTCTTAAACTTTCAGTCTTAGAATAGACCCTGGCACAGACCTGGTTCTGCTGTTGCATAATTTGCTGTCAATCTGGGTCTACATTGTTCAAATGAACAAATAAGGTACCTTATCATTCTATAGTTATCCTCACCTTTTCTATCTTTCTCAGCATCATGAAGGCTTTTCTTTTGGAAATTGTCCAAGGTCCGTGCATGGTCCTGACTTGATTGAATCTATGATATAAATTAATTATCAATCATTCCTCAATACATTATTTGTGACCACATATCAATCCAACTCACTGATATCATATTCACGTGTATGTTCTCTTTCTTTCTTTTCCTCTCTCAATTTTTTATTATTAATTCCATTTCAATTTCACTTTCATCATCCTGAAAAGGACACTGCATTGATATTTTATCATACATAGTCATATATATATATATATATATATATATATATATATATATATATATATATATATATATATATATATATATATATGTGTGTGTGTGTGTATATTTACACACACACACCAGAGATCCTAAAATTCCATATTATATATTTACACACACACACACACGAGAGATCCTAAAATGCCATATTTGCCAGACTAGTCAGACAAATGAGCTCAAACCTGTTAAATGAAAGTTTCAAAACTGTTAAATGAATCGATAGCCACAAAGCACAAGACAAAAGAGGTGTGAAAGCTTATCTCCTGGACTTATCAAAAACCTTATAACTTGACTGCCTGCCTTGGGGTCTGTACTACTGACATCGCATCAGTTCATCACACCATGTTTTTTTTAACAATATCTTGTTGTGTAAGCACACCAGACCTTTAGAACAAAACATGTGTAGCCTAGGCACGAATTATAAAAAAAAAAAAAATACTAGCAACAACTAACTCTTATTATTATCCTCTTAATTTGGGACCTAATAAAATATAACTTCACCATTGGACTAAATTAAAAAATGCCCATCAATTAGTTATGTATTTTCAAGGCAGTAAGTCTGCTGCTATCGATTAATAATTATTTGGTAAATACAGTAGACCAATTATAAGAATTTCAATACCCAAGAAAAAACAAGAAGAAAAACAAGCATGCTTTTTGTCACCAAATTTTACTCTGCATCTGTACTGTATGTATGAAGCTGCAATACAGCAAATTCATGTATAGACTTTTCCAGTGGAAAGTTCTTCCATATTTACCTCCCCTGGTCACCACATATCACTACAGGCATCCGCCATTTAGGTACTGATTATGGTTAATGATTACTTATGTGCCTGACCTGATGAAGACTGAAAAAATATGCACTTATTAAAAACAAGTATTTAAAAAAAAACCAAAACATTCTTTGAAATATCAGCTTCATTTTGCAAAAGTATCAAAATTTTGGGATAAAAAAACATTATTTTTCGTACTGTGCATATGATTAGTAAATCACAATCTTTATGATTACTAACTTTATTTATGAATTTGATCAACAAAAATAGGATCATATAAATGTTGGGGACACAAGTATTTTTATCATCTGTATTTCTTTTTTTCCCCCTGCTTATAGATATTGTTGTAATATAGCATCATTTAGATTAAACATGTTGAACATGTGTTAAATCAATCATGATGAAAGTGAGAGTTTTTATTTGCATTTTTTTATTTACTTTTTTTGTGGTAAAATTATTCTTGCATAATCACAAAATAATGTAAATAAACTAAAATTTCTGATAGGCGAAATAGTTTCTCTCTAATTCAGCTCATTTAAAAATTGACATTCACGCATGAATTTAACAAATTTATTTATTGATCAATTAATTATTACAATTATTTCTTTAATTCATTACTTCTTGAATTTATTCATTCATGTGTTTATTTATATATTCACTTATGCACCTATTTATGTGATATTTTCACAAAAACTTAAAGAATCAGTGAACAAAAACTACATGAATGAAAGTGGAAGTATGAAAATTATGCCTTAGTCTGGCTGATATGATTTATAAGGCATTAACTTTTAATGAAATATTTCTTTTGTAGACAATTTGATGAAATTGGTTAAATAATTCAAAATTTAAAACTATCATATAAACAACAGAGAGAAAGAAAAATCATCCATGAATTAATGTCTCCAGTTAAAAATGAACTAATCAAACAAAATTATATCAGAAAAGGATGAAATTATAACAACAATGAAACTTTAGGGTACCCAATTTGCCAAATATTGTTTCACAGCAATGCAAGGTTAACTTAAATACTGGTGAAAATAAATTACATTTACAATAAATGTGTACTGCTTATATAGTACCAAGCACTAAGTGATATCAGTATCATAATGGCGGAATGTCATGTGATACAAATATGACCGTGCACTATAAAACCATAATGGAAAGGTCTATACATGTACAAGGGGCTAAAATATTAATTTATAACTGTTGCACAAAAGATGTATGGAAAGTTGGGTCCAAATTATTTTTACAAATTCTTTTTTATAATACAAAAATTTGGCTTATTACATGAAAGTTTACAAGCCAAGCAATGATTTTTAGTTGTCCAGAGTTGTTTATAGATGTGTTGTTTCCTGTATGCAACCACAGATACAGGAGAAGGATAACAGGGTCCATGGTCTTTAAAAGGATGAGTACAATCAATCAGTCAGTCAATTTGAAGCCAATACTTCAAGGAGACAAAGTGTATTTTAGCAAAAGGCATGGTTGAGTAGACCCATACTCAGGCAAGCTGGGACCGCTTGTGGACAAGTCATGTACTCTAAAATGTCGTCTGCTTCAGCTCTCAAACCTCTAATCACATCTGCTTGTCTCTTAATCAACAACAATTACAACAAATTGCATTGTGACAACTATTATTGTGTTTTAATGAAAATAAATTACCCATGTTGTTGCCTGCAATGGCTTTGTGGAAATTTAATTATGTTTCAACAGATATGTCTGTTTTATCACCAACAAAGATGAGTTTGTGATCCCTTCCCAAGGGATTCAAAACACGAAAACAAATTAACTTGATAGCCGCATAGTGGCCCTAAGGGAGATGTATGAGCTATGATGTTTATACATTTTCATGTCTCTGTCAACTGGTTTCAAAGTGAATACATGAAATACAATCGTAAAATGCTGGTCACAGAAGTAGCAAACAGTAAATTCTGCCCAAGCCTGTAATATGTCAGTCATGATGGTCCTATGTAGAACTTGTAACAATTGATTTAGCTCTCCAAGTTATTTCTTCTGTATGGAAGTAAAATACTAGAAAGCAATAAAACAACAGAATAAATATTTATTACAAAGATGTTCTTTGTAATTTAATGGTAACAGTATCTACATCCCCACTATAATGATTTAATCTGTGAAAGGATCATGCCTGGATACAATTAAACTCGCTTGTGGATAATAAAGTCATTTTGTGATCAGAAAATACTTTAACTAAGTATTCCTTAGTTCTTACTTAAGTCCAGCCTAAATAGTGTCATACGTTAATTGAATATATATCCTACAGTATGGAATTTTCTTTGTCATAATCAACAATATTCAGTATAGCTTTAGCAATATGCTAAAAAAAACGTAATATATTAGCCTGGGTGTGTGTTACAACTGGGCCAAATCAGTACAATGACAAGTATCACATATGGGCCAAATCAGTACAATGGCAAGTATCACATATGGGCCAAATCAGTACAATGACAAGTATCACATATGGGCCAAATCAGTACAATGACAAGTATCACATTCGGGCCAAATCAGTACAATGACAAGTATCACATATGGGCCAAATCAGTACAATGACAAGTATCACATATGGGCCAAATCAGTACAATGACAAGTATCACATATGGGCCAAGAACAAGTTTATGTTTGGGGCTAAAGCATTTTTCTTAATTGTAAACATGATCATAGCTGATCTCAGCTTACTAGATCTAATCAAATTCCTAACAAGCAAGTTACATGCCCATCTTACAAGCAAGTTACATGCCCATCTTACAAGCAAGTTACATGCCCATCTTGCAAGCAAGTTACATGCCCATCTTACAAGCAAGTTGCATGCCTATCTTACAAACAAGTTGCAAGCCTATCTTACAAACAAGGGTTCTACAGAGCACTGTCTTGCCTTTCTTGCTGCCTCAACATAAAACCTTTCTGTTGTTTACTGCAAGTGAATTCCACTTTTCATGGCAAGTAAGTCTGTATATACTTTGTATGGTGATGCAAAGAACAATTTATAAGTTATGACCCAGGGGCAAGTCCCCCAGGAGGTATTGATAGACCCAGAGGTCAATGCTGGTTGCATAAATTATTTGACTTTTTCATGCAGAGAAAGTATGTGTATATGGTGACAGGTGGGGCTTAAAGACAGACCCTGGAATTTATGCTGACTGCATACATAATTACTCTTGTAATACCAAGTTAGTTAATATATATTTTAAGGGTAGGACTGCAAACAGTTTCTAAGCTATGACCCAGATACCAGACCCCAGGGAACATGGAGAGACCAAGGGACCAATGCTGGTTGCATAAACAACTTGGTCTTTTCACAAGGTCTATATATGGTTATAGGGTAGGGATCTCTGGTTTCCAAGTTATGACCTGCAGGCCCCTAGGGGTAAGGGAAAACATGGAGCCATTGTTCGCTTAAAACAAAGTTAAATAACTACTTTTGCAATATTCTAAAGACAAATCCAAAGAATGATGCATGCATCATAGCAAATATGCACTGAATTCTATCAAAATATAAAAATACTGAATTCTATCAAAATATGAAGAAACTGAATTATATCAAAATATGAAGAAATTAGGGGATTGACCCCCCCCCCACCTTTCTAACATTGGGATGGAATTCACTTGGATGAAAAAAAAAGCAATCTCTGCTACCTAAACATTAAATGTAGCAAGTTTCACCTAATTCCTACTAGTAGTTTTGGAGTTATGGGCTTGCAAAGAAAGAATTAATTTTAACTCCAAAAGAGGCAAGACAATAAAATTCAGCTCTGAATAGTTGGTTGGTTGTTATGGGTTTAACGCCATTTTTCAGCACATGATAGACTATACATGGCGGCCAGTATATTTGGTGGCTGAAGAATCCGAGAAAACCCCGGGAAGAACCAATGACCCACGGGAAGCTACTGGCAAGCTTTCTCACATACCCATGTTGGCCGAGCCCGAGGCTCGAACCCACGCAGACAGAGGTGAGATGTCAATGATCTGTAAAGGAGAGCACTTTAGACCACTCGGCCATCCACGGCCCCAGCTCTGAACAGCATTTAACAAAATTAAACAAACAAGTAACTAGAGGAATGATGAGCAATTAGGTCATGTAAATATATTCCCACCTCTCTTGCATCACACCCCAACCCTTATAATGGAAATGTCTATAGTCAAAACAGTGCATAACTCTTGTGAAAATAGTGTGAGTTGCATTTTTGGTCAACATGCATATATTCTGATGATGAGCATAATATACACAAAGTTTCCCAGTAATCCAATGAAATGTACAAGAGTACTTGCATTCACAAAATTCTGTCATATACTGCATCCAGCTGTAAGTCAAAAAAGAGCAATAACTCTTACAAAAATGATGTAATATGTACCAAGTTTCAAAGTGATCCATAAAAAAACTGCAAGACAAGTTGAGCTCTCAAGATTCTGATCCCACTGCATTCAGCTGCAGGACAAAAATAGGCGAAAACTGTAAAAAAAAATTGTGAGAGCACAGTGACTTGTCAATGTGTGCATCTTCAGATGATGATCATAACAGGTAACTGTGAGACTAGTTGTATGCACAAGATTCTTTCACACACTACATCCACCTCCAAGTAAAAAAAAGCAACATTTCTGAAAAAATTGCGGGAGCAGTGATTTGTCAACATGCATATCTACAGATGATGACCATAATGTGTACCAAGTTTCAGATCCATCAAAAACTCTGAGGTTATAGTTGCATTCACAAGGTTCTGACATACACTGCATTCAGTTGCAGAATAAAAAGGGCAGTAACTCTAACAAAATTTGTGGGGGACAGTAACTTGTTGACAACAGCATCTTCAGATGATGATCAGAACAAATACAAAGTTTCATGGCAATCCATTGAAAACTGAGATTAGTAGCATTCACAATATTCTGTCATGCACTACATCCACCTCGAAGTCAAAAGGGGTCCCGGGTGGCCAAGTGGTCTAGGGAGATTGCCTTTACAGATCACTGACATCTCACCTCTATCTGCATGGGTTTGAGTCTCAGCTCAGTCAATGTGGGTATGTGAGAAAGGTTGCCAGTAGCTTCCCATGGGTTGGTGGTTCTTCCCGGGGTTTTCCTCCACCAAATATACTGGCTGCCAGGTATAGCCTATCGTGTGATGAAAAATGGCATTATAACCAATCAAACCAAACCAAACCAAACCAAAAAAAAAAAAAAAAGTCAAAAAGAACAATAACTCTAACAACAAGAGGCTGCAAGTAGACCTCATAACACTTACTGGTATACACTGGTCTAAAAGGCAAATGTGGTAGCAATAAGGCAAGTGCCTTTGGTTGAAAAACACCCATGTCAGGATAATTTCCAGCAATTTTGTAGAAATTGATGATACATGTTTTTTAACTATGTTTTTACTTAGAGTAACTTAAGCTGGACTAGATGGTGCATTGGCATCTTTCTGTATGAATGTGCAAGGTTTCATGGTAGGACTCCACCTATCACATTTGGTCTGATATAGTAAGGCAATTTTGGAGAGAAAGTCGTTTTATGAGAGACTTTTTATATATTAGTAATAACAGCCACACCTGATGGGAGATCATTTGTAGGTTTTCCACCTGGTTTCTATGGGAGCCACACCACTGCTAAGGGGGCCAACCTAGTTACAACTTTGATAGAGCATTTCCTTAAAAACAGTCATACCAAGTTTGATCAAAATTGGCAAGACCATTCTGAAGAAGGTGAAAATAGGTTTTCTAACTGTTTGCTATGTAAGCCACACCATTGCCAGTAGAGTCATTTCAGACATAATTTTGATGCATCATGTCCTAATAAACATTCCTACCAAGCTTGTGGAAGCCACTGTTTCCAGACAGAGCAAGTCCTAACAAACATTCCAACCAAGTTTGATTGAAATTAGCTCAGCCATCTAGAGAAGTTGAAAATTTGTTTTTTACACAGTTGCAAAGGAAAGCACACCACCGAAAATAAAATTCTGACAGAGCGTGTCCTAAAAACGAAAAACATTTCTTACCACATTTTCTCAAAATAAGCTCAGCTGTTCTGGAGAAGAAGCTGAAAATATGTTTTTCTATATGGTTGCTATGGAAGCCACACTGTTGCTAGAGCAGACACCCTGAACACACATTTTAATTGAGCATGTTCTATCAAACATTCCTACCAAATGTGATTGAAATTAGTTCAGCTGTTCTTGAGAAGAAGTTGAAAATACGTATTCCATATGGTTACTAAGGAAGCAACACTGGACACAATGTCAAAGTGCATATGATAAGAAACATTCCTGGCAGGTTTGATCAAAACAAGGCTGAGCTGTTTTGGAGAAGAAGTCGAAGGCTGGTTTTCCATTTCGGTTTGCAAGGAAGCCACACCACTGCTTGGGGTGCCACCCCAAATATAATTTTTGTACAGAATGTCCTGAGGAACATTCCTACTAAGCTTGATTGAATTTGGCCATGCAGTTTTTGAGAAGTCAAAAATAGCAATGTTGATTGATGCAGGATGACACACACTGGTAACAGGGCCATACCATAAGCTCCCTTGGCCTTACAACCAGGTAAGCCAAATATCACATGATGACTATAATATTTCCCAAGTTTCATGGCAATCCACTGAAAACAGTGAGACTAGTTGCATTCACATTTCTCAAGTTTCATGGCAATCCACTGAAAACAGTGAGACGAGTTGCATTCACATTTCTCAAGTTTCATGGCAATCCACTGAAAACAGTGAGATTAGTCACATTTCTCAAGTTTCATGGCAATACACTGAAAACAGTGAGACTAGTTGCATTCACATTTCTCAAGTTTCATGGCAATCCACTAAAAACAGTGAGACTAGTTGCATTCACATTTCTCAAGTTTCATGGCAATCCACTGAAAACAGTGAGACGAGTTGCATTCACATTTCTCAAGTTTCATGGCAATCCACTGAAAACAGTGAGACGAGTTGCATTCACATTTCTCAAGTTTCATGGCAATCCACTAAAAACAGTGAGACTAGTTGCATTCACATTTCTCAAGTTTCATGGCAATCCACTGAAAACAGTGAGACTAGTTGCATTCACATTTCTCAAGTTTCATGGCAATCCACTGAAAACAGTGAGATTAGTTGCATTCACATTTCCCAAGTTTCATGGCAATCCACTGAAAACAGTGAAATTTGTTGCATTCACATTTCTCAAGTTTCATGGCAATCCACTGAAAACAGTGAGACTTGTTGCATTCACAAGATTCTCTCATACACTACATCCAGCTGCAAATCAAAAAGGACAATAACACAAATCATAGAAACGCAGTGATTTGTCAATATGTGCATCTTCAAATGATGAGCATAATATGTACCAAGTTTCAGAGCCATCAAAAACTATGAGGTTAAAGTTGCATTAACAAGATTCTGCCAAACACTGCATTCTGCTGCAAGACTAGAAATACCTCTAATGAAAATTGTAGAAACAAAGTGCTTTGTTGATATGCAAATCTTCAGGTGATGACCATAATATTTACCAAGTTTCATGGCAATCCATTAAAAACTCCTGAACTAGTTCCATTCATAAGATTATCTGACAGATGGAAGAACAGATGGACAGATAGATGGACATGAAGATATAACCCTGCCTATATAGAAGTGTGGTATAAAAAAAAATAGAGGACATAAATTTAGATCTGCAGCCTGAGAATTTTGAAATTATTTTAGGTTTATAAAACCTGTATCAGAAATAAAGTGATAAACCAAGCAGTTTGGGCAAAAGTATATAAAATACTGTAAACTGTTTATAAAATTACTTGAAAATGTGAACGTCATGATACATGTATGAAAATTGCATGCCACACAGTACTAAATGAACCATGACATTCACAAAAAATTATGAGACAAATGGTGAAAATGTTTTAACTTTGTATGAATTCAATTGTCTTGTGATTCAGAATAAATATTTTTCTTTAATTCTGAAATATATCTGCATAGACTATTATATGAATATTTCCTTCATGAAGGTTTTCCCATGACTATAGTTACATGGACCTATATGACCACTAATTTCATGTGTAAGATGATTATAAATTGTGACTTCAATTAATTTATTACCATAAATAAAAGCATTAAATGTCTAAGGGAATAAAAAAAAATCAAAATCTTTTTATCATAATTTTATCAAATAAAATAACTATATGGTTAGTACCAAAGCACAAAAGCCTTTTTTGGAAACAGGACATTACTCAGTTTCAGGTTTCAATCAACATGAGTCACATTTTTAAGACTGACAGAGCCCAACTTTCTTTGATAAGGCAAAATAATGTTTGACACTTGGTCATGCAAAGAGCTGAAACTGCATCATGCACTGCAATTCCTCTGTAAAATATGCAATCAACTACTTGAAAGCTTATTCTGAACGCTTTTCATAAAAAAGACACAACTAATTTGTCAGTATTTATTGAGTTCATACAGAATCTGTATCATTTGAAGGAGACACTTGACTAATCTATCAGCAAGATATTGATAATTTTTTCTGCCATTTTCCTCTCAGATAACTGTTAGAACACTTGTAATCCTGATCAATAACCATGAGTCTTAATAAAGCCATGGATGTTAGTGAAGCCAATTGCCCATTGCAGTAGCCAATTACTCTGTGTGCAAACCTGTCAGTGTGAATTAATCCAATCAGGGAGCACTGGGAGTCTAATTGGATAAGGAGCAGACGGAAGTCACAAGTTGGCGACACTGCTTGAGACAATGTAGGCCATTCAGAAGCAAACAAACTTAAATTGATTAGGAACTGCTAATGCAAATTCTACCAGGAGTTGCAGAACGTAGGTTTGAGCCAATCACTTGTGACACAGAAAGAAATTAGTGATACAAAGTAAAACCTTTAATAACATATCAATAATGGCTCCCCTGAGAATGTCAAATGCACAGAGAAAGCAATGATCTCAAGACTCTATGAGACAGAAATAAATCCAAAAAGCAACTGATGCAAAAAAGGGTGGGACCTTCATTTTCATCCACTACAATTGTAATCAATAGAAAATCAAAGTAAATGTTCCAAAATGTCATATCCTATAAACAGGACACCAAAAATATAGTTTGAGGCATTAAAGCAAAATCTTTGGCTGTCAAATATATATTTTTTTCTTGTCATCTTCCATTAAAACTCAAAACTGAATTCTGCTGGAAATATCTGACTAACCCCCAATTAAGCTCTCATGGCTTACTATATTTTAACATAAACTTTTCTTGTAAAAGACACTTTAAGAGACATATTTAAATCTAAGCTCAAGTTTGATAGAGAAATTTATTTTGCTTTTCACATGATATAAATATTACAAAGAAAATTTCACAAATTTAAGAAACATGTATATTATGTGCATGTACAAAGCTGTGAAACTTGTAGGTCTCTAATTTTATATATGTTTCTTATTGGAAATTTCTTGCTGTCGCAGTCACCTCAAAAAAAACTTCCAAGCACTTTTTGTAATACAACAGCACTGAGTTTTGCAGGACAAACCTGAGCTGTATTTGGCCCGAATCAATTGACAAGAATTACTTGTGACAACATAAAATATACTCAACAAAAAAAAAACGGTATAAATTAACAACACTGAAAATTTCATAGTTTACATTTGCTTGTTGAAAGTTTTATTTCCCCTTTAGTACTGACTCATCAGTTGGTAAACAAAATGTTGAAACCTGTCAAGCATATCATGCTCCATAAATGATAATTATGTAACTCAAAGGTAATCATGCATAGCATTTGCATTGTATGAAGACAAGGCCTGAAATAACGTGATCTAATCAGCTCACTACCACAATCTCTGATACAAGAAACCACTTTAGAATTTTAAACAACTGGTTTTCTTCACACACAGATTATGATAATGAGATTACATATATTCCTAGGCCTTGTTTAGTTAAGGTGCTTGTACTCCAAATGATTATGATTATATTACTTAATGGTTATTTAAGTGTGATATGTTTTGAATAGTATCATCAACAATATCTCAACCACTGACAAAACCAACTTGCATACCAAAGGGTAAATAAAAATAATTTTTGACAATCAAATAAAAAATATTAAATTATCATCCTTATGAAGTGATACCGTTCTTTTTCTGTTGAGTATAGAAAGTCATTCCCATAACACAAGTATCTATATGTCTCCCATGTCCCCAGAAGGTTATATTGGTAAACAGAGGCAAACTGTTGGGATGAAAGGCCAAAGAGGGCAGCTAAAAATCAATTATAGTAGCCTCTTGGGACAATCTATTTGATGTGCCATTAGCAACAGATGATAATCTTTGGGAAATGAATACAAGACATTAAACAAACAAAAAAAATCTATTAACTCAGAATCAATACATGTCATTGAATGTTTCACAGCTAGCTGAATCTGAAATAAAAAAACTTTGATAAATGGTGAACTAGATAGGATACTCCACAGTCTAATTAAAGGTTGCCCACAGTTTTTCATTTTAAAAGGTAAAATATATGATATACAAATTAGAATTTTTTTTATCAACACATAAATTTTTAACAGAAAATTGATGGTGGAATAAAAGCAAGCTTAATCTGGCAAAGAGAGGGTTCAAAGAACCTCAAATTGCTTTCAAGTTATATAGCAGAAGAGAAAGGGTTATGGAAAACATAGAATTTTGCTATGATCTTGAAGATATCACCACCAATGTGGCAAGCATCACACCTTTTAGTGATACCAAGCTTCATCCCTTAATCTCAAGCAGCTTTAAAGTTATAGAACAGAATGGAAAGGAAGACAGAAAACTTAAATATATTGAGACGTGACCATGACCTTGAAAATAGGACCCCCAGTGTGGTAAATGACACACCTTCTAATGATGATGTATATGTACTCTGTGATCCCCTCAAACGAGGCCACCTTTTCTGCACTGAAAATATTGCCTTATTAATGGGGTGGCCTCTAATGACAGGGACAAAATGGTTACCATTCATACTCGCATATAATCTGAGACAAATGCAAACAACATAGACCCTGATCTGCAATCACATAATGCGCTGGCAGATCAGGGTCTATGTTGTTTGTTCTACTGATCAGTCCTTACAAGCTGCATAGACCCAGATCTGCCGCTGTATTATGCGACGGCAGATCTGGGTCTATGCAGTTTGCAGTTGGTATAGGCTTATACGTGAGTATATACGGTAATACTATTTTTGGTGTTGGGCAAGGTAGCATATTCTACAAGGGATGCCCCTCTCTTGAGAGATACTCTCAAGATCAGGACCACTGTACTAAATTTCATCCCTTAATCACAAAGGCTTTAAAGTTATAGAGCAGAAATGAAAGTTTAACAAGTGGCTGGCTCGCTGGCAGGATGGATGGAAATATATACTATTGTCCCAGGGCTCAAATTTAGATAGTAAATTTCCAGTCAGACTAGTAGTTTTCATAATCTCAGTAGTCCAATTGCCAGTAATACTCTCGATATGCGTCTTACATTGATTTGTGGGAAGGACTAGTGAAGATTCAGCAGGGCTAGTAAAATTCTCAGTCTATTGGTCCTTCTGGCTACAAAGAAATTTATGTCAAATTCTAGGCCCATATCCCCTGCCTTTTTTTGGAAATGGTGGGGGACAAAAAAAGCCAAAGTAAATAAACTTGTCCTGAATCCAAATATGTGACAAGCAATTGTTACTGACATGTAACAACAATGAATTTATCATCCTAACGTCTTATACATTTTTAGCAAGCCAACTGGAATTTTCAGGAAAATCAAACAGAAAGCTCGCATCTACTACTGTATAAAGTAGGACATAGTGACCTGCTTGCCCTTACTGTTACCACAGTGCTTCTTAATGACTGCATATAAACTCATCAGTGTGCAGAGCAAATTTTGAGCAAGGAATCTGCAGGACATAAACCCCAAAAAGCATGGTTAATACAAAGAGATCTGCATGGCAAATGCAATTCTCATGCTTGAAACAAGGTGCAAAATTCCACACCTAAAACCAGCTGAAACTGCCCAAATCAATATTAATATGCTTTTGATTATATCATAGATCATTTCAATTCTGGGGACCAAAAAAAAAGCACTTTAGACAACAGAGTTCCAAAATTGATATTAGGCTTCACAGTGTGAGTTGTATAAATTATATATGTGAGTTTGTACAATGATAGTGGGCAAATAAAAATCCATCATTTTTTTTTTATACCCTTCTTAAAGTTCATGGGCTTATCAACTGATCTGATAAGCAAAATATATGTACATGTGTATTAACCTTCCATATGTGCATGCCATTTCATGTCTGGTAAAAGGAAGTCTTCTCTCTCCAAGGCGATTATGGTTGATTGATTGACTGATTGTTGCTTAGAACAGGTGACCACAAAAATTTAACTAAAAAGCTGCAAAATGTCTTCCAAAACTTCCACAATCCAAACACCCTAAAGTTTAGCTGCACACAAAATTATGTTATTAATAATTTTTGTAACAGTTGTGTAAGGCATGTTCGTGTTCTCCAAAAACAATTTACATTACGTGCAACCCAAAGCATTACCTACATGTACCTTATATATAACAACCAGGATCTAAAAAGTACATAGTATGCTTGATGAGAAACTGTCCTTGATAAAGCACTTTGATTAAATGCCCCCATAAGCTGACGCACATATCAGCTATTTATAGGTCTGCTATCTGAGCACGGGATACATTTTTCTATATATTTTTGAATCTATATACATGTACAAGCAATATACAGAAAAACCAGAAGTGATGTGTTTATCTAAAAAAAAAAAAGCAGAATGACTCAACTTGATTCTGATATGTTAATATGGCAGTGAATTTTGCTTTTTAGTTGGTTTGAATGGCACTTTGAACACATTATTGGCTATATCAGACCAAGGAAATGGGAGCTAAGTGTCTTTCCCCAAGTACAAAATAAAGCAGCTGACCAGGACTGGCCTGGATGAGTATCGAACCCATGACCCCTGGATTATGAGTTTGATGTTATACCAGCTGAGCTACCACGACTCCAATCGAGAAAAATAATATCATACATTGTATTGAAACTTGAGACCTCTTGCATACACATCACTCTACCAATGAGACCTCTAGCATACACATCAATCTACCAATGATACCTCTAGGATACACATCACTCTACCAACTGAGACCTCTAGCATACACAGCACTCTACCAACTTGAGACCTCTTGCATACAAATCACTCTACCAACTTGAGATCTCTAGCATGCACATCACTCTACCAACTAAGACCTCTAGCATGCACATCTCTACCAACTTGAGACCTCTAGCATACACATCATTCTACCAACTGTGACCTCTAGCATACAAATCACTCTACCAACTTGAGATCTCTAGCATGCACATCACTCTACCAACTAAGACCTCTAGCATGCACATCTCTACCAACTTGAGACCTCTAGCATACACATCATTCTACCAACTGTGACCTCTAGCATACACATCATTCTACCAACTGAGACCTCTAGCATACACATCATTCTACCAACTGTGACCTCTAGCATACACATCATTCTACCAACTGAGACCTCTAGGATACACATCACTCTACCAACTGAGACCTCTAGCATACACAGCACTCTACCAACTTGAGACCTCTTGCATACAAATCACTCTACCAACTTGAGATCTCTAGCATGCACATCACTCTACCAACTGAGACCTCTAGCATGCACATCTCTACCAACTTGAGACCTCTAGCATACACATCATTCTACCAACTGTGACCTCTAGCATACACATCATTCTACCAACTGAGACCTCTAGCATACACATCTCTACCAATTTGAGACCTCTAGCATACACATCACTCTACCAACTGAGACCTCTAGCATACACATCACTCTACCAACTGAGACCTCTAGCATACACATCATTCTACCAACTGTGACCTCTAGCATACACATCACTCTACCAACTGAGACCTCTAGCATACACATCACTCTACCAACTGTGATCTCTAGCATACACATCATTCTACCAACTGTGACCTCTAGCATACACATCACTCTACCAACTGAGACCTCTAGCATACACATCACTCTACCAACTGAGACCTCTAGTATACACATCACTCTACCAACTGAGACATCTAGCATACACATCACTCTACCAACTGTGACCTCTAGCATACACATCACTCTATCAATTGAGACCTCTAGAATACACATGACTCTACCAACTGAGACCTCTAGCATACACATCATTCTACCAACTGTGACCTCTAGCATACACATCATTCTACCAACTGAGACCTCTAGCATACACATGACTCTACCAACTTGAGACCTCTAGCATACACATCACTTTACCAACTGAGACCTCTAGCATACACATGACTCTACCAACTGAGACCTCTAGCATACACATCACTCTACCAACTGAGACCTGAGATTATGAGTTTGATGTTATACCAGCTGAGCTACCACGACTCCAATCGAGAAAAATAATATCATACATTGTATTGAAACTTGAGACCTCTTGCATACACATCACTCTACCAATGAGACCTCTAGCATACACATCAATCTACCAATGATACCTCTAGGATACACATCACTCTACCAACTGAGACCTCTAGCATACACAGCACTCTACCAACTTGAGACCTCTTGCATACAAATCACTCTACCAACTTGAGATCTCTAGCATGCACATCACTCTACCAACTAAGACCTCTAGCATGCACATCTCTACCAACTTGAGACCTCTAGCATACACATCATTCTACCAACTGTGACCTCTAGCATACACATCATTCTACCAACTGAGACCTCTAGCATACACATCATTCTACCAACTGTGACCTCTAGCATACACATCATTCTACCAACTGAGACCTCTAGGATACACATCACTCTACCAACTGAGACCTCTAGCATACACATCACTCTACCAACTTGAGACCTCTTGCATACAAATCACTCTACCAACTTGAGATCTCTAGCATGCACATCACTCTACCAACTGAGACCTCTAGCATGCACATCTCTACCAACTTGAGACCTCTAGCATACACATCATTCTACCAACTGTGACCTCTAGCATACAAATCACTCTACCAACTTGAGATCTCTAGCATGCACATCACTCTACCAACTAAGACCTCTAGCATGCACATCTCTACCAACTTGAGACCTCTAGCATACACATCATTCTACCAACTGTGACCACTAGCATACACATCATTCTACCAACTGAGACCTCTAGCATACACATCATTCTACCAACTGTGACCTCTAGCATACACATCACTCTACCAACTGAGACCTCTAGCATACACATCACTCTACCAACTGTGACCTCTAGCATACACATCATTCTACCAACTGTGACCTCTAGCATACACATCACTCTACCAACTGAGACCTCTAGCATACACATCACTCTACCAACTGTGACCTCTAGCATACACATCACTCTATCAACTGAGACCTCTAGAATACACATGACTCTACCAACTGAGACCTCTAGCATACACATCATTCTACCAACTGTGACCTCTAGCATACACATCATTCTACCAACTGAGACCTCTAGCATACACATGACTCTACCAACTTGAGACCTCTAGCATACACATCACTTTACCAACTGAGACCTCTAGCATACACATGACTCTACCAACTGAGACCTCTAGCATACACAGCACTCTACCAACTGAGACCTCTAGCATACACATCACTTTACCAACTGAGACCTCTAGCATACACATGACTCTACCAACTAAGACCTCTAGCATACACATCACTCTACCAACTTAGACCTCTAGCATACACATCACTCTATCAACTGAGACCTCTAGCATACACATCACTCTACCAACTTAGACCTCTAGCATACACATCATTCTACCAACTGAGACCTCTAGCATACACATCATTCTACCAACTGAGACCTCTAGCATACACATCATTCTACCAACTGAGACCTCTAGCATACACATCACTCTACCAACTTGGACCTCTAGCATACAAATCACTCTACCAACTTGAGACCTCTACCATACACATCACTCTATCAACTGAGACCTCTACCATACACATCACTCTATCAACTGAGACCTCTACCATACACATCACTCTATCAACTGAGACCTCTACCATACACAAAACTCTACCAACTGAGACCTCTACCATACACAAAACTCTACCAACTGAGACCTCTACCATACACATCACTCTACCAACTGAGACCTCTACCATACACAAAACTCTACCAACTGAGACCTCTACCATACACATCACTCTACCAACTTGAGACCTCTACCATACACATCACTCTA
Source organism: Margaritifera margaritifera (assembly GCA_029931535.1). Lineage (NCBI taxonomy): Eukaryota > Metazoa > Mollusca > Bivalvia > Unionida > Margaritiferidae > Margaritifera > Margaritifera margaritifera. Next base: position 786,956 of record JAQPZY010001570.1, read on the forward strand.
TCAACTGAGACTTCTAGCATACACATCACTCTACCAACTGAGACTTCTAGCATACACATCACTCTACCAACTAAGCACAACTGATTATGTGGTTAGTCTTAGTGAGATTTATTATGACTTTAAGCATATGAATGAGAATATAATTTCAAAATTTTTTTGAAAAAGTATATTTTCTGTGTAGAGCACAATTAAGTACCTCCAAGGTTTATATTTAAAATGATTGCATTTTGTTCAAAGATTCTTGGAGCAGAATTTACAGAGGTCCTCTGTTGTGCTCTAGGGTAAATATTGTTTTAAAGTCATAAAAATCCTCTATGAAATTACAAAATTATATAAAATTACTTTTCTCTTTCTTTCTGAGAGTTAAAAATAAATCAGTAATTTCACTTCTGAGTCATTTTCAAGAAATTCAGAGTTGATTTGTGCAAAATATATCAAAATATTTTGTCTTTAAATTTAATTCTGGGGTTTCAAAAGCAGCTTCTTTAGAGACAAAATCCCATAAAAGATGTCCTTGTCCATTTCATATTTATCAGCCAAAAACTTTTAGAAAATTATGTAACAAAATTATAAAAATTAAAAAAATTACTAGAAAAATCGGAAAACTGCTAAATTCACACACTCTTTGAAAATCCACACTTGGCAAAACAATCCACAGGTCACCCTGTTAACAGCACATCTGTCATCAGCGCATGAAAAACTATTTAGTGCAGAGGCATTGGGAGCAAAATGCCTTGCCCAGAGAAACACTATAGCAGCCAGCCCTGGATGGTCTAGACATGATTCAAACCTGCATGCATACCACTGATGGTGAGTAGCATGCCAACCACATAGATAACATACCTGCTGGATGATTATGGAAACCACAAAATGATGTCTCTGAAGAAGTGACGTATAACATGTCTCTTCTGCCATACATATTTCAGGCAATAGTTTATTCACATATTTTCATTCATTTAAAACCAAAGAGCTTTTTTAAAAAAATAAAAGATGAAATAATTTCCAATAGTCCAACTGTTTTCCATTCACAATTATTATCAATATTGTAACTGTTCATGATTGAAGTTCTTCAGGGAAAGTTCATGAAAATTTTCACTCTCTGCGATGAGATCAGGTGATCTGAGAAAAAGCTGAAAACTGAAGCAATAACCCAAAATTAACTTTTTCATATTATGCTCATGCAATTTTTTTAAATTATTTCTAGACTCCAAAAACTGAAGTCAGCTAATCAGCTGAATTATTTCATTTCTGCACTCTTTATTATTGGAAAGATATTAACTTCATAAATATGGATAATATAAATAAAGTTCAGAAAAACTCGAACTTATGGAAATATTTTAGTTTAAAATTCTGAAAATTTAGTGTATCTATCATGTGTTCCACACTGCCATACCACAGAGGTAAAAATGTATGAATGACATGAAAGCATCAGAGGATCTTGGTTTGTGTTCCCTGCAGTACTACTATATACAACTATATAGAATGTTGTTTGCGTGAATATGTTCAAAAAATGAAAAATTTAAGCACATTAAACCTCAATTTATGTCTGTTTTTAATTCAACTGTGCCATTTTTGCAAATGAGGTCATAAGTTTGTAATGATTTCTGAAGCATTGGTTTCTATTTAGCTTAAGCATCAGAAATGTCTGATTAGTAAGTAACTAGTTTATTATGTTTGGCATGGAAGTACTGTAATCGCAAGTTTCAAATGCATAGTACATGTAGCCATCGTCACCACAAACCAACTGTATAACGTCATTAGCAGTCATTAATGGTGGCCAACAGTGATGGTGATAATACGGTACTTTCAATTTATTTTACAGAAATACAAAACATTCTGTTCAAGTGTGGAGATTATATCAAATATGTCTACTACATACTATATTTCATAAATAAAATGCAACACGGTCTTTTCCTTTAATGTATAGTAGGACTTGGTATTGATAATCAATTTAAGTTCTCTGAATGAGAGAGATGAGCAGAAGCTAGCTGGAACTAGATTTCAATAACTGTCACACAAGTTTAGCATGAGACAAGCCACAACTGCAGTGTTCAGGAATTTGAATCAATCCCTTCATCAACAGAGCATCCCAAAAACTCTTCTGTCAATAGACAGCATTTTACTTGTTATCTTTGGACCATTGGGACAACTTAAAAAATAATTTGGAGGAAGTTTTAAGTACCAAAAAGTTAATGGAAAACATTGAAATTAAAGTTTTCTTGAAAATAAACACAACTGAATCTAGGGACTCATTAAGAATAATTATATTCCCATCACTAACTAGTCTGCATGTTTATTTTGACAATGCTGACAAGTGTTCCTCTTTATGGACTTGTTCTAACAGGCTTAAACCAAGCTATTAAAGAGATGTGACCAGCATAATATGGAAGGGTTGCAAATTACTGCATGTTTAGAAGTTAATACACTTTCTTGACATTATGCATTCATCCCAATGATACAAATTAAGACAGTTTGTAAATTTAATGTATCACCACCTATATCCTATGTCCATCTCCAAGGACAACAAACTCTGCAAGCAGTGAAGTTTCTGACTGATTCCACTAGATACACTCAACCCAATTGGAACATGCTTGGGCCATTCTGCCAATGATCGGAAATACACCTAGGAAATACTAAAGTAGCCAACACTGCACAGTATCATAATGCTTTTGACATGGTTCTATTCTACCTAGTGCACCTTAGCTTGATACTGAGCTCTCCGCCATTCTGGCGATTTCCCCCTTTTTATGTTGTATTCTTTTTACACTGTATCACTCCAATGAAGTATTTCCAAGCTGGAATTTTGTTTAAAAAAAATCCATGAAGTGTTCTGATTGACATTTATACTTTATTCACCAAAGTCCACTGGTTATTGTAACCTAACCAGTAGCAATATCCAAATCACTGTCTATGGGGTATCCACATTTGTTTACCCCTTCTATTCATGTCTCTTACTTCATTACAGCAATTTATAAGTTATTATTCTATGTTTATATTTATGGTTTATTAAATTATTTCATGGTGCAATTCATTAAAAATGTTCACCAGATAGATACCAGTGTACTTAAATATATGTAATGCTGAAATACTCTTTTATATTGTTAGAGTGATACTGACCAAAGAATGTCAATATAAAATGGAACATGGAACTTGTATTTGAAGAACTCCAGTATAACAAATACAGGATTTAGCTAGAGCTATAGGCAATGGGTGGAAAGGGCTCAGCTCAAGACAATTTGCTCCTTAGGGTCTTAAACAGGGGACTCCTCGAAATAATGGCATGGAATGCCTGAAATAAAAATCATTCAAGGAGTCATCAATGTAAACAAAATCCCAAGCAAAGATAAGGACTCGTCAATACAAGCAACATCCCAAGCATTGATATGAAGCATTGATATGAAGTTCACTGACAAGGATCAGAACTCTGTCAAAAATGGACAACCCATAAAAGGCAATGTTCATACTAAATTGCATCAGAATATGTTGAATGGTTCTCGAGATATGCAGACTGCAAGCAGCATTCCAAGGTTCCACATAAAGATAAGAACTTGCTTGACAAGAGCATAACAATGACCAAAATGGAGATGAATTTGCTTGACAAAAGCATAACCATGTCCAAAATGGAGATGAATTTGCTTGACAATAGCATAACCATGTCCTAAATGAAGTAGATGAATTTGCTTGACAAGAACATAACCATGTCCAAAATGGAGATGAATTTACTTGACAATAGCATAACCATGTCCTAAATGGAGTAGAGGAATTTGCTTGACAAGAGCATAACCATGTCCAAAATAGTATAGAGGAATTTGCTTGACAATAGCATAACCATGTCCTAAATGGAGTAGAGGAATATGCTTGACAATAGCATAACCATGTCCTAAATGGAGTAGAGGAATTTGCTTGACAAGAACATAACCATGACCAAAATGTAGATGAATATGCTTGACAAAAGCATAACCATGTCCAAAATGGAGTAGATGAATTTGCTTGACAAGAGCATAACAATGTCCAAAATGGAGTAGATGAATTTGCTTGACAAGAGAATAGCCATGTCCAAAATGGAGTAGATGAATTTGCTTGACAAGAGAAAGGCCATGTCTAAAATGGAGTAGATGAATTTGCTTGACAAGAGCATAACCATGTCCAAAATGGAGCAAATGAATTTGCTTGACAAGAGCAAAATCATGTCCAAAATAGAGTAGATGAGACAAAACCCACAAAAGGAGCATGCCAGTCTATGGACATATTCATAACAAATTACATCAAATATGTTGAATATTTCTTGAGCTGTGCCAGTTACAAAGCAACATCACATGTGATGAACATATGAAGATAATTGTCAAGGACCATAACTCTTTCCAAAAAAAGTGTTGACAAGACAGAGCCCATGAAAAGGGACTACTAAGTCTATTACAATATACACACCAAACTGCATCAGAATTTTTGAGCTGCGCTGGTTACAAGCAACATCCCATGTGAAGATATGAAGTTAATTGTCAAGGGCCATAACTCTAACCAAAAACTGACAAGACTAAACCCATAGAAAGCACATCTATGTATATGAGACAATGTTCATACCAAATTGCATCACAATAAGTTGAATGCATTTTTAAGCAGTGCCAGTTACAAGCAACATCCCATAAGAAGATATGAAGTTAACTGTCAAGGGCCATAACTCTAACCAAAACAGAATTGATGAGACAAAACCCAAAAAGGCACATCTAGGTCTATGAGGCAATGTTCATACTAAATTGCATAAGAATATGTTGAATGGTTTTTGATCTATGCCTGTTACACACAACATCAAACAAAACGATATGAAGTTAATTGTCAAAAGCCATAACTCTATCCAAAATATACTTGATGAGAAAAAATTCATAAAAGCCACATCTATACCTTGGAAGCAATGTACATACCAAATTGTATCAGCATATGTTGAGTAGTTCCTGAACTATGCTGCTGTTTTCAGGGTATAAATATGCTCAGCAATTCCAATACCAGACAATGTTATGATCAACTATTTTCCAGGTATAAAGATGCTCAGCAATTCCAATACCAGACAATGTTATGATCAACTATTTTCCAGGTATAAAGATGCTCAGCAATTCCAATACCAGACAATGTTATGATCAGCTGTTTTCAGGGTATAAAGATATTCTGCAATTCCAATACCAGACAATATTATGATCAGCTGTTTTCAGGGTATAAAGATGCTCTGCATTTCCAATACCAGACAATGTTATGATCAGCTGTTTTCAGGGTATAAAGATGCTCACCAATTCCAATACCAGACAATGTTATGACCTCTGTTTTCAGGGTATAAAGATACTCTGCATTTCCAATACCAGATAATATTATGATCAGCTGTTTTCAGGGTATAAAGATGCTCACCAATTCCAATACCAGACAATGTTATGATCAGCTGTTTTCAGGGTATAAAGATACTCTGCAATTCCAATACCAGACAATGTTATGATCAGCTGTTTTCAGGGTAAAAAGATACTCTGCAATTCCAATATCAGATAATGTTATGATCAGCTATTTTCAGGGTATAAAGATACTCTACATTTCCAATACCAGATAATGTTATGATCAGCTGTTTTCAGGATATAAAGATACTCTGCATTCTGCATTTCCAATACCAGAAAATGCTATGATCAGCTATTTTCCAGGTATAAAGATAATTTTCTGCATTTCCAAGACAAGACAATGTTATGATCAGCTATTTTCTGTTAATGTTTTGATACCGGTAGTCATTGAAAAAATGTTTCACCTGCATACAAATAAAGTGATTCCCTTCTTATGCTGCCTATCTTAAGAGAGGACATCTTGTTCTGTACCAAAGCAGCACAATTATAATATTTTTCACCCTCTAAAGATGACTTAATATCACCAAATGAAAATTAGTCTGGACTTAAACTCAAGTCTACTAATAATAGCTATATGACTGGATGAAATTTAAGTCTAGGATTATTAGCTATATGACTTGATGAAATTTAAGTCTAGGATTACTAGCTATATGACTGGATGAAATTTAAGTCTAGGATTATTAGCTATATGACTTGATGAAATTTAAGTCTAGTATTACTAGCTATATGACTTGATGAAATTTAAGTCTAGGATTACTAGCTATATGACTTGATGAAATTTAAGTCTAGGATTACTAGCTATATGACTGGATGAAATTTAAGTCTAGTATTATTAGCTATATGACTGGATGAAATTGAAGTCTAGGATTACTAGCTATATGACGATGAAATTTAAGTCTAGGATTACTAGCTATATGACTGGATGAAATTTAAGTCTAGGATTACTAGCTATATGACTGGATGAAATTTAAGTCTAGGATTACTAGCTATATGACTGGATGAAATTTAAGTCTAGGATTATTAGCTATATGACTTGATGAAATTTAAGTCTAGTATTATTAGCTATATGACTGGATGAAATTTAAGTCTAGTACTACTAGCTATATGACTGGATGAAATTTAAGTCTAGGATTGCTAGCTATATGACTGGATGAAATTTAAGTCTAGGATTACTAGCTATATGACTGGATGAAATTTAAGTCTAGGATTACTAGCTATATGACTGGATGAAATTTAAGTCTAGGATTACCAGCTATATGACGATGAAATTTAAGTCTAGTATTACTAGCTATATGACTGGATGAAATTTAAGTCTAGGATTACTAGCTATATGACTGGATGAAATTTAAGTCTAGGATTACTAGCTATACTACTTGATGCAATTTAAGTCTAGGATTACTAACTATATGACCGGATGAAGTTTAAGTCTATTATTAGCTATATGACTGGAAGAAATTTAAGTCTAGTATTATTAGCTATATGACTGGAAGAAATTTAAGTCTAGTATTATTAGCTATATGACTGGATGAAATTTAAGTCTAGTATTATTAGCTATATGACTGGATGAAATTTAAGTCTAGTATTATTAGCTATATGACTGGATGAAATTTAAGTATAATATTATTAGCTATATGACTGGATGAAATTTAAGTCTAGTATTATTAGCTATATGACTGGATGAAATTTAAGTCTAGTATTATTAGCTATATGACTGGATGAAATTTAAGTCAAGTATTATTAGCTATATGACTGGATGAAATTTAACTTCAATTGAAGTATGACCAATGTAACTTGAATTGCACAACTTCTTGGTGATATCTTGGCCAGTATTATTTTAAGAAGATGATGCCTCAAAAGAGGGGGAACATTGTGTAAAGATAACAAAGATTTAGTTTTAATGGTGTTTTATTGGCAAATGGTCTGAACTAGAAAATAAAAATAATCACATTTCTCTTACTCATGAAATTCCACAGCAATTGGCTCTGTGACAAACACAGAAATTTGTCAAATGGACTGATTGGGTCAATACAATCAGAGATGCAGAGTGGTGCAATGAATCTAACTAGCAGCATACTGATTTGTTGCTGCTCCCAGCCACTGAACATTAACACTTATCATTTTGATGTTCTTAGATAATTTTATAACAGGATGGCCTGGAGACAGATGGTGTCTATATGACATTACATGATCAATCCCCACCTTCTGGCATGTGTAAGTACAGTAGTCCCTCATGATAAAATTGTTCATGGAGCCAGAGAGTATACTGCTTTATAACAAGACCTCCTTGTAATGAAGTATATACTCACGTGTAAGTCAATACCAACTGCAAACTTCATAGACCCAGATCTGCTGTCGCATAATGCACCGTCAGATCTGGGTCTATGCAGTTTGTAAGGACTAATCAGTAGAACAAACAACATAGACCCTGATCTGCCAGTGCATTATGCAATGGCAGATCAGGGTCTATGTTGTTTGCATTTGGACCCGGATTATACGTGAGTATATACGGTACATGATGCATACCACTTAATGAAATGGGATCCATGACCATATGCACCTTGAAACATGAAGCATGTTATAATGAAGGGTCTTACAATCTGAGAGTGCTGTTTTGAGTTACAGTACCCATCAAAAGAGACTTAGTCGTGTGGTCTAAAATAAAAGAGAATGTAGTCTCAACCAGTGTTACATTTTTGGTTGGTTGGTTGTTATGGGTTTAACACCATTTTTCAGCACATGATAGGCTATACATGGCGGCCAGTATATTTGGTAGAGAAAGAACCAGAGAAAACCCCAGGAATAACCAACCCACGGAAAGCTACTTGCAAGCTTTCTCACATACCCACATTGGCCGAGCCTGAGACTCAAACCCATGCGGACAGAGGTAAGATGTCAGTGATCTGTAAAGGCGAGCACCTTAGACCACTCGGCCACCCGGGGCCCCTGTTACATTTCTGGTAATCATTGCTACTAAGCTTTTCATATTTTCTTACAGTAAAAAATGTACATCAAAGTAATGTATAAATACAGCACTCTGGAACCTGTCTTAAAAAAAACCTCTTCAGGGACCTCAAAAATGGGACCATTAAAGATAGGTGGTCCTTTAATACAGGTCAAGTTCAACTGCACAGATGTCTTTATTTTTGTGATATGCACAGAAAAAGTCAGAGATGAATGCTTACTTTTGTGTGCTTGTGTGTTTAATGGTTTATTTTACTCAACCCAAGGTGTTTCCCTAAACAAGGCTGGATATATTTTTTTATGTTAAGATAAAAAGACTTGATTTCTAACTCATATGAAATAAATGGTGCAACTTTTGCCTTCTTAGATTTACAAGCTCATATTAATTATAGCACACTGTAGTGTGTCCTTGATACTTCCATCCCTGGGACTTGACTGAATGGTAATGAAACTTGTTTCTCCTCAAAGTATAATTTGTAGCACTTGGGAGGTTCTTATCAGTCTTAATTTTCTCATACAACATAGGACACATTAAATTTTGGCTAAGTTCTTGAAAAATTACAAAGTTTTTGGAGAAATGAACTTTGGAGAGACATTTTTCACATGTAAAATAATGACCTCCTTTACCTAAAAGTAGTATAAAGTTACAGCTGTAAGCTAGAAGATGAATCTCATTCCTGCGTCCACTAGCTTTTTATTTTTAAAACCAATATACATTCCTATTATCTATGACAGATTTTTTGTCAAGTGACTTTTTAAAACTTCAAGAAACTTTATGAGATAAAATAGGAAAAGGTACCAACAACAATAAATTAGCTTAATATAGATTTTTGGAAAACAAAATCTTGATGCATAATTTTATCAAACAGGACAAAGGCATGGTAGGTGAAAGCATCCGGTTTTCTTGAGCTTAACTACTGTCTCGTATTTAAATTCAAAACTCATAATTCTTCAAACTTATTTTTTAAAAATGTTTAAAAAAATTAAACAAACATTTTTTGTATTGCTTTTATGACACAAATTTCTCATAAAAAATCAAGCAAAAGTATAAACCACACATACTTAGTAAATAATCTCTTTACATGAGATTTTTGACTGGTTTTTCCCAGAGACAGTATGATGGGTACAATTATGGACAGGAATAACATGTCAGTGCACCAGACTACAGCTAGTTAGAATATGTTTATTTTATATTGCTAAATAGTGCTGACATGATGTAAAAGGTACCACACTATAAAAGTACATGTATCATTATAATTGGTGAGTGTGGGAAATGCACAGTAATTTTTTTGGGACAGAAAAATGACTCAAGGTAAAGTGTCAAACTATTTCTTTTAGTTATCTCCAGTGCCCATTCTGGCATGTTTGTCCAATATGCATGAATAGATGAAAATAGAAAAATTACCAGCTGACTGCTTGTTCTGCTTCAAAAACTTTAAACCAATCAGAGGTGAAGTCACTTCAAAGGGGAAAGCTATGATTACAAGAATTACTTATTATTAGTATTACTAATACAAACAAGACTGCTACTGATACTAATCTTGTGAGGAAATTCGTTCTCATCAAAACACTGTTTCTTAAGAACATTGATGTGATTGAATGCTTACGTGATTCTGTGATGTAGTCTGGGTTAGCTAAGCACTTTATCCTACTCCTTTAGAACTATTGTAAAACCTATACAATACATCATGGGACTGTTGCAGTGCTCCATTTTGTGTTATCTACAGTGGATATAATTCAACAATGTTATGATACTTTCTTAATTCTGATGCCACTACAACAAAGCCAGTTTTACTAAAGCTAAAAATGTTATGAAAACAAATTCATTGGGTACCTAACATTTCTTCCATGGTATATTGCAAAATTGTTATGGCTGCATCTCACTGCTAAGAATGGAAAACTTGCCTTCAAAATGTGTGTGTGTACACACACACACACACACACACACACACACACACACACACACACACACACACACACACACACACACACACATGCATACATATACAAAAGAAGGAAAAATCAACATGAAATACAGGATATCATATGCCAACAGTCTGGTCTTTTTGTTCCATTCTAAGGTTATTCCTCTGAACAATTCTATTTCAAGGCTGGATTTGACAGATTTGACTTTTACCATATACTTAGGTTTATGTCAGATCCAACTCAGTAGAACAAAACAACATGGACCCTGATCTGCTGGTGCATTATGAGATGGCAAATCAGGGTCTATGTTGTTTGAAGCTGGACTTCACTTATACACAAATAATTACAGTAACATATGTGAAATAAATTGTTCCTTGCTATCTGAAGTATGGAAGAGATGAATAAAATGTAATTGGACTAAGGAGATCTGACTGTTTAATTATACATTGTTTCAATCACATACCATGTACCGTATTTAGTCTGATACAGCGCACACAATTACAAACAGCACAGACCCAAATCTGCTGGTGTGTAATATGCCAGATGATCATTGTCTACAATGTACACTTGCAATCATCAATAAAAATACAGTATATACTCGCGTATAATCAGGGTCCAAATGCAAACAACACAGACCCTGATCTGCCCTCGCATAATGCACCTGCAGATCAGGGTTTATGTTTTTTGTTCTACTGATTAGTCCTTACAAACTGCATAGACCCAGATCTGCCAGCACATTATGCAATGGCAGATCTGGGTCTATGCAGTTTGTAGTTGGTATTGGATTATACGCAAGTATATACAGTAACAGTGTACACCATAATCTGCCAGCACATTATGTGAAGGTAGATATGATTCTAAGCTGCTTGCAATCATGTACATTCTACACAAGTAAATATGCTAGCTACCATACAGTGGACAAAGCACTATCACCATCTTGTTATTTACATGTATACTGTTAGTGAGACAACATTGCCTCGACCTTTTGTGGTTATATGGTTTGACCATGCCCTGTTATATATGCTAAATACCCATCATGTAGAAAGCATACACACTAATGAATGAGTGAAAGCTCAATTTAAATGAAGTAACAGAATGACAATGAAGTTATATTTATTTGGTATCACATGCAGTAAAATAAAAATATTGTAAAAAATCTTGTCTAAACAGCAGCCATATCAATTAGACCCTAGGAAAGTTATAAAAAGAGTCCCTTGAAGGGACTGCAACCCTGCCAACCCTAACAAGGCCTTCTCAGTAAGGCAGCCTGTTTCCATAAGTTAGACCAATTTTTAGTAAGGCCTAATGAACTATTGTTGACTTGGAAAACATGCATTTAAAAAGTTCAGAAGTGTGATCTGAGGCTAATGCAGTGAAGGCAAACATAATATTCAACTAAAAAAAAATTCAAGTACACTTAGACCTTATTTACCTCCAGTACAGTTTAGAAACTGCAGTTCCAAACCCCATGAAGTGCAATGGCTTCTTGCTAGATCTCTCAACTTTATGTTATCTTTAGTTTTTTTTCAATTTCACATGGCATTGGCAGTCATCTCTCCCACCACAAAACATACTCAAATCAACATGACATGATGTCCAATAAATGTAATTGTTGCCTTCCTGCTTTTTTTCCCCAAGAATCTGAATATTTCCTTTTAAACATTTTTTGAGGCTTATTGTCACTGTCACCTTCAACATGTTTCCATTCGTTGGAAGGCAGTTCTAGAAAATACTATAGGCAACAGCTCGATCATGAAGGCATTTGAATGAAAAATATTGGAAGTTTAAAGCATCTGAAGTACTCCTGTAAATTTAATATGGATCCCTGACCAGCTCCAGTGAATCTAATAAGAAATCCAGTATGCAGATTTGACCACAATAATCATATTATTGCAATTTTTGTTAGTATTCTGTAACTCTGTAATTGAAATGTCGTTTCAGTAAGTCTTACAGTCAAATCAAAAGGGTTGGCAGGTCTGGGACTTATGCTCTACTGTCCAAAAAGAATTTCCAGGAATTCAAGATAGGACCATTTCTTCTTTTTAACTGCTGAATGTTGAAACCATCTGACATTTTTGAGTGAGAAGATTTTAAAATTAGCTGCTGTGGTAGTCATATTGGTCATATTGGATGTAAGATCAGCACTATTTTCATTTAGGACAAACCAGATACCATTAGAAGTCTTTTGTTGAAAACCCCATGCCAATATGACTATCTATTCTGGAGAATTAGTGACAAGATTTTCAATATGTTCATTGTGGCAGCCATACTGGATGTCTGCAGAGCAACATTTTCATTTAGGACCAACTAGATATCATACAAAGTCTTTTGGTGAAAACCCTATGTTGATATCACCATCAATTTTGGAGGAGTAGCCATAACAAGATGTTGGTCATATTGTGGCCATATTGGACGTCAGATCAGCAACCAGACTCAATAAGAAGCCTTCTGGTGAAAACCCCATGTCAATGTGACTTTCCATTTACATGTAGGAGTAGTGACAAGATTTTAAAGATGGCTGCCATGGCAGCCATATTCGAGGTCAGATCGGCACCATTTTTACTCAGGATCAAACAGATATCAAAATTAGTCTTCTGGTGAAAATCCCATGTCGATATGACTTTCCATTCAGAAGGAGTAGTGATAACAAGATATTCAAGCTGGCCATTGTAGTGGCCGTGTTGGATGTCCTAGCATTACCATTTTCATTTAGGATCAACTGGATGCCATAAGAAGTCTTATGGTGAAAACCCCATGTCAATATGACTTTCCATTCAGAAGTAGCAGCAATAACAAGAAGTTCAAGATGACTGCATTGGTGGCCATACTAGACATCAGATCAACACCATTTTCATTTAGGACCAACTAGATATCATAAGAAGTCTTGTAGTGAAAACCCATATTGATTTGACCATCCATTCAAAATAGCGATAACAAGACTTTCAAGATGGTGCCATGGTGTCCATATTGGACATCAGATCAGCACCATTTTCTTCTAGGACCAACAAGACATCATAAGAAGTCTTTTAGTGAAAACTCCATCTTGGTATGACCATCCATTCAGGAGGAGTAGCTATAATAAGATTTTCACAATGGTTGCTGTGGCGGCAATACTGGCTGTCTGAACAGCACCATTTTCATTTAGGACCAACAAGGCGTTTTGATGAATGTTTGTGCAAAGTTTCATTGCAACCCTCCAAGTAGTTTATAGTGCTAGTGGATGGACATCAGAAAACGGACGAAGTACAACAGGCCATCCCATCAACTCTTCTGGTCCATGACCAGTTGAGCTAAAACCAGGCCCACAACAGGATCTCACAGAAAACAACCAAGGATTACATTTTTATTGCTCAGTAGGTCATCACAGGTGATACTGTGTCAACAAGGACAATATACAAGCAATATACGATTGTCAATAATTCAGGCTCAATATCTTCTGAAAGTTTTAAACCCTTATTATGAGATTTTCTTTTCCCTTAATGGCCAAATCAATCTTAGAGAGACAGGTATTCACACCGTTATTCACTTACTCTTCCTTGCACAATGGCAGGATTAAACAATATTATGTATGTATAATGATAAGATTTAAAGAAAAACTACCATATACACTCGCTTTAAGCTGATACCAACTGAAAACTGCATAGACCCAGATCTGCCTTCACATAATGTGCCAGCAGATCTGGGTCTATGCAGTATGTAAGGACTAATAAGTAGAACAAACAACATAAACCCTGATCTGATGGTGCATTATGCGACGGCAGATCAGGGTCTATGTTGTTTACATTTGGACCCAGATTATACGCGAGTATATACGGTACTAATGTTTTTTTACACATTTTGTAGTCATCAGTAACCACAGTAAAAAAATATACATATACACATGTGTAGATGGTTGTGACCAATAAACATGCAGGGATTTAAATGCTATACTGTGTATATGTACGAGTTTGACTTTATTAATACATCCAATAAAATAGGCTGAGATGCAAACATGTGCCAGGTTGGACAAAAATGAGGGGTAAGTGAGGGGAACAGGTTTTACTGTGCATGTATATACTGATGGTGTGCAATGATGATGCAGTTATTAACAGCTAACATTATTAACATTCATTACATTTTGTTCAAAATTATTGACAACACCAACACCATTATGGTAACTAAATTACAAGGAATAACGTATTTCATAAACAAAGTAAGTAAACATTTGGTAGCAAGAATGACCTTCCAACAATTAACGAGCATAATACTTACATTTACATTTCTGCCTATGAAATGCTGTAGATATATACACAAAATATTATATCAAACATTTAAGATATGAACGAAAAAGTATATCAGCATATGTGTATAAATGGAAGTGTGTATGTGTGTGTGTTGCTGAAAGAGATATACTGTATAAAAACCTTAATAATAGGGTTATCCTCTATAAATAAAGAACTATCATTATTTTCATTGTTTAAATTCGGTTTATGACTTAAATGTCCTCTCAACCAACTGCACATCAAAATCATTTTCACATTATTTCCAGCATCTGTTGATAAAACTTCACCTGGTGCACCATTTTGTCAAATTCCAGTCACTGCTCTACATTAATGCTTTGTACAAGAAATGCCTACTGAACACTGAGTCACTTAGGAAAAGACTCTAGATAATCACAATAAAATATTAACAATTATATGTGCTTTGAATTAAAACTAGACTTAATCTCAGACAAGTTTTGTTTGAATCATTGCAACTCAATTTTCAGATGAATACAGTAGGACTTTAAAGTGTGAGTTTTACTTTCTTTTCTGCCTTCCTTTATTTGTTGTTTGGCTTTTTTCCCAATTATTTGTTCTTCTTTATCTCACTGCCATAAAAATTTGCCCCCAAATTTAGAAGTTGTAGAATTTACACTGCATGTTATGTTACTCTTATGTTAAACTATCTCTCTGTGTCACATCTACAGCCACTGGAACATGTACTGACATGAGAACTTGTCTCTAAATTTAACAGTTTGAGAATTAATACTGCATAGATCTCTCTGTCTTGCATCTACTGTCATGGAAACTTTTCTCCAAATTGAACAGTTACTGCACAGATCTCTTATGTTACACTGCAAGCATGACATAATCTTGAAATGAACAATTCCAATTTGCATTTTTCCTGATGAACTCTGCTTTGCGGTTGATAAATTTGTTTACAAATAACTCCATAAATGTCTGGCACTCAAAATTTTTACAAATAGCCCCATCAGTGTCTGACACACAAAATTTGCACAAATAGACCCATAAATGTCTGACACACAAACAATTTAGAAATAGCCCCAATAATGTCTGACACAAAATTTGTACAAATAGCCCCATACATGTCTGACACAAAATTTGTACAAACAGCCCCATCAGTGTCTGACACACAAAATTTGCACAAATAGCCCCATAAATGTCTGACACACAAATAATTTAGAAATAGCCCCAATAATGTCTGACACAAAATTTGTACAAATAGCCCCATACATGTCTGACACAAAATTTGTACAAAAAGTCCCATGCATGTCTGACACACAAACTTTTTACAAATAGCCCGATAATTGTCTGACACACAAACAATTTAGAAATAGCCCCAATAATGTCTGACACAAAATTTGTACAAATAGCCCCATAAATGTCTGACACAAAATTTGTACAAAAAGTCCCATGCATGTCTGACACACAAACTTTTTACAAATAGCCCCAAAAATGTCTGACACAAGATTTATACAAATAGCCCCATATATGTCTGACACACAAAATTTGTACAAATACATGTCTGGACACTCAAAAACTTTTCATGACGTAGGCTATAAATGTTTAAAAATCTGAATTCTTTAAAACTTCAAACAGAAAAAATGTATGGGAAAAACAATTGTATTTTTCAAGCAAAAATTCAGATTTATATTATTTCTCAAAATGTACATTTTTAAAAAACTGAACCAGTAATTGGGATTTGTATTGTCAGGTGAAAAATTAGCAACATTTGATCATATATATTCAGTTCTATTGGACAGATCTTGTATATCAAATGTGGCTTTGCCTATCACAAAAAGAGTCAAGGTTGACGAGAATATGTTGTACCACATAATCTACACTGAAGTAGCTTAATAATAAAACTGATGGATATGTTCTTCTTAAACTAAATTACAAATCTAAAAAATTATCATCATCATTTGATAAAGACATTTTTTTTATTCAGAATTAAAACTGCTTAATTGTGTGAGTCCCCTCATTGGTGTTTTATATTTACTGTAGATCCTACAAAGGCAGGCTATCCCAATTACCAAACGGTTGCAGATAAATTAAAGATTCTTTGAAAATTATAATTTCATTGTTTTCATTTAGAAAATATAAAACAGATACTAATTCCATTTCTTTTTTTTTTATATTGCTGTAATATTAAAGGTACAATATGAATATTAATATGATTTGATCTATATCATTTTTGTTACCACATGGAATAACCTAGGTTTGGTTTGTGACTTGTAACCATTAAAATCTGACTGGAAAACGTAGCACCAATGTGTGCTCTCTAGTAAACACTTTGAGCAATATTAATGATTGACTTGACACTTCAGAACAAAACCATCCTATTCATCCTTCAAAAATAAAGCTTGGATAATCCGCTGCTGAAGTGAAATAGTTACTGAAAAAGGTATGCTTGAGAACATTACAAGTAGGAAGTCGATGTATAAATCAAAGTCATAATGTCACCATAACTCACTACTCATGCTGTTAAGAACAATTTATTTATTTATTTACTTTTTTCTTTTGGAAATTATCAGTGGCAGTTAGAAACAGAGAAATCCTGTTTTTCTATGTGTCAATGTGATAATGTCCAGTAAAATGTAAAATTCAAACTCTCAAATTATATTGGAAAAGGGCAATTTATATCAGCCTGAACAATGAAAAAAATAATTATTTAAAATTGTTTAAATTTGTACAGGTTTTACCATGATGCTGATACAAGCCAATGACCCAGTATGCCAGATAAATCTTCATATTTCTGCGTGCTTGGCTTTGAAACCAAAATCACATTCATGGTCCTATCAAACTTTAAACATAAATTTTATTAGGTACCATTTATGAATAGGATATACAAATAAAAAGTGACTAAACTTTCTGCCTTAAGTTATACACCAGAGAACTATGGACAAGACATAGTTTACTTTCCCCATTTTACACGGGTCCCCACTTTTACAAAATTACCTCAAGTTCAAGTGTGGCTTTTTGATCACGTAAGTTTCCAATTTCTCTCTGAAGTCTCTTTATATCATCTTCCAACTCTGACACACTGTAAAAATTATTTTTAAAAAATTAATATTTTACAAGTGCAAACCTTGAAATAAACAACTCAGCCTTTAGTTACATAATTTATACCTGAACTAATACTGTGAAAATATTTATCTTTCAGGCAATTATTTTTCATGGTTTTGTCAAAAAGATCCATTAAAGTTATTAAGCCATGAATAATAGTGACTTAATAGTATACAAAAGTTTTCACCATCTTATTTACTTCTTGCAAATATGTAAACTCAATGTGAATGACAACAATAGTATAGTTAACTTTTCAAATATGCAACAGGTAAATAAATAAGTACAGTCTAGTGGCATCCATCTGACCTGTGGTAATCTCATTTTGGATGCCAAGCAACAATTTATATCAGGTCGATTACAATCTCAGAAGCAGGTATGTATGTTCAGATTTTAATGGCACATCAACGCAATCGTAGCTATACAGTGCTGAGCAAAATCTAGTTCGCAAAACTGGCAAGTCAAACACCTTACTAACATCTCCAGGTAGATAAACATGAATCACTTAAAAGGGATTGACACTCTACTGGCTGAAAAGTATTTGCAAGGAATTCAATATAAAACCATTTCTTCCTTTTAACTGCTGAGTGTTGAAACCATCTCTGATGTTCTTCAGCGATAAAAAAATTTTCAAATTAGCTGCTGTGGTGGACTTACTGGATGTCAGATTGGCACCATTTTCATTTAGGACTAACAATACATCAAAAGAAGTCTTTTGGTGAAAGCACAATGTTGATATGACCAGCCATATAGCAGAAGAAATGATAACAAGATTCTCAAGATGGCCATTGGAGTGGCCATATTGGTCATCAGATTGGCACAATTTTCATTTAGGACCAACTAGACACTATAAGAAATCATTTAGTGAAAACCCCATGTTCATAAGACCATCCATTCAGGAAGAGTAGCCAAAACAAGATTTTCAAGATGGCCACTGTGGTGGCTATATTGGATGTCAGATCAGCACCATTTTCATTTAGGACCAACTAGACATCATAAGAAATCTTTTAGTGAAAACCCAGTATTCATGGATGTACCTCCATTCAGGAAGAGTAGTAATAACAAGATTTTCAAGATGGCCACTGTGGTGACCATATTGGATGTCACATCAGCACCATTTTCATTTAGGACCAACTAGACATTATAAGAAGTCTTTTAGTGAAAACCCCATGTTGATATGACCATCCATTCAGGAGAAATTGCAATAACAAGATTTTGAAGAGAGTCACTGTAGTGGCCATATTGGATGTCTGAGCAGCACCATTTTCATTTAGGACCAACTAGACCGTGAGATGAATGTGTGTGTAAAGTTTCAAGGCAATCATCCATGTAACACTGTGGCGGCCTTATTGGATGTCCAAGCAGCAGCATTTATATTTAGGACCAACTAGACCATGCTATGAATATGTGTGTAAAGTTTAGGAGAAGTAGCGATAACAATCTTGTGCAAACGGATGGATAGACGAAGGATGACAAATGCCGGACAACAGACTATCCCATAAGCTCTTCTGGTTTATAACCAGTAGAGCTAAAAAGTGATATATTTTATTCAGTTGTAACTTTTTATATTCCCTCAGATAAATTCAAGGAGTTTGTCAACATATTCAAAGAGTTTTCAAGGATAAACACCAACTTCTTTCACTCCAGGAGTTCTAGACGCAACTCCTCAAATTCAAGGACTTTTCAAGGTTGTATGAACCATGTATACTTCTTGTCAAAGATTTGCCAATTGACACAAACATCTATACTAACCTGGTATTGTGGCTGTTGATTTCCTGATTTTTGGTGGCAAGGGCATGTTGGAGATCTTCAATCTTGTCATCCTTCAGTTGCAGAATCTCAAGTACCTTTCTATCTTTTATTTCAGCCTTCTCTTTATCTCTGGAAAGAAAGAGAATGCATTTAAAATTAAAGACTAACTGATGAAAGTAAATACAGGCTCATCTGGTCCTATCCACCCTCGATAACAGGAGAAGGACATCCATTATATGCATGTAATACAATCTGATCAATATATAGCTACACATGAATGCCTATAACAGCAACTTTGTAGCATCATTGTTTGGTGCTGTGTGCATGGTCGAGAGAGTATATGGGTTGATGCATGCAGGCAAAGCAATGAGTGCCATAAGCTGCGGACCCAGGTTTGAATCTCCATTGAGTATGAATTAAAAATTCTCTACCCTGTATGAATATATTAATTCTTTGTATTTAAAAATTCTGTTAATGTTACCAAGCATTCTCATGTAGGATTCAGGGATATCACTTTCCGCTCTGTTTGGTGTATATTTGTAAATCTCTATAATAACTTCTATACACCTTGATTTCAGTCGTAGGAATCCAGAGTGACTATATACATGTACTTAAATGAGAATTAATTACTGGGTTGATATGCGGGTGTGTCTGCTATGCACGAATGCCTATACACCAGCGACTTTGTAGCATCATCTTTTGGTGATGTGTGCATGGTCAAGAGGGTATAGGGGTTGGTGCGTGCAGGTAAGGCAATGCATGCCATAACCCATGGACCCGGTTTAGAATCTCCATAGAGTATGAATTAAAAATTCTCTAACCTGAATGATAATATTATTTCTTTGTGTGTGTGTGTGTGTGTGTATATATATATATATATATATATATATATATATATATATATATATATATATATATATTTATATATATATATATATATATATATATATATATATATATATATATATATATAAGAATGAACAAACTGTTGAAACATTAAATTGAGAGGTGCATCCTTGCTTTATATACATTTATTTCTTACAGGGAAGCTCTCCTAAGCTTCTTTTCATAAACAGTCGAATCACAAGTGTTTTGCTTGTCAATGTATCGTGTATACAGGAGCAATCTGATCTAATTTGCATTATTGAAATGATGATCCCACCACAAAAAAAAGTAATTTTCATGAACAAAGTTCAAATGTTCCAATTTTGGATAAATGTGTGACCTTTATCCTCAACATTATTTTTTATTCAAGTTTGGTACTGTTCATTCATGTATTTTTGTGGCTATAGTTTGTTTGTGCTTTTGGGGAAAATTACATTTTTGGTAGTACTTAAATCTGTTGACTGGGGGAAAGGGTCTATTTGTTTCCACAGAAAAAGTCTATTTGTTTCCACAGAAAGAGTCTATTTGTTTCCATAGAATGTTCATTGTTCATTGAATCTTTATATTTTGTGGTTCTGTAGCAACCACAACAACATCCATGAAAATGGGTACTGCAAAAAAACAGAATGTAACTACGAAGCTTATAATAGTCTCCAGCAGCCACTGTAAACACTAATTATCATGCAGAAAATAAATTCTGACTAAGGTGATCTTCACGTACAAAATGGTGGTCCATGTGGCAGGGCATAAAAGACATTATCCAAGTAGAGATACTATAATGACTTGATAAAAGCCAGATATTCATTTTTTTAATTTCTTTTTTCTTCAAATCATTTTTCACAAAATCTGCTTCAAGAGTTATTATCATTTTCTACCTGTCCACCACAAGAAGTTTAATTTTACTGGGTGGAAGTCTCAGGCTTTAAATAACCTTGGAGTGACCACTGTATGACCACTATTACAAGTACAATTCATGAATCAGTAATTACCATGATTAGCCACTACAGCTGAGACCTCACATGTAACCTGCTCTTCTAATACATGTACATACTCATTCCTTTTACAATACACACAACAGTTAATCTGTTGTGAGTAAGCCATTAGAAAATACAAAATATAGTCAATAATACGGAAAGTTAAGCACTGAATAAACATATTTATTCCTTGTTTCAAATGCACTGGTCAGAAAGGGCCTTATGTGTAAGATGGAATGCATATAGCATGGAAAAATCAATCTGGTCAGGAGTTAAACGCTAATAATTAACCTATGTTAGTAAAGCATAACATTTAGGTCACTGGGACCTTATTTGGTTGTAAGGGTGTAGTACTAACAGAGATGCATTAAGCTAGCAAGTTTCATTATTCTAATATGAACAGCACCCAAGAATTAAACTTAAAATGCAAAATTTCAACAAAGTCACTGAAGCAGGAACTAGGTCACATAGACCTCTTTTTGAAATAAAGGCATAGTTGTTATCAATATGCATCTCCACACTGAGTTCCTGAGAAATGAACATCAAACACAAAATTTAACAGTGAAGTGCAAAATATAGGCAATAATGACCTATGTTTTGCAATGCAGGTGTCACCTCAAGATACATCCCCTCACCAAGTTTCATAATTCTAAAAGAAATGCACATAGCATGTAAAAAATACCTGTTCAGCCATGAGCTAAATATAAGAACTTAGTCTAAACTGTTAAAATATGGAATGCAGGTCACAGTAACCTTCTTCTGCTGTGCAGGTGTTGTACAATCATCCAGTTTCATGATTCTAGCTTGAAAAATAAACTTAAAATACAGAATTTAACCAAAGACTGTGAAGCATGAAATAAGGATCACAATGAAGTACTTTTGTGATGAGGGTGTAGTACTCATCAAGAGTACCTATCTGGATAAGTATCAATAACAAACTTGTGCTAATGTAGGGTGTATTCCAGGATAAGTATCAATAACAAACTTGTGCTAATGTAGGGTGTATTCCAGGATAAGTATCAATAACAAACTTGTGCTAATGTAGGGTGTATTCCAGGATAAATATCAATACCAAACTTGTGCTAATGTAGGGTGTATTCCAGGATAAATATCAATACCAAACTTGTGCTAATGTAGGGTGTATTCCAGGATAAGTATCAATACCAAACTTGTGCTAATGTAGGGTGTATTCCAGGATAAATATCAATAACAAACTTGTGCTAATGTAGGGTGTATTCCAGGATAAATATCAATACCAAACTTGTGCTAATGTAGGGTGTATTCTAGGATAAGTATCAATACCAAACTTGTGCTAATGTAGGGTGTATTCCAGGATAAGTATCAATAACAAACTTGTGCTAATGTAGGGTGTATTCCAGGATAAGTATCAATACCAAACTTGTGCTAATGTAGGGTGTATTCTAGGATAAGTATCAATACCAAACTTGTGCTAATGTAGGGTGTATTCCAGGATAAATATCAATACCAAACTTGTGCTAATGTAGGGTGTATTCCAGGATAAGTATCAATAACAAACTTGTGCTAATGTAGGGTGTATTCCAGGATAAGTATCAATACCAAACTTGTGCTAATGTAGGGTGTATTCTAGGATAAGTATCAATACCAAACTTGTGCTAATGTAGGGTGTATTCCAGGATAAATATCAATACCAAACTTGTGCTAATGTAGGGTGTATTCCAGGATAAATATCAATACCAAACTTGTGCTAATGTAGGGTGTATTCCAGGATAAATATCAATACCAAACTTGTGCTAATGTAGGGTGTATTCCAGGATAAATATCAATACCAAACTTGTGCTAATGTAGGGTGTATTCCAGGATAAATATCAATACCAAACTTGTGCTAATGTAGGGTGTATTCCAGGATAAATATCAATACCAAACTTGTGCTAATGTAGGGTGTATTCCAGGATAAATATCAATACCAAACTTGTGCTAATGTATGGTGTATTCCAGGATAAATATCAATACCAAACTTGTGCTAATGTAGGGTGTATTCCAGGATAAATATCAATACCAAACTTGTGCTAATGTAGGGTGTATTCCAGGATAAGTATCAATAACAAACTTGTGCTAATGTAGGGTGTATTCCAGGATAAGTATCAATACCAAACTTGTGCTAATGTAGGGTGTATTCCAGGATAAGTATCAATACCAAACTTGTGCTAATGTAGGGTGTGTTCCAGGATAAATATCAATACCAAACTTGTGCTAATGTAGGGTGTATTCCAGGATAAATATCAATACCAAACTTGTGCTAATGTAGGGTGTATTCCAGGATAAATATCAATACCAAACTTGTGCTAATGTAGGGTGTATTCCAGGATAAATATCAATACCAAACTTGTGCTAATGTAGGGTGTATTCCAGGATAAATATCAATACCAAACTTGTGCTAATGTAGGGTGTATTCCAGGATAAATATCAATACCAAACTTGTGCTAATGTAGGGTGTATTCCAGGATAAATATCAATACCAAACTTGTGCTAATGTAGGGTATATTCCAGGATAAATATCAATACCAAACTTGTGCTAATGTAGGGTGTATTCCAGGATAAATATCAATACCAAACTTGTGCTAATGTAGGGTGTATTCCAGGATAAATATCAATACCAAACTTGTGCTAATGTAGGGTGTATTCCAGGATAAATATCAATACCAAACTTGTGCTAATGCAGGGTGTATTCCAGGATAAGTATCAATACCAAACTTGTGCTAATGCAGGGTGTATTCTATGATAAGTATCAATACCAAGCTTGTGCTAATGCAGGGTGTATTCTAGGATAAGTATCAATACGTAACTTGTGCTAATGCAGGGTGTATTCTATGATAAGTATCAATACCAAGCTTGTGCTAATGCAGGGTGTATTCTATGATAAGTATCAATACCAAACTTGTGCTAATGCAGGGTGTATTTTAGGATTAGTATCAATACCAAACTTGTGCTAATGTAGGGTGTATTCTAGGATAAGTATCAATAACAAACTTGTGCTAATGTAGGGTGTATTCTAGGATAAATATCAATACCAAACTTGTGCTAATGTAGGGTGTATTCCAGGATAAATATCAATACCAAACTTGTGCTAATGTAGGGTGTATTCCAGGATAAATATCAATACCAAACTTGTGCTAATGCAGGGTGTATTCCAGGATAAGTATCAATACCAAACTTGTGCTAATGCAGGGTGTATTCTATGATAAGTATCAATACCAAGCTTGTGCTAATGCAGGGTGTATTCTAGGATAAGTATCAATACGTAACTTGTGCTAATGCAGGGTGTATTCTATGATAAGTATCAATACCAAGCTTGTGCTAATGCAGGGTGTATTCTAGGATAAGTATCAATACGTAACTTGTGCTAATGCAGGGTGTATTCTATGATAAGTATCAATACCAAACTTGTGCTAATGCAGGGTGTATTCTATGATAAGTATCAATACCAAACTTGTGCTAATGCAGGGTGTATTTTAGGATTAGTATCAATACCAAACTTGTGCTAATGTAGGGTGTATTCTAGGATAAGTATCAATAACAAACTTGTGCTAATGTAGGGTGTATTCTAGGATAAGTATCAATACCAAACTTGTGCTAATGCAGGGTGTATTCTAGGATAAGTATCAATACCAAACTTGTGCTAATGTAGGGTATATACTCTAGGATAAGTATCAATACCATGCTTGTGCTAATGCAGGGTGTATTCTAGGATAAGTATCAGTAACAAACTTGTGTAATGTAGGGTGTATTCTAGGATAAGTATCAATAACAAACTTGTGCTAATGCAGGATGTATTCTAGGATGCAGGGTGTATTCTAGGATGCTAATGCAGGGTGTATTCTATGATAAGTATCAATACCAAACTTGTGCTAATGTAGGGTGTATTCTAGGATGCACAATGGCAGTATCAATACCAAACTTGTGCTAATGCAGGGTGTATTCTAGGATGCAGGGAGTATTCTATATGCGGGGTGTATTCTAGGATGCTAATGCAGGGTGTATTCTAGGATGCTAATGCAGGGTGTATTCTAGACTACTAATGCAGCGTGTATTCTAGGATGCTAATACAGGGTGTATTCTAGGATGCAGGGTGTATTCTAGGATGCTATTACAGGGTGTATTCTATAATGCAGGGTGTATTCTAGGATGAACAATTGCATGGATTCACACTAATATCTAAAAAAAATGATGCCAAAAAATTAACTGAATGTATGAAAATCTTGCATTCTATTTTCAGGCCCTACCTTTATTTCTTCATTAAATTCCTCCTATGTTCCGAAAATTTGCCAAAGGAGGGAGGAATCCACCACCCCTCAATTGTTATTTCTAGTATTGGCCCTGCTAATGGAAGAATGACATGCTAGGCAGACGATGGATGACGGTCAACAGATTACAAGCCATCGCACAAGCTCTTCTGGTCTATGAGCAGCAGAGCTAAAAACCTCTAACAGCAATGAATACACTCATCTAGTCTGATAATTTTAAAATGAGTAGTGCGTGAAAAATAAACTTAAACTTTAACCAAAGTCAGTGAAGCATGAAATATGGGTCAGTGACCTACTTTTGTGCTGAGGGTGTAGTACTCATCAAGCTCCATCCAGTTTCATGATTCCATATGTATACTGGGTGCAAAAAACCTATGTGGTCATGTGCTAAGTGCAAAAAAATAACAAAGAATGAACAAATAATGTACATGTATGTACGAAGTTAGCCCTTTCCCAGGGGTAGGTGTTATGAAAACCACTCCAAACTGTTGGTAGGACTTTGTAAGAAAGAATGGTTGCGATGCAGTGAAGCTGTACTTATGTATCTGCTTTAACATGTGTGGGTGCCAATGTCAACACCGATTATGGGAGTTGTACAATAGCTATCCTCTACTTTGTAGAAGCAAGCTAAATTAAAGACAAGGTGAGCAATTTGCTTACATAAATATACAAACCACCTCTCCCACATCCCACCCCTACCTCATATTGCAAGAGTAGGTGCATTCACAAAATTCTGTCATACACTGCATCTAACTGTAAGTATGAAGATCAAGGAAGCACAAAGATTTATCAATATCTTTAAATGATGACCATAATATGTACCAAGTTTTACAGCAACGCATAAAACACCACAAGACAAGTTGTATTCACAAGGTTCTGTCTTACATTGCATTCAGCTGCAAGGGCAATAACTCTAATAAAATTGTGGAAGCAAAGAAATTTGTCCATATGCTCATCTTCAGGTGATGACCATAATATTTACCAATTTTCATGGCAATCCATCAAACAATGCAGGACTAGCTGCACTAACAAGATTGTGTCATACACTGCATTAAGCTACATGACAAAAAGGGCAATAACTCTAATCAAAGTGTTGAAGCATCATCAATATGTTTATCTTCAGGTAATTACCATAATATTTACCAAGCTTCATGGCAATCCATAAAAAACTGTGTGACTAGTTGAATTAATGATATTGTGTCATAAACTGTACAAAGCTACAAGACAAAAAGGGCAATAACTCTAACAAAAATTGCTGCAGTGATTTTCTGACATGTGCATCTTCAGGTGATGACCATAATATTATCCAGGTTTCATGGTAATCAATCAAAAACAACAGAACTAGTTGCACTAATCAGATTGCCATACACTGCATTAAGACACAACTAACAAATATAGCAGGAGCAAAGTGATTTGTTGATATGCACATCTTCAGGTGATGATGATAATATTTACCAACTTTCATGGCAATCAATCAAAAACTGCAGGACTACTTG
The DNA here is from genome assembly GCA_029931535.1 of Margaritifera margaritifera. Classification (NCBI taxonomy): domain Eukaryota; kingdom Metazoa; phylum Mollusca; class Bivalvia; order Unionida; family Margaritiferidae; genus Margaritifera; species Margaritifera margaritifera. Next base: position 813,930 of record JAQPZY010001570.1, read on the forward strand.
CGCTAATAAGATTGCATCATACTACAAGACAAAAAGGGCAATACCTCAAACAAATATTGCAGGAGCAAATGATTTTTCAATATGAGCATCTTCAGGTGACGTCCATAATATTTACCAAGTTTCATGGCATTTCATCAAAATTGGGGGGGGGGGGCAAGTTGCACTAACGAGATAGTGCCAGACAGATGAATGGACACAAGGATTATTATATACCCCCACCTCTATATGAAGCTGGGTTATAGAAAGTAGTGAGGGGATCTTACTGCTTTCACAGATGATCATTGTCACTTGGGCCCTTAAATTCATGCTATAATGTAGCAACCACAAAATTGGTACCCCACGAATAAAAGAAAATTCAACGTAACAAGAAAATAAGCTGTAACTTATTATCTCGGACAGTACATGTATGTCTTGTTAATCCATGATCAATTGCGGTTAGCCATGCCATTTGCACAATATCTTTTCAACCATCTGTGAATCTTTTGAAGACATATGCCACCTAATCCATTGACAAGCATCTCTTGAGAGGTCGAATTATTCAGAATTAATGCAACAGTTCTATGATGAAAGTGGAAATTGTCCCCTGTCAGTGTTCAGGATTATGATAATCAATACCAGCCATTCCAATGATGCTTTGAGCTTGGCTGTCACATATCCACACTTTTGATCATCAAAAAACCATGTCAAAAATGAAAACTGCTCAGATTACATGTATATAAGATCAACAGTTGGTATCAAATGTAAATGCTTTAGGTGCACATCACTAACTGCTTTCCTGTACAAAGTACACAGATTCAAAATTTTCAAATATTAACTCACATTCATGATATGTTTGGTTGTTTTTATGTGCACAGCATCACAATAAAGTGCATTTTGTATCTTTTCTCCAATGTGTTTCATTTTCTTTGTTTTTCTCTGGGTCAATGGCAGTATATGAAGACAAAGAACGAAATAAAAAATGTTTTGTTCCTTCTAATCAATCTTCAATACACATTAAAAGAGTACAGACAAGTCTACTGTGTATTCCCTGAAAAGGAGCTTTATGACCTTTGCCTAGTTATGACGGAATATTAAAATTTAATTAACAAAAAAAACATTCCCTCCCCCTCAACAAAATAATGGTACAGCTAAATTTTGCACCACCTCCAACTACTGAAGACCACTATGTATTCAAAAAAAGAAGACTAGTTTTACACTGAAAATGTATTGGTATGTCTTAATTTTTAATTACTAAATGTCTCTAAACAGGGATACAGTCACATGCAAACCGCAAGACAAGCTTGAACAGAGATTGTAACAAGGACAAAAATCCTAATGCCCTGCTATGATGTCATTGTCCTCACATGAAGACTTATTTGCTGACTGTCCAATCAAATCACTTATTTCATTTAGTATTGTTAAAAAATGTATCCAAGCAACAGTTACATAGCTGATAAATTAAATGAGTATTACATCCTTTTAGTACCGATTTTTTACCAGTGGAAGTTCTGACATATATTATGAAACAGGACATATATGAAGTACAATAAAGTCAAATTTAAAACCATCTTCTGATAAAGATCCTTTGGTGTCAGTGCCTGCCTTCATTTGTGTTGCGTGAATTTATTTACGAAAAAGAAACCACAACAACAACTAAGCACTACTAACCATATATACCAGTAATCTTCATTACTGTAAGTGAAGTAAAATAATAATGAAGTCATTTCTCTAATTAAGATTTAATTGATGTCATAAAATCAGCACTTCAGGGGATTCCAAGAAATAAGTCCTCCATAAATTTATAATTGATTTAAAGCAAGTACACCATAAATCACACAGACTGAGACTTATCTCAAGTAGTCTTATTAATCTGTAATTTATGGCACCCAGCCATGCCAGTTTAATAATATATTTATCAATGATCCCTACTGATGAGTCTGGACATTTGCTGCACGATCCAAGTTCCCATGGGATCTGATTATTTTAATTCATGCATGACAGTGTCATGATCGATCCAAGTTCCCATGGGATCTGATTATTCTTAATTCATGCACGACAGTATCATGATCAAAGTGGAAAATGTCTTTTAAGCACATGCTTGATGAGAAGTCCATGACTGATGATAAGTCCATGCTTGATAATAAGCCCATGCTTGATGACAAGTCCATGCTTATTGATAAGCCCATGCTTGATGATAAGTCTATGCTTGATGATAAGTCTATGATTGATGATATGTCTACGCTTGATGATAATTCTACGCTTGATGACAAGTCCATGCTTGTTGATAAGCCCAGCTTAATGATAAGTCTACACTTGATGATAAGTCTATGCTTGATGATAAGCCCATGCTTGATGACATGTCCATGACTGATGATAAGTCCATGTTTAATGACAAGTCCATGACTGATGATAAGTCCATGCTTGATGATAAGCCCATGACTGATGATAAGTCCATGCATGATGATAAGCTCATGCATAATTATAATCCCATGCTTGATTATAATCCCATGCTTGATGCTAAGTCCATGCTTGATAAGCCAATGCTTGATGATAAGTCCATGCTTCATGATAAGTCCATGCATGATGCTAAGTCCATGCTTGATGATAAGTCCATGCTTGATGATAAGCCCATGCTTGATGATAAGTCATTGCTTCATGCTAAGTCCATGCTTGATGATAAGTCCATGCATGATGCTAAGTCCATGCTTGATGATAAGTCCATGCTTGATTCTAAGTCCATGCTTGATGATAATCCCACGCTTGATGATAAAAGAACATGCCATGTATTTATAGCATTTTAGCAAATATTAAGGATATCTTTGTCTGAAAATAAGCCCCACTCTACTTTTTTGACACATGTATTTTTTTATATGTTGAACCCCTGGTCTTTTCATGGGAGCAATACTATATAACAGAAAAATGTTCTGACCTTTACCTTCAAATACATACTTTCTGTAGGTCTGACCTGAAGAAACACACAACCAACATGCAAGTAGATTATATAACATGTAGGTCAATGTCAAAATATTTGGATCTAAATTAAATAAAAAGTGTATTATTTCTTACAATAAGCTGCAGTTCACATAATAACAGATTTATTTTCATGTGAATTTTCCATGAACAAACTTGTGATCCTGTACCTATAACAAGTAGATTTGAAAACTTTGTGATAGCAAACCTAGATGCTCATGATGCTAGCATAGCTGACTATGACTGGTTGGGACAATATATCTGATAATCATGGTCTGATAATCATGGTCTGTTTACTGATCAGTGTTTCTTTCAACAAAATAAGCCCAATTCCCCAAAATGATTTTTTGGCCATACCCATTTATTTTTTATGGAGTATCAAACTATCCACTAAAATCAGACTGCCTCCCTATTCTGACCACTTTTTTCCACAATCTACATCACTGATCCCCTGATAACCTGATGGAGCCCAGACTACAATGTTTTTAATTTAAACAAGGGCAAGGCTTATTATTAGACAATGGTATCTTAAGTAAATGCTTGCTTTACTTTTGTAAAAATAAGGGGGTGGGCTTCTCATTAAGCATGCACTTATTACTGAATAAATATGGTGATTAGTGAAATCTTTTTCAATAATGATCTGGGTGTAGATGCATTGGTCAAAATGCAAGCTTCAATCAAGAATATATACCTGACAAAGAAATAAATTCACCGTTTCCTTTGTGATTGTAACTTCGTATATATTATATACATTCAGTAATATCCGCAAGATCTTCAGTAATTATGGTAAAGTTCAAAAGCAAGGCCATTGTAATGGCAAGGCAAATGAAAGGATATAGAAGGGTTTGGGTCATATATTTTAACTAGCATGTGGGACCCCTTCTGTCTGGTCAAAGATGGATGTGTACATTTCTGTTTTGGTTAGATATATTATTTACTTCCTTCTGTTCTAATGTACTGTATCCATCTCTTTAAATGTTCCCAAGAAGAAAAGGTGTTAATTATAAAGAGTAATTCCTCTAACACAATTAATGTTAAATTATTGTTCTGAGACATGAGTGTTGGATGGGACGTGTTGTCGCATTTGGACTGAGTCAGTCCTGGCATTTGTATGAATGACAGAAGGGTTGGAGTCTGAATCAAAAAGAAAGCCTGTAACATCAAAATGATTGTGTGACGGCATGTACCCTGTTGTTGGATGACAGACTCTGTGATATATGAGCCTGACCTGCCCTGATGGTTTACATAAGACATCACAAAACTAATTATCTTCCCACTGTCCTGGGATGAGATCAATTCCTTTTTGACATGCAAACTAATTAGCCATGTTATCTTTGATCTGACGAGGGTTGGTGTCACTCAGGCTGGATTAATCAACTTGTCCTGAATTTTTCATATCGGTCTGTGAATGATATCTGATCAATATGCAAGACCATGATGCCAACCAACATTAACAAGCATCGTCATTTCTGGATGTCAATCACACATGCACGATTAGGTTTCCAAGATTGAATCAGTTACATAACCCAAATCAGTGGCTATGGATATGTGGATTCTGACTTTCTTAGAGTCATTTGTCAATCTATACAATCTCTGAATGCACATCTCCTCACCTTGGGCTGTCAGGAGGAAATTACATGAAAATAAGACATACATGCTTTTGATAAACATTTCTGGTTAATATTTTTTTCTTGCAAATTGAAATCTATGTGGTTATGAATTCTTGTCAATCATGTACAATTATACTGATATCCTTTGGCTTGCTGGGAATCTATAGATGGAAAGTTTAGCACAAATTCAGGCATTGAAAGGACAAATTAGACAAGCTGAGTATACAGTCAAAGATTCCAAACATAGCAGGCTGCTCAGAACTAAGTAGTCAGGCAATCTAGTGCCTACAAAGAAACTGTTCCCGGCAAATATTAAGAATTGATAATGACTATGTCCATCCCTTTCAGGTATAACTTAATGAATATAACGAATGGACAAAAAAGTATGGACAAACAAGAGTCATCTTGAATTGATATATCCCTCTGGGTTTGAGGCAAATATTAAGGACTGATACTGGCTGTGTCTATCCCTTTCAGCACTGACTAATAAATACAATCAATTTGGTATATTGCTTTATGTAATGACTGCTACTGAAAGTAAGTACACAATGGCCCATTACTCTCTCATTTTATACTACTCATGGCACACTCTCTCAATTTATATATTATTTATGTTACACACTGTTTCCATAGTAACATAAAAAATATTAAATGCAGACAATTATAAGTATCAAAAGGCACCTCAATGCAACTTGTTTCACATGTGTACCAAGTTTGGTTGAAATTAATTCCTTTTAATGGTTTGAGAGTTATCCTCCAGAAATTAACATGTTTACAGACAGACTGCAGACAAACATAGTGATAGCTCTATTGTCCGTCCCACCCATTGTATATGAGAGAGATAACAGACCTTTATAAGGTGTAGTCAAAAATATAAATTAACAGAATATTAATACTTTTCATTTCAAAATCACCACACAGCTAACAAATATTGAAATATAAGGGTCAGTCTAAACAAAAGAAAAAATTAAGACTAGTAATTTTGTGGTTTTCTGGTTCTCGAGGACAAGTTGGTCTAAACTGAATGTATAATAACTGACATTTGCAACAAAGCAGCATTGTATCTACCAGTATACCTTTCTACTGAAGTTACTATCTCTCAGCCAAATTCAACAACCAACACCACACCTAGTCTTGTCACTGTCGGAATATAAAATTCTGAAATAATCGTGCAAATTTAACCTTGCTGATATCTGAAGCATTTAAGTATCTCTTTTACATGATGTAGCACTTGCTGAAAGACATTGCTTACACATATACTTTACAGGGTACAGTAGTACAGTAATTGCGTTGTTTGTAAAAACCATGGGAACATTTCCTCAACAAGATCAAGATTCTTTGACAATGTTCTTTGGTTTCCCATGAAATGTTTTTATCACATGCCTTCCAGAGACTGTGCTGGGGATACTCTGATATTCTCTGCCTGTCCAACTTTTTGCCCATCAGTCTGCTACATCTCCACTCATACATTGTAGGGGTACTGTATATACTCAGATATAAGTCGGAACCAACTGCAAACTGCAAAGACCCAGATCTGCCATAGCATAATGCACCAGCAAATCTGGGTCTATGCAGTTTGTTTGGACTAATCAGTAGAACAATCAACATAGACCCTGATCTGCTGGCTCAATAGCAGATCAGAGTTTATGTTGTTTGCAGTTGGACCTGACTTGTACTAGAGTACATAATTATACTTGGCTATGGGAATGGTCAAAAGATCCAATTTATATAAATTTAAATTACAAAAATCATTTTAAATATTTCACACACAAATTTATATATCCAGTGGTCCCCTTCTCTCGAGACTCATCTCAAGAGATGCCACCCCTTGTATAAGGCCACGTTGCCCGATCTATAAAATGATATATTTTATTCATCCTGTCCCCCTATGAGATACCACCCTTTTTATAATGCCACATTTTCATTGCAGAAGGGGTGATCCCATAAGAGGGGACCATTGTACAAGCACATAGGGGCAGTTTGATTGGAATTTATACAAGTTATTTTTTACAGGGATACTTTTGCTATATGAAAAGTTTTCACAAAATACTTTGTAGATTTAATGTTGTCGTCCATGACATGCATAGAGAGAAAGGTTTTCTGTCACAATCAGCTACCAAGGTAATGTTCTGTAGCCTTTTATATCTGCTGAGCTGTTATTCACATCTACCGTATATACTCGCATATATCCAATACCATCTGCAAACTGCATAGACCCAGATCTGCATAGACCCGTTGCATAATGCGCCGGCAGATCTGGGTCTATGCAGTTTGTAAGGACTAATCAGTAGAACAAACAATATATACCCTGATCTGCTGGCGCATTATGCAACGGCAGATCAGGGTCTATGTTGTTTCCATTTGGACCCGACTTATACACGAGTAAAGACGGTAAGTGTAATCCTAAATACTACCTTATTCATACCATTTTCTTAAGATATTCTATTAGCTGCAGAGCATGTTAGTCTTTATAGCAATACAGCCCTTCCTCTGTATAATGCAGTAGATAGTAGGGGTGAAACAATACACCTGTGCTGCATATCAATACGATTCACGATACACAGCCTACGATACAATACATTATCGATACACATATCAACTTGATGGTCTTTTCATCTTTAGAAGGTCTGTCAGTGTGGTAGGGTTGTGCTGTTTTATATGTGTTGACATATTGGTTGTATTTCTAGTATGCAGATTACAGACAGACATAGATTTAGCATCAGTTCATATGCCATTTTCATCCTTGTCAAGATAAAAAAAAGTACATCCAAACAGACTACATATTAGTTGTTAGTGATTTTAATTCAATCATTTAGTCCATTTGAGGCTACTCCATTTGATCGGATCGAGGACTCATCTTGATAACCACACCTTTTTTTGGCACTGCATGAATGATTCTAAAACATCTTATTATCAATTTCATGTCTTCAATTAAATTTGAAAGACATGACAGTATTATCTCCAACACAGAAGAAATAGTGCAATTTCCACCTGCAAGGAAAATCTTATCTAGAGCAAGTCCAGGTGTAGGAGTGAAGATGACTAACAACCAAAATCTATCACATTCCAGGCACTCGTTTCTGTTAGTGAAAAGGAAAACTATTGACAATGCCCACTCCCCTTCTATACAAAATTAACAAATTAACACAAGGTGACAAACCTGCACGGTTTGAAATTTGCTTCCTTGCTGATTCTCTGCTCATTTTATTTATTCTGTTGGCACGTTTAGTCACTGATTACCTATATCAACGTAAAAGGAAACATTCCAAATTTGTTCTTCATGAAAGACTTTAGTAATTTACAGATCATTTAATAACCATTTTGAACGAAGTTTCTCTGTTGCTTTGTATCTACCTGGATCGAGTTTGGATGCCAATACTTCCGGTGTGTCACGCACTGAATAAGCTGCAGTCAATTCTGATTGGTGGTTATTGTTTGCCCTGAACTGCAACAAACAATAACCACCAATCAGAATTTAATATAACACATTTCACTGAGTGGCACACCGGAAGTGTAGCCTTTAAATTCGATCCATATAGACAAGATATGAAGCAACAGAGAAACTTTGCGTAAAAGTAGTTATTAAATGATCAGTAAAGTACTTAAATCATACATGGGTAACAAATTTGGAAAGTCTCCTTTACGTTGATATATATTATCAGTGGCTGAGCATGCTGATGGGATAAAATAATTGGCATGTAATCGGCAAAAGGGTAGGGGGACACATTTCAAACCACGTAACCTTGTGTTAATTTGCAAAAGGTGAGTGGGTGTTTTCAGCAGTTTCTTTTTCTTTTTTACTAAAAAAACATTAGTGCCTGTGCCTGCGATGACCATCTCTGATAAATTCTCAGTTTAAAGAATAAAAAGGCAAACGACTAATAATTATTCATGACTGCTGAAGAATAAAGTAACTTCTATAGGGTAAGTATCGTTTTGTATCGATTCTTCACCTCTTGTATCAATACATGTATCGAAATGGCAAAAGTATTGATGCATCGATATATCGATGAATCGTTTCACCCCTAGTAGATAGGGCCATAACCGCTGACCATATTATGAATGATGAATGCATGTATGTGTGTAATGGAGGAAATAACTGCTGACCATATTATGCAGGATGAATGCATGTATGTGTGTTATGGAGGTAAATAACTCCTGACCATATTATGCATGATGAATGCATATACATGTATGTGTGTAATGTTGGGAAATAACTGCTGACCATATTATGCATCATGAATGCATGTATGTGTGTAATGGAGGGAAATAACTGCTGACCATATTATGCAGGATGAATGCATGTATGTGTGTTATGGAGGGAAATAACTGCTGACCATATTATGCATGATGAATGCATGTATGTCTGTTATGGAGGGAAATAACTGCTGACCATATTATGCATGATGAATACATTATGTGTGTTATGGAGGGAAATAACTGCTGACCATATTATGCATGATGAATGCATATATGTATGTTATGGAGGGAAATAACTGCTGACCATATTATGCATGATGAATGCATGTATGTGTGTTATGGAGGGAAATAACTGCTGACCATATTATGCATGATGAATGCATGTATGTGTGTTATGGAGGGAAATAACTGCTGACCATATTGTGCATGATGAATGCATGTATGTGTGTTATGGAGGGAAATAACTGCTGACCATATTATGCATGATGAATGTATGTGTATTATGGAAGGAAATAAATAAAATGCCGGTCAAACATATACAGTAAAACTATTTTTAAGAGATCACTCCTTCTGCCAACTAAAAGTGGTCACTCAAGACAGGTGGTCTCTCAAAGCAGGTCTGTGCATGATAGCCAGTTTTCAAGATCAAAATTCAACTTAGTTTAGGACAGAAAAATTATTCATGGTGCTTGTTAAAATATTACTAGCATTTGTATTAAAAAATACATAGCACTAAAAATATATTGATCATCAACATTATAATTTGTATCTGAAGTTTACATTTAGTCTACTGGCATTATGGCATACGAATTGCAAAATTGGTGTAAGGCGACACTTACTTGTCCTGTTTACAGCTATGATGACACTTACTCAAGAAAGTTATTTACAACCAAAATCCAAAACCTAAGTTACCCACAAGATAAATAATGAATGAATCAAACAAAAAAAGAACAAGAAGTAATAGATTTGATAAGTTAAACAGATGATGAGATCTCTAACTGTAGCATGTTTGGCCTTGTGTGGGGGTTTTAGTAACAGTACATCAATAAAGCAAGAAATTGGACTTTTACAATAACTATGGAATTAACTCCTCCAGAAAAATAAAATACCTTAATAAGAGAAAAATACAAAAACTTCATTCACCCTCGTCATTATGTATTATAACTCCACAGATAAATAATGTAAGGCAGTACCCATCATGCTTATGACAGTTTGGGCATTGTGCAGATTTTCACACCAGATAAACAAAGAATACAAACTTCTGAACTGAGTATATGCATCCAAAATAACCAATCCTTACAAACCGAACTGTTAATTGTAATAGGGATTTTGATGACTATGGCACTACATTAGCAGTTTTTGACTAGTATTACATAAGTCTGGTTTACAGTTTTTCATATACAACTTCACCTTATAAATGTACAAAACCGGTAACCAGACTCATTCTTTTGTGCTTCTAAGTTTGAAACGATCTGTACTCCACCTGCATACTCTACTCAGCAATCATGGTTGTACTCCACCTGCATACTCTACTCAGCAATCATGGTTGTACTCCACCTGCATACTCTACTCAGCAATCATGGTTAACAAGGATTAAATAAAGGTCTGTAGTGTTTTATATATGGTTTTATGATATGGTTGTTCACAGCAGTGTTGAAACAGACATTTTGCAAAAATAAGTGGTCACTGGTCACGTTTAGAAGGTGATTGTTCACGACACAGCATTATATCATAAAATTGATATGGGCACAACAATTTTTGTCATAAGTGACAGGTGGTTGCTCATAGCAGAGGTCACTCAAATCTGGTTTTATTGTAGTAATAATTTAAGTTCATGTAAATTAAATATATTTTTCATTTCATGGTATTTGTGCATTTAATTTTGTCAAAAAAATAATATTTTAAAAAGGAAATAATGATATAACACAAAGCTTCATGATGTTTGCTTTAAATCCCTTTTGTCATACATTTGTTAGATCAATCGAAGTACAATGGTTTAAATTTGCTCACAGGGTCCATAGTGGTACCGTGTCATATCCATAATCACATTACAATGAGGAAGAGTTGTACAGTGTTGTCTCCAGAATTGCATTATAGTGCGGGAAAGCTCTACCATGTTATATCCAGAATCACATTATGAGGGAGAGCTGTACCATGTTATATCCAAAATTGCATTATAATGAGGGAGAGTTGTACCATGTTATCTCCAGAATCATATTATAAAGTGGGAGAGTTGTGCAGTGTTATAGCCAGAATCACATTATAATGAGGGAGAGTTGTACAATGTCATCTCCAGAATTGCATTATAGTGATGGAGAGTTGTGCAGTGTTATAGCCAGAATCATATTATAATGAGGGAGAGTTGTATTATGTTATCTCCAGAATTGCATTATAATGATGGAGAGCTGTACCGTGTTATATCCAGAATCACATTATGAGGGAGAGCTGTACCGTGTTATCTCCAGAACTGCATTATAATGATGGAGAGCTGTACCGTGTTATATCCAGAATCACATTATAATGAAGGAGAGCTGTACCATTTTGGCTTATTCGTTAGGTTTAACAGTATATTCTAAAATTCATTCAAGTTTTGCAAAATAAAATAACATGTTCATCTGTATTTCAGTTTATGGATTTAGGTAGATGTCCTATTGTTTCCGCAGGCAAATCATTGTTCATTGGTTGCTTCAATCTGTGGTTTGTAGCAATGGTGAAGTTTGTGAAAATTTGTGGTTTATAGCAATCACGAAATTCGTGAAAATTTGTAGTTTGTAGTAATCATGAAATTTGTGAAAATTTATGGTTTGTAGCAATCGTGAAATTCACTTCAATTTGTGACTCATAGCAGTGAAGAAATTCATGAAAATTTTTGGTTTGTAGCAACCATGAAAAATTCGTGAAAATTTGTGGTTTGTAGCAATCGTGAAATTCACTTCAATTTGTGACTCATAGGAATCATGAAATTTGTGACATTTTTTGGTTTGTAGCAATCAAGAAATTCATGAAAAGTGAATTCCTTGTATATTAGATACTGATGCTTGGTTGAAGAAAGGAAAGATAGCAAGAAGGAAATAGGATAAATAGATATATACTCCTGTTACATAAATATTGGATGGCTCATTTGTACTTATTTTCTGTACACACTTATTTTCACATATGCACTCTTTACCCAGATTTTACATTATCAGCTATCACAAATTTGCTTGGGATAAAATAAATTTGAAAATGATCACTAGCTAAAATTTATCCAAAAGAGAACTTTTATTTTTGGATAATAATAATACTGAGCTATATTATTGCTTTTAACCAACTACATTTACCTGAACTTTAATTGAAACTGAACTGAAATTCTAATCTATAGCCTTTTAAGTGTCATTCAAGAGTGATACTCAAGCACACTAGACATGTACACTCACAGAACACATCTATATTGGCAATGGGAGTAATATAATTACTTAGTATTGATTTTTTAGCATGTCTTCAGACAATATTCTTCCTTATCAAATCTTCTGTTTGGTCTTCTGAAGAAGTGCATTTGTCACTGTAACTTGTGAAATTGTCCTGTGTAACCAGGCACTGGTATAGACTCTATGCTCGACTCAAGTGATGAATTACATTATTTGATAAGGCAGCTTCAAAACCATGCAACAAATGCACAGTGCCACTTATCCAAGGGCTCTGTATGACAAAACCTGGGAATGAGCACAATGTTGCAGAAATTGTGGTCTTTTCAGGTTTTCCAGGCTGGTACACTGTCTTAGAAGATAAAATATAGAAGGAGACAGCATTATCTGTCATACAGCCATTCATTCACAGTCATCAACTGGTAACCAGTCTCTGGTGATAAATATGCAAAAGTAGTAGACTGTATGAAAGATCCCAATATCAAGTCATCCAGTCATAGACTGATAAACTGTCTCTTGAGAGAGTGATATAATACACAGTAGACTGTATAAGACTGGCACAGTCTAGTCACCCTTTTATCCATGGTGACAGTTTGACAAAGACCATGCCTATTGAAGGAAAGCATAAAATAGCACCCTGGGGAAACTGGCATTTCAAATAATGCTATCCCTGAGTAAAGGCTTTCAAGGATCTATTTAAGACACATTGATTTGCCATGTGTAGTAACCTGAAACTTCATTTTTAATGAATCAAAAATATGATATGAATAGAGAGATATGTCATATCCTTAAACATCATTCTGATGTATCATAAATGTGCACGTCTCCATAATATATTGATATGCATTTCTGAGATATTGATACATTTGCCAAATTGACATCTAAAAACAACAGAAAAGGCTCTAGCTCCTAATCAGCATCAAGATTTCTTTTAAGTCAACGTTCTTTTTCTTGAATGACTGTGAACTTTCAGGCATGCAGTGAAAATTTCATGAAAACTGGATAAAAAATAATAGAGAAATTATAAAGATTTGAAATTCTATCACTGTTTCACAGTGAAAATTGCATAGGTGACTGACTGACTAACTGGGCTAATGTCTAACAATTTGACCAACACAAAAACATGCAACATATAGTTTCAGCCTACACCCCCGGCAGCTTGTACCCCCATACCGATTTTAAAAACAAACAATATCAAGGATATAAAAAATGTACAAAACTTACTCATTTCATTCATTGATTTATAATTTCAAACTCGATTGTCTAAAAGTGGTCCCTAACATTGTCATCTTCTCTGCATTACAAACCAAACGGAAGCTTTCAGTTTTAACAAGGAGCCTGCTCACTGACATTTTCCGAATGCTGGAAGAGTCCATTTTCAGTGAAGGTGTGGATGCAAGGCCTACACATACATAGAAGGTAAATACTTTGTTGTCTGCATCCAATTGTATGCAATGTCTAATTCTAATATTTCCAAAAAAATTTAAGAAAAGGGGGAGAAAATATGCCCTTACAGCTCAAGGTTAGGGAAATTTATAGAATTATCTGGAACTTAGAGAACACTATGAACTACATCACTCCTGTTGTGTGAACGACACATACTCATCTCCACAAATATGGACGCCGTGTTATTGTTGAAGTTCCGTTAGGTTTGAAACGTGAAAAAGGTGACAATGTTAGGGACCGCTTGGTGGCAATCAAGTTAGAAATTATAAATCAATGAATGAAATGAGTAAGTTTTGTACATTTTTTTATATCCTTGATGCTTTTCTTTTTTTAAAATAGGTAGGGGGGGTACAAGCTGCCGGGGGTGTAGGCTGAAACTATAGTAATGATTCACACCTAGCTAGGTGATTGGACTGGTGAGCAGTCTATTTGATCACCTATTATGCTAAATTTTATTAACAGTTAGCTGGGTGGTTGGACTGTGAGCAGTCTATTTGAATATCTCTTATGCTAAATTTGCTTGACAGCTAGCTGCATCACTCGGCCAAAAGATAAAGAAGGGTTCAATGTATCAATATCTCAAGGACATTTGCTTGTGCCACTCAGTTTTACCAGATGAATAATAATAATAATAATAATAATAATAATATTAATATTAATAATAATAATAATTAATAAGTTGCAATTGGAAGCTGATAAATAACAACAATAACATGTTAATAAAAAATTCATGAGATCTATGAAAAGGTACAGACATGAAAAATTCTTTAAACTTCTATATTAATATATAGATCAAACACAATATTTTCCAGCTGATGGTTTGTTACAGAAGCTTCCTATCAATGACAGATCTAGAACTATCACTGTTAATCACTATACCGATCTATTGTCTATCCAAAACTGACATGCCTTATTGACATATCAATAAAATGAACCAATTAATACTCAGCAAATATAATTGCCTTAAATATAAAAAAGATGACAGTAAAAAGTAAAAATAACAAAACCATGCAAAATTTTACTTTTGCACCACTTTTAAGAGCACCAATGTAACAATGACAATATGACATTCATGTCAAGAAATGAATAGGGGTGTACACTAAAAGAGTTGTCTCACACTTAAGACGATCTAAATAAATATCGTGTAACTAAATGTATGTTCAAAACCTAACTATAACCATACTGCTGCAAAGGACACAAACATATAACGACATAAAACACCAATCAATTAGTTTTATTAAAATATACAATTATTTTTTTTACATGAAAATCTTGCATTATTATTACTGATTGTTATTACAGGAGAAAGTACCAACAGTTCAACTAATATTCAATTAGTATACATCCATTACATCAGCATGTTTCCGAGCAATGTGATAAACTGTAAATACTTAGAGTTCATGCTTTTTAACGTTTAAATAAAATGACATTATAACATTGTTTTATGATGCATGTTGAGTTGTGTCCCTAAAGTAAATGAAAGTCTGGTGATAAGACAAGCATAAGGTCCATCACAGTGGATTTAAGTCAAATCATGGACCCAATGTCTTTTCATAAATTGTTATAGGGTGGGGATCTGAACAGTTTAAAGTTTCTATGTTCTGACCCAGGGGCTAATCTGCATATCTGAATTTGTCTTTCCTGTCTGAAAAATTAGGTCAAGTTTGCCAATTTCATTAAAAATATTGTTGCAATAATTGCGCTTTTTGTCTATACGACCTTTTGACCCTCCCTGGGTCAAAATGGGTTGGCACTAAAAACAAAACATATGTCCCACCAGTTTCAATCATGGAGAAGCACTGCACCATACATATTTGTCTGAAAATGAGGAGGAGTCTGCATGAAGGATGGACAGCTAATATTTCACACTAATTAAGATGAGACTCTTTTGAAAAGATGGTGACTGTCATCCTGAGCCAACCTTTTTAAACAAAATTTCTGTTAGATTACAAGCAATGTTGCTGAAAAATAAATTTAAAATGTATCTGAACAAAATTTAGAGTAACCATGAAATTACCGTAAAACTTACCTTTGCATAACAAGTCCAACAGCCTCTGTAACATTAGGGTTAGCCTTTTGTAGCTTTTTCCAGAGAGACCACACAAAGTCTTTGTCAGCCTGAACAGAGATAAATATAGGGATCACACACAATTTGCTATAAACTTAAGGATCTCACACGATTTGCTACATACTTAGGGATCACACACGATTTGCTATAAACTAACATTTAACAAAGCAAGAGCAAAGAGTCTGCGACAGAGGTTTCAAAATTTTCCGCCAAATGCTCTAGCAAATGTTTGCTTATGGTAAACCCTGTATAATTGATACTCTTACAAAATTATATTCTAGCAAAATTAGTTAAAAAATTAATGATTTACCATTTACCTAAAAAACAAAACAGCTCTAAGAATAAATAATCTGTGCTAAAGCACATGTGACTGATGTTTAACTACCAGAGCACACTGCAGAATTTGTTTAATGAAAATTCAGAGCCACATTTCTGAAACAAGAGGCTAACTTGGGTCAGGGATTGCTCACCTGGCTGACATCTGCCTAATACTCAAGTACAATGGCAGATGGTCAAGAAATCTGGGTCAGTGGGTGCTTTTGTAGGAATATTTTCAAAGAATGTTCACTGCATATGTTATAAAAACAGTTTTTTCAAGGTTTCTCTATTTTGAGTATTTTTATCCATATCTGAAGGCACATCAGCATCATTTGTCCACTATTTAAAGGCATTTATAACAGGATGCTTTCAGTCAAAGTTTGTCAAGTTCTGTTAGGAGGTTTTTGAGATTAAGTTCTTTAAGCATTTTTTGTTTTTAGAAGTGGTGGTCATATCTGAAGGCAAATTAGCATCATTTGTACAAATTTATAAGCCTTTTATGCCAGGATAGTTTTTGTCAAATTTAGTCCAATTATGTTCAGTGGTTTCTGATAAGAAGTCATTTAAAGGTTTTTCATCTTAAGTAACATTATGGCCATATTTGACAGCAGATCAGCATTATTTGTACAAAAACGGAAAGTCTTTCATGCCAGAATCTTTTCTGTAAACTTTGGTTCAATTCCCTTGAGCAGTTTCTGAGAAGAAGATGTCTGAAGGTTAATCATCTTTATAGTATAAGCGTCAATATTTAATGGCCAATCAACATAATTTTTAAAAACAATTTTAAGCTCTTTATGCCAGGATGCTTTCTGTCAAAGGACTATATTGAATAAGGGCCGTTTCTGTCCCCTCTCCAAATTTCTTTGTATGATGTATATTACAAGTATGTGGTGGTTTAATTTAATTTCTGACATCAATTTTGTGTTCATGTGCTGGTTGTTATGGAAACCCTGTGTTAAGAAAATATAAAAGAAGATATGCACATTTTTCATCTTTACCATGTATTTCTCATTGATACTACCTATCCATAAACTATTCACTAAATTTAAAATGACATTATGTATTTTGATTATTTTTCTGGTATAAAATTGCATAAAATAAGATTTTTAAGTTTGTTAAAATATGAACAGAAATAAACCTAAGTAACCCATGGTGAATAGATATAACTTACAAGTCAACATGAAACTGTTTTAAGTTCTGTTGTAAAAATAAGACAGTCACTGATAACATTAAAAACTGTGTGCGTTTGAAACATTGTTTAGTACTGTTGACTGATATGATTGAGTATGAGGCTCCTGGTGTTCGTCCCCTTGTTCCTGGAAATGAAAGATGTTCTTTGACAAAAAAAATTCTTAATTTTGTGGCAACATGCACACACAAACACACACACACACTGTCTAACATAAGACCTAAGCCTTTGAATGGGGATGAGTCATGTGGATTTATTTTCTCTTCCTTGTCCAAAACTTATCTATAACTGTCTAGTTTTAATGCGGGTATCGTGAGAGCAGGTATTTCTTGATTTAATAGGTCGCGTTTCTTTGTTTACGAAGCAATGTCATCTCGTACTAAAAATCTATGTGCACCGTAGATCGTTTCTACCCTCAAGATGACTTCTGTGGTGGCCATATTGGATGTCTGAGCAGCACCAGTTTCATTAAGGACCAACTAGATCATGAGATGAATGTGTGTGTAAAGATTCATGGCAATCCTCCAAGTAGTTTAGGAGTAACAATAACAAACTTGTGCTAACAGACTGATGGACAATGGATGGACAATGGACAACAGACCACCCCATAAGCTCTTCTGGTATATGACCAGTAGAGCTAAAGATGTTGCAATAGGTGATAAATCAAATGATAGGCCAATTTATGTTCTTCCCATACTGTCAAAACTACTAGCATCACATGTGTATACCTATTTATATTCCTTTTTATCAACACAATTTGTTGTCCAAATATCAATCAGGTTTGAGAAAATTCCACTCATGTCGGAAGGCTTTAATAACATTACTAATTCTTGGTAAGAGATAAAGGGAATCTTACTGATGTATTACTGTTAGATTTTAGAAAAACATCACAATATTCTACTACAGAAATTAGGAATTCATGGATGTTCAAAAATGTAACACTATCTTTTTAAGTTCATATTTAAACAGCAGATCTTAAGCCATTATATTAATGGTGTTTTAAGTAATCCATCACATGTTACTGTTGGAGTTCCTCAAGGGTCAATTTTAGGACAACTTTTCTTGCTACTGTTTATCATGAACTCCCTCTGGTATGATATGTGTATGTATTTGGATGAAGTACAAATATTTATGAAATTGAGAGTAATCTAAATTCTGCCAAACTTCTCAACTTCATGTACCAACAATGCTATGTGCATAAATTCTCCAAAAAAAAAAAAAAAAAGGTTTACTAATTGGTACTACTCAAAAGAAAAAGAAAATACAAAAGGCTCTTTATGTACATTGTAAGGATGTCAAACTTGAATGTGTCACTCGTGAAAAACTTTTAGGAGTCACAGCTGACAACACTCTATCATGGAATAAGCAAATCAACTCTGTAGCAAAGATTTCCAAAAGATTATTTCATCTTATCTTTTAAAACTCACTGAATGCCTGCAAAAGTATGTGGTTATAACTCTTCTGAATGAAAAATATTCAATAACCACTGAAACTTTTTTGAACAAGAGCCCCTCAAAGGGTCTTGTGCTCTACTGTCCAAAAAGAATTCTCAGGAATTCAAGATAAGATCATTTCTTCTTTTTAACTGTTGAGTGCTGAAAGCATCTCTGATATTCTTTTTATACTCAGTTCAGCATCATTATTATTCAGGACCAACCAGACACCATAAGAAGTCTTCTGGTGAAAACCCCATGATGAAATGACTTTCCATTTAGATGGAGTGGCTACAAGAATATTTTCAAGATGGCTGCCATGGTGGCCATATTTGAAGTCAGATTGGCACTATTTTCATTCAGGACCCACTAGATATTATAATCAGTCTTCTGGTGAAAACACCATGTCGATATGACTTTCCATTTAGGAGGAGTAGCAATAACAAGATTTTCAAGATGGCTGCCATGGCAGCTGTACTGGATGTCAGATCAGCACCATTTTCATTTAGTACAACTGGACATCATAAGAAGTCTTCCGGTGAAAACCCAATGTATGCTGATATGACTTTCCATCTAGGAAAAGTATCCATAAGATCTTCAAGAGAGCCACTGTGGCAGTCATATTTAATATCAGATCAGCACAATTTTTATGTAAGACAAACTAAACACCATAAGAAGTCTTCTGGTGAGAACCCCATTACATGAATTACAGTATCAATATGCTTAATTAACTGCAGTTAAATAAAATAATCTTTAAATGGTTGAGAAATGAATTCCCTCAATGTATGATTGGTTCTGATAATGTAATAGAACAATTAACAAATTTAATCTAACAAGTAAGCTTTTGTTAAATCATGGTGCTACACTAATTATACCATATTTAACCATTAATAAAGTGCACACAACTGCAAACTGCATACACCAAGAGCTGTAATTGCATAATGAGCCAGCAGATAAGGGTCTAGTTTAGTTATGTTATCACGTCTTTCCATTGTGATGTAACAGCGTAAGATTTGGCGTAATGATATAGGCCAAAAATATAGATCAGCAATACCATATAGATTTAAGATAACTCCCAACCCACCAGGCCATGTAAATACATTTCCAATTCATTTCAATACCAAGCGCTAATAAAGAGAAGCATGTTTACCAAAATATGCTGTGTTTTCAGCAACAATACATTTTAATTGATACATGTTTGTCAAGTATAAATAGTACAGAATTTGATGTTATAAAATAAGTGTTACTTCTGCAAGAAATGGCAGTATTTATTGAAATAGTCAACAAAACTTAGAGCTGGTGCTTATGTCATTTGAAGTCAACAATAACATTGATATATATTTTACCACCAGCAAAAATAAATTTAAAAATTAAATTTTCAAGCAAAATGTTAAGGACATTCCCAAATTGTATTGTGTTCACTGTTCACAATGAGGGTGCCATGATTAAATGCCATCACAATGTGAAACCGTTCAGTAAGAGAGCAGTTGTTGACATTCAATTTACTAAGAAGGCATAACCATATACCTCTGAAATCATGCAGTGATTCTCAAAACAAAATAAATAATAAATTATCAAATTATTCTTCACCAAGTTTAGACCTATATTCATGTCCTAAGTGTTACATTCCAAAATTCAGATAAATTTTATGCCAATCTCATAAGTTTCCGACCATGTTTGACCTTGCAAAAAAAGTACATGTGTTGACCTCATTCATGATACAAGTCATAAAAAGACTTTTATAACTAGTTTACATTGTTTACAAGTCATAAAAAGACTTTTATAACTAGTTTACATTGTCTACATCAAGCAGTGTTTATCTTCAAGACATTTATATGCTACTTTTTTGCAGTAGCCTTGTGTCATACATAGCATATGCCTTTTTGTGGTGTGGCAGATGAAAGGCAAGTATGCCTACTTTCTTGCCACAGTTGTGTCTATGTAAACAACTGTCTGTGTGTGGAAAATCTTATCTAGAGCAAGTCCAGGTGTGGGAGTGGAGATGACTAACAACCAAAATCTATCACATTGTACTTCCTGCAGATGCAAAACAACTGCCGCGGCCACAGGGACTCGTTTCTGTTAGTGAAAAGGAAAACTGTTGACAATGCCCACTCCGCTTCTATACAAAATTAACAAATTAGCACAAGGTGACAAACCTGCACGGTTTGAAATCTGCCTCCTCGCTGATTTTGTACTAATTTTATTTATCCTGTTGGCACGTTTAGTCTCTGGTTACCTATATCAACATAAAAGGAAATATTCCAAACTTGTTCTATATGTATGACTTTAGTAATTTACAGATCATTTAATAACCATTATGAACGAAGTTTCTCTGTTGCTTTGTGTCTACCTGGATCGAGTTTGGATGCCAATACTTCCGGTGTCTCATGCAGTGAATAAGCTGCAGTCAATTCTGATTGGTGGTTATTGTTTACCCTGGACTGCAACAAACAATAACCACCAATCAGAATTTAATGTAACATATTTCACTGAGTGACCTATAGGAAGTGGAACATTTAAATTTGATGCATATAGACCAGATACGAAGCAACAGAGAAACTTCACGTAAAATTGGTTCTTAAATGATCAGTAAAGTATTTCAATCATACATGGGGAACAAATTAGGAAAGTCTCCTTTACGCTGATGATATATATTATCAGTGGCTGAACATGCTGATGGGACAAAATAATTAGCATGTAATCGGCGAAAGGGCGGGGGGGGGGGGGGGGACCACATTTCTAACCACGTAACCTTGTGTTAATCTCCAAAAGGTGAGTGGGTGTTTTCAAGTTTTGTTCTTTTTTTTTTTTTTGCTGACAAACAACATTATTGCCTGTGTCTGCAATGGCCATCTCAAATAAATTCACAGTTTAAAGAATACAAAGGCAAACAACTAATAATTATTCATGACTGCTGAAGATTAAAGTAACTTGTATAGGGTAAGTATCGTTTTGTATCGATTCTTCATCTCTTGTATCGATACGTGTATCGATATGCCAAAAGTATCAATGCATCGATATATCGATGAATCGTTTCACCCCTAATAAACCACATACCAAATATTATATAACCCATACCAAATACTATATAAACCATACCAAATACTCTAGAAACCACATACCAAATACTATATAAACCATACCAAATACTATATAAACCAGAGCAAATACTATATAAACCACATACCAAATACTATATAAACCATACCAAATACTATATAAACCAGAGCAAATACTATATAAACCACATACCAAATATTATATAAATCATACCAAATACTATATAAACCAGAGCAAATACTATATAAACCACATACCAAATACTATATAAACCATATAAAATACTATATAAACCACATACCAAATACTATATAAACCATACCAAATACTATATAAATCATAGCAAAAACTATATAAACCATACCAAATATTGGATGAAAATGTTTCTTATGCAGCTGCTATTTAAAACAAGAGTCTTTCATTGTGACTGAGGCTCTACTGGCCAAAAAGGATTTCCTGGAATTCAAAAAAAGTCAGTTTCTTCTGGCCTGTTATTCTTTTTAACTGCTTAAGTATTGAAACCATCTCTAACATTACTCGACAAATTCCAACATATCAAATTTGGTAACAAAAATATTTTCTTACATGTGCAAGTTAACATGTTCATAAGATACCTGCAAATGCAGTACAAAATTCTTTGTTATGGCCTTGACCTAAAATCTGATATCATGGATCAGTGAGCCCATTTCAGACAATGTCAAGATATACTCACATGCTCAGTTTGGTCAAATCTACAATACAATCAGTATTGGGGGGGGGGGACAAAGTAATTTAAGTGAAGTGGCATCATTCAAGGTATCTTCAAATATATCTGCAAACTGCATTTAATAAAAATCCATTCATACTTGTTTGTGTTATCATGCTCACACACCAATACAGCTAAAAACATGAGTCCAGAAACTTCAACCTTAAAATTTACTTGGGGGGGGTAAAACTAATTTTAGTTATGCTATACTTGCCTGTCGCTATTGTTAGCTATTCCATTTTCATGCCGAAAACCACCATCTGTTCGATGTTAATACATCCTCCCAGAGTGGAGAAAAGGTAAGAATGACCTTTGCACTCCAGTCTGTGCCTCATTTAGGCTTGCCTAAAATCGTTATCTTTTTCATAGACGACAATTATGCAATACATCAGAGCAGGGTGGGAGGAGGGCATTCGACAATAGCGACAGGTAAGTATTGCATAATTAAAATTAGTTTTACCCCCCCCCAAAAAAACTACATTTTAATAGCAGCAATTACTTATCCTGTCGCTATTGTTAGCTGAATTGGTCTGTTAGGGGGGTAGGTTGATGCTCTAGTTAAACTGGTCAAAAACAGAGAAAATGTAATGTACTCACCATAAAGGGAGAGGTACATCTTATAGAAGTTGGTGTCTCTCTGAGCCACATGTTGTGCTGCAACAATGGGCCCCAGAGAAGAATGCATGCTCTCTGTTGTGCTAATGAGCGAAGATAAAAGGAGGAGAAGGTAGTATGGTAACGCCAGAAGCTGCCTTCATGACATCCTCTAAAGGGGAGAGATTAATGTAGGCCCATGAGGCAGCAACGGGTTTAACCTCATGAGCTTTATGTTTCAAAAAGGAGAGGTCTTGATCAGTAAGGGACTGATACGCTCTTTTGATTGTAGTGACAATCCACCAGGAGATGGTGGCAGCTAAATTGTCTACAGAGCCCTTAAGAGGAAGGAAGAGACGTTCCATACCCTTCCTTTTTCCTTTGGAGGCATTAAGATAGAACGGAGGGCCCTCACGGGGCATAAGAGTCTATCTGGATAATCCCCTGCACATATTTGACTTAGACTGGGGATCTCTATAGGTAATGGAGCTACCGAAGGTAATTGATTTTTAGCGAGAAATCCTGGTTGGCAGAGGAGGGAGATGGAATCGTAATAATTCCTGTTAAACCGGAGACAGCCAGTGTCAATAGACAAGGCATGAATCTCACTCACTCAATGGTTCGTAGGGGATTTTGTTTAAAGACCACAAAACACAAGAAGATTCCATCTGGGCGTAAGAAAGCAGGAGACGGGTCTCTAGAGCTCAAATACTTAATATGATCGGCAAGGTACGAATCTGAACCGATTGCCATGCCCTGAGAGAATTTAAGTGTGTTGCAGATGGCAGCTCAATAGCCCTTGATAGTGGATACTGAACATCTTTTGGTCTCAAAAAGGAACAAAAGGAAATCAGCAATGGAAGTTACAGAGGGGCAGATAGGATCAACGTGTTCCCTACTGCACCAAGCACAGAATATTCTCCACCTGGCATCATAGACCTTGGATGTAGAAGCTCTCCTGGCCTGAATGATGCAACTGGAAACTCGGCCTGAAAACTTGTTCTGGCAGAGAGATCGCTTGAGATGAGCCAAGCGTGAAGGTGGAGAATGTGTGGGCTGTTGTGGAGAAGGGATCCCCTGTGTTGAGACAGGAGATCCCTCTGGTAAGGTAGAGACCTGGGTCAATCGATCAACAGGTCTAGCAGATCGTTGAACCATGATCACTGGGGCCACGGTGGAGTGATGAGAATGATCTGCGCAGTGGAAGTTCTGACTTTTGCAGAACTTGAGGTAGCAGTTGGAATGGTGGGAAGGCATATGCGAATAGCCGATCCCACCGGAAGCTGAATGCGTCCACTGCCCATGCTCTCTGATCCGGGATCGGAGATATGTAAAAGGGAAGTCTGTTGTTGAGCCTGGTTGCAAACAGGTCCACTAAGGGTCTTCCCCAGAGTGTGAACAGGGACTCTGTTACGGAGAGGTGAAGAGACCATTCCGTGAGGATGGCTTGACCTGTCCTGGACAGGCTGTCCGCTAATACATTCTTCTTGCCCAGAATGTGGCGAACTCGGATTGTTATGTCCTCTGAGGCTGCCCACAGGAGGAGGTTACAGACCTCCATGCAAAGAGAAGGGGCATGTGTGCCACGCTGATGTCGTAGATATGTTACGACGGACGTGTTGTCTGAGGAGACCATAATGCAGCGACCCCTTACTCTGTTGATACATCCTTGCAATGCTAGAAATACTGCTTTCATTTCTAGGTTGTTGATGTAGAGGAATGATTCAGCCCGAGTCCAAAGACCCTGGAGAATTATGCCCTCCAGTTCTAAATGAGCAGCAGAGATTCCGAACAGCAAAACCCGGAATTTAAAAACTTCCTGGTCTAAGCAAAAACCGGAGATGTTTGCGGTCTGGAGGAAAAATTCGGGATGTGCAAGTAGGCATCCTATGGAGACTGCCCAATCTGATACGAAATGCGTTCCGAATCGATAAGGATGTCTCCACCTTGAAAGGTTCCTCCAGAAGAAACTGGTTGAGTGGGGAAGATCGATTATGATTCGAAATTTCCCACTTTTCTTGGTGACCAGGAAGATTTGGGAGTAGAAGGTGGAAGACTGATCATTCAGGACCCTCTCGACTGCCCCTTTCTGCAAAAGGATGTGCACCTCTTCCCTCAATTTCCCCAGATTGGACTGGGGAAATAGAATAGGGGTCCTTGATAGTGGGGGTTGTTCTCGAACTGGAGTCGATAACCCTCGTTCACAATGGAGAGGACCCACCATTGTCCGTGATGCTTGACCAAGCCTCTGAAAAGAGGCCTAGGTGAGCACCTACGGGGACATTCAGGAGGGGGATGCACGGCAGGAGAGGGGTTAGATCCCAAGGGCTGTCACCCCCCCTTTCCTCCGGTGGAAAAGGAAGGAGGATTATAGAACTTCTGCGGCGACCTTGATGCCGTGGACCCGACGTACAAGGAGGAGGTCTAGTTTGAGGTTGCAGCTTTGGATGGGGTTGAATCTGCTTCAGGAACTTGGCGGATGGCCCCTGAGGGCACTTCACATTAACACGCTTCCTGGCCGATTGCGATGGGCCAGGAGTAAATGTAAAGGATCGATGTTGATGATCCAGCAAGTCTTGAGAAGCCACAGTTGGTATGAGGCCCCCAAGGAGGGTCTCAGCTTCTAGCGGAGCAGCCCTTAGAAGGTATTTACTCTGGTTAAGTAAGACCTCCGAGGAACCCAATGCAACGTCACGGCGGATGTGCAGAATTCCGCCGATAAAGCCAATGCAACAGAAAGCGCATGCCGAGACGTCTTGGCCACCGCTTCCAGCATGCATTGTAATGCAGCTGGATTCAAGGAGGCCTCTCTCAGCATACTAAACGCAGTTGCTGAGAATAGATCGGAATGCAACGCAATGGTT
The DNA here is from genome assembly GCA_029931535.1 of Margaritifera margaritifera. Classification (NCBI taxonomy): domain Eukaryota; kingdom Metazoa; phylum Mollusca; class Bivalvia; order Unionida; family Margaritiferidae; genus Margaritifera; species Margaritifera margaritifera. The sequence goes on from JAQPZY010001570.1 coordinate 839,813, forward strand.
ACAAGTAACCAGGTTTTCTGCTCCATGGCATCGATTGTTTTAATTGGAAGGCGAGCCCAGGCTCCTGTAGAATGCCCACTTTGGCTGCCTCAGCATCCAATTGGGGAGGTTTGGTAGGTCACTTTGGGGAATGTATCCTGTAACTGGCAGAAGAGACCAGGGGTCTCAATGTTGAGGGAGGGATGAACCACCCTCGACATTGCCGAGCTACATTTTGGCCTAGCGAAAGCCTCTGTGAGAGTTCCTCAATCGTTGGGGAATGAGGAAGAAGCAAGAGGTCTGGTTGTGTTTGCTGCCCGGAGATCTTTTCCACAATGGAAAGGAACTTTTTGGATTGTGTGCCACATGACTTGGGGCACAATTCCGGAGGTATTAGGCGGTAAACTTCATTTACTGCCTTATCAAAGCACCAGACCTCTTCCTCCACTGAGAGGAAAGGGTGGGCCTGAGAGGTGTCAGTGCCGCTGTTTCTGTCTCAAACTCATTTGAGTCAACGAGAATAGAGAGGACATCGTCATCATCTGGTATACTCTGAGTCGGAGAGTGGGTGGGCATCGCTATGTCCCTCGATGGTGGAAGGGGCATAAGAGCACTCTGTGCCACGGCCCGTAGTTCAGTGAGAGTTCCAGTGGGTGATGTGACACCTCTAGCCTTCCGCATTGGAGCCACCTGGTGAGGAGGTGATGGTGGGACACAAGCCGTAGCATCACCTTGACTGTGAAGGTAAGGTTCAGTAGCTTCCCACGGGGACATAGTGGACCAACGACCTTGAGGTGGAGGGCCCCACATCCTATAAGGATTCATTGAGATAATAGGGTTGGGGGGATGCCGATCCATTCCCCTTCCCTAGTCTGAGTCCAGTGGGCAGACTCCCAATCCTGCACAGGATTGGACAGTATAGGGGGGTACACAGTCCATACCCTGTCCCCATACCGTGAGGTCGACGAGTGATAATCAGAGAGGAAATCATCTTTGACTGTTATATCACTACCCCGAAAGTGATGGGAGCGGTGCATCACCTCCCGAGTGTGAGGGAGCAACACGCTATCATGATCATGAGATGTGTTGCATTGCTCCACCTCCCTAAAGGGAGGGAGCAGTTTGATGTCACAGTGCTCTACCTCCCAAACAAGGAGGGTGCAACCTGCAGTTGCGGTGCTCTACCTCCTAATTGGAGGTTGCAACCCACTGTTGCATTGCTCTACCTCCCTAATGAGAGGGCGCAACCTGCTGTTGCGGTGCTCTACTTCCCTAACAGGAGGGAGCGACCTGCTGTCACAGTGCTCAACCTCCCTAATGGAAGGGTGCAACCCGCTGTTGTGGTGCTCTTCCTCCCTAATGGGAGGGCGCGACCCACTGTCGCAGTGCTCAACCTAACTAATGGGAGGGCGCAACCTGTTGTTGCTGTGCTCTACTTCCCTAATGGGAGGGAGCGACCTGCTGTCGCAGTGCTCAACCTCCCTAACGAGAGGGCGCAACCCACTGTTGCAGTGCTCTACTTCCCTAACGGGAGGGAGCGACCCGCTGTCACGATGCTCAACCTCCCTAACAGGAGGGAGTGACTCATTATCTGAGGCGTATACACTGTCTTGAACGTGAGAAGTGTTCGTCTTCTCCTCCCTGTGGTGGGTAGGCGATCGACTCCTCTGACATCCAGTCCCTCCTACTGGAGGGCCTCACAGGCCGCCAAAGAAGTTGGTCCCAAATGCTAAGACTTAAGAGAGAATCCCGAAAAATCTGAAGATAAGTACATCTGGAATCAACTAGAGTTGATGATGCCAGAGGGCCATAAATTGCAAGGTGTGTAACTTTTTTTTTTTTTTTTTTTTTGTGTGTGCACTTGGAGCACTATATCCAGTCTGGGTGAGTGTCACAAGAGCCCTTCTTGTGGCCACACTTACTTCCCCACAGACTGTTCTGACATTATTTCTGAAAAAGAGAAGTAATGACAATATTTAATAAACATCACAATAAACTCACCTTGTTGTGTCACGCTAAACTCACCTGTTTGCATGTAGTGTATGCATTATGTACTTGTATGCACGAGGTAAATGATATGGATCGTGTACACCACTGTCTATGCATTAAGTGCCTGTATGCACGAGGTAAATGATGAATTTAACCTCGTAGAAATAAACCGGTCTTTTTCCTGTCGAAAAATAAAATATTAAACACTGTGAATTTTATTTAAAGAACATGAGACACATATGCAATAACCACACAATTCGTGGTGTGCGGACATTAATAATATACATGCAAATTTACCGATAATGGTCACTTTTTCTTATGAAGAGAGAGGAATACGCTGTCCTTTATGTTAGGCAGGGCCTGTCGTTATTTTTCAAAACACAGAGGCTTACCCGTACCTCAGTTGTATATCAGTAAAATGGGTGAATGTTTCCACCCGCAAGGGGTGGAACACACGAAGTAGCCTTGGAGGCACATTAAAAAACGAAGTTCTAAAATTAAAATGGGGAAAGTTTACAATAAATATACGGAACGGATAGTGCAACACCAAGACTTATTATGAACTGCAGAATGGAGACCGCTAATGCGGTAAGTTGCTGCAGGCAAATTTCTCTGGCGCTGTTCTCTGGCAAACGTCTACACAGTATGGCGTCCGTGAAAAATATCACGATTTTAGGCAAGCCTAAATGAGGCACAGACTGGAGTACAACGGTCATTCTTACCTTTTCTCCACTTTTGGAGGATGTGTTCACATCGAACGGATGGTGGTTTTCGGCACAAAAATGGAATAGCTAACAATAGAGACAGGATAAGTAATTGCTGCTATTAAAATTAATTTCAGAATGTTCATTATCAACTTAATCATTTGAATGCAAATAAATACAAAGTCTGATCAAAATTCATCTGCATATGTACAAGTTACTGTGTTCATAAACTCAGTTAAGTACAAAAATGCAAGCAATGACATTTGAAATGACTCCATGGTCAATTAGGTCTGGTTTTCAAAAATCCTTCACAAAAGTACTGATATGATGGTGATAAGATCTGCACCATTTTCGTTCAAAACCAATTAAAAATATTGCAAGAAGTGTTTAGTGAAAACCCCATGTCAATACCACCACTCATGCAAGAAGAGTAGTGATAACAAGATTTTAAAGAGGGCCACAATGGTGCCATGTTTGAGGTAGAATGAGCACCATTTTCATTCAGAACCAACTACATACTGCTGTAGCTACATGCTGCTGTAGTGTTTAAATGAAAAGTCCATGCTGATACGACCATTCAGTCAGGAGAAGTAGCCATATAAAAATTGTAAGGCTGGTCATCAAGGCAGCTATTTTTGATGTTAGGCAATATTGATAATATATTAACAATTATAAATTGCATGACAGAAGCATTTTTTTTTTTTTCATCTTTCAAAATGTTGGTATATTAATTTGTTTTGAAAAATAAGCTTTCATGTGATTTTTAAAATTCTGACTAACACTGTCATTTAGGATCAACTACATATAGTAAGAAGTGTTTCTGTAAAACCTCATGCCGACATGACCCTCCCTTCAAGAGGAGAAGTGATAACAAGATTTTCAAGATGGCCACCACTGATAAGCACCATTTTTATTTAGGACCAACAAGATATCATAAGTCTTTTAGTGTAAACCCATGTATATTTGACCATCTGTTTGGGATAAGTTGCAATTTCAACATGGCTATCATGAAGGCCATATTAGAGATCTAAACAGCACCATTTTCATTTTGAATCAGCTGCATATCAAAAGATCTTTTAGTGAAAACTTGATGTTACTACAACTATCAATTCAGAAGAAGTAGCAATAACAAGAATTTCAATATGGCCACCATGGCCACGAAATTTATTGGAAGTCAGATCAGCACCATTTTCATTTCGTACCAACTAGATATAATAAGAAGTCTCTTGTGAAAATGCCATGTCAATGTTACCATGTGTTCAGGAGGAATGGAGATAACAAGATTTTTAAGACTGATGGTCCTGTTGAATGATAGATTGGCACCATTTTCATTTAGGACCAACTATACATCATAAGAAGTCTTTCAGTGAAAACTCCATGTTGACATGACCAGTTGTTCAGGAGAAGTAGCCATAACAAGATTATCAAGATGGTCACCATGGAGGCCATATTGAATATCATATCTGCAAAATTTTCATTGAGGACCAACTGGTCCATGGGATGAATGTGTGTGTAAAGTTTCAAGGCAGTAGTTTATACAGAGAAAGAGGGATTTTGGACATTGAGGTCTATCTCGCAGTCCCGAACATCACATAATTTTAAACAAAAACACAAAACTACAAGCAAACAACTATAATTGAAAGAGGTGTTTCTTCTTTTTCCTTGTCAGAAAATAACAACATTTTCTGAACAACTGAGATTACAATGTAATCATCACCCACACCCACACACAGAGATTTGTCCTTAAATCATAATTTCCCACGTTGTCATTTATTTCAACAATCAGAAAATAACAAAATTCTCTGAACAATTGAGATTACAATGTAATCATAACACACACCCACACACAGAAATTTGTCTTTAAATGATCATTTCCCACTTCGTCATTCATTTCAACAATAAATTAAACTAAGTTTCATTTAGGACAATTATCAAACTTCCACTTACTGGGCTGTAGTTGGAGCTGTTAAATAGGATGCTCCAAGTCAGATGTCTTTATGTAAAATAATGACATCTTTCCCATGCCATAATCTGAAACTGACATTCTTTTTATATGCTAATTATATCAATATTTTGCAACAGTGCTGACAATGGTTATTTAAGCCTTGATTTCCGTAGAACATCCACTAAAGTGAGGTTTCTGTCACACTTCTAAGTAGGCACGATTGTGTCAGATTCTAGGCTGGCTCAATGTCACGTGTTACACAATCACGTGAACAGATGCTGTTGATGACACCACACTTATTGCTCAAGAACTAAACATGTTGTTTCCATTTCTGTGTAAATAATGTGTTTTCTTTTCTTTTCTTTATTTTAAATAGCAGTGGTTGTCATGTAGAATTTACATGCATATCTCATTGGATTAATTTTCATTTGTAAGAATGGTATGAATTTATGCCAATCAGAGAGAAGCTGAAAGCTTGCATCAAGTCAGTGGGTAAAGTTAGTTCCAATTTTTTAAAAATAAATTAAAAGTGTAAAATTCCTAGAAGTTTCAGCGATATCAACTTTCCTCTGATCATGATGTAAAATTGGTAGCCGACATTGTTTAAGACGAATGAAGAATGCACCTATATTTTTTACATTGGCGATAAAGGAAAACAGAAGTCGTGCTTAGAAGCAGACCAACCTTTTCTAAACACACGTATTAAATACAAAAGACTATTCCGAAATGATTTTTTAAAAATTGGCTAAACATATAATAAACACAAAGACGATTCTACATTTGGTACAGAAGTCTGAATCACTCTGACATTTCATTATTTCTGTGGGTGGTCTTCATGCATTGGCTATTTACTGTTAATCTCTAAGACGTCTCCCAAGATCTCCACAGTCAAGGTGCACAAAAAGTGACCATGGATTCATGATGGTGAGTTGCTACAGTTAGTACTACTTACCATTCCTCTGCACTGCTTCAACAACGAATGAGCATGGAGGAGATTAACTGCCCCACTGTGATGGGTGGAGAAATGAACAAACAAATCTCATGGGCTCAATTGTATAGAAAGCTGGATGAAACAGAAAGTTCCATTTCCAGAGAATTAAAGGTCTATATACCTGACATTGCGACAGGTCCGACAGAAGACTACGGTTCTCTGCCAGTATCCGATTTATCTCTGCATCTGCAAATAGATCATACAAAAATTATTCATGCATGCATTTTATGAATCTACACAACACATTTCAAACTGATTACCTTACTTGCTACATGTAAGTGAGAAATTTGCTTTTTCTGCTTTTTATTTGGTTTACAGGTTCAAATATGATTGTCTAAAAAATACCTTTGGTATCAACTTAAATCTGAGCCACCTTTTTGAGAGCACAAAGAGCACAATTTGAACAAAAGGCCTAAGTGGGACTGATATTGCTAACCTGTCTTACATAACTTAACAGTTGACCATTTCACTACACCAATCAGATGCATGATCACCTCATTAAGGTTTCAATCTCGCTCATGACTGTGCCCACCTGATATTTTGATGACTTATATAAATTTGCCAATTTTGATAAAATTCTTATCAGAAATACAGTCTCTAGAGTGGTAGCAAGCTCAGCCAATCAGATGCAAGATCACCTCATTAACATGTGTGGATATTGCTCATTATCAAACTCATGTGTATCATATTTTACTTTATAAGCCATTTTTCCAATTTTGATTGAAATCAGATCAGAATATGGCCTCCATAGCGGTAACAAACTCAGCCAATTAGATGCAATGTCACCTCATTAATATGTGTGGATCTCACTCATTGTTGAACTCGTCCGAGATTTTGATGATATGAGCTTATATTTGTTTGATCAAAATCAAATCAGAAATATGGTCTCCAGAGTGGTAACAAGTTGCAGCAAATTAGATGCAAGATCTCCCCATTAATATGCATGGATCTCACTCATTATTGAAATCAACTGAGACCTTGATGATACAAGCCCATATTCCAAGTTTGATCAAAATCAATTAGAAATATGGTCTCCTGAGTAGTAACAAGCTCAGCCAATCAGATGCAAGGTCACCCCATTAATAAGTGTGAATCATGGTGATTATCAAACAAGTCAGAGAGCTTGATGATATAAGCCCATATTCCAAGTTTGATCAAAATCAATTAGAAATATGGTCCCCTGAGTGGTAACAAGCTCAGCCAATCAGATGCAAGGTCACCCCATTAATAAGTGTGAATCATGGTGATTATCAAACAAGTCAGAGAGCTTGATGATATAAGCCCATATTCCAAGTTTGATCAAAATCAATTAGAAATATGGTCTCCTGAGTAGTAACAAGCTCAGCCAATCAGATGCAAGGTCACCCCATTAATAAGTGTGAATCATGGTGATTATCAAACAAGTCAGAGAGCTTGATGATATAAGCACATATTCCCAGTTTGATCAAAGTCAATTTGAAATATGGTCCCCTGAGTGGTAACAAGCTCAGCCAATCAGATGCAAGGTCACCCCATTAATAAGTGTGGATCATGGTGATTATCAAACAAGTCAGAGAGCTTGATGATATAAGCCCATATTCCAAGTTTAATCAAAATCATATCAGAAATATGTTTTCCAGAATGGTAATGAGTTTCAGTCAATTAAATGCAAGATCACATCGATTATATGTGTGGATCTAACTCATTATCGAAATCACCCAAAATCTTGATTATATAAGCCCATATTCCAAGCTTCATCAAAGTCGCATCAGAAATATGGCCCCCAGAATGGTAATAAGCAATTGTTAACGGACAGACAATGAATGTCACATGATGCACAATGAACACAGGACCATACTGTAAGCTTCACTAGGCCTTATGTCCAGGTGAGCTAATAAAACTAAAATCTGGCAGATAGCAGTATTTCTCAGAAGGAAATCAATCAGTAAGGGGTCATGACAAAAAAGTGCCAATTTAGACATCAGCAGAAGTGTAGCTAGGAGACCATAATGATTTGTTGTTTAGAGGCCAAATGGGAATATTTCATTGTAATATCTTTACATTTAAATTGAACTACAACAAGGTGGACCTATACAATGTTTTAATGTCTTCAAGGTTTATTGATTATTGATTTCAACAGGCAAAATTTATGCTATGGAATTCCGCATTACTCTTCCCATATTAGTGACCTGTAAAGTCTCAATAAGAACACAGGAATAAGGTGAGAAAGCCAAGATCAGATTCGGAACATGCCATGTAAGTCTGAAGTTAAATAATTTTCCAGGCTCTAATTCGATAGGGTTAAATCAAAACTGATACTTCTAACTGTCTCCACATTTGTCAAACCTGTACCAAAATTTGCCAAACGTCAAAATAAATTTTTTGATCATTTGTCACTGACTATGGAGAACTAAGACTGGCCAATCTGCAAACAGATGAGACCTATCACCTTGCAAGGAGACCCTAAGAAGTGAATTGGAATTATGTGGTCAATGGCTCACCAATCTTAACACCTACATCAAGAAATGACATTGCTTAATCCATTTTTCTTCCTGTTACGGTCAGATTGTCCTAGCATCATGATATTTAGCGTGCACATCTTGTGACATTGTTGCTGCCAACCCCCATATTACAGTGTCAATGAAATGCATTATTCACATACACATAATGGCATATAAATTAACAGTTGATGAAGGTTACAAGGGAGTGATTGAAGCAGACACAGCAGCTCCAATTAGGTAGGATTCAAATCTGTTTTAGGTAAACTAGGCAAAAGTGTCTGAACAAGAAATGTCATTCTTCATAATTAGAAAGGGAAGGGCTGGAAGATTCATTATGTTCAAACAGATGTTATTTCATTCACCGAGCCATAAAGTCAGCAAAATTATTGAAAATTTTGTCCAAAATGAAAGTTAAGAAATTTAAGAATTCTAGATATTCAAAACATTTGATGATAACCACAATAATTAACATGCAAAATTCTAAATATTACTAATCTGACTGTAATTACTTCTTTCATTATAACATTTCCCCACCATAAATATCGAAAGATTTCATTATAACATGTCCCCACCATATTATCAAAAGATTATGTGCAAGTATTATCCAGTTTAAAAGGGTACAAGTCAACATTTTCTAATGCTCTGAACTGAATCATTTTCTTCACGATTTGTATGGTATAACTGTGCTTATAGGAGGACTTTCAACAACATGAAAAATTCTGATAAGTTGATGGTCTATGCATATCTCCATCTCTTCTGCTCTCTCTCTCTCCACACACACACACACACACACACACACACACACACACAAACACTTTTCTCTTAGTTCAGGTATGCCCCAAGCCAATGATTTTGCTCCATTACTATATATACTTGCTTATAAGTCAAGTCCAACTGCAACCTGCACAGACCCAGATCTGCTGTTGCATATTGCACTGGCAGATCTGAATCTATGCAGTTTGTTAGGTGTAATCAGTAGAACAAACAACAGACCCTGATCTGCCAGCAGATTATGCAGTGGCAGATCTGGGCCTATGTTGTTTGCAGTTGGACTCCACTTACACGTGAGTACATACAGTACTTTTCTCACAAAATTCACTGTAACATCTCAATTTTAGACATACATGAACAATCAAAGTTAGCATTTAAAGTAGTTGATTAAGTTTTGAGGGATTTAAGCAAATTCCACGTCACTCTTTGTCAAGAATAACATGTGTTAGATCAGTATTTGTATTCAAACCACTGAAAAAAAATTTTCATGACATTAATGGTATTAAATTTGTTTCAAAATTTAATTTAACTTTTTTTTGTTAATGAAATTATAAAACAATACAATCTACCATATATACTCGCATATAACCCAAGTCAAAATGCAAACAACACAGACCCTGATCTGCCATCAAATAATGCGCCAGCAGATCAGGGTCTATGTTGTTTGTTCTACTGATTATTCCTTGCAAACTGCATAGACTCAGATCTGCCGGTGCATTATGTGATGGCAGATATGGGTCAATGCAGTTTGCAGTTGGTACTGGCTTATACGCGAGTAAAGACAGTACACATAATGAACAATTACTGATGATGCAGTCTTTAGAATATGCAAGTAGGGCTATATTAATAAATTGATAGTGAGAAACGTGTTCAATAAACATGAATTTCCAGACACCTCTTTTTTGTATGACCCTGCAATAAAATGAGCAAGAGAAGCTTTCCTAAAGCCACTGAATTGTGAAATTTAGGTCACACTGACTTACATTTGGAAAGATGGTGTAGTGCTCACCAAGATTCATTCACATACAAATCTAATTACTCTGAGTAACAAGTGCAGTTTCTGAAAGTCACTTAGAAATAAACTTTAAACACATCCTCTGTAGAAAAAGTTTGATTTGATTTTATTATCAAGTAAACCTTTAGATTAATGAATCAACCTGTTACAGACATGGAAAATGGTGCATAAGAGTGATGTTCTCTGCCAACTTCATGGTTTTAGAATGTAGTCCATATCACTATTAAGAAGAGGGGGGTTATTTGTGATCTTTATCTCAAAAAGATCAATATATTCAAGGGGAGTGCCTTCAAATCAATTTGCCTGGATGATTATAAGCATGAATTTATTAAATTAATACCTGATTGATAGCTTTGATTTATTAAATTAATACCTGATTGATAGCTTTGATTTATTAAATTAATACCTGATTGATAGCTTTGATTTATTAAATTAATACCTGATTGATAGCTTTGCCTGGATGATTTTATGCATGAATTTATTAAATTAATACCTGATTGATAGCTCTGAGTGAAACGTTTAATTTAAAGAAAATACATGCTTAAGAGAAATACTATTTTAAGCAACCAATTTTTAAAGTAAAATATGTTCCTTTGATAATACTTATCCGATCAGGATACCTTACAAGTAAAACCACTACCTACAAATCCAGCCCTTCCAAACTGCATTTTACCCATACAAAAGCTAAAAGTCGTCTGCCCACATATTTGCGAGCCAGACAATAGTCATCTCCCCATGGATACTTCAGTTACTACTGGAGCAAAAATGCATGCTGTCATTACAATGTAACTACGGGAAGGCTGGGAGGATGTGTCTATATTATGACTGGGTAATTTGTTTCTTCTTCAAACACATTACTTGATCATAATACCTTAGGAGAATTGGTAAGAGGTGGAGGGAGTTAAATCCCCTTAAACAAAAGAAGGCCCTATCTCCAATCACGTAGGGGATGTGAGGCAGCTTTAATTCTTGAGAAAAATATGGGGTTAAGAAGTGACTCCATATGCCCAGATATGGCTAACCTTGATAAATCCCTACCCCCCGCCCCGAAAATCCAGCAAAAGACAAGTGGCCGCATCATTGTGAAGCATACAAACGACCTGGGAAGGCAGTTTGTTGTGCTGCAAGTTTAAGCCCCACAAGGTCAAACTGAGCCCTTTGAGATGAAAGGTCTTTGAGGTAAAGGCTATAGAAAGTCATCTATGTTCTCCAACCAATAGCTTGGATAATGTCAGTTAGGAAACAGCTGCCCTAACCTCATGAGCCAAAATGTGCAAGAAATACATTTAGTCATGGGTTAGTTCTCTATATGTGGAGCAAATAACCCATCATATCCAAGAAAATAAAGCCTGAGCTGAAATTTCTATCTTTCCTTCCTTAAATGATAGAAATAAACGAGATCTCACTCTTTGCACCAGCTCAGTTCATTTCAGGTACCACTTCAATGCCCTTACTGGATCCTGTAGATGCCCCTGAGGCAAAGGGTCAAATGAAGAAATAAGTTTCACAACAAAGGATTTATTCCCACATCAGCAGGTACCTGTTCTTAGCAACGAAAGCAGAAGCCATCATATGTGCAATTGAACCATCCTGATGAAGCTGCAGATAGTTCAGATTGACCAACAAGGCATGTATCTCACTGATTCTGCCTGCAGTAGCTAGAATGACTAGAAAACAGGTTTTATATGAGATGATCCAAAGAGGCTCTAAATAGGAGTTCAAATGGCACTTGATTCAGCCATGACAGAATCCATGGTCGATTCCATTTCGGACACAGGGCCAAAGCCTATGGTCTTGACAGGCCGAGGTTTGCCATAATGTCGGAGAGGTCTTGTTTTGGCCTATATCTGCCCTTCTGTGGTGATGAAACATGTCTGAGGTTGTGAAACAGTAGCCTTTTATAGTGATCGGTACTAACTTATTCTTCAAAAAACCACAGGAGAAAGTTAGCTATTGGTGGTATCAATGCTTTAAGCAAAGTGATGTGTTCCTGCTCAAACCACTGAGAGAATATTCTTGACTTCCCATTATTCACTTCTAGAGTGGTGGACCTTCATGCCCAAATGATTCTGTAAACCACGTGTTCTGAAAAATGTTTGCCCCTGAGGGTTTATTTGATATGATCCAGATGCACAGTTTCAACAGTTCTGGGTTTGGATCAAATACATATTGTCAAGGTGAGGAAATACCATGATTTTCCTTGGAATTTCTCCTGCCAAGCTTATCCCTGACTTTTCCAACTTTAATTAGGATCAGGCAGCACTATAAGTCCCTTGCTTTTGAAAGATATCTGGAATCAGAGGAATTCATGTGAATATGTATGCATCTAGACCATTCAAGTTCATGGACAGAGTGTCAGCCGTCAAGGTCTTTGGATTTGGGACTGAAGAGACAAAAATTGTCAGTATCGCACTCTACTGTGTCTCAAATAAATCCACAAGTGGTTCACTCCAGCAGGTGCAGATTCATCTGAATTACTGAGGGGTGTAAAGACCATTTGGTCTGGATGAGCTGATTCCATGAGGACAATGTTTCCAGTAGGATACTGAGTATGCCCATGTACGTGGTGGGTTTGGATATGGATTTGTTGATGATGATACTACCTACAAAAGTCCCAAACTAGAAGGCAGAGATATGGGCATTTGGCTCCTCCTTGCCTTATTATGTAATTACCACAGTGAAAGTGGAAGAATGGGAAAGCTCCTTCTAGACAGCATTTCCTGCCATGATTGAAATGCATTGACTATGGTCTTCCTCTCAAGGAGATTGATAGGCAATGAATGCTCCTGAAGGAGCCACACATGTTCACTTCCTGAAATGAATACAGGAGGTGGGCACCCCAACCCACCATCATGGCATCCACTCAGATCAAAATTCCCAGAGACTGAATCTGCAAGGGAATACCATGTGAGATTCTCCCATTTGCTGATATGGGATCCCAGGTATTCCAAACTGGGACCTCACAATCCTGTAAATGAGAGGCCCATGATCATTAGATCCACTGCAGCATTAGGGAGATCCAATAGTCAAAGAAATTTCTGGACTGAAATGCAATTCTTGAGCAAGCAGAAGAGGCAGCCAAGATGATTCAAGGCACATTCTTGAGGAAGACAAGCCCTGTTCACATGCATTTTTCACTTCATACCCAAGTGGGTAAAATGATGAGATGGTAGCATAACAGATTTGTCCTTGTTGACAAGGAATCCGAGGGCAAGCAGAAATGAAACAAAGGATTTCATGCCATGATCTTGAATATAATTCACCTGGTACTTTTGCAGAATGTTGACCAGGTAGCTGGAAGTCACCAACGTGGAGGTGACTCTGAAGAGCAACACAACTCTGTCGATAATTTTTGTGAAGACACAGGGACTGACATTCAGACTAAAAGGGAGCACCCTGAATTGGTATACCATGTTCCTGAATGCGGTGTTGAATCTGCTTTAAGACATCCACTTTGTACAGGTCTCTTGGGATGTCTGTAATGATGAGTAACATTATAATGAGGTAGGGGCACAGAAAGCAGCTTGGAGGATCTCTGTAACACGTGTATCATCCATGAATCAGTGTGGCAGAGTCTCCTATTATGTGGAAGAGTTTACTTCCTCCAGAAAGGTTGTTAGAAGGAAGCGTAATCATTGCATTAAGGCTGATGAGATCAAGAGGATGGGAAGGGATGTCCGCTGCTATGTTCATGCCCTAGAGGGTCCTTCCTGTTACTTTGATATCTCCAAGGACAATGAGGGCATAGCTCTGGTTACTTGCCCCATGAGGTTCTCCCCTAAGGTGGCCTATTGTAATGTAAAAATTGATATGATGATTGCCCAGATAGTGGATGTGGAGTGAAATGCATCACTTCCAACAGGTGGAGAATACTAAAAGCAGTTATGGCATTAAGTAAGTGTTGTGTTGGGTTGCTGTGTTTGTGAACCATTCATATGAGAGATTGACTCCCTAGTACAAGTGCTCATGGGGTGAAAGACACAGGCTTTGAGTAACCTTGGAGTGAGTCAGCAGTACATAGTTCCTGCATCAGTAATTACCTTCATTAACCACAACAGGTGACACCTTACATGAAAACCATGTTGCATACAGTCCACTAACCTACTGTAACTCCTATACTCATTCACATGTACAATACACAGTTAACCTACTGAGGGCAACATATCACAATATATAATGTATAGTCATTATAATGGAAGGTTTACCACTGAATAAACATATGTATTCCTACTTCCAACTGCACTGGTCAGAAACAGCCTTAAAACACAAAATGCAACCAAAGTCAGTGAAACAAGAAATATGGGATAGTGACCTACTTTGTGATGAGATAAATGCAAACTGTACATGAACAAATTTAGCTTCCTCAGCCCCTCCCCTGGAGGTAGGTGCTATGAAACCCACTCCAAACTGTTGCCTAGAGCCTAGAAAGAAAGAATGGCTGACATTAATTGAGGGTGTACATATGTATATGCTTTTATCTGTGCTGACACCAACACCAATGGTAGTACCATAGATTACCTCTACTTCATAGAGGTGGGCTAAAAAGGCAAAAAACTGAATACTAGTTTACAAGGTCTCTAACAAAGCATGCTTCCTAGCACGAGTGGAAGCAGTAATTTAAGTACAGATGGGATTCAGCACCAATAAATCTATCCAAGGGGAGATCACTCATGTCTGATTCCAAGCTATGTGGGCAGATAACTTGTAGCTTGTTTATGGCTAAAATCTAGCTTGGGATGGCAGGATTTGCAGTGCAGTGGTCATACTCCTACAGTATTATGATTAGGTAGGTTTTGCCATGCTAATGACCTAGCAAAATTACTCAAGAATTTAGATATGGGCTTTGATGAGAATGTGTCCAACCATGATTTTTTAAGTAAAAATATCTGAAAGATATAACCAAATAGTTCTATCCAGGCAGGTCAAATGTTTCAACTTTTTGACTCCTAGGATTGTTATATTCAGATGGTTCTCTTTCTCCTGCAGTTCATCAAAGCTGAGAGAGAATGCAACTGGGCTCTACATTTGAAAGCTACAGATGCAATGGTACCACATTTCTTTAACAGAACAAACTACTCAAGATGGCTTCCAGTATAACTGGCTGATATGGAACAACTGCAGGACAAGTTTCCAGATGCATTTGACAAGTTATGAAAGAAACTATGCTATAAGCATATTGAACAAAACATTCAGCCAGATCTGGACCAATATGACTAAGCAATCAAACAACTCAGACTCAAGGACAAAAGGCGGAATCATAGCATTTTCTCAAAAACAGCAAGTCCTACACAGATGGTTTATCACAAGCCATGACCGAGCAGCAATCACAACTACTCAAAAATGTGTGGCATGGAAGAAACTGTTTCTTCAAGCAAGTACAAAGAGAGCAAGATGTCTAGATTGCCTGGATATGAGGATGTTCAGAAACTCATGTATATGATGGAAGCAGACATGATCACAGATCCTTTCAACATTCATGTATATGATGGAAGCAGACATGATCACAGATCCTTTCAACATTCATGCATATGATGGAAGCAGACATGATCACAGATCCTTTCAACATTCATGTATATGATGGAAGCAGACATGATCACAGATCCTTTCAACATTCATGCATATGATGGAAGCAGACATGATCACAGATCCTTTCAACATTCATGTATATGATGGAAGCAGACATGATCACAGATCCTTTCAACATTCATGCATATGATGGAAGCAGACATGATCACAGATCCTTTCAACATTCATGCATATGATGGAAGCAGACATGATCACAGAACCTTTCAACATTCATGCATATGATGGAAGCAGACATGATCACAGATCCTTTCAACATTCATGTATATGATGGAAGCAGACATGATCACAGATCCTTTCAACATTCATGCATATGATGGAAGCAGACATGATCACAGATCCTTTCAACATTCATGTATATGATGGAAGCAGACATGATCACAGATCCTTTCAACATTCATGCATATGATAGAGGAAATTCATTACCACTGAAAACTACTGCACCATGGGTAGAAATGCTTGATGACATGGCACCAAAGCTTCTGGGGTCTCCTAAGATGAGAAAGGAGTGCCTGAACATTTTTTTCAAGTGCAAATGAATTCAAATCAGGTAAGCTTTAGGAAAACTCTTTTGCACCTGAAAATAAAGTCATTTTCCAACATATCCACAACAACGTATGCAAAAACATAACAACAGTGATAAACAAACAGCCATTTCTTCTAATTGTGACCTCATTGGTAGACTGACAGTTGTAGCCAGAAGAAGAAATGTAAATCTGAAAGAATTTTTCTATTTGAATTATCTTCTGTGCTCAATACTCTGTAGCTCATCCAGACTGAACTTTCAGAAAGACATGTATAATCCCTTGACCATGGCAAATCTGGTAGATTTTATCTGCAACCACATGGTCAAAATCAATGAAGAGCACTTGCAACCATGTCAGCAATTCATCCTGCCTGGGAGATTTCAGTGTGATGAAAGTGTATTCTTGTCACCCAGGGAAGCAGTCAGCACAACCAATCCCTCCAATCTGACCAAGAGAAAGCAGACACAATGCTGCTGAATGCTTAAAATGTATTGTGTGTGTATTTTGATGAGACAATAAAAAGTTTCATACTGGTGTAAAGGAATGGTTTGGCTATGTGCCAACCCATTCCATTGTGCTGAATGTAGATCCAGATTCAGCCAGGCTTTCACAATATAGGTTCATGTAACAGGAAAAAGAAAGCATAGCAAACTTTGATGCATGGACCTGATTTACAATGTGGTATTTTGTACCAGGGACAGCAAGAAAGGAAACAACAGAGATGCTTTCTAGTGGCACTCTAAACAAGTTCTGAGAATGTTGAATTGACAGTTGGCAGTGCACATTACTGGTTGACTTGCCTTTCCCCCAACCCCTACATCAAAATAGTTTGATAAAATCATATAAAATGGGCTAATTTTCAATCATTAGTTTGAAAGAGGGCACTTATGCCTAAGCAATGTCTACTGAGCCCAACAAATCATGGAAGGCTGGAAGTGGATGGTATACTTGAGACTGTGTCTTCTGAACCCAACAAATCATGGATGGCTAGAAGTGGCTGGTGTACTTGAGATTGTGTCTTCCAAGCCCAATAGATCATGGATGGCAGCAAGTGGGTTGTGTACTTGAGACTGTGTTTTCTGAGCCCAACAAATCATGGATGGCAGGAAATGAATGGTGTACTTGTGACTTTTTTTCTGAGCCCAACATATCATGGATGTTGGGAAGTGGATGGTGTACTTGAGACTGTGTCTTCCAAGCCCAACATATCATGGATGTTGGGAAGTGGATGGTGTACTTGAGACTGTGTCTTCCAAGTCCAACAGATCATGGATGGCAGGAAGTGCATGGTGTACTTGAGACTGTGTCAAAAAAATCCTGCCCCAAAAGGACTGGAGTTGATTGTATGCACATGTAATAAGTCTGCCTACAGAAGGATGCACCTTTGTGCATGCTATGCAAATGAACCAGCATACACTGATGGATGTACATTTTATATCAAAAACGACACAGTAAATGACTCATTAGGATGAAGCAGATGACCAAGCTGATCAAATAACTACATGATACTGACATTTCATTCACGTGTTTGTAATATCCCTATTCTGCATTATCCCACAAATGCACACAATAGACCTGCAACTTGGATTAATCAGATTAGAATGTGGTTTGCATTTAATTATATGATACACAACGCATCAACAAACAAGAGTCCTTCAAAGGGACTGATGCTCTACTGGCTGAAAAGAACTTCCAGGAATTCAAGATAAGACCACTGCTTCCTTTTAACTGCTGAGTGTTGAAACCAACTCTGATACTCTTTAGCAATAATAACATTTTCAAATTAGCTGCTGTGGATATCAGAGTGGTACCATTTTTATTTAGCACCAACAAGACATCATAAAAAATCTTCTGTTGGAAACCTTATGTTGATATGACTTTCCATTTAGGAGTGGCTACAAAAGAGTGTCAAGATGACTGACATGGTTGCCATATTTGATATCAGATTGGCACCATTTCAATTTAGGACCAACTAGACATTATAAGATGTCTTTTGGTGAAACCACAATATCAATATGACCAGCCATCAAGGGAGATGTAGATATAACAAAATTTTCAAGATGGTCACTGTGGCAGTCATATTGGAAGTCAGATCGGCACCGTTTTCATTTACAACCAACCAGACATCATAATAAGTCTTTCAGTGAAAATCCCATGCTGATATGACAATTCATCCAGAAGTGGTGATAACAAGATTCTCAAGATGGCCACTGTGGCAGCCAAACTGGATGACTGAGCAGCACCATTTTTATTTAGGACTAACTAGCCATCATATGAATTCATTTAGTAAAAACCCCATGTTGATATGATCACCAATTCAGGAGGAATGGCAATAACGAGATTTTCAAGATGGTAGCTGAGGCAGCTATACTGGATGAGCAAGCAGCACCCATGTTTAGAACTAACTAGACATCATAAGATGTCTTCTAGTGGAAACCCCATGGCAATATTACTTTTCATTCAGGAGGAGTAGCAATAACAATATTTCCAAGATGGCCACTATGGTGGCCATATTGGAAGTCAGATCAGTACCATTTTCATTTAGGACCAAACAGACATTATAAGAAGTCTTTTAGTCAAAACCCCATGCAGATAAGAAAAGATACCAATATGGAACGGAGTAAGGGGTAACCATTCAACATGCATAGTTCCCACGTTACAGGAAATCTGGAAACAGTTGGGAGAAATAGGTTTGTTCCCAACCAGGAAAAGCCTTTAATTTCGCAAATATTTATCAAAGTCTGGGAAAAACCAGGAATTTTCAGCATACACTTGATGAGAGAAAAAATACATAACTGAGTCGTAATTGAACTGATCATGAGTTAAATTTATTGAGTTCTTACTGGAATTTTTGCAGGCTGTAGAACTCTTCAATGAGTTGAGATACAATAGCATTATAGATCATTTGGGTGTTTACCTACACATATTTGTATTATCAATCCAAATGCTCAGGCAATTGGATTGGTCCTTACTCAGCTCCATATCTGTATCTTTTCTTATCTTGAAAAAATGCAACAAAGTAACTAATTTTGATTGTTCAGAAAGTGCACTAAATTCAATCATATACCCCACTTTAGGAAATTTATCTTGAAAAAATGCAGCAAAGCAACTAATTTTGTTTGATCTGAAAGTTTGCAATAACATGAATCATGAAGTACATGTGTTGTTTACAAAATATATTTATTTTCTCAAACATTAACATAGATGTCTACAGAAAATGAATTAGTGGTCTGAGCCCTTTGACATGTTTTTTGGACAACCTTCAATGATAAATCAATCACTATTGATACATTTTCTACTTTTAATTGATTTACAAAATTGTCATATGGTCATAGGCATATAACATATGAGTATAAATATGACTTTACCTCGGCTGTATCCTTGACTTCCAGCCATGATGATAGAGCTTGGAGATCAAACTAAACCATTCAGCAGTAGGTCTCCAATATGCCACTGTCTCCAGTCAATTGACTACATTTTGTCTGAAACATAAAAACAGCAGCTCTATTTCAAACTTCAAGATGCAATTTTTTTTGTGAAGACAGTGAAAATATGTCCCATTTATACGACTTTTATGAACTATGGTGAAAAATTCGGATTTCTTCAACAACAAAAATTATCATTCACTTTTAATTGATAGCAACTGATAGCAATGTAAGAGGTTTACAAATTACAAAAGTTTACATACTATCGCAAAATACAGTGTTGATTATTTTTCAAACTAAAATTCACTTTTTCTCTTGTTTTTGCTAAAGTTACTTCCAGTAATGTGAAATTATCAATTCCCTCCATATGTAACTTGGAACAAGATAGTCCACAACTGAATGTACATCTTGATATTAAATTAAACAGGAAATGCCAGAATACACTCTTTGGAGAAAACAGGAAACTAACATTTATCATTGAGACTTTAGCTACAAAATTTGTGCTCCTTGGATCATTCATATATCTGGGGTGTGGAACAGAAGAGCAAGCAGAACTGACTGATATTAGAGACCTCAAAACCAAGTTCATTTAGTTTTCGGGAACAATATATAACATTATTTGAATGTAATTCACACAATTGTACAGAAGCATTCAGCAATGTGGCAGGTACTTATACACTGCTGATTGACACATAGGCAAGGTCTGTTGTAGAACTGAAAATTTAGGGGGAAAATTTCCCCTCCATTTAAAAAAATTAAGAAATTTTCTAAATATAGGGGAGATTTAATAAAGTAAACAAAGGTATGGCTTGGAAATATGATGCACAATTTTGTGTTTTGTTTATTTTTAGGCATGATCTTTGAAAAATTAGCATGAACCCCGCAATCACATGTCCTAGAAATAGATCCTGTATAGGTGAGCATATCCTAATCTCAATTTCAAATCAATCTACATGTTTTTTGTGCTTCTGTGTTTTTTGTTGTATTGACGATTAATTTTAACTGAAAATCAATTGATTCACTTCAATGATTATGATCACTGATCATTAAATTCCACAACTGCGCACTGGGAAAAAAGAAATATATATATAATAATTTACAAATCGCAAAAATTACAATAAAAAACAGAACAAGAACTCGAAATGATCTAACAATATATTCTGTATCATAAACAAACTGGGTGACTTGTGCTCTTTTATCCAAGACCAAACTAACTAAGCCAGCCTTTGAATCCTGATTAAACTTATGCCTTACCTCAAAACATGCATGCAACTGTCAACTTTGCACAACTGATTATAATCAATCATCAGTCAGTTTTGTGCAATCAATCAGTGCCAATAATCAATTATTCATTTTAACCAATTGTGCAGCACTAGTTTTTGTGCAAGTGCTCCAGCTAGAGAGTAATTATGGGCCACCCCCCCAAAAAAATGCCCACCCCTTATCTCCCACTGTGCATCCCTCAGTCACTTCAGTGTGCCCCTCTGCCTTCTTGAAATGCAAAATTTTAATCTTTATAAACACTATATGATCATTTTCCATATGATTCACTGGCTAAAACTGTTGTTTTAATGGTTTTTCAAACCTGAATTACATAATTAAATGCAAACCACATTCTAATCTGATTAATCCAAGTTGCAGGTCTATGTTCTCACCCGAGCTAAATTTTAACATAAAAGACATTACCACATATGGACCAGATTGGAAGCATCTATCTCATTAACTTCACTTGTTCTTTCAGCTACACTAATAGTATCCAACCCTAAATATTTTGAACATTAACCCAGATTTTTCATTAGGAAAAGCAAAATGCAATTTTCAACCTTATCATTTCAAAGCTGTTGTTGGAGCAATTAACACCTTTGGTACAACCATTCCATAATGTTTATTCTGGCAAACAAAAGGTCTTCATTCAATATACAATTTGCTTTTACAGGTGTCCACAGACTTTTAATCCTTAAGCTCAGCATTTTAATCCAAGATGAGATAATGGACCAATGTACACTATTCCAATTAAGATCGCTCCAAATTTTCAAGTAAGAATGTTCCTAAATTTGGGAAAACATAAAGGAGCAGATGAAATTTATGTATATCTGATACATGTAACATGTAAAATGTAACAAGTACATGGTGGGAACAGTTTACAGTACACAGAACTTAAAGGGAGTCACAGTTCTTTGAATATGAACAACCTGTCAGTCATTATGTTCACACTTTCTATATTTGGTCTAGGTCTGTTACTTCAGAGGAAGCTGCTCCAGCTGTAATATACAACCAGTACTAGAGTTAGTAGCCTCTTTTACCTTTTATTTAGGCACAAATGTACAACATGAAAAATGACAAAGTCAGACTTTGTATTGCTGACTCATGTAATAACTGAGTTGTCTCAAACATTTTTTTTTAACTGATTATGTTTTAACATGTAGGCATACTGTGTGCTACTATTGCCAAATTTGCAGTTCTGTTGATTACTGGCATATATGTTTCAATTGCTTCGAAGTCTTTAGTCTCTCTGCAGCTTATTTTCACTTGGGTATTTGTAGCTTCCGTATCTTTGACTATAAATGATCAAATTCTCTGTCATATGATATCTTTGCTATTAAATGATATGGCATGAAGTCATTATTGCCATTACAATATCACCTTTAAAGGGGGAAAATGTTTCTCCAGCTGTCATGACATTTGAATTTTTTATGCATATTACTGACATATCATTTAATTGGTTTGGTTTTATGAGTTTAACACCATTTTTCAGCACTTGATACGCTATAGATGATGGCCAGTATATCTGGTGGAGGAAGAACCCGGGAAGAACCACCGACCAACGGGAAGCTACTGGCAAGCTTTCTCACATAACCACATTGGCCAAGCCCCAGACTCGAACCCACATGGACAGAGGTGAGATGGCAGTGATTGGTAAAGGCGAGCACCTTAGACCACTTATCCACCCAGGGGCCCCTTATCATTTAATGATAATGTGCAAAAAGTAATTAGTCCACTATGCAAAGTGTTAACTTGTCAACTAGCTTTAATTTATCTTGATTCTTTTTATTACAAAATAAAATTCTGTCCATTTTGTTAGCCTTCCTTTTGTTTCTTTTTAAATTCTACTAAATAGATTATAATTTGAGAAAAAAAATAACAATGTAAATTTTTATTTTTAAATCATAAATATCAATATGATCTCACAACCCAAGACAAAGGCCCTTCTTGCATAAATAATGCCCTTATGGTAAAAAGTGCCTTAACTCCCCTCCCCCTCTCAACACTGTCAGAAATTGTTCCTGGAACATTGTGTATCCATAAGATATTCCAAAAGATTACCAATGCCACCAGTAATCTGACAGTGGTTAATCTCATACAATCATATATGCCACTCCTAAAATTCTTTTTTCAGCTCTGTGTGATTTTTGTGTTTGTTGGTTTTAACAGCACTTATAACACATTATTGGCTATATCATGCCGAAGAAATGGGAGCTAAGTGCCTTTCCGAAGGACGCACAGAGGCAGCTGAGCTGGGCTGACCTAGGCGGGTTCCCTTGGATTATGACAATCGAGCTACCGTGGTTCCAGGCTCTTTGTAAAGAAAATATATTAACAGAGGAGAAACTGATACCCAGTCAGTTTGCTATGTAATATGGCGACATCAAGCTGAAATGCACGTGTGATTAAAACTGTAAATGTCAAACCTGTCGAAAAAAAAATCATTTTAAACCCGTAAAACCAGTAGAAATTAATTATATTTTTCTATAATCGTTGTGTATGTATATATTAGGGTTCTCCCTATATATCAGGTTTCTCCTCAGGATTAAACTTTAGGAATGGTGAGCATTTGGCTAATGTAAAAACACCCCAACCTCTCCTGCTTCCCACCCCTACCCCATGATGGAGGTAAATCTATAGCAAAAAAAAAGGTATAAATCTTCCAAAAATAGTACAAGTATAATAACTGATCAACATGCATATCTTCTAACTATGACTGCAATAAGTACATCTATATGCACTAAGATTCACAGTAATTTACTAAAAACTGCAAGAGTAGTTGCATTCACAAAATTCTGTCATATATTGTTATGCAGGTTTAAGCCAAACAGGGCAATAACTCATAAAAAAATGTATGTATGCATGTATGTATGTATGTATGTATGTATGTATGTATGTATGTATGTATGTATGTATGTATGTATGTATGTATGTATGTATGTATGTATGTACATATGTATGTATGTATGTGTATGTATGTATGTATGTATGTATGTATGTATGTATGTATGTATGTATGTATGTATGTATGTATGTATGTATGTATGTATGTTATGTATGTATGTATGTTATGTATGTATGTATGTACATATGTATGCATGTATGTATATATGTATGTATGTATGTATGTATGTTATATTATGTGTGTGTGTGTGTGTGTGTGTGTGTGTGTGTGTGTGTGTGTGTGTGTGTGTGTGTGTGTGTGTGCAGGTAGGTAGGTAGGTAGGGTTTAACAGCACATCAGCACAATAAGCTACTAGGTATATGGTGCCAATTAAAAGGTTAAGTTCTAAAAATGTCAAGAAAAAGAATTGCAGAAATAACAACCTTAAGGAAGATAAACTCTTTTAAATCGCATACAGTACAAATAGATAAAAGATAAAGATGTAACAACTCTGTAAAAAGTATACAAAATAAACAAAAGATAAAGATGTAACAACTCTGTAAAAAGTATATAAAATAAGTAAAAAGATAAAGCTAAAAAAATATAAAACCCTTAAAAATATACGGTCAAAATTTGCTATAAAAACTGCATTCCCTCAAAAAGTCTAAGATTTTTTCTGGTGGTACATCATCATAAAGTTTCTTAATTAATTTTCAACGGGTGGAAGTCCATATACTCAACAAGAATGTGTTCACTGTCAGTGGATACTGGCAGGGTATGTACTCTGGTAGAAGTTACCATTCGGGAGGTATGCATGAGCAAGGTGTGGTGGCCTATACACAATAATGACATAATCATCACAATACCACCTCATGTCTGCTATTTGTTTTATACAAGGGATGCCATTCTCCAGTGGTGAGTTTAATGTTTCAAAGCATGTCTGTGGATATTTCATTCAATATATATTGCAAAGTATGTAGAAAATGCCAATTTATATAACATCTGAAGTCATTACATGGAATTGTATAGATCTGTTTGTTCCTTTCAATGGGAAAGATGGATTGCCAACTCTAAGGTACTATTGCGAGAGGGTTTCCATCCATCTGTTCGCATCAGGCACCAAGCATCTCTGCAGAACAATTAGCAAGTATGTTAAGTAGCAGAAAATGTTGATAAAGTAGCTTTGACCAGTGGATGGGGACAGCAGAAAGGTTGTGGTAGTGGATGGAGGAAGTTACAAGCAGGCAAGCTGTACACAACAAAGGGCCAGGACATAGAGGAACAACATAACCCCACACCTTCAAAGGAAATGTTCAAACTGTACCACAACACAAATGAATGCAGGCATTATGGTCTTCTGCAATACTAGGCAGGTGGACTGCTGGATCACAAGGCATAAATGCAACCCTAATTGCATGATAAACTTTCCTAACAGCTATGAAATTACATAATCTCTGTGTCAAGAGTGTCAACAGCTTATGTGTACATGTGCAAATAATGAAAATGAGGATAATATTCCAACAATACAAATATTACTAATGAATGTAATGACTGATGTACTCCCTTGGGGCACATAAGGTCACATACTTATATAGAACAAGGACAGAGTAAGGATCAAAGTAATATAACTGAAAATTCTTCAGACAGTATAGGCTTGAAAGGAAAAGTACTTCATATAGGCCATGCAAGAACTCTAATAAAACTGATGACATATGGAAGGTACCTAAAATCACCCAATTTACAAAACTGGATCTATGACTTATGTTAACAATTTTAGACCAATTTCAATTCATACAACCCTTTCCAATTTATGAGAAAAACATGAACATGACTGTTTCATGGATTTCTTTTTAAGTAACAAACAATTTCACAAAAATTCAGTCAGGATTTAGGCACAATCACTCTTACAAAATGGCTATAATATAAATGTAAAAAGCCCTTGATACACAGTCTTAGTAGATTTCACACAAGCATTTTACTTCATTGACTATCAAATTCTTCTGGAGAAACTACAAATATATCAATTTGGACAGATGGACAGATGGCTATGACATGGTTCTCATCTTATCGCACAGAGAAGCACACAAAACTTAACAGTAAATGGGGTGCTCTCAAGTGACCAACTTGTACAATAAGGTGTTCCACAGGGTTCAGTACTAAGTCCACTCCTGTTTTTAATTTTTATCACTGATTCACTTCTTTATTTACAAAATAATGTTTCAACTATAGATCTCTATGCTGATGTTACCAAACTGTCTAATGCATAGATTTCTTTAGCTGTACTATAAACTAAATTGCAAGGTGTCCTAGATGATATGAATCCTTGGTGCAAATAGCATGGAATGACTCTAAATATATCAAAGACTGAAAGTATTCTGATTACAACAGCACAGAGAAGATCAAGATTACTGGAGGCAACACTGGATCTTTCTTACAAGGATATCTCACTGCAGGTTGTCACACATGACAAGGTTCTCAGTGTACATGATGTTAACAACCTAATATGGACTGAACACATTAGACATGTAATGAAAAAAGTTTCATCTAAAATCTGGTTGATATCCAAGATAAAACACTGTTCAGCCCTACTATGATTATTGTTATATGGTATGGGGAAACTGTTGCCAAACTTATCAGACTAAACTGTTCAGACCACAGGAACATGCATTTATGGTTTGGTTTTATGGGGTTTAATACCACTTTTCAGAATATGATAGGCTGTACATGGTGGCCAGTATATTTGCCGGAGGAAGAATATTAGAACACCCTGGGAAGCTGCACCGACCCAAGGTGAAGCTACTGGCAAGCTTTAGCACATACCCGCATTGGTCAAGCCAAGACTTTAACTCATGCAGACAGAGGTGAGATGTGTGAGTGATCTGTAAAGGCGAGCGCCGTAGAGCACTCGGCCACCCGGGGCCCCCGAACAAGCATTTAAGATTATATCTGGTGAAAATTATACAGATTCCATTCAAGCAATGGACGTAATTGGAATACTTTCAATCAAAGAAAGGATACTTATGAGAAAGTCTAAATTTACATATAAAAATGTCAAATCAGGAGGATCCTCAGTACTCAAACCACTGCAAGAAAATCCAAATTCAACCTTTTAAACGTTTTCATCAAGTAATAATTACAAAAATCCAAACCACACAAAGAATTATTTAAGAAAAGTTTTGCATATTCAGGCCCATTGATCTGTAATAGCTTACTCAAAATGTGAAAAAAGCACCTTCATTAAATGCTTTTTATCAAAGAATAAGAAAATAGCTACACGATACAACTTTATGATTATTAAGTACATGTACATTCTTTCATTCCTCTCATTTCTTCCCTTTTTCTATTCTCCTCACAATATCATTATCTTTTATTTTCCCTCTCCTTCAATTTTTCCTTGTATGAAATTGCAAATAACTGTGCTACAATGTATCCTTGTACATTTACTTCAAAATATTTGTATACAATAGAGGTCCTAAAGGGAGATTAGTTTTGTAAACTAATTGGGTAACCCTCTGAAAATAAAGACTTTATTATTATTATTAAATTATTATTATTATTATTATTATTATTATTATTATAGCAACTGGTGACCGAAGAGCAGCTTTGGCTGCTTTATTTGCCCTTCATTACCCTTAATACCAATGTGACTAGACTACCAACAGAACAGAATACTTTTTCCAGATTGTGTTTATGGGCTGATATCACTTACCTGACAGACATAACTCAACAGTTGACCATTTCATAATCAAACTCATCCAACATCTTCATTATATAAGACTATTTAACAAGTTTGATCAAAGTCTGATCAGAAATATAGCTGCTAAACTGCTGAGAAGCTCAGCCAATCAGATGCAAGGTCACATCTTTAGTGTGCATAATTTTCACTTATAATCATACTCAATGAAGATTTTAATGACATAGGCCAATTTACCCAGTTTGATCAAAATCCTATAAAAAATACAGTCCCCAGAGTGTGAACAAAAATCTCCATATCTGATGCAAGATCACATAAATATATATATATATATATATATATATATATATATATATAAATCAGGTCAGATGATAAGAAGCTCAGCCAATTATGTACAAGATCACCCCAATAATATGCATAGATCTTGCTCATAATAAAACACATTATATATATATATATATATATATATATATATATATATATATATATATATATATATATATATATATATATATATATCATGATGATATAAGCCTATTACCAGGTTTAATAAAAACATGATCAGAAATAGAGTCACTAAAGTGCTAACAATCTCAATGAAGCAGATGCAAAATAACCTCCTTAATATTCATGGATCTTACTCATAATTGTACTCATCCAAGATACAAAGGACCAGTCAACAAGCCATCACATCAGCAAAAATACCGCAGGGGCATGAGGTTGAGATAATGGACTCTTTTACGTATCCTGTCTGCTCACTCAATAGATCAGGCAGCAGTGAACCAGAGATCAGACACTGCATCAAAATCACTTGCGGTGGCATGATAACCATGATTAGAAATGTCTGGCATTCAAATATCAGCATTGTTACAAAGATCTGGCTATATAACTCATACATTCTACCAGTCTTGCTGTATGGTGCAGACACGTAGACGCTTACAGTAGCAATGGCTAAAAAGATTAATGCCTTTGACCAATGGTGCCTCCACAGCATCCTCGGTGCAGGGCCGTCATAAGGGGCAGGCAACACGGGCTACCGCCAGGGGTGCCAAGTCGGGGGGGGGGGCTGTTTCGCGGAATTTGATGTATTTTTTTTCCAAATGCGGGGCGCAAAAAGGCCACGTGCGCTATTTCATCCAGTGGAAACTAGTGACAGCCCTGCCTCCGTGTCACATGCACCCAGCACATCACAAATGCAGAGATCAGAGACAGAATGAAGCAACCATCAGTCACAGATACCATTAGGTCTAGATGCTTGCAGCTCTTAGGCCACGTTGCTAGAGAACCTCCTGATATGGATCACAACTGGGTACTTAAAGCTGCAATTGGAAAACCAGTGCAGGAATGTAAGTCTCCAGTGGGAAGACTGACGAGCACCTGGCCCTAAATGGTGAAGCAGGACCTCAAAGAGTTCAACCTTGAACTGTACACCAGATGGCAAATGTCACAAGATCACATCTACTGGTGCTGACTCGCATCTACAGCAATGCTGCCTTGGGTGGCATGCTAATGACGATGATGACAAAGATATTAATGATTTTAGCCAAATTTACCAAGTTTTATCAAATTGGATTGCAAATACAGTCTCTAAAGTAGTAAAAAGTTCAGCCAACCACACAAGACCTTGATAATATAATCTTATATTACTAGTTTGATCAAAATCACGTAACAAAAATATGACTTCAAGAGTCGCAACAAGCTCAGCCAATCAGATGCAGGATCACTTCATTAATATGTATGGATCCCACTCACTTTGAAACTGTCCAAGATCTTGATGATATAAGCCTATATTCCAATTTTGATCAAAATCAGATTAGAATTATGACTTTTAGAGTGGTAATAACCTCAGCTAATCATTTGCCAAATCACCTGATTGATACGTATGAATCTAGCTCATTACTGAAAATCTCCAAGATTCTGATGATATAAACATATATTCCAATGTTTGAACACAATCAGTTAAAAATCTGGCCTCTAGTAAGGTAACAAGGTCAGCCAATCAGATGCAAGATTACCTCATTAATATGAATGGACCTCACTCTTTATCAAAGGAATCCAGGATGATATAAGCCCATATTTCAAGTTTATGAAACTCAGATCAGAAATATGGCTTCCTGAGTGGTAACAAGCTAAGCTAATCAGATGCAAGATTGCCTCATTAATATGAGTGGATAATGTACATTACTGAACTCATTTGAGATCTTGATGAAATAAGCATATATTCCAAGTCCGATCAAACTCTAGCCAATCAGATACAAGATTACCTCATTAGCATGTGTGGCTCTTGTCTATTATCAAACTCATCCTAGATCTATATGATATAAGTATATATTCCAAGTTTGATCAAAATCAGATCAGAAATACAGCCTTTAGATTGGTAACCAGCTCTGCCACTCAGATGCAATATCACCTCATTGGTATGCATGGATCATGCTTATTATCAATCTCATCCAAGTTCTTAATGATACAAGCATATATTCCAAGTTTGATCAAAATTGTATCAGAAATACACATGGATGTCACTCATTATCGAACTTGTCCGAAATCTTAATGATATAAGCATATATTTCAAGTTTGATAAAAAATTGGATCATAATTCTGAACTCAAGGGTGGTAACAAGCTCAGCCAATTAGATGCATGATCACCTCAAGACTAATTATTATATATGGATCTTGTTCATTATCGAACTCATCCAAGATTTGGATGATATAAACCCATATTTCAAGTTTGATTTAATTCAGATTATAAATATGGCTTGCAGAGTGGTAACAAGCAATTTTTGCTGGATTGACAACAGGCAACTGGCAGCCAGGTGAACTAAAAACTGCACGACAAATTGTATCCACAAGATTCTGTCTTACACTGCATTCAGCTGCAGGGCCAAATAAAAATTGTGTGAGCTCAGTGGTTCATTGGAATGCAATATCTTCAGAAGATTGCCGTAACAAGTTTCATGGTGATCCACTGAAAACTGTGAGACTAGTTAGTTTAAACATATTTTATTTCATAAATTTGTAGATGGAGAATACAAGATGTTAAATGTAGAAGGTAAAGGGTTAGAATAAGACTAGTTGTATCAAGAATATTTTTATACACTACATCCAGCTCCAAGTCAAAAAGAACAATAACTCAAACAAAAACTGCAGGAACACTGTGATTTGTCCACATGCATATCTTCTAATAATATGTACCATGTTTCATTGTGATCCATCAAAAACTGTGGGACTACCGTATATACTTGCGTATAATCCAGGTCCAAATGCAAACAACATATACCCTGATCTGCCATTGCATAATGTGCCAGCAGATCAGGGTCTATGTTGTTTGTTTTACTGATTAGTCCTTGCAAACTGCATAGATCCAGATCTGACAGCGCAATATGTGATGGCACATCTGGGTCTATGCAGTTTGCAATTGGTATTCGATTATACGCAAGTATATACGGTGGTTGTGTTCACAATATTGCATCATGCACTACATTCAGCTGCAAGAGAAAAATTTTGCCAACTATTAAAAAAATTGTGGGACAGTTATTTGTTGATATAAACATCTTGCAAAGCTGATTATAACTTATACAAAGTATCAATGCAATTAAAACTGCAATGTTTACCAATATTTCTAAACATGTACAGGGTTTACAATAACTGAAATTATACCATTTAATTGAAACAATTAGAAACTCAACCTTTCCCCCTATTTACCTGTTAGGCTTACTGAATAGCTATCATAATGTGCATGCCATACCTTGCTCAATTTTCAACTGTTTCATTTACTGTACTCTTTTACCTCTTATAATGACTGGATTCAGTTTGTAAGACACGTCTTTGCTGAATTTCAGTTTGTAAGACATGTCTTTGCTGAATATATCTGACAATTTTGACTAAAACATCTCTATTGTGATATTTTTTCCTACTGCAATATATATGTACATAATGAAGAACTAATTGGGCCTGGACGTACTGCCTAGACATGCACATGGGATGCTTTTGTAGTATCTACAATGACTATGAAATTATGCAGTGGCTTACAAACTTGAAATGGTGCTTCTTGTAAATAAAATGTTACTAATCAAAGGTTCTATGAACAAGCATGTTGTTTAAAGCGAAATACAGTAGTTTTAAGAAACTTTTATCAACATTATCAGTAAACTGACCTGATGTGTAACGCTGTGTCATGTGAGCTACAACTGACTTGAGTCAACATCTACTTTTTTCTAGACACATACCTTACAAAATGAATTAATAGAAAAATCCTACCAAACAATCCTCTTAAGCAGAGGTGTGGAAATATATAGGATAGTTCCAACCTGTAAATCAAACTGGGCACATTAATAATTTTTGACCAATCAAAACTAGGCATTGAATTCACTGCACAGTTATGCATTGCTATCTGCCACATTTGCTCACAAACAAAAATCACACTTGATTACTTTCTTATTACATTGTGCAGGATTTTGACAGATTATGCAGAAAATCACTGAAATGGTTCACTGTTGTGCTTGGGGCACATGCAATGCAGATTATCATTATCCTGAATGGATTCAAGGGGGATTTTTGTAAAATTTTCCCAAACCAAAAAGCAACATGGAAAAACCAATTTTTTCTAGTACAATATGTTTCTTTAATAATACTTACCTGATCATAATACCTTAGGAGAACTAGTAATACCTAGCAAACCAAGCCCTTCCAAGCTGAAACTTTTTAGCTAAAAAGCTAAAAGTTATCTGCCCACCTAGATGGCAGTTAGAGTGATCTCCCCTTGATACAGGGACTGGTGCCAAATTCTGTGAATATTTCAGTTACATCTAGAGCGGAAGGCACGCTCTCTATATGGATGTAACTGGGGGGAGGCTAGGAGGGTGTATGTGTATCATGATCAGGTAAGTATTATTGAAGCAACATATTTTACTAGAAGAAATTGGTTTCTTCTTCAAATACATTACCCGATCATAATACCTTAGCAGAATAGGTAAGAGGTGGAGGGAGTTACATCCCTTTAGCCCGGAGAGGTCATCTCCAGTTTCCTAAGGCATGTGAGACAGCTTCTAGATAACCCGACTGGAGTACAGACTCCATATGTCAGGGAGCAGCTTTGAAAACGAAATTTTTTTCCTCCCACAAATCCAGTCATGAAGCCGCATCCTTATAAAGCTGCCAAATGACCCGGGATGGTAACCTGTTGCGCCTCAGCAATATGTCCTACCAGGTTGAACTGAGCGTTTTGGGATGAAAGATCTCTGAGATAAAGGCTGGAGAAGTGGACTGTGACCTCCATCCCACAGCAATGATAATGTCAGTTAGGGAACTGTTTCGCTCAAAAGCAATCCTTGTGGCGACTGCCCTAACTTCGTGAGCCGAAATGTGTCGCAAATTCATTTGATCTGGGATTATTTCCCAATACATGGAGTGAATAACCCATTTTATCCAGGATGAAAGGGCCTGTGTTGATATGTCATCCTTTACCTCTTTCAGAGGTAAGAAGAGGCGGGATCTCCATTGGCAAGTACCACTTCAGAGCTCAAACTGGGTCCTGTAGACGACCTTGAGATGAAGTATCCAGAGTAGACAGGGATTTCACTACAAAAGTCTGATTCCCCATGAATGGGAGATTGTTCTTGGCAATGAAAGCAGGGGCTGTCATGAGTGCTACTTACCCATCTTGTCAGAACTACAAGTAGTTCGGGTCAACTGATAAATGTATTTCGCTGATTCTGCCTGCCGTCGCTAGTGCAAGTAAGCAGCAGGTCTTATATGAGAGGTGAACCAATGAAGCCACCAATAGCGGTTCAAACGGTGTCTTATTCAGTCTGGTTAGCACCCATGATAGATTCCACTTTGGGCACAGAGCCAAAGCCTTTGAACGTGTAAACTCAAAATTTAAAGCAAATCGGATAGGTCTTGTTTTGTCCAACATCGTCTCTTACATGATGATGCAGCATGTCAGAGATCGTGGAATTATAGTCTTGATTGTGATGGCGCTAACTGTTTCTCATCAAAGAGCCATAGTAGGAAGTTAGCTATTTGAGCTACTGATGCATTCAGCGGTGCAATGTATTTGTGCTCTCATTTTCCTCTTACCTTTTCAAAGTGGAGAGCCATCTCGCTCGAGTGATTCTCTTCACCACTTGATGCAAGAACTGTTTGTTCTTGAGGACTTGTTTAATATCATCCAGATGTGCAGGTTAAACAACTCTGGATTGGGATGGAATGCCTGCCATTGTGGTTGCTTGAGCAAATGAGGAAATATCTATCTTTCCTTGGGATTTTTGTCAATAGATTGGCGATGTCATTAATCCATGATTTGTTGCCACCTGAGTGGATAAATCAGGATGAGGCGACACTCTGATTCTCTTGCTTTCTGTATCAGGTTCAGAAACAGGTGTGTTGGAGAGTGCATTCAAGCCATTGCCATCTATGGAAAGAGCATCGACTGCCCAGGCCGTTTGGATCGGGGGTTGGTGAGACAAATGTTGGAAGTTTTGCATTCCCCTTCTTACCAATAGATCTTCTAGTGGTCAATCCCAGCGAGTACATATACAAGCGAAAACCAAAGGATGAATCGAGCATTCTGCTTGTGTTAGTTCATTCTTCTGGGACAGCGATTCCGCTAATACCTAAGTCAGCCTGGAATATGACAAACTTGTACAGGGATTAGTCGATGAATACACCAGCTTAGAATAATTCCCAAATAAGAACACAAAGGTCTCAGGACTTCATTCCCCTTGTCTTCTGAGATAATTCATCACAGTGGGGATGTCAGACAGAATGAGAATGCCCTTTCCATGTAGATTCTCCTCCCACCAATGGAATGCTTTCTGTTTGGTTTTCATCTCTAGGATATTGAAATGCAATAGACTGGCCTCTTGGAATGATGGAAGGAGATGTGCACTCCATCCCATTGTGCTCATGTCCGTACAAACCGTCAATTCAAAGGTTGTACCTGCCATGGACCTCTGGAAGTAAGCCAAGTGAGGTTCTCCCGTTTCCTGAGACGGGACCTTATATGCATTGTTTGTTCTGAGGAAGCTACGTTTCGGCCACCATTTGGACAACAGTATCATTCCAATGGCCTCATAAATAGGTGACCTAGGACAATGATGTCCACTGAAAGACCTTTTTTTGTAAGAATTGAAGCGCTACTTAAATGAATTTGATGCATGTTTGTGTGGGACACATACTCTGTTCACGAGGAATTGTCAGGCTGAATTACGACTCTTGCAAGGATTGAAGCTAGCTTTGAAATGATCAGCACTTAGATACAATGGCCATATGGGTCCAGTACTGGGTAGAGACCATGTGATGAGGAAGCCCATGTTTATGGTGATAGGGAGGGATACAGGACATTGGATCCCTGTCACCTGTCCCCTTAGGCACAAGAAAAGGCTGTATCATAATATGTGATGGCCATATATGATCCCATCAGATGGCAAAGTTCAATCTTGATGAACCGAGCCATTGTTTCCTTCTTTGGGGCCAGGTTCATAGCACTTACCTGTAACTGTCGTTCCTGGTCCGGGTGTCCAGAACTGAACGTCATCTTAGCCGGTACCGAAAATAAGACAGAACAAAGAATCCTGTAGCCGTTCGACATTGGTCGGTGATGGCATTAGATGGAGACAGATCTGTAAGGTACCAACCCTACAGAGATCCATAATAAATAGGGGCCTATCATGACTATTGGCTGCCCTGGGTCCGTAATAGCAACTGGGCACAAAGGCACTAACTGGCCATAGAGTGGCATGGAACTGCGTGGTACTATACAGTATGTCTTCATTAACTGAATGTCTCTTTCCAGTGAGGGTCTGTGTACAGATGTGGAGACAGAATACATGATATTAGATCACTGTAAGCAGTCCCCTCAGGCATATATGAAAGCTAGACTGGGTTCGGTATTGACTGTGAGTGATCTACCATATATCTGATGGCATGGAGAGAAAAAAATTGGGTTGTAATGATCCCCTTCTCTCTACTTTGATCCACATTGATTCTCAAGAACTGTGGCTTTGAACTTGTATCAGATCTGCAGGACTGTTTCCCCCGCAAAGAGACCATATTAACTAGGCACTGTGGTACAACTGGTCATGGAGCAAGCTGGGTGCATTGTAGCACTATACGAGATACTGAACAACGTAGTTGGGCCCATCATTCCACCTTATAGCCCATAATTCAACATATTAGGCAGAATCGGCTTCGTTATTGACCTCGAGTGGTCAGATTCAGAAGGCAGACTACGATAGTGATGGAACAGGGCTATCATATCCTCCATAACCTTGTCAAATTCCTTATGCTGGAGCAGGTATTGGGATATGTAATCTACAAAATCGGTCCGTACTTGCACCATGCAAGACGGCATCTGAGATGCTTACTGACAAAGGCTTCGCCATTCTCATGGGGTTATGTCTCTGTAATGCTCTCCAAGTCAGCCACTTGACCCGATAGCGATAACAGCTGAACACCAGTTGGTCTTTGTTGATTAGCATGTCAACAGATGCTGGAGCTCTGGACCAAGCTGTTGACGGAGAAGGAGGAGGAGAACAAAACTCTAATGGCAACAAGTGGAAGACTTCCTCGACTGACGCTCAGAAGGCAGAGTCTTCTCTTGTCATAGTGAGATATAGCAAAGACGATGGAGCTTGCGAGCATACTTCATCGTCTCTAGGTGAACGGGGCAATACAGACGCCTCCTGTGCAATCTGAGATGAAACTGGAGAAGATTGTCTAAAGTGGTGGCCCACCATACTTGCAGAACGTTCTGATTGGGATACAGTTACTTCCAAATGATCACAAAGCGAGTGCTCCCTTTGAGTGGCAAAGGCATGAGAAAGCAGTGAGTCCATATCCTATGTGTACTGGGGCACTTAACTGAGCACTGGGTGCATTGAGTTACCTGTGGCTGATCCATGAGTGCCTTGTGGTATGGAGTAGGCAAACTGGACAAAGACTTTCTGTCTCTTGGCTTAAATGGTAAGATCGAGTGTGGTGGTGACCTGTTGCGATCTGAGATGTATGGCGGAGTCCGGTTGTGATGAAACAGTGCCATTTTATCTTGCATGACATTGTCCCATTATTGTGTTGAGATGGGTTAGGGGATATTGGATCCACAAAACCAGTTTGTACAGCTGATGCGTGAGATAATATCTAAGTAGGCTTGCTTTGATCTTGAACTCCCTTCAATGTAGTCGATAAAGGCTTTCCATCTTTTGGCTTACAATGTACAATCGACTATGGTGGTGACCCATTGCAATCAGAGCCATATGGCAGAGTCCTGTCGTGGCAGAACAGGGTCATCGTAGTTGGCATGACATTGTCCAGTTCATTAAGCTGAGACGTGGTATGGGATATTTGATCCACATACCCGGTCCATACATCTGAAGTGCAAAACAGTAACTGAGGTGGTTTGTTTTGATCTCAATCTTGCTCAATGGCAGGTGATAAAGGCTACTGGGTGTCGAGCCCATACGGTAAACGACCTACTGGTTCTGCCAAGAAAGATTTATCATGATGTGGCGGTGAGACAGGAGTCTGAGCTGTCGCTGGCCATGATAGTTTTGATCACTTCATGGTTGATGAACCGTGTGGAGTGCGATACTAGTCAAGAAGCAAATCATTCACCACCGTGACGAGAGCCTGTATACTGATGATGTCTTCATCCCTCAAAGTGTGCTTCTGTGCCTTCCCCTTTAGTACCCCCAGTATTGCAGCCCATTGAACTCGGTCCATGATGTGCAAGTCTGACATGTATTCGTATATTGGCAACCAGAGCAAACTACACATGTTCCACTGTTTACAAAGATTACACTTGGTCTAGCGCATGATTTAAATCTGTAAGACAAAATAGAGCAGACAATATATAAAGGTGTAGCCCGATAATGTCCTGTTTTATGAATTCGGACAGTGCATGCACAGAGCTACACACTCTGACACTTACCTGTAAAAGAGCGCATGTGGCAGTCAATACAGGTAGAGTATTACAACATCACTATAAATACTTACAAAGTGGATGTTAAAATATCAATTCTAAGAAAAGTTACCTGTAGGAAAGGCCAATTAACTGCCTATACAGGTATAAAAGTCGACGCTATGACTATTATGTATAGAAAACATACCTGTACTTATCCGACACGTGGCAGCAATATACCGGAATTTCAATAAGACACACAGAAGTATTGCTATTGATACTTGTGAAGTGGATGCTATAATATCAATTGTAATACAATTTTACCTGTAGAAAAGGCCAAATGATGGCCTATACAGAAAAAAAAAGTAAAACGTCATGTATATAACTAAAAAATGGACACTAAGACTAGATTAGTATAGAAAACTCACCTGTATGTAACCGACCGTTGCGTAAATTATTCGGCAATATCAAATGTTTTCTATATTACTCACCATATCTGCACATAAAAACAGCAATAGCAACGTCAGGGATACACTAGAGACCTGTGCAGGTACATACCAAGGTGCCTAGGTGTATGCGGACAGCAAAGTAATGAAAAAGACAGAACTTTGTCGTCGAAGATAGAAAGAAAAGTCAGAAATATATACATGGAGTATACTTCCCTTAGTAGAGAAACTCCTCCAACTTGCTTTAAGGTAGAAAGCTTCCAGAATACTTGTATGTGGATTGCGAGGCTGTAGAGAGCATGTTACTCTGCACGAGCGGAAGTAGAAACTTAAGTATTCACTGGATTTGGTGCCAATTCATGTATCAAAGGGTGATCAGTCTATCTAACTGCCACCTAGGCGGGCAGAAAACTTTTAGCTTTGTAGTTAAAAGGTTTAGCTTGGGAGGGCTGGATTTGCTACCAGTGATCTCCCCAGAAATTTTCGATAGCATCGGGGTATGCGTGTTTGGGTCATAAAATGTTTTACAAAGTGCGCGTTAACGTCATAAAAGTGAAACAAATTAATATCAATGAAATAAAAAGAAGTACATATATTTACATAGTATTTTTTATTTACCTAGGTTATAACAGTAACAACAATGCATATCTCATTTATTTCTTAATTTAAATAAATTATATTCGTCTTTTCTTCTTTTCACCATACAACCTGACTGCAACATCACAATTAAAGTCTTTTAAGGATTGTCTTTCAGTACTGATTATCATCAGGTAGTTCAGTACCCTCTGTGACAACCTGTTCCTTAAAACACTCTTAGGAGAATGACCTTTCACAATCTAAAAAAAATGGAACATAAAATTTATTAATGGATGTACAAAAAAGAGACAAACATACCTGAATCCTAATTAAGATTATTACCAAGGAAAAATTTTTCAGGAATCAAGACAGTGATATGTTTTACAATAATCATCACAGAATAAGATAATACATATTCCTTTCTATTAGGAACAATATATCAAAGTGTTTGCTATTTTTAAGTTAAAATATTGTTCAAATTTAAAACTGTTTTATTTACCTGCTGTTGAGGTAAAACTGGAAGATAAAGATTGTTCCATTTATTACTTAGATAGACAGAAAAGAGAAATGAGAAATTAATAGGGCAGCACTCACTTAAGTTAGCAATATGGAAAACTTACCATCCGATCCAGCAATTTCCACCCAAGGAAATAACGTCTTCCATTCATTATTAAATCCCGTCCTTCGTTTCTTGATATCATTCTTTTTGGAAATCATGCTGGTGCTATCGGAATCAGAATCACTGCCACTATTCGTGACGCCAATTTCTGATTGTCGTAACCAGGCCAACATGGGGCTAGCCTGGCGCTGGGTAATTTTTCGTTTCTTGGAAGGTGGTGTGTTCATTTTTCACAATAATTTTTAATTTAATCAGTGTAACTGCTTTGGCAGTTAATGAAAACGACTGACATATATATAACACACTACCAGTAGACTCCATTGTTGCTGGCCAATCATGTGACTAGGTGCATACGAAACCCTCACCAAAGGTCGCGCATCGGCGGTCACACAAGCCAGGTACAAAGGATAATGGTTAAGTGAGTGAGCAATTATCCTGGATTATCTTAATAAAATACCCCAGAAGAGATAAGAACAGGTTTCATTTGAGTGGGGCTTTGAATTAGGTGACAGGATGTTTGTTTAACAGATTCATTTTATAAGGGTAGTGGGAAACATCAAAGCGTAGCGGCACAAGAGCTGAGCGTAGCGGCAGGTTCTAAAGCGTCGAGGGTTATCGGAGTTTGAAACGATAGCGTAGTGGTCCCGCTACGCTAAAAGACCCTCGGGAGAACACTGGCTAGGTAGTAGTAGTTTTCCTAAGGTATTATGATCGGGTAACGTTTTTGAAGAAGAAATTTCTGCATTGGAAGTGATACATTAATTATAATCATTATTCATATATAAATACACAAAGCTGTTTAAGAATAATATTATTTGTTGTGCTTGTGAAAATGTTAAATACAATTTTATGCTAATTGTATGGTTATGTTCAAATTGTATATCTTATTTCAGATTTCAATCAAAATATTGCATGCAATAAAGAAAATGTTGTGTGTATACGTGTTGTTTATTTTTGTCTCTTTACTACCTTGGATTGTTTTGTTTTTTTATAATTAAAATTGGAATATTGGAATCCTGCATCATACTTCATTAGAGTTGATTTTGTTACAATTTTCAAAATTTAGCAGTTACTTGTAATTGGTGTCAAGTTGACAAAAAATTGGGGTTTTTTTTCTATTCTCTGATGATTTGGCAACAACTACATGGTTGATTGGCACAGATTGTTTTCTTGCAGAAATTGAATAAAATACTGTAGGTTAAGGGGTTTTGAAACCATTTCCACCCTGTACATTAAGTTCTAGAATGGTCCTAACTCTATTCAATATCTATACTTGCAAAATTGGATTTTGACATAATTTATTTTAAAATTTTAAACATCATTTTTTTGTAATAAAATGTTTATTATGGAGTTTTAAAAAAATAATTTAAATTTACTGGTTCATCAACGATATCCTTATAAAATACTTTTATCCGTCCAACTGAGGATACATGTTAATGAGGCGTAAAGAAAGTAAAACACTTCCTTCATTCACTCAGTAAACTTTGTATAAATTGTTTATTTATTTATTGTAACTTTAATGTTTTTCCTAAACTTAATTAAATTATTAATTGATACTAAATAAACAAATTTTTATTGTAGATCAGAAAAAGTACTTGATTTTTATTTTTACATGACAATTACACATGTATGATATAAATTTAACAGGTACGAATACATAACGAAAGCTTTTTTAAAAATAAAACATTACTGACCTCATACTAGAAACAGAAAGATTTTGTTATTTTTTCCTCTTCTAGTAAATTATCTACTTTAAATTTGTGATGTTCGTCCTTTCTCACAGACCAGTGATCTCCTCAGAAATTTTTCATATCATCGGGGTAAGTGCGCGTTAGCATCATAAAATGTTTTAAAATATGTGCATTATCATCATCAAAGTGAAAAAATTAATGTCAATGATATATAAGAGAAGCATATATATTTACTGAGTATTCTTTATTTCCCTATGTTATAACATGATTTAATGTCAAACTCATTTGTCTTTGAATTTAAATAAATGATATCCTTCATTTCTTCATCTCCCCATATATTTTGATTGCCACATTAATACTAAAGTCTTTCAGGCAATAATTTTGTAATAACTGTCATAAGGTAATTCAGCATCTTCTGTATCAAAATCTGTTCCTTAACACACTCTTGATTCTGTTCATCATGGAGAATTACCTTTCACAGTCTGAAAAAAATGGAACAAAATTTTGTAATGCATAAAAAACGATACAAACTACCTGAATCTCAATTCAATTAGTAGGGACAAATTCTTCAAGAGTCAAGACAAATGAATATGATGTGTTTTCAGATAATCAAGATAGTATAGATAAGATAGTACATATTTCTTTCCATCAGGAACAATATATCAATGCATTTGTCATTGTTTTATTCTTTCACTGACACAACGTCAG
Organism: Margaritifera margaritifera; assembly: GCA_029931535.1. Classification (NCBI taxonomy): domain Eukaryota; kingdom Metazoa; phylum Mollusca; class Bivalvia; order Unionida; family Margaritiferidae; genus Margaritifera; species Margaritifera margaritifera. Next base: position 881,001 of record JAQPZY010001570.1, read on the forward strand.
AGAGCTAAAATATTGTTCAAAAAAAGGTAATTTTTTCCAATGCCTGTCTAAAGTATATGGGGTCCCTGATATGCACCAAGAGCTGCCTTAAATTGCACCACTCCACTTTCGTATCATACAATTTTGGACTCTCCTGAAAGTGGTCAATCAAGATGGGAACACTGCTAAAAAAATATTACCACTTAATTTATCATGTAATACATTCGAATTGCAAAACTAGTTGTTTATTGTTTAAAAAAAATGTAAATTATATATATGAAGGAATAATCCAACACTTTGTATTTACAATTTTTCAAAACAGACAAATTTGGAAAATAAAAATTGTTCCTTTTCTTACTTGGATAGAGAGAAAATAGAAGTGAGAAATTAAGTTAAGGTCTTCGGATTAAACTATTTTACTATGTAAATATGAGAGCAACTCATGGATAAAATGAAACTATTATTACTTGTCACATTTTCCAGAAAATAATAAGATTGACAACAATCACAACTATTGTTACTACCTCCTCCCCCCCCCCCATCTCACCTGTTGATACTGAATGAGATCTGAACGAAACTTTAGCAATATGAAAAACTTACCATATGATCCAGCAAATTCCACTCAAGAATATGAAGTCTTTCATTCGGTGTTCAGTCCTGTCCTTTGTTTCATAAGCTCTTTCTTCAAGAGAAATCATGCTAACAGAATCTGAGTCACCAATCTCTATCTTTTGAGCCAGGTCAACATGGGGCTAGCCAGGCACTCGGTAATTTGACATATTTTTTTCACAAGAATTTGCTTAACTTTAAATGTAATATGTGTAACTTTTTTAGCTGGTAGTGTCAATGACTGAAATTTATATATAACACACACTACCAGCAGACTCCATCATTGCTGACTGATCACGTGAATATGTCAGTGTAAAGAAGAACCCCGCATCAAAGGTCGTGCACTGGCAGTCAGATCAGCCAGGTACAAAAGATAATGGCTAAGTGAATGAGTAACTATCCTGGATTATCGTAATTAAATACCAAAGATGAGATAAGAACGGGTGTCAGTTGAGTAATAGGGCTGTGAATTAGGTGACAGGGTAATATTTAACAGATTAATTTTACAAGGATAATGGGAAACAAAACCGTAGCAGCACAAGCAGATAGCATAGCGGCAGGTTCAAAAGCGTAGTGGTCTGAAATGATAGCTTAGCAGGACCACAACAGTAAAAGACCCTGGGGAGAACACTGTAGACCACCAGCAACGTACTGCAACTTTCACCTGATTTTTGCCATTGAAAATCCTAATTTCATCAATATATACTTGTGTGTAGTATTTCAAGCCTTTCTTTAACACACGATCTGAAAGATTCTTGCAATCAGGTAGGAAAGTTTCAGAAATATTGTCGGGAATAGTTTCCACTGAATATATTGCCAATGCTACTGAATCTGCCATTTTAACAATAGCTTGTGAGCCAGAGCAACAGTAACTAAGTGGGCAGAGCTTATCATTCGATACTGAAACTATGCATTCCTGCATCACTGAGAGCCACATGCATGTTCATTTACATGCTTACCAATTTTGTAAATGTTTACAGGTACAGGTTTACAAGGTTCTCCATAGGATTTTGAAAGTTGCAGTTCAGGACTCCTTTGTTGAAAAAAGTCTGAGTCCCAGCCATAAAAATATAAGTCCCAATAATTATGCCTTTTTTTTCTTTGCAATAATTCAAAACATTATGTATTGTTGTGTCACCAATATAAAAAGTCATCATATTGATAATGTTCATTCATTGTGAAATATTTAGTATTATAATAAAAGAATTAAAATCTAAGGCAATTAAGAACAGTGATAATTGTGATTGTTTGTTATGTTACAACTATAACAATTCTCAATGGCTTTACTTTGCCATTATTTAATTTTATGTGCAGCTAAAGAAGAGATAATACAATTTCTTTTCTGTATTAATTTATTAATTTGCATAATTAAATTTCAAATCAATACATTTTCATAAACACTGCAAGCAGAAACAAATGACCATAGTACATTTACTTTTTTTTCATTTCATCTTAAAGGAACACAGCATACTACATTCCCTTTTTTTCTTAAACAAGCTTTCAAAAACTTTTCCACTGCAGGTTTAGGATCAAAATCTTTAAGTTCTGGACCTTCCTCTATCACCTTCCTCAATTTTCATTACAGTTTCCCCTTTTAAACATCCATAGCACTTTGTCTTTATATGATTATGTGATGAGAACCTCACTCACAAGCCACTGATGTTATAGGTTAAACCAGCAACACTTCAGCTAAAACAGGCTTATCTGCAGCCTTGCACTTGGCACCAAAGAAATTATTTAAAGTTGCCATTGGAAAAAGTACACATGTGATGATCACTCGAAAAATGAAAGTACATGACACCAAAAAGCAGCTGATGTTATGATGACTTATGACAATTAACATGGGAGCTCGTATATCTGCGACAAACAAAATAAATTCCAAAATCTTGTCACTATTTTTCTAAACATGGTAAACAAAAAAAAATGCAAGTGTTCCAAACATTGCAGAAGGATTTAAAATATGATGGATTAAAAGTGTGCTGAGTGGTACTTAACAAAGTGAGGTGTCAGAGCCCACGTGTTTAATTAGTATTTTGATCAAAACGATAATTACGTACTGACAATTAATTACCAGGTGTCTTAATCTCTTTATCTGCTAAGATCAGGCCTATGCAACTTTACCTAATCCCTTTACAATCACTTCAACTCTGTTTAATAACCTGCACACTACATGACTGATACTCACTTTTGCAAAAACAGATCAAACAAAAGAGAAGTTCGGCAACAAAAAATCTGCATACTGAGGAATAGGAATTTACATGCATCCAAAATTAAAAAGGCGCACATATTTTTAGGTGGATTTTGGCATCCTGGAGAACCATATAAACTAAGCCATCACATATGTAAACATTGCAGCCTTAATTATTATCCATTTAAAACTGGGGGACTGGTTGTGTTCACAAGATCATCATACACTACCAGTGATCTCCCCAGAAATTTTTGATAGCATCGGGGTACGCGTGTTTGGGCCATAAAATGTTTTACAAAGCACGCGTTAACGTCATGAAAGTTAAACAAATTAATATCAATGAAATAAAAAGAAGTACATATATTTACATAGTATTTTTTATTTACCTAGGTTATAACAGTAACAACAAGGCATATCTCATTTATTTCTTAATTTAAATAAATGATATTCGTCTTTTCACCATATAAACTGACTGCAACATCACAATTATAGTCTTTTAAGGGTTGTCCTCCAGTACTGATTGACATCAGGTAGTTCAGTACCCTCTGTGACAACCTGTTCCTTAAAACACTCTTAATTCTATTCATCTAGGAGAATGACCTTTCACAATCTGAAAAAAATGGAACATAAAATATATTAATGGATGTACAAAAAAGAGACAAATATAACTGAATCCTAATTAAGATTATTACCAAGGAAAAATTCTTCAGGAATCAAGACAGTGATGTGTTTTACAATAATCATCACATAATAAGATAATACATATTCCTTTCTATTAGGAACAATATATCAAAGTGTTTGCTATTTTTAAGTTAAAATATTGTTTAAATTTAAAACTGTTTTATTTACCTGCTGTTGAGGTAAAACTGGAAGATAAAGATTGTTCCGTTTATTACTTGGATAGACAGAAAAGAGAAATGAGAAATTAATAGGGCAGCACTCACTTAAGTTAGCAATATGGAAAACTTACCATCCGATCCAGCAATTTCCACCCAAGGGAATAACGTCTTCCATTCATTATTAAATCCCGTCCTTCGTTTCTTGATATCATTCTTTTTGGAAATCATGCGGGCGCTATCGGAATCAGAATCATTGCCTCGTGACTCCAATTTCTGATTGTCGTAACCAGGCCAACATGGGGTTAGCCTGGCGCTGGGTAATTGTTCGTTTCTTAGAAGGTGGTGTGTTCATTTTTCACAATAATTTTTAATTTAATCGGTGTAACTGCTTTGGCTATTAATGAAAACGACTGACATATATATAACACACTACCAGTAGACTCCATTGTTGCTGGCCAATCACGTGACTAGGTGCATACGAAACCCTCACCAAAGGTAGCGCATCGGCGGTCACGCAAAGGATAATGGTTAAGTGAGTGAGCAATTATCCTGAATTATCTTAATAAAATACCCCAGAAGAGGTAAGAACAGGTGTCATTTGAGTGGGGCTTTGAATTAGGTGACAGGATGTTTGTTTAAGAGATTAATTTTATAAGGGTAGTGGGAAACATCAAAGCATAGCGAAACAAGAGTATAGCGTAGCGGCAGGTTCTAAAGCGTCGTGGGTTATCGGAGTTGAAACGATAGCGTAGTGGGCCCGCTACGGTAAAAGGCCCTCGGGAGAACACTGACTACAACAGGATTCAAGTAAACAAAGCAATAACTCTTAACAGAAATTTCTGGGGCAGAGTGATTTTTTTGACATATGCATCTTCAGATGATGATCATAACATTTCCCAAGTTTAATGGTGTTCCACTGATATCTGTAAAACCAGCTGGGGTTCACAATACCGCATAAAAATTGCAGCAGCACACTGATTGGTCAATATGCACATCTTCAGATGATAACTATGTATTTTCATGGCAATCTATCCAAACTGAAGGGATTAATTGTATAAATGAAACTGCATCATATACTGCATTAAACTACAAGAAAAAAGGTAAATAACTTACAAAAATTGCAGGATCACAGATTTGTAAATAGGCACATCTTCTGGTGATGACCTTAAAATTGATCAAGTTTCATGACAATCCATACAAAAACTACAGGGCTAGATGTGCTAATGCTGGACACAAGCACAGACATTAGGATTAGCATATACTATAATTTCTCAAGTGTACAAACCACATTTCTTTGGATCCTGTCACTAAACACTAGTTTAGTTTTGGGCGCTTGTAGTTACATGTACATAAAGTTTCAAGTTTTGGGCTTGGTCAGTGCCAAAAGACCTGTCTGTTTATGATTGGTGAATTCTGAATGTCCTATTTCTAAACTAGCATGGTACATACCCACTAGTATAGTTGGGTAGTATAACAAACATATACACAACCATGTGGTGAATTTGAATTCCTTCTTTATATACATTTTTGTACAAAGTCAATATCATGACAAAAACTCATTTAAAAAAAAAAGTAGTGAATAAATAATATTGGTGCCAAACCATTTTTTTTGCTTCTACCCTATAGTGGTACCAGACACTACTTTAAGCAAATTTTAATCATATTTGGGTTGAATTTAGAATTTTGGGAAGATTGAGTAATACATGTATTTGAGTATATCTGGATATTATTTGCAGGGCCTGAAACATTTTCAGTTGGCTACTTGACTTGGAACTTTACTTGTTCTGCATACATTTTCCTACTCTGTATGTGATGTGGAGTCCACTTAAAATGCCACTCATCTAATCTGACAAGCTTCATGAAAAACAAATTGCCCTTCCTCAGCCACTGCTCCTAAATACAAACAGACAAGTGGAATTTTCAAGCCCTGATTTGGGTATATTAAGGTGTATTTAGATACATTGGGTAAATTGTCCCTCCTCCCAAAAATAAAAAATATCAGCTTATTTGAGCACCATTAATTACTAAACTCTTACCATAAATAGATCTTCAAAATTAAACCTACAATGTCATTACAAGTACTCACAGCGAGAACTCAGAAAGCAAGTTTTTATGGTAATGCATATAATCTGCACAGTGGTCCAGTTGAAAAACTTTCGTTTTCAGTTTTTTACATTATTCTTAGCAGATAAAGCAAAATTAAGAGCAAATAAAAAATTCCCTATACAAATTAATGATACTGAATACATATTCAATATTCATCGAAGTAATTAATATTCCACACAATGCAGAAACACTTTCTTTGCACTGGCAAAGAATGCACATGACACATGCCAAATATTTCCATGATGTCACACAGTATTGTCGTTGCTGTCTATGTTTATTCTTTATTTAGAATTGCTCAGTCAGTGCACGCATATTTCAATCTCCACACATAAATGAAGCTGCACTTATTTCTCCAAGGCACTGCCTATTTTATATTAATTTCAGTCACAGCTTAAACTCAGTATTAATATCAGCAACTTGCCTACATTATGAAAACTTGATGAGGAGTCGAGCTAAAAGTAACTATACAATGAAAGACGTCCACACTTATATGCATGAGGGGGAATCTATGTCATGCTGCCTTAATATTCAATGCCCTGTAATTTTCTTTAACAATTACCCTATCACAATTATAAGAATGTTTGTTTTTATATTTATTTTGTTATAGCCTAGGCAATCAACCCATTGTGTTCAACTAATTTTGACATCAACTGGCCACCACAACGTTTCAACCAACTGAAATGGCAGCCAACTGATTTTGAAAAACGTAACCACTTGATTGTGCCATGATTTACTTCTGTCACCAGAAAGACATAAGAGTAAATATAGTAAGACTAAAGTAATTAGACTCTAAACTGTGCAACAGAGTCGATATGGGCAGCCAACTATGTGATATATTCTTGAAAATTGGCCTCCATTTCTCCTGGCAAAGTGGATGGAACAGTGATACAAAGCACCGAGTATTATGGCAGTAAAACGTCAACATCCTATGATACATTACATGGTGTTACATTGTAGGACCACAGTAGGGTAAAAGGTTGCACGCACTACTCGCAGTTTACCAACCCTATGAAAATGGGGTGGATGTCAAATGTACCAATAAATAAAATATACGCACTTCCAAAGTATAGCGTCTTTGGATTCTAAAAAGATAACTGTGGTTTGTGCCTAGTGGGAATAAAAAGCCAGTCGAGAGATGCGAGTAACAAGACAAAACATGTCGCAGCTCGATGACTTCTATTCTAACAACCTGTTTCTAACCTTGTTATCTGGCTTTATCCATTTTTCTTCAAAAGATTCATGAAAAGGAACTTAGAAAAAGATCCAATGTGAAAAGTTTGAATATGATTTTTCCTAAAGGCTAGCGATTAATTTCTTATAATCGTTCGAAAGCCACACCGGATGTTTTGAAATCCCGCTAGCGGATCACTGTTGTAAATGAAACTGCATGTCGTGAATAAGTGGTGCATTAAAATATATGAAAATTGACAGTATATTTTCAGCCGGTTAAGAACAATTTATATATATATATATATATATATATATATATATATATATATATATATATATATATATATATATATATATATATATAATTTATTTTGTTCAATCAACTTGTAGATATGCATTTTGCTTGCAGTTGAGGTTTTTACGACATCAACCGGTGCACGTGACGTGTCGTCTGCAACAATATGTCGGTGCACGGGGTGATCTGAAGAAAATTTCCAGTGCAATTTGTTGCACAGTTGGAGATTTTTTTGGGTTGTAATATTTGAGAAAGATTTGAAATGAAAATGTAGGTAGTTGCAGTGTAGTATCACCTCTTACGCGTTTATTGAAAAATAAAATGGCACGTTTTTGGCAGAGCACCTTTGTCACAAACCCCGGGCCTACAAAATTGATTGAGAAATTCGTTGTGTGTGCGTTGGAGAAACCAGTTAACTTTACACTTGACGTCACACGTATAATTTTCCGGGGGAGGGAGGGAGATAAAGAAGTTTGCTTCAGAAATTTGACTTGCAACAAAGATATTTTATTTCTTTTGTCTCTAGTTAAACTTTTGGATCAACTAATATATCAATAATGGATAGAATTATTTTTATTTATGTCCAGAAATCAGAGCAAGATTATTTTTCTCAAGCTATATTTAAGGGCCGGAAATTTTCTTTCAAAGTATGTCCACCACCACCACCACACAAAGACATTTAATGGTTGGTACCAAAAGTCTTATTTTCTTAACAACACATGTTTAAGTGAAATGAAACAAATTTTTACAAAGAACAATTCTTTGGCATAAAAACAATTAACACAATCAAAGTTTTGACTGTTTTCTGGCACAACTAATGATATTCTGTCATACAGAACAAGATGAAACAAAAATGCCTTATATAACCAAAAAAAAAACCCCAAGAAAACTCACTGTCACAATAATACAGATGTTACTCTGAAGGGTGCAGAAAATGAGCAAGAGAGAGAAAAGAAGAATATTGACAAATATGCTGTTCCCTTTCATAGGGTACAGAAATCTGAACTACAAACATAACTTCATTAAACTTTAGTTTTATAGATTTATAATGGAAAAATAAGAACAGCAAACATCAAGTAGAACATGTCAAAATTATACTATGTTAACACATAAGGCAGGAGGAAGTGGCAGGGTTACCCATGTACCATTTTAAAGAACTTCAGTTTAGTTTCGAAGAGTTATTATCGATAATTTTGTCCAAAAGTAAGGACCTAATGTATTTATTTCCTCAACATGGCTTATAAAATATAAAAGTTAGAAAATACCTTGAGATCACACTTTTGCATTTTGATATCACAGTATTTTCGTAATTTAGTCCAACAATTGCCATCATTTGTTTTCCTTTTTCTCTCGATGTTTTGATGAAGTATTAGTCATTTGAGTTTCTTAAATTTCCAAAGGATCACTGCTCATTTTATAACCTATTGTAAATTCTGTACACTATAACCTCTACATTAGCAAATTGTTTGTTCTAGTGATACGTCACTTCCGCATACATATCAAGGACAGGTAATACATGTGCCAACTTTTGTGAGGGTCATACTTTTAAATGCAATTATTTCGTAAATCATGCAGTAGAAATTTATGCTAACAATGAAAATGTTTAAAAAGAAACCTCCATAATTGACCTTTAAGCAAAATCTACCCACCTGCAGATGCTAAACTTAGAAAGAATACTTGGCACAGCCTAAATGCAAGAAAAGCACAGAAGTTTTATGTCAGTCATTACTCTGTTTAATTCCATTGATAAAGTGCTACAGCAGAAGACTTTGTCCTGCATGTAAGAATTGTTTCAGTGAATGTTCATTTTTTTTCCATGGTTTATAATGTCTGTCTCTGTTTATCATTTTACACATAATTCAATTTTTTGTACTCTTAATATTTGTAAGTTGTACATTCTGAAATGTGCAAATGTAAAATACCATATGCCTAGTTCAATATCAAACTTTGTGGCACTAACATCAGTGATAAACATTCATAAACTTGATGATTTGGTGGTGGTTGGTATTGGAAAGGGTTTTGGGGCTCATTATGTTGGGAAATAGCCTAATTGAGAACAAAAACTGGCATTAGGAATTTTTGCATGATTTGTTTTATTACCCATTGACCCCCTGAGGACCCCGAAACATCCCTGAAACATCAATGCCATTATGACCTTGTGATGCTGCCCCATGTAATGTTGAGCTACAAAGAATTATATTTTTGACAATTTCTCCATATAATTTTTAAAAATCTTTTTGAATAGATATATCAGTCTTGTATTTGAGGATGTTGATCATGGTGTTTTAATTGATCAAATGACAGTTTTACTGGTGGCACTTAATTAAATTTTTGACAGGAAGGTTCTAAAATCCTCCAATTCAACACTTTCAGAATTAAAGAAAACCTCTCCATTAGGACCATGGACTGGGCTGAGGAAAAGTGGTCTGAATTGAAGGTGTGGTTTGATTTAAGAGGATAAATGGGAATGATGGCAATGGCAATATTCCCTCTGAAAATGGTTTTCATTGTAGAGTGGACTTTTCTTGGGTAGGGAGACCAAACAGAGTTTGCCGAAAAATCATACTTACAAAAAATCGACAGTGAAGGAATAAAATCTGCATTTAAAGAAATCACTAAGAAATCTTTGTAGGTGGAACACACACACACACACACATATCAGTGTGAAAAGTATCTATCATTTCCATGGTATTTTCATATAATTTATCCCTCCACATGCATGTGATATCTCCTTGATTTTCCATGAGTCTTCCAGAAAATGGGTAAAATCGAGGAGACCAAATCTCTCTTTTTTACACATGTTGTAAAATTTCATGCTTTTTATTTGCCATGTTTCCACCAAAAATGGACAGAGATACCTGGTTATAAGTTTATATTTCAGTAAGAAGTGGCATCGTCAAAAGCCACGTTTGAAAATCCGCTAAGCACTTGTTTTTACTCATGGCTGCATATGATCAGATTTCTTAGGTTTTCATGAATATGCATAAACCTGCTTGATGAACCATTGCAAGCCCTAGTCAAATTTTCTCCAAAGGTTGACCCAACATGACTTTACATGCTGATTGAGTGAGCCAATCAGATTTTCTCTTTCAAACACTGTAACTTATCGATTGATAAGCGGTCATGTGTGTTGATGTTTAAGGGAATAATTAATTGGCTCATTGATGACGTATTATTTGTGTTAATGCATATTCATGAAAAATTAGGAAATATTATTGCAGGCAGCTACAGGTGAAAAGAGTGGAAAATTTCTTCAAAATGACAAATGCTCAACAACCCTGGGCTTTACAGGAATCCATTTGTTGCACCAGCAATCACCCTATTGTCATTTAAAGATATGAAACAAAATATACTGTTTACCATGGGCTAGCCATTAAGAGATACAAGGACATGCAGGGGATTCAGTTTGGCAGAGACACAATGGCAAAACAAAGACCATATAAAATCTGCATTAAACTGAGTATTTTAAGTGCCAGAGGAAATAGCATTATATCTCCGCTTTGAAATCATCTCAAAGCATCTTTGGTCAAAAGTTCAGGCAACTGAGTGACACCCACAGCTGCTTGAGAATGACAGACTAAGAAATTGACAAGTATTCTGCCTTAGTTAGGCAGGTCAGTTGACATATACCCACACACGAGAGGTGCTTTTTAAAAATTAAATGTGTGGAATAAATCAACTTTTGAAAGGTATTTTGTGTACATAATCTACAACTTAAGATTCTGATGAATTATTAATCTTTTTAAAAATTCTGAACAGGTTTCTTTGTTTTTAAGATGCAGGAGTGGATTGAGGATTTTTACATGACAGGGATACTAGGTTTAGCAGAACTGAAGCATGCCATATATATATATATATATATATATATATATATATATATATATATATATATATATATATATATATATATATATATATATATATATATATATATATATTCATGACAATTCATCGAAAGACACTTTGTACATTGCAGCATTTCATTGAGAACAACAATTTTTTCATGCTAGTTGTAGGATGTTTTTCAAAAAAACAACTTCCATCACTGTTGTTAAAAATTCACCTTAACTTGAACTTTCTGTCACCAATTTCTTCTTTTTTATCTTCAGAAATACAAATATGAAGAAATTCAACAAAGTGTTTGTTATTTGACGAAATGTCATGAAACTTAAATATGTCTCTATTATCTATACATCTATATCAATGGTTCCACTTACATCTGTAGATGATATCAACATATTCATTAAAATGGATAAGGATAAATTTACAGATATACCAACATGCATAAAATCATACAATGCATTAAAAAAAAAAATAGGTTATACTTTTTGTTTTTGACTGATTTGGTTGCTTAGAAAGTAATTTTTATAATGTGTAAAATTCTTTTTCATGTCAATTATTGTTTATTACTTCTCAGTTAGAATCAAACAATGTAATTTGTGGCTACTTCTTTGCCACTTTCCCAAAATAATGAGAAAAAAATAATTTTACTTACTTATCACAGTCCAATAATCAGCTTTTACCTATCAACCACAAACATACCAGAGATGTACAGTGCTCAACCAAACCATGTCAATTTAGTATGCTGTCTCTACCTCTCCCCATCCAGCAGTCTCCACACAAGAACAGTGGTGGCTAATTAGATGTCTTTATATGATATGTTTGTTAAGCATCAGTGAAATACTTACTCAGACAGGGCTGTGTTATGCTGATATAGCTGTTTGAATTATTAAAAAAATGTTAAAACAAACACATGTTTTTGTTTGTTAATTAAAATGTTAAATGGTGAGTTAAAAATTTATAATTATAGGAATGTGCCTCCAGTTCTTGGTACAGCAAGACAGGGGTTGGGGTCTGCCACTGAAGATGTACACTTACCGGTATACTGTTATCATAGGTAAATTATCACCTTTTAATAATAGGCATGCAGATTCAGTACTTTGGTGGGTATACAGTTACATTGTACTTATATTTGCATATACGGAGTGATATCATACTGGATTAAAGATATAGGGTGTCTTATTTAATTTCACAATCTACTACTGCTTCATCAATTTCGTTGGAAGATGAAAGAAATTCACAGCAATTATTTTTCTTTTTAATTCTTATTCTTAAAAATTCAGAACTAATTTTAAATTTAGCTTTAAACAGTTGTTTTAGAAATATGTTGGTATATCAATACAAAATCTCCTGCAGTAGAGACCCAAATCTCCTGCATTGGAAACACAAATTCTCCTGCATTAGAAACCCAAATCTCTGCAGAGGAAACCCAAATCCGACTTCAAAGCAACATTGCTGCTGATCACAAACTTTAATAAAGATGGCTTCAACATTCTCATTGAATGCAGTCAGTGATGTGTAATAACATTTGTTCTTCAACATGCATCTCTTTGATGTACTTAACTTCAGACAAATTGGGTTGTTCCACTGAGTGTACTTTACCTATGCAAATTAGTGTAATGGGCTCTCCCTCATCATTGCTCAAAGGATTTGACACCACACATCACCCTAGCTATTATGAGCCAATTAAGTATATCTCTGAAAGGTGCCTGTTTATCTCTGACCACCTTACCATGTAATTTCCTCGAAAACAGCTGCATAAACTGCCCTGAGGATAATTTTACATGAGCTCTGAGCAGGACTGTTACTGTTTATACATACACAGATTATGGGCATATATCATGATGGTCAATAAATATATGGGGTTTTTTTTCGTTTTTGTGTGTGTGTGTGAATAATTTTTTTGGGCTAAGATTGCTGAAAATCGTGTTTTTTGAAACACTGCCGGGGGGGGGAGGTCCAAAATCGTGTTTTTTGCATGACACGTCGTGTTATGGCATGTATGCTACTCTCATATTCATGTCATCTCCTACATTCAGTTTGACCCATAGTATGTTCCTAAAATAAAGTTGCATATTGGCGCCACTAATTATAAATTTCATGAGAATGACACTGTCCCCAAAATTTAAATGATAATGTTGAGCTGTGATTGTGTCCTTGTTTATACATGGGATTTAATATTTTCCTAATCATAAATGTTGTGTGACTCCACCTAAATCCTAAAGAGAGATACATCAGCCTTTTTGAGTATGATTGGAGATACCTTGCTGTAGTGCTGTTCTGATTAGTACATTTTGTTGAGTATTGGTCACTGTCAGTGATTGACTCATTAATCAGTTATGATTGCTATGATCGATTCTGGTCCAGATTTAGTTTTGTGCCATTCCTGCTGTTTCCTTCCCTTTGTGGGCTCGGGGATGTAGAATGGGCTTAATGCACCCTTTTGATTGTCGTAAGAGGCAACCTTTTTGTCCAGGAATATGTCCCATGATAATGTTCAAGCTGAAAGACTCTTGGATCTTTGAAGAGAATATGGTTTTTATCTTGGCTTTGTATTTTGAGGATTTTACCCTTTTTAGACATTATATAGGTGTATTTGTTTTGTATGCCTCTTTTGGATACCAAAAATAAGTTGGTACTAAATAGCATGAATTATGCTGACAAATCCTATACATACATTAATACGTACATACATAACATACATACATTCATTCTGTTTTTGGGTTTAGTATATTTGAAGAATAACCCCAGTTTGGACCAGAGAAGATGTGGATAAATTAATCAATAAGTATTCGATCAGCAATTGGTTAGCAAAAACTGATGATCAATCATGAAATTGTATCGATTTCCAACACCAGCTTGCAGCTGCGCATCTTGCTGTTACAATTTTTATGTTCCACCTGGAGCCATGGAGTTGGGTTGGTGGCAGACTAGGTGAGGAGATTACAGTAGGAAAGAATAAGTGGGAAGTCAATTCTGCTTTGTTTGATGTTTCTGGTAAAAAAAAATTAACAATTTTAAAACAGAATACCAGGAATCCATTTTTATAATTCTATTTGCATAATTGTGATATAATGTGACCTCTTAAATTCATTGTCTTTGTCACTTTATATGTTCATCATGAGAGAAATAATAGTATGAGCAAGTTGCCAGAGATTCAGTTTCCTTAGTTTTATATTAGTTCACATTTTGTTTTAGATAGCACACATAAAAAGTCAACTACTGATGGTGTGAATTTTCTTTCATGTTTTCTATCTTCATAATTTGAAGAATACATGTGTTACTGCATGAGCTTGATGTTATGATTAATCTGGAAAAATACAGTCAACTCTCTTTAACCAATTTTCCTTTATTTAACTGTCAGAAAAATTGCATTAGATTGTAATTTTATTCATATATTTAAGGACTTCTTATTTGATCTTTGACCTATATTTCTTGCTTTAAACTTTCACATCACTTCAGTGAACTCCATTACATTAAGTGGGATCATGCTTTTTTGAACAAATTAGCACTAAATTATTAAGTAGAAAAAGTGTCAGGCATTCTAAAGACTTGTGAAGGTTAAGAGCCTCATAAAGTTTAATGAAAGAAATCTGTTTGTCATCATTTCAGCAGACAGCAGGCACACCAAAGACACATGGAGGCATGGGTTGGATGGCTGCTGCTGTATCTGATGTCAGAAGTGGGAACAGGCAGGACTGTCCCTTCCCAGAGTTCCCTGCAATTTGATATGCATGAAGTCATAATAACTCTTTGTCATATGGAATCAGCTGCAGGATCAGCCCTGTCATACAAGAACACTGTAGTCACTATTCGCAGGTTCTGCTGCTGTAAATATTACTGTGATAGAGCCAAATAAAATTTGGTCTGGTTTGGTGTTTTATGGCACAGCAACACAAGTAGATTATTTAGTGCCAACACAATAGGAGTAAAGTGCCTTGCCCAAGGACACACCACAGTAACTGACCCAGACCCATCTAATAGTAGGGTTTAGAAAAAATGCACCCTTTAGGTCAGTAGTTCAGAATTCTAACCATTGCAGCTCATGTCTCCATTAGTCACTGCTTACAACATATGGGAGGGCACATCAGGCCTTTTTACATCCCTGAGTCCATTGGGGGGGGGGGGGGGGGGATAAATAGGGCTTTCCATGTGCAATATATTTGTAAAGGAAAAAAAATAGTTGATTGTTCCTTAAAAAGAGCAACTCTTTCACAGTATCATTGACATACAAAAGATAGATGTCATAGTTTGCAGTTTAAGTTTGGCCTTTTGTTTGTTTTGTTTTGCATTTGTTGTTTTTTTTTCTTTCGAAGTGTACCATAGAAAATAAAATTTCTTCAAAACACAGACCAAACAAAACTAAAACAATTATTTCATATATTAAAACATAATCACTATCATTATAATGAGAGTTAGAAATTTTATATTAACAAAATGATTAAAAAAGCACTGAAAAATCAGAATTGCAAATAGTGAAACATGTACAGATATAATATTGAATATCTTAATTTTGGACGCAAATGGGCAGTATGTAATTTTGGATCAAAGAAAAAAGTTGCAGACTGACAGATCTCAATGGTGCATTTTCCAGACTGAACTTGCCCAAAGCAATTCATTTGAAATAACTCCAAAATATCGACATGCTTTTTCCTGGATCTGTTTTTACCCCTATTATGAGATGGGAAGTGTCATTAATCTGAAATAGCTTTGTAGACATAGCTATGCATTTTTAAATTCAATCTAGATGAGACCCAAAAGAAGCTAATAATATGCTAGGTGTGACAGTGTAACACATTGAATTTATTATAAAGTGTGAATTCAATTACAGTCAATTTGTAACTACATTAGAACTAGTCTTCAGTTGAAAAAAGTGGGAATTTATGTACCAATTTGTCAAATTATGATTGGCAAACAGAATTAGTCCTCAATGATCTGAAACATGCTTCCAGAAGGATGCTACCTTGAAGAGCAAGTTTGGACATTAATCAGACAACCAAAGCCACAGATTCATGAAAGTTAATTGTCTTGATGTATGATTATTATAACTTTACTTTAAGAAGTACATGGCATTTTGTAGGATTTAAATGGTCCATCATTTGTGTGTATGTATGTCAGTCCATCCTCCCTATCTGTGTTGTAATGGTCTTAATACACCTATTGAGACTAAACTTTTAGTGTTGGTGTATCTTCTTACAAAGGTTTGTCACATGCCTAAACTGTAAACTAATTCAAGAGATTGTTCAAAATTGTTGTTAAATCATGTCTTATGTGTCAGGAAATAAACACTTTACACTCAATTCAATCTTAATGGACAATCTGTATAAATCAGTCTGTGTTTTCTTCTAAATTCTCTTCAAATGTAAATAATAATATCTTTGTAGATTATTATGTTATATTTTTAATATTACTTACATTGCCTTTTAAAGTCTTAGGGGAAAAATGACTAATTCTTTCTCCCAAAGTGTGCTGACTTAAAGCAACATTTGTCCTTCATTTTCTGGCTGGGTTTCCTCCAGATATCCTGAGATCTAGAGGGAGTGAAATCCAGACCTAGTGAGAGGTTATTGCTACCATATGTGACATGTGCAGCTAGTCACAAAGTCTCCTACTGGTATATTTTTAGTATACAATCCTGAGTGTTGATTAAATTGTTTTAAAATTTTTTTATACATTTAAGCCTATGAAATGTTGTCATTGTTTGTAAAATAACGTTTTCATAATTAAAAGAAAAAAAATATGAAAGTTTTTTCATTGATTCATTTCTTCAGAATTAAACTTGTACACCATTCAAGGAAAAATATTGTGTCATTTCTTGGGCAGTTGAAGTCTTGCATATAGTACACCATCAATAATCCAGATGCCAATTTAAAAATTTCTTGAAATGATTAATTTTAAAGCATCACATTTTGAAATTCTGGAGCTTGTAGTTTTCACCATATCTATTTGGAGCCTGTAGTTATCACCATATCTATCCATCTATCTGTCCATCTGCACCATGTAAAGGTCACATCTCAGCATTCACTTTACAGATTGTAATAGCACTTAGTTCTTATACAGCTGTGACTCAAAGTCACAATGCACCTACCTATAGAGGCTTTACTGTATATACTCGCATATAAGCGGAGTCCAAATGCAAACAACACAGACCCTGATCTACCAGCGCATTATAAGATGGCAGATCTGGGTCTATGCAGTTTGCAGTTGATATACGCTTATATGCAAGTACATACGGTAATAAGGTTTCCTTAATTGACAGAGTTGTTGGTCATCTATGATCAATTTTGAGTCTTAGCATTGGAGGTTCCAGGTTTGTGAGGTAGCCAAGTTTGTCACATGAAATTAAATCAGAATATCTTTCATATTTTGGCCATACAGAAGACTGACAGTGTCATTTTCAAAACAAAGAAATACATTTTAACAGGTAAAATTTGAAGAAGAACAAAAACTTCAAAATGTAAAATTATTAACCCTATAAAAAAATCCATGGCAACAAAAATCCAAAACTGCCTTTACATTCTGACATGACTTGTCTCATATGCTTTATTTACTTTTTGTGAATGGGAGTAATGTTTTGTTTGAAGGTGAGGTCAAATGTTGTTTTTTCCCATGGGTTTACATCTCCAAAGGTTGTTAACTTAAAGTTCTTTTTTTTTTCTTCACCTTTTCCTGGAGCAATTACTAGAACAGATTGAGCATGAACCATATAGTCAGTCAAAAATATTTGTGCAATACCATATAAAAAACATTCTTAAGTCTAACCGGTGAACGTATCTTACACAACATAACACAAGTATATTTCTATGTTAAGAATACATTTTTTCATTTAATGCTACCAACATTTATTCTCTTTTCCTTTTCTTTGTTTCTCTTTTTTCTTCCTTTTTATAATTTCTGATTCTCTTCTTCCTTTTAATATTTTTTCATATGACAAAAAGTTACATATATGTCTTGGCACAAAACATCAAGTAATGGCTTTATGCTTGCATCCTGACATAACCTTGCCAACTGGAGCACCATGGGCACTGCTAGAAATGTTGACAGCTGTCAAAATTGTATAGCAAAAATAAACAACCTTTTAGAATTTCAATACAGTGATTGAAATTCAGAAAGGAAGAAAGAATTCTGAGAAGTAAGTTTTGCATAATATATGTGATATATGAATAAAACATTCAGATGCTTATGTAAACATACTTCAGACACATGGATAATAATCAGAAGTTGTTTGTAAAAAATGTAGCTCAACAATAATTCATAATGTGATGTATGTGGTACAAAAGCTACCATATATACTAGAGTATAATTCAGGTCCAAATGCAAACAACATAGACCCTGATCTGCCATTGCATAATGCACCGGCAGATCAGGGTCTATGTTGTTTTTTTAATACTGATTAGTCCTTACAAAATATAGACCCAGATCTGCCTGTGCATTTTGCGATGGCAGATCTGGGTCTATGCAGTTTGCAGTTGGTATCGACTTATATGCGAGTATATACGGTACTTTAAATAGGTAGAGGTTTCTTGTAGGGTTTGAATACTGATTAGTCCTTACAAACTATAGACCCAGATCTGCCTGTGCATTTTGCGATGGCAGATCTGGGTCTATGCAGTTTGCAGTTGGTATCGACTTATATGCGAGTATATACGGTACTTTAAATAGGTAGAGGTTTCTTGTAGGGTTTGTCTGTTCTACTTTGTCTCCCATTTTAACAGAGTTATGGTACTTGATTTTTTTAATTACAGAATTACTGAATTTCTTTTTTCTGGATAACACAATACCTCAGTAATAATTACACATGTAGTTACCATTTCTTTACAGAATATGCTGATGTATATCTGCCAGTTTTCTTTTGGTGCCCTGTGTGCAGATTTGTAACAATTTTCAGTTCTAGTTTTTTTCTTTTTTCTTTTTTTCTAATTAATTTTTGTCTCTTTTTCAAGCTTTCCATGTGTATGTCATATTGTTTAGTTTCATTTTATATTTTATGTTCCTTAGCAATAAAGCTCTATTCTCTAATCAGTTTATGCTGCCTTTAAGTAAAGATACTTGTTATCATCTCTCTATTTTACTTGATGATCAGCTTAGGCAATTTTCAGCAACTACATGCATGTATGGTGGACAATTCATCCTCCATGCCATCAAATTATTTTCAAGCTTTATCCAGATTTCCTTGAAGAATACTCCAGCAAAGTTAATCAGAAAGTGTTGCCTTGCTTTTCAACAGGCTTTCTCCACTTGGAGAAATTGATATCCCATTCCCATGGAAACACTTTCATTTGTCACAAATGTCCTGACACTTGATTTAATTCATTTAGATAAGTTATGTCATTTATTTCCAGGCTTGGTGACTGGGACACAGAACTTCTCACTTCAGGCAAATGATTTCCTGTCCCCCTCAAGATACTGGATCACAGCTTGAGGTAATTTATTTTCTGCTTTTATTTGTTTTTGATGTGTGACATAAAGGGTCCAGAGTTCCATCTCAGGGAGGGGGTAGATAAACCAAGCAGTGACTGTCCTGATATGGGGTCCCCTGTCTTTGTTGTTTTCTCCTGGAGCTTATTGATTGATGGAGAGGCTGGTGAAGTGGAGGAGTTTTATTAGTTCTAGATGTTTGTCATTCTCATACACTAGCAGCCTTCCTTTGACACAACACAGCAGGAAGCCTAGCACTGCATATCTCTCTCTCTCTCTCTCTCTCTCTCTCTCTCTCTCTCTCACATACTGTCTGTCTGTCTTATATCCTGTCTATATGCATTTTACCATTTCCTATCTGAGCCTCTATATGTCTGTCTCCTGTTCATTGTAGTTGTATGTCTTTGTATATGTGGTTTTTCTTTTACTCTATACTTTTATGCATGTCATGTCCATCCTTCTTTTGCTCTCTCTCTCTCTCTCTCTCTCTCTCTCTCTCTCTCTCTCTCTCTCTCTCTCTCTCTCTCTCTCTCTAGATATATATATATATATATATATATATATATATATATATATATATATATATATATATATATATATATATCTGACAACCACAAAGTAAAAGCTCTGACCAATTTGATTTCATTGGGGGGGGGGGGGTTCAACATAATGAATGGCATAACAAAATTTATTCATTATCTCTTGCTATGGCATAATTTTTTTTATTCATTATCTCTTGCTGCCTGACATTTTTACACAATATTATACCAAAAGGGTGCAGGTTCAAATCCTACCATTGGATCAGCTTGGGTAGCCTATCATGCTGTGTCCCTGGGCAAGCCACTTTACTCTATTTGCCTTGGCACTAAATAACTTTCATGTGTTGCTATGCCATAAAACACCAAACCAAATTATATTTGTAAAGACATTGTGCATTTTGACCTTGGAGATTTTCTAGAAATGATGTCCAAACAGAAAATTACTTGCAATATTCAAACATGTTCAGAATCAATGGATCGTATATGTTCAATAAAATAAAAATCTGTCTGAATTGCTGGCTGGGTGCTATACAGATAATAAAGGATATACATATAGTTGGTTCTATTCAGTGGACAGAGAGACATATCAATGTAAATCTAACTTGTGACAATTTTATTTTATATATGGCATGGAAGGAAAATAAAGTATTGTGGTATTTGAGGAAATTAAGATATTGAATTTAAATAATTATCAGCATTTATGAACAAAGTTTTAAAATCAAGTTAAGTTTTCTTAGAAAAAAAAGTGATTTTTCAGCATTTTGTTTATATGTCTCAAATATTTATGATCCTTGTGTAGCAAGTAGCAATTCTGATACAAATTGTGTAACTTCTAAGTGACTGAATAATTTCAGTACTGCTATGTTTTGCACTTCAAAAATTTTAGGGAATTTGCAATCTGAATAAAGATTATTCCAAGGTCCTTTTTTGTAGGGCCCTGGGTGACTGAGTGATCTAAGGCACTCGCCTTTACAGATCACTCACACATCTCACCTCTGTTTGCATGAGTTCGAGTCTTGGCTTGTCCAACATGGGTATGTGAGAAAGCTTGCCAGTAGCTTCCCATGGGTCGGTGGTTCTTCGTAGACCAAATATACTGGCTGCCATGTAAAGACTATCATGTGCTGAAAAATGGCATTAAACCCCACAAAACCACCCCAAACCTTTTTTGGAATTTGATAATTTTGCAGGACAGTACAGCCACTTATTCATGCAATAAAGGTTTTTCACAGGATATTATTATGAATTCTTTTCATCTTCTATGTTCAAAGTGAAGATAAAATAAAAGTTCAACCATCCCCATCTTATCTTTTAAGTAACCATGCAACTCCAATAGCTTCTTGATATGACTGTCCTTTATCACACTGCCCCCTACTAGGCCCAGTGTTGATCCTTTAACATCTGAGTGCACTACTTGATGGGTGACAGGCTGAGTCTTTGAGGAATAACTTATCCAGCCTGGGCCTGTGGTGTTCCCTTACAGTAGTACTGACAAACTACTGAAGTATGTCAAATTGTATTCTCATGTTACAATATTTAGATGTCATTAATGAACAGATTTTAGACTCTGTGATGTCTTGATTAGTCATTAATTGAAGAATTTATTCATTTGGATCTCCTGTCTAGAATTAAGTAGAGTCACAAATATCCAAAGGTTTAAATTATTCAAAATTTGTGTCAGTTAAATTATGGTAAGTTATTGAATGTACTACAGGATATCAGTAATGTTCTACATTTTAGTAGCCAAGACAGAAAGAGACAACAATTGCTGACTCTCTTGGACTTGGGTCTGTGAAGCTGTCAAATAGTCATGAAACTAAAGTTCTTCAACTTCTTTCTCTTCTATGTCTTGTCTGTCTCTTGCTCATTCTGTGTGTGACTCTCTCTGTCACTGTCTCTCTCTTTTGCTTCTTTATATTTTTATTTTTTTGGGCAAGAACTCATTCTTAAAGACATACATGTACTTCTTATTACACCAAAATTTTTGGCCTAAGCAATTAAAAAGATGTGGAAATTTGTGTGTACTTATCACACCTAGTGGTAATCTTGTAATCTTCCTTACTTACTTAAATTGGATTACACTCGTGTGCAACGATTTGGCCATGTAATGTAATCTTCCTTCGTTCATTCGTTGGATTAACGACGTGTGCGGCCATTTGGCCATTTAATCTTCCTGACAGAAGCTAGGCTTATATAGCTGTGTGGTAAGAGGGTGAGCCATTACCTGAGATGTCAACATATGGTATGGCCATTAGATGCAGATAAAACTCTTGAGGTGGAACATATCAGAACTGTCATCTTTATCAGTCAAAATCTCACTGTCATGGGGTACAAATATATAGGGCACCATTTTTAAAAAAGAATTTATGATACCAAGATTTTTGGAGAATTTCTGATATCAACATTTAGATTATTTTTTATTTTTTTTACCTATTAACATTTATTATATATCAAAAATTCAGATTTTTTATATCAAAACTCAATTTTATTTTATGTGTTAAATAGTGTCAGATTTGTCCACATTAATTCCAGTTCAAAGTATTTCTTTTTGAGTGAACTTGTACCCCATGTAAGAAAATAAGTCAGTATTCACTTCAAAATGTTACAAGATTTTTGTTTTACTACTGTATCTTCCAAAAAATAATAAACTGATACTCTAGAATTTATTATTTTGCAAATACAACTTAATTTGAGACTTTTACATAACTATATCAATGTATATGAAACATTTCTGCTGTCTCATCACATATTTAAAATCCTGTGTGGCTGTGAGTCAGAAGAAGGGGCTTATCAGAGATATATTTGCAAGTGTTAAAGGAATATTCAATGCCAAAAAGTGCTGATCATTTTTTTTTATACCAATAATCATTTTTTTTTAGAATATAACTTTTGGGATCATAAATTTTAAGTTAGTGTATGATAACAAATTAGAATTTGTGATTTCATAAACTTAAATTTGTGATATCAAAAATTGTATGTTTTGATATTGTATTATTTGATATTAAAAAATAATATGTTTTCAATTTTAAGAATGTGTTTTATTGGCATATAGGAATTTTATACTTTACAGTTTAAGGTAATTTCATTCAAAATAGTACACCAATAAACTTTTGTTTTGATTGCTCTGAACTGCAAATGAAATACAAGTTTTATTGGTGTTCTATGTTGTACAGCAAAAATGTACATACATATGCTACAGTTTATAAGGTACAGTCATAGATATATACCTACAGTGTGCAGACTAGATAGGTGATTATAGCTGTAAATTGTCCATTTATCACACCCATTAGTCACCAATAACATCGTTCTCTTTCTGAGTAAATAAAATGAAAATTTCCTCTTGTTTAATTCGTACATGATGTATGTGTACAAAGGTGGGATTTTCATAGGAAGTTAATTAACCAGGACAAATGATGGGACTGTCATCCATAGATATATCTGACATTTGCTGTCTGTGATTTTTAACTACTCCTTGGTATTATGAATAATTTACACTAATTTCATTACCTGTAGTTTTCAGTTTTACTTGGGCCAGGTTAATAATTGATAATTGACCAAATTGTGTTTTACATTGCCATTCTGTGGCAGTATTGGAAGTCAAGTCCCCTGTGGGAAATTAGGCTGGGGTCCAATGCCAGTGGCATGGTGGTCTCTGTCAGCAAAGTCTTGAGATCAATAGGGTGAGAGAGGTGATATGTTTTGTCCAATTACACATACTAACTCTATACCACAGTGATGATTGTCTAGAATTGAGATACATGAAGACACCACAAACTGTGACATTTGGATGTTGAGTGATGGAATAGGTATGTAAATACACTCTCACAACATTCCCAGACTCTTAGTTTTCTTCTCCAAGTAGAAGGTATATGTTCACATTGAATCATACATGTATTATGACAGAGACTGATCAACAGGCAGGCTATGACTTTAGGACAGAGATAAATATAGATATTTTTTATGGTGTTTGTGCAGCCTCTGTGAATGTCTTAAATGACTGGTATCAAGAGAAACAAGTATTAGTGAGTCCTAGACCTTTCCCACCCCTATGTTAGATATTTGGACAGTTATATTGGGGTTACAATCCAAATATGTAACAAATGGTGGGAGAGGTCAGAGGAAACATGGGCTAATCCTGGTCCTGCTGTACAAGTCTAGATAGAATTAGGGGCCTGAGATAATCTCCTAATAGATAATAGAGCACCTCTTTTCCCCATGTATTAAACTTTCAATTATTAATTCAGCTGAATTCATTTAACTATCCAAATTTCAATTAATGTTCTATTACTTGTTTGTTTTAATTTGTACAGTAAAATGTATGTGTATCTATCTCTAGATACAGCAAATTCTTGTTGATCAAAGCTGCATAAACTTTGCTCATGTTCTGTACAGTGAAAAACTATATTATAATCATGAACTGTTGCGGGAAAAGCTGTCTTTAATAGGAAAATTACAAGGTTTTGTAATAGTGAAAGTGAAAGTAAAATTCATTGGTTTAATTAAAAGGGAATGACACTTTTGCCCTGTAAACCTACAGATCTTTATTGTCGTAAAAATTATTTTAAATCTTCAAGCATTAAGATTTACCGGTAATTTGAATTTAAGGATAGTACATGTATAGGTCCCTGAGATATGCCTTCAGAAATGTGAAAGTAATAATGAGTCTCAAATGTTTTCCATGTAGTTTCATTTTTAACAAATGGTAACTATACAGATCTGAACAAACAACAGTAACAATAACTGTTATATCCTTCCAAGATATTTGTGTCAGGTAATGCTATCAAGCAGTTTCATGTAATCATTGCATTGTGGAAGTTTGCTGACATTATTAACAGAAGAAGATTATTTTGTTTTAGGGACTCTGGACAGGAACAAAAAATTATTGTATTTAGCTTAAGAACTTCACACATGGCTACCATATATAATCCTATAAGATTACCAAGCCATCAGCATCACTACAGACCAGTAGAAACAGTCACATTATAAGCCATTGAATAAAGGTCTATACATTATTTAAACAGAAGCAGTCATAGATTTTTTTTAAATAGCTAATCTGTACATTTATCTACATTTCTGACATCTTGTTTATGGGTAAATTTCTTGAATGAATATAGTAGGGGTTATTCAAATGAGAGAGAGAGAGATTTTGAATTAAAGACGTGTGCGACGAATTTCGTCATGTACGTCTATGTATGGTTATTCAAATGGTAGGGGTAGTTCATATATACCTAGCATGTATATTTGAAGGAGGAACCTGCCACCTTTTGTAAGGGCATTTGGGTGAAAAAGGGCCACAGGAAGTCACTGACAGGTGTATGTTTATTGCTCCTAATGACAAGTTTGAAGTTCTATATGTAAGTGATTCATGGGGTTGAATATAAGTCACAAGAGGATTTGATTTCTCCTACAGATCAAATTTATTTACAGCTATTTACTGATCTTATAGACATTACCTACAGTACATAAAGTGTTATGGAGAGAAGATAGTAGTTTACATTACATGTATCAACTTGTGTGAGATGTTGTTGTTGACTGCCTCTTAGTCCCTATCAGTTATTCCACTGAATAAAGTATTATTACAGTAGTGGATGTAAAAGATAAAAGGATTTTATCAGAATACAGTAACTATCTGTTTGGAATAGATACAAAATATGCATGTTTTGTTGATTATTTTTATTTTTTTATTATTTTTATTATTATTATTTTTATTATTATTATTATTATTATTAACAAAATCAATCTTTTTAGACTTTTCCCTCAGGTATCAACATTAATCCAGAATAATTTGTTTGAATACTTATGATTTAAGATCAGGGTTTATTATGTTTAAAAAAAAAAAAAAGATGTAGAAAGAACAAATAAAGGAGTGTGAAATATAAGTCTGTGTTCCACGTATAATTGTATAATGACGAGTTTATGTTATATATAAGAACAGGTTTTGTTAGACTATTTTAGGGTGGGGTGGGTAAGGGTTTATTCCGTAAATACTTGCATGTTGGCAGATCTAGTGTTATTTTGGCATATATTATGTTAACTCCTTCTTTTCCACAAAGAATTAAGATGAAATCCAATACAATTTTCACGAAAACTAGTTCATTCGGAAAACTTTACATTACTCCACAGCACTGCATATTTTTTATCAGATACAAAATTTAATATAAACCCCAAAATGACTGACATACAATCTCTAAAAATTTTATCATTTATATCTATTTTCATTAACTTTTGTTCTCAAGTAAAAAAAAATTTAAAAAAATTCAGAAATCTATACAAAATCCTCCCATTTCCCAGGTAAAACTATAAAACTATACAGGGACAGCTTATATTCATAATGGTCCTACACATAACTGTTCTGCATCTGAAGACACCCACAAGATAACTGGCACCAGAAGATGAGTGTAATTTAGGACAGGTCTTTGAGGTATAACAGCAGCATCTAGGTACTGGCATTTATAATAACAAATACACTGGAGTGTGCTCTTCCCTGGAGCTTTGAAGAGCACTGATCACTGGAAAGGGGGGTATGCACAGGAGATGTAGATAGTTTGGGGGAGATAAAGGAGGCATCTGCCATTAAGTAGAGTCTTGTGTTCCACCTAAGTGCCAATAAGTTTAAACTGCCAAATGGCGCTTGCTTACACACAGGCTAGGCCATCACCATAAGGTGTACATTCCAGGGGACTCTTCATGGGGAAAATATTAACTTGCTAGTGTTAATTATTTTGACAGTTAATAACTAAAGAAATAACATACTTATAACAAATATCATATAGTAGTATATTATAGACATTTTTGCAAATAATACTTACAATTTTTTTCTTCTAAATTTAATTTTTATGTATATTATTCATGCATTTTCAAATAAATTTTAACGTGTTTTCTTCAGAACTAATTTTGTGCCAAGTTAATTCTTTGTTCTCCAAAAACTGATGTTTAGCAAGACTTGAGACATTGTACTATGCCAAGCCTTGGAACTGATGATACATACATGATAAGAGCATCTTGGTAGGGAAGGATATAGTGAAATGTTTAATACTCTGTCAGTCAATGGAGCTAATTTCTACCATATCCTTACAATTTAATTACACAATTCTAGATGTCATCTGTGTCACAATACCAAAGCTTCATGCAAGTGTTGTCAAAATGAACCTGAAATGTTTATTTTTACCTGGAGGAAGAGGAATATTCTATCATTATGCTCTCAGTGCTTGCAATGGGCCATCTTAATTTGGTTCTTTCCAACATCCATCGCAAAAAACTTGTTAGCAAGGTTGCACAAAAACCACTCAGTGTAGACAAATGAAATTTGGTAGGCATATCTGTATCCCTGTGTATACGATATGATTAGTTTTAGGGCTGTTTAACAATTTTCCAATTTGTTTACACATTTCTAAACTTTTTGAACTTTAACTTGACAAGAACATTGTTAGCATGAGTAAGCAAAAGCCACTTGAGGTACACAAATGAAATTTGAAATTCATATTTATATCTATATGTGGATGGCCCTTTTAGATTTTGAGGCCGTTGACAATTTTTTCAAATTTTTTAAAAAAATATTTATTTACTTTTGGGATTTGGAATTTTGTGACAAACACCTTTTTACCATGATTAAGCAAACACAATTTAGAAGTACTATTTAAATTTTGTATTTAATCATATGAAGATGATCCGATTTTCAAGCCATTTCAAACATTTTTCAATTTTTTCACATTTTTTTACCTTTTGGACATTTTTTGTACAATAAAAAATTTGCTAGCACAATGAGGCAAAAAACCACTTCCAGTAGACAAACATAATTTGTTATACATGTTTTTATACAAATGCAGATGACCTAATTAGATTCTCATGTAATTATAGCAATGTTTCTAAATTTTGGGTTGGAGTTTTTGGTTTGCAGTGACAAACACAAATCTAGTTGCCATTCTTTTCAAACTTTCTTCTCACTCCTCTGGTCTAAGAAGCTGTAGCTGAACTATTCAGTATATATGAAATTTCTCTTTTTATGTAAAATTTCACTATCGGGTTAATTGAGAGCTGACTATACTATTTATTTTAAATACACATTTTGATACCATGCTTTTAAAATTGAAATTGTCTCAGAACAAAAAGATGTCATTTGTATGTTTGACAGAAACGTTGTAACATGAAATTGTAAGAAAAAGTATTTGAGATATTTATTTAAGACATGGATATTGTGTTGTTTTTGCCACTGGAGTTCTTGATATTACTTACAAGTATTTTTCTATGATACTATTTGTAAATATGTTGAATTTGGAATAGAAACTCGAGTTAAATGGAGGATTTAGTAGTTTTATTTTGGCATGAGACGAAGATGGCAGGCTTGGTGACTAAAAGATATTGATTCTTACTTAAGTTTTGAAAATACAGGTGATATGTAACTACTAAAAATGAATTTGATACAAACTTAAGTCAGATTTACTGAATTTTTTTTCTCATTGTATGACCAAGTATTCTAACTTTGTTTATTTCCCTTCAGAAATATCTTTTGCTTGATGATAAAATCCAGCACTCTAAACCTTTTACTCTATGGTATAATGATTAAATATTTCATGACGGCATTGTCACAGAATTGATTAAAATTCATAAAAATTACTTCCAACATAAAAATTAGAGTCTATCATTATGCTTTGACCCTAAAACCACATTCCTAACACCATACCTAATTATACTCCGGGAGAGGGGGGTGGGGGGGTTGAAAAGAGCTCAGAATTAAAATTTCATATGTAGTTGTGAAATATGTATAAATGTTTTCAGAGATATGTAGACAAATAAAATGCAGTATTGCACTTGTGTCTGTTTAATGTTAAGCATGTGTGTTCCTCTTTGGTTAAATAATGTATGTGTATTTTTTTAATCAAGTTTCCAAGAAAACTGTTTCCTTCAGAAATGTTTTGTTGGTATAAGATCTTAAACATGATAAAGATATACATCATTAAACTTGAAAAAGCAATCTATGTTGTGTTAAAATCTATTGCATATGTTTATTGATAAGAAAAAAAAGTTTAAAAAAGTTTTCAATAGGTTTTAAGCTTTATGGTGAAAATGGCAAATAAAATGTAGAAGAAGTAAACAGTATCAGGCAAGGTAAGCGAGTGTCATGAGAGGGCACACAGACTTGCTGCACATAGATAATGAATTTGGCTCCTGTTTCTGGTCTCCAGGCATTCTAGATAAACACACTCCCCTCCCTTCCTGTGTCCCCCTTTATCTCTCCCCAGTAAGTAAGTAGATACAGGCACAGGTTATTAAATGACTGACTTGTCTTATGCTCCTATCTCTGACAGTGGGAAGACGACCAAGGAGATGCTCATCCTCCAGTATCCCCTGGTGTGCTGTGAACTTCAGATGGTGTCTTTGAAGCGTTCCAGCTGATGCTAAATTTGGCAACTGTTTGGTATACATGATTTCCTGCCTCTGGAAGAGTGGCAGCTAGAGCTTCATCACCAGCATCACCAGCATCCTCATCCTATCTATCCCACTATTGCCACCAACTACAGGGCCCCCTCCACAAGTCCTACTGCTGTCAGTTAGCCAGCTGTCTCAGTGAGCAGGGCCCCCTCATTTACTTCCCCCTGCTCTGTCTCCCCCACATCAGTCTCCTGTTGCATGTGATTTGGGCTTCAAGCTGACATCATCTGCTGACAATCTATTTTTCTGTGCTGCCTGCTCCTGTGTTTACCAAAGTCTACCTTCAGTTTGTGAGAGTGTGACTACTAACATCAGTAGCACTAATAGACGTCAGACAACTCCGCACATTGCCTGGAATGCCCATTCAGAACATATGACATGAAGCCGCTTGAGGTGAGTCCAATACTTTGTCATATACTTCTTGTAAGGTTGTCAGATCTTCTGTATATAACTCTGTCACACAAGGTCATGTATTGAAATTGTTTGAGTAACTAGATAGCATTGTAAAAACTTTACAAACTTTCATGGCTGAAGTTTGAGAATTTTATGTTTTGAGGTTAGAGGTCAAACAGTAGCTGCTATTGCTGGCTGTGACCCAAGCTAAGCCACATCTAAGATGGCATGAACATTCAGTCCTTTGTTCTTGTTAAAATTTCTCTTAGGTGTTCAGCAGTAATGAATTATTTAAAAAGTGAGGGTGGAATATGATATGTTGGTATCTGAAATGTTTGCAGAATATAAAACGTGGTGTATGTCTGTCAGAAAATTCACTAAAGAAGTAAGTATTCTGCTGCATCACTGTAGGGGACAAAATGGCCACCTCTCTAATGAGTTGAGCTGTCAGATTCATTCTTCTTTGGTTTTCTTCATTTTGTATTGAAATGAAGGAAAACGTTTTTCACTCAGTTTGAATAAATTTGTACATTGTATGTATTTAAACAAATGTTTCAAAAATATTTTCAGATTTTTCATCTTTAAATTGAACAGGGATGTAAGTTGGATAAAAACTTTTTTCCAGGTAGTATCTACTGATCAAAATACAAGCACCTTTAAATGTCTACAATTTACTGCTGCACAAAAGGTTTAACATAAATAGACCTTGAGTTTTTAATAATCAGTTGTTTTTTTGTTTTATTTAAAAATAATTATTTATAATGATTTATGGACTTAAGATAGGTATACCAAAAAAGTTTAAATGAACCATTGTTTAATGATGTGTCAAATATAAAAGATGTGCATTATCAAGTCTAATGAAGATTTGGCAAGAAAATTTTTTTTTTTCCATTAAAGGTTATTACAACAGTTTCATATTTGTATTATTTATGAAATTCATATAATAAAGTCCAACATGACACCCATACCCACTCCACCCCATTACAAATAAAAATAAAGAGAAAAATTTAGAAACAAAACTAAATAATTCAATTTGTGCTAGCACAAATTGTAATTATGTCAAATTTTCCTTGAAAGTAATGGATTCTAGTAAACCTGAGTTATTGATGGTTGTCATTTGGATGCAAATTACAGTAATGTGTGCATGATATGATAAAAATATGATAAAAAACTAGCTGCACAGCTGTATTATTTTTATGAGGTGTGTTAATTGTAGGAAAGGGAATTTTTCACAAATTAAATGTTAATAGATTTAAATACAGCAAAAACCTGAAAGTACATCACCATACAAGAAACACTGGTCTATAAAAAGCACTCTTAGGAATCCACAATGAAAATCCTTATATGATTTTCCTTTATTTTAAGAATATTTTCAAATGAGGGTATAGGGCACTTTTTTTTATATCCCAATATATGTTCTCTCAGCATATTAAAATCATTGTACTTTGTCACAAATAGTTAATTATGAACTTCCTCATTTAAGATAAATAGTTTGTATTCATCTAACTGATCACATGTTGGCAGAAAACATGTTTAACGACTTTTTATGACTTAATTTAATGAATATATCATAGTATAATAAAATCTTTAAGAGCTTATTGGTTATTGACATGTGTTCATGTACAGATTTTCTGTGAGGTTTTCCGTACAAAGAACACCTGTCTATAAGGCACAAACATATATTCATTAGCTGTCCATTGTAGACTGGTTTCACAGTACATTCTGTACAATTGGGTCTAATTTCTTAAAAAAATATCTGCTCTAGCACAAGGAAGATGGGCATGAGAACAGTCAGTTGTTCAGTTATTACAGTATCATAGAGTAAGTCTGAATGAAACATGCTGAGAGTTTTTTAACTTGACTAAAAAGCACTGATGTTAAATCAGTGTAACAGTTATAATCATCATTGAGATTCTGGCCATTATAGGTTCCTGTAGTTTTCCAGTTTTCTTTTCATTATCTCATTTGTCATTAAAGGCAGGTCTGCATGACAAATAATAGATAAAATGTTATCGATTCACCCTCTGCTTTTAAACAAATTAGTCTAAAAAAATCTTTGAAGGTGTGTGGAACAATTTCCCTTACCATCCTCCCTTGGTTGATAAAATATAATATCTTACATCCAGCATTAAAAAAAAAAGTTATTAACCTTAGATATAATTAATATAATAAAATTTAATTTAATTTTCGTAATATTTAATGTGCACAATACACCTTATCTCCCCACACCTTTTAAATGTATCATATGCATACAATAAAAGCCAGCTCTCTCTCTCTCTCCCTGTTTTCAATTACCAAAGAGAAATCCAGCACACAAAGATAATTATCTTTGCCCAGTGACCAGCAGTGACTTTCAGATGTGTGACCAATGTCTGCAGCCAGGGGTTGCAGGGAAGAGCACATTCTGGTTAATTGGATTTGGAGACCATTCATCCCTAATTTATCTTTACCTCCTACCCCCTTTCAGCTTGTAAAGTGTTTCTCAGATGACAGCATCCAGATGGTTTTTATCTATGGTCAAAGTGGACAGGAAGTATAGTAATCCACATATTTACTTATTTGTTTTCCCCAGCCTTTTGGAAGTTAAAATATGTTTTAGATAGTTGTGTGAAAACTTACATTTAAAACAGATTTTCTGACCAACAACACAGTTTCTCTTGGGAACTTCTTTTGTTATCTGTACCAGCCCACTTGAAGAGTAAAATGTCTCAAGCTGTACATAAAACAACACTATGTGAGTTTAGCAGCTCCAATTCCCCCCCCCCCTTTTTTTTACTTCTGCAAACAGAATTTCTCTGTGTCCATTCAATTTGATATGACCATCTCTCTCTCTCTCTCTCTCTCTCTCTCTCTCTCTCTATATATATATATATATATATATATATATATATATATATATATATATATATATAGCATGTACCTTGTTGGGCCACATTGTGTACCAAATTAACTGCTGGATAAATGAATACAATCTTGATGTTATTTATTTCCTATTTATTTGGTAATGATTATTGTTATATTTTGTCAACCTGTTAATTTCTTTTTTTAACATTCTTGATATATACATGCATGCATACAAAACAAGACAGTGTCAGAGTTTTGCTGCCTGAAAAACCTTCAAAATCTCTTGATGTCCAGTAATGACTTTTTGGCTGTAGATCATTGTCTGCATTCAAAGGCTGCAAATCCTAGGACCTACTGGTAATTGGATTTGAGAATGATCCATCAAAAATCCTCCCTATTTACCCCCCATCTTCCCACTTCAGCTTCTGTCAGTGTTTCTCAGATGGCAGCACACATATGGTTTTCATCAGCCTCCAAAGGGGACATTAAAGAATCATGTGACATGCAAAGTCTGACATTATTCTGACTTTGCTGTAGTTGATTGAGGGCACCATGGGGGTATACTCTTGCTTATACTTTACTAGATAAAATGCATTGTCTGTTTTATAATTTTGTTTGAGAAGCATGGTTGCAAACACAGTTTTACCAATATAGTTTGTCTTCTTGTAGAAATCTTGTTGCTGAAATTATATTCAAAAATATTAACTGGACAAGACAGGTCAGTGCCATGAAAATACTTTAAAATTTTGTTAAATACATTTTGAGAAATATATACAGAAGAAATAAAACAGCCACGATTTTTTTGATGTAATTGCCATATTAGATGCAGTGTTTTCACCAGGCTACACCTTTGTGCCTAAAATTAATTTAAAAAATACAAAAACAATGGCAGTGCATCATTAAAGGTGTGCAAACAACAACCATCTCTATCATTTGCAAGTTTTTGCTCTGTGTCCTGAGTATTAGGCAAGCCCACTGATTCATCAGGATGCTTGATTTCATTAGTTGGACCATGTGACAAGCTTCTCATCGATCAAAATTATATCATGCTTTGATAAGAGCTCAAAATGAGTTAATCATAAATGATTCAAGAATACCTGGCATATTCACCCACAATGCTTAGGTAAAGGTGATAACATCAGATGGTATGATCCAGATGCAAGCATTATGTATTTAAAGGTGGAAGGAAAGAACTGGTAAATTGAAATTAATGATGACAACTTGGGGGACATTGTCTCAGAAGCTGATACCAGTACCAGCCCTGGTTAATAGTTCAGCCAATCAAACATTAAGAATGCAGAAGAAAATGGAATAAATATACTGCTAATGATCCTAGATAGAAAGAAAGGTTGGCTTAAAAAAATGAAAATAAAAAAAATAAGATTTAATTATATGTTTTACAACTGTACACAGCAATTGAAAAGAAAATGCCCATAATGGTGTTATGTGTAGTCACTATTTTATTTCAATTCTTTTCTTTAGAAATTCCTCTTGTTAATGAGAACATGTGAAAATAATGTACCAATAACTTCATGCCAGTGAGAAATATTAGTTTGAAAATATTTCAGTAATTTAAGGGAATTTTAATGTAAATGTTAAAAATTGTGTTGATGTAATAAGTAATAAGTTTACAGTAAATAATGAAATAATAGGCAGTGTCCCCTAAAAATGTCCATAAATTCAACCCAGGAGACCAAAGGGCCAGAGAAAATACTGTAGATGGTTAGTCAGTACATGAACTTGCACCTAATGAATGAAGTTTACATGAAATTGCTGACAGCCCCTTATCACTGCCAAAAATGGAATAAGTTCTTCTCAGCCTTTCTCTTTTTTTTTTTTTTACACTACTTGCTTTGGTTTATTTATTTCTTTACTACATATTTTTGATAGGGATCAAGCAACGTGCAGTGCCTATAAATACCCTCTCTTGCTTTGTTGGACATGACTCAATTGTCATGTGTTTAAAGAAAAACAAAACTTGCACAGAACCTCTCTTGTTTGATGCCACCTCTCTTATCTTTTATTAAACAGACTGTTTTTTGAGAACTTCTTCAATATCATTTAAATTTTGTCCCTGATTTAACGTATGGCCCAGTGTCAGAACAACCTGTTAAAGCTACCTTAATATGATTTTTTTTTTTAAGACTATCTGTGGCAGTTTGTTTCTCATAATTGCTTGAAAGTTCTTCCTCTTTGAAAGTAAAATATAGAATTAGGCATAGGCCATATTTTTCTGTTCAGGTTTATATCAAATTTTGATTCTACAAATATGTCTCAGTTATGCAAGATTTAGCAAAAATTGGAAGCAATA
The DNA here is from genome assembly GCA_029931535.1 of Margaritifera margaritifera. Taxonomy (NCBI): domain Eukaryota; kingdom Metazoa; phylum Mollusca; class Bivalvia; order Unionida; family Margaritiferidae; genus Margaritifera; species Margaritifera margaritifera. The sequence continues at coordinate 915,961 of JAQPZY010001570.1, forward strand.
TTTGGCAAACATGTGCATTCCAGTCTTACATCAGATGCAAGGTGTTACTATTTGAATGTTGGATAAATAAGACTCTTTATTGAACAAAATGGATCAACTCCTAGCGACTTTCAATAAATCATTCTTATACAATATCCCATATTAATGTGAGTAGGATAAACAGAACTAGATAAAGGATGCCAGACTGTATTTGTGAAAATTGAGATTTCAAGAAGTTGCTACCTCAAAGGGTAGGTAAGTAGGTCAGTAGTAGAGCTGTTCATTGCCTGCTTGGTCATGATATGATGCATATCATGATGGTGATAAAGTACATATTGCAATACAGGAGTGATGATACAATACATATTGCAAAACAGACATGATGATACAATACATACCCAAATTTTGTTAATTTATCTTTGCATGTGATGTCTATGACAATGTGTTGGCATTGTAAGCATGTGGCAAGGTTACTAGTATTACCTGCATGTCACGACCATTTAGAAGATTCTGCATATGGTTTTGTTACTAACTGTACAATGCTGTTGTAATTATTTGACCCCTGAAACTTGAAATATTTCCAGACAGGAACCTTCAGTACAGCTGAGGGGTTGATGTTTTTAAGATTTCTTCCATCATTTTGGTCCTAGCAAAGTATTATGGGATTGCAAGTTTTTCATATTGACATTAATAAATGTACAAACTATCTTTCATACATGAATTTTAACAAAAAATAGAAGTCTTTAATATATGATTAATTTATCATTTTGAATAACCATATCTGACCAAAAACTGACTCTGATGTTCCAGCAGATGGATAATAATGCACGAAAGAACAGTGCCAAAATCTTTAAAGCTTTCTATTAAAGAGACATTAAGCTCTTAAATTCTATTTCTTTTCTAAAAATTATTTAATGTATATCATGATGCATCACCTTCAAGTGCTGCTACATCGATGTTCTGTCACACTTGCAATGCAATATGTATTGGAATATTCCAGCAGTAGTACAGATATCAATGAGGAGCCCCGGGTGACCGAGTGGTTTGAGGCGCTCGCCTTTACAGATCATTCATACATCTCACCTCTGCCCATGTGAGTTTGAGTCTCAGCTCTTACATTGTGGGTATGTGAGAAAGCTTGCCAATAGCTTCCCGTGGTTCTGTTGTTCTTCCCGGGTTCTTCCTCCACCAAACATACTGGTTTCCATGTATAGCCTATCATGTGCTGAAAAATGGCATTAAACCCCACAAAAACAAACAAGCAAACAGATATCATTGCATAAAATATAGCAATGCTGATATTTATTGATGACTTGCTACACCTCTAGTATGTAGTAATTTCATATTGTGAAAACTACACATGCATACACATTTGGATTGGTTTCAAGAGTCCTGTCATACAAATACATGTGTTCAAAGAAAATGCCAATTTAACAGCTGATGTTGTAAAAAATATCTTGACTACACAATCCACAGCTATCAAGACATGACTGTATCAGTAATCATTAAGTTATATTGATTATGTCAACTACATCTTTGTCCTTGTTTACAAATCAGCTATTTAATGTATAAACACATGATATAGAGTCATCCTACATTTACTAAACAAGAGAACGTCCTGGTCTTGAGAAAAATCTATTGGACTTGGGATGAGCACAGTTAGTATTAAAACTTCTATTTGTTTGTTGAACTCTATTGGGTGTCCTGGTAAAGCACACAAACTCAATAGAGGGGTCCTCCAACTTGGTTGTGTTTGTTTATTGATCTGGGCCTTGTATGAGTGTGATTGTCTGTCAGGCTAGAAGGTGGGTTTAGCGAACTGTGTCCTCAGGGCCAATCTCATTTGGGAAGCTGCTGAAACTGGGCTAACAGTAGGCCTGGAGTCAATCAGTTGCAAGTTGTCTATCCCAGACAGCAATTCCTTAGGGAGATGCAACATGCACAAGGGACAAATGGGAATTGTGACTTGAAATATTTTGTGTTTTAGACTTTAGGATGGTCAATGCATTACCAGAGTTTTGGTCAAGATATGATATTTGGGAGCAACTACCTTGTAAGTATAAAACTCTTAAATGTATGTAATTTTCCCAGTTTGCAAGAGTTATTAGATATTTTAAATGAGGTTTACTACAGTATATTGGTAAAAATGTTAGTAGTTGGTTAATGTATCATCATGGATACAGTGAAATACCTTCATTTTTTTTTCTTCCACAAAGGGATTTTAGAAAAATTGGATAACTCCAAGTATGTTACAAGATGCCATTTCTGGCTCCTGTGATATCCTACAGAAGGAGCATATCATATTATCTATGATTGTGCATCCAGACATGTCATACCCAGCCATCCTGAATTTCATTTCAAGTACTTTGTAGATTGAAACCAAATTTTGGAATGACTTAGAATTTGGTCCTTGCATGATGAATTATTTTTCTGCTCAATAACTTCTGTTGGACTTCATGGGTTGAAACCCAATTTAGTATGAAACTGTAGACAGGTCAAGATTGATTTTGATATAGTTATGTCAAATTTGACAGAGTTGCAGCCCTTGTTTCACTTGAATTATGTTTCTCTACAATAACTTTTGAAGAACTTCATGGATTGAAGTGAAATTTGGTATAAGGGTTTATTCGATTTTCACTTATTTGCATCAGACTTGGACAGAGTTTTCACAAAGTATCTTTAAAATGACTTCATAGATTGAAACTCAATTTGACTTGTACCTTTGAACAGGGCCCCAGATAGCCAAGTCGTCTATTGCGCTCGCCTTTACAGATCCTGTAGGTCGGTGCTTTTTTCCTGGGTTTTCCTGGGTTCTTCCTTCACCAAATATACTGGATGCCATGTATAGCCTATCATGTGCTGAAAAATGGCATTAGACCCACAAAACCAAACCAAACCATTGTATTGGCAACACCTAGGCCAGGTTTACACAATTCTGTAAATAATGCCTGTTTTGACTTATAAATTTGACACTCCATCTTAAACCAAGATGTCTTCAAATATACCATATATTGGTGAAGGCATTTATGTCTTCTGGACACATTTATAGTTATCCTGTACTCTTCAAGAAGTTCTGATAAAATGTCCACAATTGCTGTGAAATTTAGTAAATGACAAGGTAGCTTTTTGCATCAATCAGGTTAAATTTAAATACAATTTTGGTTAAAATTGACACAATTGTTTTACACTTGAATAGCTCATAACATTGATCAGGTATGAATGACTTGAATAACTTGTAACATCGATTAGTTATGAATGACTTAAAAAACTCATAATATCAATCAGGTATAAATTACTGAAATGGCTCAGTACAGGTGTTGAATGGTCTTTAATCTGTGACCATGGAAAATTTAAAACAGTTGAAAACTCCAAGCAAACTTTTAGACCCACAACCCTTTGAATTGTAAAATTTCTTTCAGTGATACACTCAAAATTTATTTAAAATAACTTAACAAGTTTTCATTTTTTTTTTATTTATGAAAGAGCAGAGACAAAGTTACTTTTCCTGTGGAATTATAGTCACTTTCTATTGACATTGTTACATATAAACTTCTCCATTTCTTCATTACATCTCTAGAGCATGTCTCATGCCATTGTTAAACTCCAGGTTGGCCAGTCATTTTGCACAGGAATCATCATATGTCAGATCAGTTGTCATAATGTATTTTCTGAGAGTTAAGTTGTGTTTCAGTTTGATCTTCTGTTTACATGCATTTCATTAATAATCTGTTGGCTTGAGTAAATGAAAAAATGTCTTTTTAAATTTGTTAAATCTCTCCCTGAAAACAAACAAGGCAGATAGCAGATACCTGTAGTAGCTGTACAAGAGCATCCTGAAACAATTATGAGACTTAATATTTAGAAGAATACTAATACAAAACTGATCATAGTAATGTCATTTTCACATATACCAGTGACTATCAGAATTCTTGTAATTGGCTTTGACACTGTTTCCTGTAGAGTTATGCAACATCTGCATGTATTGTACATGCAGTCTGCCAAATCAGATAACATTAATCATACATAATCAACTTTTAAATATTCCAGTGATTATCTTGGGTTCATATGTATATGACACGCTCTTGTCCATATGTCTGTCTACAGATAAACTTTGTGGATTTGAGTCATCAACAGTTGTTAGTAGAACTGAAATGAATACCAAATTTTCCTATTAAACTATTTGTTGAATGTATTAAAATAGGATTTGAATATTTATCTATGTTAATAAAGGTATCAAATCCATCCTCTTTTCTTTGTCTACTTCGGTATTTATTGGCACTCTCCACTCCCAGCCAAGCTGCACTGAAAACACTTTGAACTAAGTCCTCTAAATCTTGTTACATGACATTTTAGGGGTCTTGAGTAAAATTGTTTAGGATTGAGACAAAAAAATCAAATGAATGTAGGTGTTATTCTCCTTGTTTATCTTCAAACTCAGTACAACATAAATGTTTCTTTAGTGCTGAAGACAGATGCTTAAGGGCAGAAACTCGATTACCTGTTCAGTTAAATGTGGGGACTATCTCAAATATTTCTCTGGGAAGTGATTCGTTCACAATCAAAATCACACATGAACATGTGGTCAGATTGGTTAAATTAATTTTTGATATTTTGATTGCAGGTCTTCAGAATTTGTCATGCTGGTACATAGCTGACATTTCTGGGGCGGGGGGAAGAGGGGGTCTGACTTTTTGCTTTTTGATGGACTATAAAATGCCCAAATCAGATATTGCGATTTTCTGCTAAACCATAAGAAAGTCATATTGAGACTTGGTAAATAATTGTTGTAACTGAAGCCCATACACAGGTATTGACCTCACCTTATGCCTAAGATGTACATTGTAATAGGGGTATAATGGCCATGTGACTTCTGTACATGGTATAATGTAACCTCTAGCAGGGCCAGGTAAATTAGACTTAATAGGAACTAGTTTGGGAGTAGACAATTCAGTTTCCTGGGTAAAGAGGGATTCCCAACAAACAGGTAAATCATTTTCAACAAGGCATAGGAAAGAAAAAGTGGAATGATCCCAGCACAAATTGCAATATATGCTGATACCTATGGCTTTTTGCTAATGCACAGCAAATATAAACAGTAGCAAGCTTTATTGCAACAGCAAACTCATGACCCCTACAGCTTAAATGATTCTGTTCCAAAGTCACGTCGACTGGCTCATGTACATCTTATTGATACAAAGCTGACACATTACTGACTTGTAAGAAAATAAAAGGATAGTGTCAGATTTTAAGCATATTGGTAATTTCATAGCTGTGTAATTGCTACAAAACTTTATTAAAAGACCAAATGCAGAACTCTATTGGAGTTAACTTTCCAAGGTATGATGATCATGGGTGGGTTTAGACGAGGGAGGGGTGTGGTAATGGTTAGCAATATTGACTCTAACTGATCCAACAATAGTTCCGAATATTTTCAGGGCTTTTTGGTTGATTGATACATAAAGGTTGTGTTGATTTTGATATGACCCCTATTCTATACCATGTTCTTCACCAACTTGCCGTATTACACATTATCTTTTCAATAGTATAATGAATAGTATAATGAATAGAAATGGCAATGTTGTGAGCAATGTGACTATTCAGAAAAATTTTGACATGATGATTACCTTGTGAGCTGGAGTTTGAATTTCAGGTGATTAAGCAGGTTATCATTTGTTCACTTGTAAAATAATTATTTCAACTTTCCATAGTTTACATTTTGCTTTGTTTGTTTCTTTTGCACAATTCTGCCAAACTTGCTTGGTAAACAAACAATTATTCAAATACCAATTATCTGTTTGAATATTCATATACCAATTATCTGTTTGAATATTCACAAAAAGTAATTTGAATGTTCTGATATTCATTTCAGCTCTAGTTGTTAGGTATGAATTTTCAGGCAAACCATACTCATTTAAATTTATGCCCAATTACTGGGTACGATATCATCACTGGCCACTTTTCTGCCATTTTAGCATGGGGAGGGGGACAGTACATACTGTATATACTTACTTACAAGTTGCAATTTTTTATATATAAAAATAAAAATGAATCCTCATGAATCAGTTATAGTAAACCTGTCTGTCTTGTATACCAGTGAAGTTAATGATAGGTTATGAGAGAATTTCTGACATTTCTTGCCAAATAAAAGACTTTAGAAACTGAGAATAATCACTGGTTGTTTCAGAGAACAATATCGAACATTATTTTGCCAAATCAAAGGCAAAGTATTAGAAACAAATCTTGACTTTACAGCCAGTATATGGTTATTGACTAATAGAAGCAACAGTTTAAATTTAATATTAATGTTGTATAAAATTTATATAATAGTAGGCTAACCAGATAATTTGATTTTGTAATAAAATGCAACCCAATGTTTAAAGGTGTTATAGAAATTACTGTTTTAGCAGATTTGAACAGTAAGGTTAACTTATATGATGGCCGTTTTATAAACAAGTAATATCCCGCATCTTTTGGACAACATGCATGTCATTTCAACTCAGTAACTTTTGAAGGACGCCATAGCTTTAAATTAAATTTGGTCTGTGGTTTAATATCAAGATGACAAAGGTCCAATTTGATTCAACTTTATTTCTGTCAAAATTTGATTGAGTTAAGACCCCTTTTTGACTTAGAAGTTTGCTCTTGTATGATGAGGTGGGTTTTTTTCTTCAATTCAATAATTTTTTAAAGATTTGATGGGTTGAGATCAATTTTGGCAATTGTATTTGACTTATTAAATATAAAAAAGGCCTAGATTTTTCGATTTTTTTTTTATTTTCAAAATATTTGAATGAGTAATGTCCCCTGTTTGACTTTGAAATTTGACAATTTACATGATGAGTTTCGTTTTAGCTTGATAATTGTTGAAGAAATGTATGGGATTAAACTAATTATACTATGGGAATATTTAGGATACCTACCTAATCTGAATTTTCAAATTTTTTCTTTCATTTGACTGAGTTATGGCTCACATTTTAACAAAGTTTTGCCCTTTTAGCTTGGACTGAGATTTCTTAATTACCATGTCATCTAGACTCATTTGAATTTCTAGTTTGTTTGAACTTTATATCCAAAGCATCTGATTGGAACCCAGCTTTCCATCCATATCAAGAAACAGTCACAGATGAACATTTGTCAAATCAGTCACGTAAACCTTTCATTTAAAAACAAATCCATAAAACTTGCACCTAATGTGAAAAATAGAGAAGGGTTTTTTTTTACTGGACTAGAGCCACACTTGACATATGTATTTTCTTACTAGGATTTGAAAGACAAGCTACTAGTTAAGATCAACTGACCTTAGCAAGACAGCTTTCATCTCTTTTTGTCAGATTGTCGTCTCAACCAGTTAGGCAGATATCAGGAGCTTCACTGGGGCATGATGGGTAAAGAAATGTGTGGACTGATTTACCTACTTTGTTACAGTTGTACCTTGTTGATGTGTTAGAGGTGATGTATGATTGGACAGACTTGCATAGATTTCCCCCTAATTGAGCACAACAAGAAAAGACTATTAATGAGAACTAATAATAGTTCATTTTGTGCCCACAGCTGAGGAAAATCTCAACACCTTCAAAGAAATGTTGGAGTGTCAAATAATTTATTTTGGATACTTAGAGAAAAGGACCTTTGATGATTAAACATGCCAAAAGTGTTGTTTACTGTTAATAAAAACTGTATCAATGTTATCTGAAATATATAGCTACAGTATTCTTGGGGGGGGGGGGGGGTTGTGGTAATTCTGCATAATGTGTTAAATAATAAATCGTCTGGTTTTTATACATGTATGTCTAAGAATAATTTGTTAACTCACCTGGCTGTAAGACCAAGTCAGCTTATGGTATTGCTCTGCATCTGTCAACACTTGTTTTTTTAACTTCTAAAAGTCCACTTTACCAGTTTCAACCAACCTTGGCAGACAGCATCCTGGCATGAAAGCCTTTCAAGTTTGTAAATATGTCACAGACAATCCACCTTGAAATATGGCCACCATCACTAAAACTAGAAAAACCTTTAAATGACTTCTTCCTAAAAAACCACTGTACAGAATTTGACCAAATTTCATAGAAAGCATCATGGCATAAAGAGCTTTTAGTTTTGTACAAAATTATGCAAATTCACCATTGGATATGGTCACCATTACTTAAAACAGAAAAATATTTAAACTACTCTTTCTCAAAAACTGCTAAATAAAATTTTACCAAATTTGACAGAAAGCATCCTGGGTTATAGGGTTTTACATTTATGCAAATGAAGCTGATACACCATCAAATATGACTGCCGTTACTAAAATGGAAAAAAACTGTTATACGACTTCTCAGAAAACACTTAACAGAATTTTACCAAATTTAACAGAAAGCATCTTGACATAAAGGCCTTATAGATTTGTACAAATTATGTTAATTTGCCGTCAAATATGGCAACCATTACTAAAAATAGAAAAACCTTTAAATGACATCTTCTCAGGAACTGCTTTGCAAAATTTGACCACATTGACAGAAAGCATCTTGGGATGAAGGTCTTACAATTTTGTAACAAGAGTCCCTCGACGAGACTGATGCTGTATTGGCTGAAAAGAATTTCCAGGAATTCAAGATAAGACCATTTCTTCCTTTTAACTGCAAAGTGTTGAAACCAGATTTGTTATTCTTCATCAATTACAAAATTTTCCAATTAGCCACTGTGGTGGACATATTGAATGTCAACTTGGCACCATTTTCATTTAGGACCAACAAGGCATCATAAGAAGTCTTCTGATGGAAACCCCATGTTGATATGATTTTCTGTTTTAGAGCACCAAAAATAACAAGATTTTCAAGATGGATGACATGGTGAAGTAGTGATAAAAAGATTTTCAAGATGACCATTGTGGAAGTCACATTAGAAGTCAGATTGGCACCATTTCATTTAGAACCAACCAGACATCATAAGAAGTTTTTCGGTGAAAACCACATGCTGATATGACCATTCATTCAGGAGAAAAAGTGATAACAAGATTTTGAAGATGGCCACTGTGGCAGGTTTGTTGAATGTCTGATTGGCACCATCAGGACCAACTAGACATAATAAGAAGTTGTTTAGTAAAAACCTGATGTTGATACAACCATCCATTCAGGAATAGTAGTGATAACAATATTTTCAAGATGGCCACTGTTGTGTCCATATTGGACATCAGGTCCACACCATTTTGATTTTGGACTAACTATGCATCATAATAAATCTTCTGGTTAAAATCCCATGGGCAATATTACTTTTCATTCAGGAGGATCAGCAATAACAAGATTTTCAAGATGGTCACAGTGTCAGCCATATTGGACATCAGATAATCCCCATTTTCACGTAGGACCAACTAGTCATCATGAGAAGTCTATTGGTGAAAGCCCCATGTCAATATTACATTTTATTTAGGAGGAGTAGCAATAACAAGATTGTCAAAATGGCTACTGTGGCAGCCATATTGGACATCAGATTGGCCCCATTTCATTGAGGACTAACTAGACATCATAAGAAGTCTTATAGTGAAAACCCCATGTTAATATGACCATCTATTCAGGATGAGTAGCAATAACAAGATTTTCAAGATGGCCACTGTGGCAGCCATATTGGATATTGAAGCAGCACCATTTGAATTTTGGTCACACTATACCATGAGATGAATGTGTGTGTAAAGTTTCATGGCAATCCTCCAAGTAGTTTAGGAGGAGTACCAATAGCAAACTTGGACGGACAATGAACAAGAGACCATCCCATAAGTTGTTCTGGTGTATGATCAGTAGAGCTAAAAATGATGCTGATTCACCATTAAATATGGCCACCATTACTAAAAATATAAATTTTTTAAAATGACTTCTCAAAAATGGCTCAAAAGAAGTTGACCAAATTCACCGGAAATTATTGATCTTTTAGAAAAATATTCCTGTTACTAAAAATAGAGAAAAAAAACTTTAATAACTACTCAAAAACTGCTAAACAGAATTTGATCAAATTTGACAATAAGCATCCTTCCTTAAAAGCCTTTCAAATTCATACAAATATCATACTGCTATTAAATATGGTAAATATGGTCACCATTACTGCAAGGAGAAAAAAATATAAACAACTTTATCTCAAAAAACTGCTGAACAGAACTTAAGCAACTTTAACAGAAAGCATCCTGGTATTGAGTCGTTTTAGTATTGTGCAAATAATGTTGATGTGCCATCAAATATGGATGAAGATACTGAAAATAGAGAAACCTTGGCACAGTTTTTTTTCATAACATATGCAATCAACAGCAATAGAAGAAATTTGCCCAGAAAACATCCTTCAGACCCAGATCTTTTGGCCAACTTGTTGTATTTGGGTATTTGGCAGATGCCAGCCAGGTGAGCAATCTCAGGCCAACTTGGGCCTCATGTTGACAATTTCAATAGAATATGTTTTTTTTTCTTTTCTAAAAGATGAATAAAAATATGAGACAACTACATCCAGACACTTCAGATGATTGTACTTTTCTTTTTTTGCAAAATCTTCTTGCATTTCTGAAGAGATACATTCCTTTAGATGATTCTTACAAAATGGACCATTTCAGATAAGATTCTCTGAAAATATATTTTGTGGCTCTTACAACAGACCACAGAAAACATTCAAATATCTGTGATACTGTCAAAAGACAAATATTTCCCATATCTTTTCCTATGTGTAACATTTCATCTGATACATAAATAAATCAATCCATATAGACATCTTAATATACACTTTTAGCATCTTTATATCCAACAGTCTCCAAGGGCTTTGATTCTTAGCACTGACAAAGACAATTTTAATACATACATTCAAAGCCTAGCTGGATCAATTGTTCAAATGACTCTCAATCATGATAAGCATGTTTTCCTCACAATTGGCCTGTCATTTTGTCACTGCATGGAGTGTTGGATTTGTCCCATTCAGCCAGTTGTCCCAAGGATTTGAGAGTCTAAATGCTATTGATTAAATTTACCACCATGGAGACTGATGACATAAAGCTAGAATTCAGCACTTCAGACAAAATCATAGATTTAGACAATGTCATTTTATTGATACTGTCATAGGAAAGGACAAACACAAATGATACATTCTCACAAATATAAACTTCCTATTAGATGATGAATTGTCTGGGAGATGTCAGTTAATTCTATCATGTCTTGGTGGTGCTGTGTATTAATGAATTAGAAATTTGCCTCGTTCAGGAATTTTAAAATCTGCAACTGTCATTTGCTGTAGATGAATAACTGAAATTGTACCTTCTAAATATCAAAATTCATACATAAGAAAAAAGTTAGGATTGTCAGTTAGTTGGAATATCTCATGGGAGGGGGTCCAGGGGTGGATAAATGACTGAGATTGTGTGGGAAGAAGGCTTCTCTACTGCAGGTTTAAAGTTTGTAGTTTTATTCTTTTAAGGAAAGAATTCATAAAAATTCAAATTTAATTATAAACTTTACTTTTTTGCTCTTAAAAATAGTAACAAATCTGTATGTATTCGTAAATTAATTCATCCAGTCATACATAAGTTGAACTCAATTTTTGATGGACTTCGGAACAAAGAATATTCTGATATAACAAAATATTTTTAAAGTCTCCAAGGTTGGCCCACTTTTGAAATTGTTCACTGTTGCCAGTGTGATGCCAGAGTATTGCCATAGTGATATTGGTGTATTGCAAGTTTCTTCCCAGTCTATTGCCAGGTCTGACAACAGATTGGCATATATGTGACAGAACAGAGTGGTCAGCTTTAGGACAGATAACGCGATTTGCAAAATTTGGTCAGGAGTTTTGACTTCAAATCAGGAGTATTTTTATTCACCCGATTTTTAGCATGTAAATGGACAAAAATGACAACTATGTACTGAACAAATTTCATTTTTTCTATATTAAAATATGCATATTAATATCATTACATCAGTCTTTTCACAGCAACTTGTCGCCTTTCATGTTGTCCTTATATGTAGCACAAGATTTTTTAGCCATTCTTTGTAGGTCATTGCCTGGATTATATTTGTGGCATCCCTCATCATTGTTGATCTCAACACTTTGGAGATGACATATTGTTACAGGATCCAGGTTTCTTCTAGGGTCAGCCTGAGTTTTCCTCGGAATACAAAATGTCCTTGAGTGTCTGCATTGGAATGTGGCACTATTAGTACAACTCTGCTGAGTCCACCATAAAGTTTAAATTGTTGCTCAAGATTGGTGCCATCTGGGTTGAATTTGGGAAGTTCTTCTTAAAATGACTTTACAGGAATGGCAGAATGCATATTCATGTCCCTTTGAACTTGACTCCAACCACTGAAATTTCTGTTTCCATTTATTATTGAATTTCATGTGAAATATCGCTTGTTTAGTTTTTGGCGCTTAGTCATTTGGAGATAATGCACACTTAGATATCTCTACAAACTTTAAATACCAAAGTCAAATGGACCTGTTTTATGTCACTTGAGCTCTTTAGTAAGTACAATCATAATCCATTAACATCTTTAATCCTTTCTGAATTACATGTAATCACACATAGTATAATCCATCTTAACAAACATTAAACACTGACCCTGCCAAGAGAATCCAAGTAATGTCATTTGTTTTATGCTGCTTGAATTCTTAGGTAGTCCAACCATAATCTATTAATGTCTTTAATCCTTTCTGAATTACTGTTGATCACACATAGTATAATCCAATAATTGCTTTTAGGTTATTGTTTGTCGAATTAGCAATTAAAGTGTCTGAGTCACAGTTTGCCAACTTTATAGCCGAACATAACCTCTCATTTCTGGTAGCCAATAACTTTTCAGATCTTGTCAAGATAATGTTCCCTGACAAGGAAATCGCCCAAACGTTCACTTGTAAACAGACAAAAACTACTCGCATAGTAACCCAAGAAGTTTGAAAACATGTGCCACATTGAAAAATTCATCATTCTCCATATCAAGTCAAATGATCAAGGGTACAATAAAATGCTGACAGTCTTAGTTCATTTTTTTTAACAAGGATGTAAACAGGATATATCCATGATTTAAACTTCTTGGTGGACTCTGTAGAGTTGTACTAACTAACATTGCCACATTCCAATGCAGTCACTAAAAGGACATTTTCCATTCTGAGGAAACTTTCTGGCTGACTCTGGAGGAAACCTGGATCGATCTAGTAATGATACATCATCTCCTAAGTGTTATGATCAACAATGATGAGGACTGCCACAAATATAATTCAGGCAGTAATCTACTAGGAAGGGCTAAAATGCTTACAAGTGCTACATAAATGGACAGGGTCAAAGGCAACATGTTACTGTGAAAGGATTAATGTGATGAGATGATGTGCATATTTTAATATTTAGAAAATGCACATTTGTTCAGTAGTGGTCATTTTTGTTCATTGGAGATGCTAAAAATCAGGTTGATGAAAATCCTTCTGATTTGAAGTCAAAACACCTGACCAAATTTTGCAGATCTGATCTGTCCTGAGCTGATCTCTATGTTCTGTCACATGTATGAATCATGCTGGCATCAATATGGTTATACTGTGACAATACTCAGGTGATACATTGTCAACACACTTGATAATGCTGTGACTGACAACAGATGCAAGAAATTTCAGGGTGAACATCATATAACTGACTACTGTGTATGCAAGTACCATACATACTCGCGTATAATCCAATACCTACTGCAAACTGCATAGACCAAGATCTGCCATCACATGATGCATCGGCAGATCTGGGTCTATGCAGTTTGTAAGGACTAATCAGTAGAACAAACAACATAGACCCTGATCTACTGGCGCATTATGTGCCGGCAGATCAGGGTCTATGTTGTTTGCTTTTAGACCCAGATTATACGTGAGTATATACGGTAATAATGATTAGCAGCAACTGAAAATTGTTGTCTCGTATGAGGGATAATTCTTCAGTCAAATCAGAAAAAAAACTCAGAATTTTCCAGCATGGAAGCAAAAACATGGTATCTTATCAGGGAGACCTATTTTCCAATTAAAACAAGGATGAGGTGGGGTAAATGATTTTCCGTTAAAAACATCTCTAAAACTGGTTATCTTACTGCTATATTCATATATCAAATGCAGTTGTGAACCTTCTTTTACAGTTCAGTGTTATGTATTAGTACTAAGACTCACTACACAAAATTCAGAAGACCAGCTTGCAATGATCACAATTCAGTCAACCAATCAAAAAGTAATAGGGGAGACCACTCTAAAGAAAAATATAACACATTGCAGATAGCATGGAAACTGACTGGGAAAAGAACTAGCAATGAAGCTAATGATAGGATCTTTAATAAAATGAGATTTAGACCACTAAGTTTTGTTGTTGCTTGTGTATTGTCATTTGATCAAATAATACCAGTCTTCAAACTAAGATTAGTTTTACTGCATTGTAAAATGGTTCTATTGATCAAGTGCATGGCCAGATTCTTAATTCCCAGTTTTATTCCAGTATATATCCATTATACTACCAAATTTTGGGATTTTTTCATGATTTCAGTGTGTATACAAAGTGTTATCAGAAACATGCAATACACTGGCAACACTACTAGAATATCTTCAGTTGTGACATTTTTTTGCCAGTGTTATACTGGTGTGTTGTCAGTCTCTTGTAAAATATGATTTTTTTCTTGCCAGTGCTTTTTTTCTTGTCAGCATGCTGTCAGTGAATTGACAGAAAGGCTATTTCATGAAAAATCTGTTTCACTACAAACTTTATTCTAAAATAAAAAATTCAGAAACAATGAACACTCAGAAATAATGAACAGAAAGTTGCATCTCATGAACTAGTTATGTCATGAATAATGAATTATCAGCTGGGCAAGATGTTCTGTTTTGTTTCATTAATCATGCCAGTTCATGGTTCGTTATGCCACCAACAAATGAAAAGGAGTCATTTACACATTTGCTTTCAGTTTTACAGCTAAAAACTATTCAGATGCAGGTATGAACAATGGGCTTATATGTGCTATACAAGTTATCCATTGTGCAATTTTTTTGCTACTATAGGTGATTTTGTTATGTTTTACTCAGTTGTATAATTTATTCCATAACATGCTCTAATGGCTTCAAGATATAGGAAGAAAAATATAGTAACAATAGGCACAAGGTACCAGCCATCCAAAATAAAAAAAAGATGTTTTTTACCACACTGTAGAATGTTAATGAACAGCTGTTTAGGTATGTCACAAATTTTATAAAATTTTCCAAATAGTCACAAATCAAACTAAAAATACAATAAAAAAAGATGTTTTTTACCACACAGGAGAATGTTAATGAACAGCTGTTTAGGTGTGTCACAAATTTTATAAAATTTTCCAAATAGTCACAAATCAAACTAAAACATTCTCATGTAAAATCTGTTCAGTTTAGTCTTATTTATCCATAACATAACCCTCTGCCTTCATGCCTTGCTTACATACAGACTACTTACTACCAAAGGTGAGTTTCAGTTTTCATCGCTAATGAAATTCAGGAACTGTGAATTAATTCTGAAAGTCTCAATTAATTTGTTATATCTGAGGTTGCCTGTATTTTAAAAACTTGTTTCATACATTAACATTGAAATGCTGTAGGAGTTTGAGATAGTAGCAAATATGTGTGCACAAGACAAGTGTCTGTTTTAATATAAATGTAAGTACAAGAAGCAGATGAGAAGTTTTTAAAACTGTGAAGATTTATTTTAGTTAAATATTCCTCAGTGTACATGATATTTTCATTTCAAGATAGTTATTTAGTTGCACCAGTTTCCCTTCATTTTAGGTTTCCCTTCAGTTTCCCTTCATTTTAGGTTCTTTTTTTTTTACTTCTCAACATTAATTGAAGAGCTTTTCTTTTATTAGTCCCATTATAGTAATCACGGCTAGCTTGAAAGAGTGTAATGTCACACTAATAAGGTTGACAACTGATTTGGTAGGGTGAAATAAAATTAATCAAAAATTGTGTTAGTGATACTGATGTAGAGTAAATTTGTTTTCTCAGACTAATTTTTGAATTAATTAGATTGCCTGTTTATTACAATTTGTGTCACACAATGCAACAGATCCAACTCTTCGACTTAAACATGCACGATTTTTTAAATTTCACAAGGGAAATGGATTAGATGGGCAAAAAATTCTGAGTAAGGTTTCATCTGTTTCTATTTTGAATAATTCACAGTGTTAAATATTGACTTCTAATTGTTTTTTCGCTGTTACAGCTCACAATAAATTTCTTTTGAGAATGAGAAAATAATTTGAGTGTTTATTTTGAACTAGATTTATTGGTTTTCCATGTTGCTGTCATTAAATATTTCAAGTTTATTTTAGTTACTCAAAATTTTTCCCTGCCATGAATTTCTAAACAATCATATTATGGGCTGATTTCTTCACTTAACAATTAAAAATGACTACTTTAAAAACTTAAGTTATTATTTGTTTGTTGGTGTTTAACATCACATCAACACATAAAAAGATATATAAATACCAAGGTAATGAGAATAAATTGCCTTGCCCAGAAACACACTACAGCACCCAACATGGGCTGATCTGGGTACAATTTAAACCATCGACCTTTGGCATGCAAGTCTAGCATGCTAACACTTAGGCCACCTTGCTTCCCAGAATTAATAATAATAATAATAATGAGGACTTAATAAAATGCTTAATCTTTAGAAGCTTTTAGCACTTTACAGTATTAGTTAATACATAAAGGATGTATATATGGACACGATTACAAAAACAAACACCATGAAATTACAAACAAAAAACATGTTGAAAATAATTAAGCAAAGGAAACATTTCTAAGACCTCAGTCTGTTCTTGCAGTTGAAGTAGGTGAGTTTTAAGAACACTCTTGAATGAGATCACAGTGTCATTGTGTCCAAGTTCAACAGGCAATTCATTCCAGCTAGCTGGGCCCTGGTATGCAAAAGAATGTTGTCCATAGGACTTCGTTTTGATAGTGGGAATAATGAAAATATGAGGGTTGGAAGAGGAACGTAAGTATCTAGAAGGGATGTACACATGGGTGAAGCCTGATAGGTAGTTTGGACTGGAGGCAGTAAACGAAATGTAGCATAGAGAACAGATTTTGTGTTTGATTCTGGAACGTACAGGTAACCAGTAGAGGGTA
This sequence comes from Margaritifera margaritifera, assembly GCA_029931535.1. NCBI lineage: Eukaryota > Metazoa > Mollusca > Bivalvia > Unionida > Margaritiferidae > Margaritifera > Margaritifera margaritifera. The sequence goes on from JAQPZY010001570.1 coordinate 933,058, forward strand.
CATAACGGGGGAGAAGTGCTTAGTTCTTGGTACTCTAACGATGATCCAAGAAGCTGTGTTTTGAACTTTTTGAAGTTTCTTTAGGAGACACTGAGATGAACCAGATAAAAGTGAATTACAACAGTCCAGTCTAGAGAGTACTAAGGAACACACAAGTGTTTTTGTGGCATCAGCTGAAAGGAAATTGCGAATGGAGCTGATACGTCTCAGCTCCAGATATGCAGCCATGCATATGTTCATGAAATGTTGGTGTAATGAGAGTGTACTGTCGAGAAAGACACCTAGGTTTCGTACTGATCGTGTGAATTTAATGTTGGTGTTGCTGATACTTATTGTTTGAGGTAAAGGATGTGAATGAGAAAGTCTTTGCGTTGTGATCAGAATGGCTTCAGTTTTATCATCATTCATCTGCAGCTTGTTACATGTCATCCATCACTTCACATCAGAAATGCACCTCTCTACAGCTTGGATGGTAGCATCAACTTCATTTGGTTGACTAAATCTGTATATTTGGGTGTCATCAGCATACAATTGGTGAGACACCAGATGATGATCTATGACACTTGAGAGGGGCTGAGTTTATATAATGAAGAGAAAGGGTCCAAGAACAGACCCTTGTGGAGCACCAAAATATAGATCAACTGACTGTAATGCTTTCCATTTATAGATCAACTGACTGTAATGCTTTCCATTTATAGATCAACTGACTGGAATGCTTTCCATTTATAGATCAACTGACTGGAATGCTTTCCATTTATAGATCAGCTGACTGGAATGCTTTCCGTTTACGGACACAATCTGTGTCCTGTTGACTAAGTATGACTTGAACCATAGTAAGGCTGTATCGCGAATGCCATATACATGCTGGAGAAGGTAAGTAATATATCATCGTTTATTGTGTCAAATGCTGCAGACAAGTCAAGGAGGGTAAGGACTGTAATCTTTCCACTATCCAAAGCAGAGAAAAGGTCGTTAACTACTTTCAGAAGGGCAGTTTCGGTACTGTGGCGAGGGCGATATGCAGACTGTAAATTGCTAAGAAGACTATTTAAATTCAGATCTGATACCAGTTGGGACAGAACAACTTTTTCAAAGATTTTTGACATGAAAGGGAGGTTAAAAACAGGGTGGTAGTTTTTAAATTGTTAGGGTCAAGCATTGGTTTCTTCAACAGTGGCTTTACAATGGCAGTTTTGAAAAATCATGGGAATTCTCCAGATGAGAGAGGAGTATTAATAATATCGGTTAGTGAGGGCAGTATTGAATCAAAGCACTCAAGCAGCAGTGATGTCCAAATCAGATCAAGTTCACATGACTTTAGGGCACTTTTCATCGTAAGAAATCTATAAAGACAGGCTCAAATGCTGTTAAAGGTTGTTTTTGAAACTCAGTATTACAACTGTGTGGTGATGATGAGTCGATTGAAATTGTGTTGTCAAGCTGATCTCTAATGGTTTGCACTTTGTCATAGGTCCGGAAGTTCGACCATGGAAAAAGTTGTTGGAAGTGGTGTACATTTGTTCCTTGACATTAGCTTGTTAGTAATATCGAAGAGCTCTTTGCAGTTAACTTAAATTGAATATCTGTATTGTAATCTCAAAGCATTGTGGTTTTAAAATTTAGTCAAACACACACAGTTACTGAAAGTTAAGATTCTGTAGTCAAGCATACATGTACATGACTACTGAAAGATGAGATTTTGTCGGAAGGGACTGCTTGAAACCTGCAAGTCACCAAGTTAACAATCATCGTGTTTTTTAAATGATTTAAGTTCTAGAAAATTGATGTCAGCTAGAAACTAAGAACCAAATAGACTATAGCACACGTTATATATACAAGGGTTTCAAAATTTGTTGGTCTCTGAGACTTTAACTCATCTGAGATTATCATTGGTAATAGTAAAAGACTGGAGAAGATTGTGTAGACTTTCCAACATGTCAATTACTCTTGCTTAGCACTTTCTTATCTACTTACCTATGGCCAATGAGAGTGCTATCAGCTTTGGCCTAGTGTGTCGTATCATGTTATATAATGTGAGTCAACAGGTGGAAAATGTTCCCACAACTCAGACTTAAATATAAGAGCCGAAATATCTCAGAAATTTTTGCTTTGATTTTGCTCAAATTTTAGTTTATTTGAATCATATTTTACTTTAGAAAACTTTGTCAAATGTAAGTACAAACATAGGATTTTGAGGATTGAAGTTATCTTTATTTTGGTTCAAGTGATACAACTGTAAAATTTAATATTTACTGATGCATTAGAGATGATTTTCATGTGTAAATGAACATGTAAGGAGCTTAGAGCAAATTTTGAAAACATCCATTTTACACTGTTCCCAAGTGGAAAGGTTGTAAGGAGTCTAATGGGTCAAATGACCTAAGAAGCCAATTGCTGACATAAAAAAACATGAAGCCACAATTAATCAAAGTTCCATACACATTTATCTAACTTATGAAACAAGGTACAAGAAAATTGTGTTTATAAGAATTATTACTGCCAGTTCATCAGAACCAATAAAATGTGTTTCTTTGTTTTATATTTGAATCAACAGGGAAACACAAGGTATAATTTTTTTTTAGAGTAACCCTCGGATTTTTTGTATTTTTCCTCAAATTAAATACAATTTAAACAGTTTTACTGTACAGTATGATGAGCTATCACTTTGTATGTCTGATTCCACAGTTTGATTCCTATTTTTGTCATGAAGGTGCTTTCATATGCAATTAATCTATGACTCCAGCATTTTCCTGGTACATGTATGCTAGTTCCCCCCCCACTTTGAGATGAAACACTTTTTCACCACATGTGCTTATGCAAATTACTATATATTTTTGTTTGCTTAACTTCTGTAGCATACATTCAGACAGTATGGAGTGCATAATTGATGCCTCAGAAAAATGGATAAGTCTCCAAGAACTCTAGATAAGGAGCATATTTTACCCAGACAATTAAACTAAAATCGCACAAAGCAATTTTTTTATATGTACAAATTATGCAAAACAATTTAATTTTAAGCATTTAGTCCAAAGTTGTGAGCATATTGCTCCTGCCGTAAGCACAGTCGATGCTGTGTGATGGTGTGTTTGATAAGTATAAACTCTGCTATAAGTTCAAGTTCCAGATGTTCCTTGAATATTTGAAATAAAAGAACACTCACTCAGATAGAACCATATAATTAAATGCACCTTAAACTTGTGTTGGTCACCAAGCCATTTCAAGTATTCAAAAAGGCGCTATTAACATCTTGATGATTAGGGCTCAGTCCCATAGAATAAGTTTTGTGTTTGTGGTGTTCACAAAATACCCGATTTAATTCCAAAAGATATAATTAGCTCCAAAAAAAGTTATTAAATTCTTATCTAGAGCTCTGGTTTCCCCATATTCATTAGCATATCTATTTCTTCAAAAATTATTATTATTATTTATTTTTAAAAAATAAATTTCTCAGTGATTAAAACAAGAATATTAAGTATATTGTGAAACTGGATGAAAAATGTCAAAGTTTACAACAGGTTAAAATTGTATATATTATATAATCCCATAGGTTCTCAAACTATGGGACACAGCCCACTTGTGAGCCTCGGGCTTGCTGCAGGTGATATATCTGCCATACATAGAATACCCGGAAGTGGGCCACTGGTGCAAACAGTTTGAGAACCATTCATGTGATACATTCTATTCAGAGTTACCCTACTTGGGAAGACAAGCTCTTTTGCAGCACCATAATGATGTAATGATTCACACCTAGCTGCTGATTGAATTGGTAGACTGTCCATTGGAATCTCTTTTAGGCAGTGGTTGATTGACAGATGTCACCTATGCAGGGTTCAATCTGGAGCATGTTTTTGTGCCATTTGCATAATAAAAAAGTAACTGGCCCATTGGAAAAATTCTGCTGGAAAAAAAAAAAGTAAAGTTCTTGCCATTTCAGGTTCAATAGACCTGGTAATTTATGGACTTGTATGTATCAAAAAGGTTTACTTATCCTACATGCAATCCAGAGCAGCTGCAAGAACAACCACATCAGTATCCACTGATTGAATGATTGTCTTTTGATGACCTTTTATAACTACATCAACCACATGAATAAGGATTTGGGTGTTACCTTTTTTGTGGAAAAGAGGATCAAGGAATTCAGTGTTCCTATCAATGAAAGACAGTGCCTGTTCTACTGTCATAACATACATCTATTTTATGTTGTGATCTTCAGTGTTCACCACTTAATACTTCCATTTTATGATATCATCCACAGGAAGGAATTCTCGCCAGATTTAGCTCTACTGGTCATAGATCAGAAGAGTTTATGGGATGGCCTGTTGTCCATCCATTCATTAACACAAGTTTGTTATCACTACTCCTCCTAAACTACTTGGATGATTGTCATGAAACTTTACACACACATGCATCGAATGGTCTACTTGGTCCTAAATATATATGCTCAGACATCCATTATGGCTGCCACAGCAGCCATCTTGAAAATCTTGTTATCTCTACTCTTGTATGGATGGTTATATCAGCATGGGGTCTTCACTAAACAAATTGCATGATGTCTAGTTGGTCCAAAATGAAAATGGTGCCAATCTGCCATGTTGAAAATCTTGCTATTGCTACTTCTCCTGAAGAGAAAGTCATATCAGCATGGGGTATTCAGCGGAAGACTTCTTATGATGTATACTTGGTCTTAAATAAAAATTGTGCCAATCAGATATCCAATATGTCCACTGGAGTGACCATCTTGAAAATCTTATTGCTACTCCTCCTAGATGGAAAGTCATATTGACACTGAGTTTTCACTAGAAGACATCTTATGATGTCTAGTTGATACTAAATGAAAATGGTTCTAATATGGCCACCATGGCAGCCATCTTGAAAATCTTGTTTTTAATAGCAGTAATACAATATCTGTCACTGTTGCTTTGCTTACGTTCCGTGATGCTAAGTCCCCCTTGTCTGAGCTCATAATTCCAACCTCCCTTATATGGAATGTTTAGTAATCTAGAACAGAGAGAACTCAAAACCAGTCTGACTACCACATCATCGGCTTATGCGGGATACTCTTCCTCTTTTCCTTGGATGCTTGTAACGCTAAGACATGTTCAATTTGCTCTCAGAAGATTGCCTTCGTTTACTTGTTTAAAACATTTTTTAACAAATTATTCTAATTTTCTGTTTTAGTTGAGTGATTTGCATGCAATCAGTTTTGCATGTACAAAACCTTTAAACAAGTCTTTCCCTCATTTTTTAATTATCATAACAATCTTGACAACAGATTCATCATTAACAATCATTATTGCAACAGGAATGATCTCACAGCCATCAGCCATGAAAGGATATCCGAAGTCCTCAAAAGACGAATATGAGGACTTTCACCCATTCTAGGTTTCTAGTCATGTTGATCTGTTATTCAGTAAATATAATATGTACTCGTGTATAAGCCAGGTCCAAATGCAAACAACTTAGACCCTGATCTGCAGTTGCATTATGCACCGGCAGATCAGGGTCTGGGTTGTTTGTTCAACTGATTAGTCCATACATACGCATACACCGAGATATGCTGGTGCATTATGCAATGGCAGATCTGGGTCTATGCAGTTTGCAGTTGGTATCATTTTATATGCGAGTATATACGGTAACATCATCTGTAAAATCTCTGACATCCTATGCTGTTTCTGGCTTTGCCCTCATGTATCAGCAAAAAGTCAGTGGATATTCAGAAAAACTGACAGTAGCTCCCATCTCTTTTCATCACATCATTCTCCTGTTCTTGCACATGATCAAGTGCTATAACAAGGAAGGATCATGTGATCTTTTGTGAAGTAAACTTCCCTTTCTTGAATTCAGATTCAATGTCTGGATGGTTCTCAGGTGAAAGAATCATACTTCTGTTATGGACAGAGATTACATATTGTCCAAAGAAAAGAGTTCCAAGTTTGATTCTGCAGTCAGTCTCACAAATAGCAAACAGAAAAGTTATAATTCAAGAGCAAATTTCCAGAACAGAAAATTTGACTCTTATTTGAAACTTTGACACCATTTTTCAAAGTCCATGCTTTCACTGTGTTGTCCAAATCCATCTCTTTCTGTTGTAAAACCTCCTCAAAAATTCTTTTGATATATATTCCTTCCTGGGTTACCATACCCATGGCACTTAATTTTGCTTAAGTTGTTTGTCCTGCAGAACATGTGCATAATTTATGATCTTGTGTCATGACACCCATCAGAACTTACAAGTTCTGCACAAAATCAACAAATGCAGTTTTGCACTACATGGGTTGTTAATCACTAGACCCTGTCTATTTCTGGTCTGCTATGCCAATATGTTCTTTGTTAGATTTTCGTTTAGCCATATTTTATACTTTAATAGAATTATACTGGTCTTGCCAACAAGTATCATGCTTATGCAAGGTAGCCTTTGCTGACAAAGCTTTGACTTTGAGTTTTCTAAGGTCTTTTACAAGACTTCTATAACCTACACCTTTGTCAATCCTCTTTTATTTATCAGGGCATAATAATATCTCTTTAATTTTTGGACATATCACACACTTTCTCGAATCCATTTTGGGAGCTAATTTTTTAATATAATAATAATAATAGTACTTTATTTAAAGAGTGTTACACAATTAGCTAAAAGCTAGTCTCCATTGAGGCCCGCTAATAAACTATAACAGAAGGTGTATGTACAGACAGAGTAACATAATATTTTACAAAACCATAATATAATACCAATCTATATATATGAACAAGTCAGAGAACAGACAGACAGAAAAATATAGAAGATAAAATCAAACAGCATTATCCATTTATGGCATGTCTTTGTTTAGATTCAAATTCATGCCAATTGTGTGCACCCTGTTTGTAATGTACCAGATTTGGCTTAAGCTGTTTTAACATTTCTAAAAACTTCTATGAACATTATTATACAGCTGAATCAAAAAACATGTATATTTAAAACATCTCATGTCCTATAACTATTTTTTTCCACAGAAAACCAACACTGATCAATTTGAAAAATCATGGAATAAAAATATTAGTTATTTACATGCCTGTCTAATAACTCTTCTATACATTTAAACAGATCAGATCACTGAAATCAAATATAACAAAAGGTACATGTACCAAATGGATGTCAAATATCACACATGTGTTTGTAGTAACTATTCTTTGCATTGATTTTTATCCAAATGTGAATGGGCAAACCCTTTCAAGCACTTATTAATGATAAATATTATTTCCAGAGTGTACATTCAAATTAAATACATCTTGTATGCAATTTTGACTGCTTTCTAAAGTTATAATCTCAGTTCTTGTTGTATATAGGTGTATAACATCACAAGTTCAAATTCGCTTTGTGCATGCAAAGAGGTCAGTTTTTAGATTGGACCATGTCTGAAAACTGTTACTTGTGGCCTAAACTACACATGTGCCAGTTTTCATACTTTATTGAATTTTTGCACGATTTTTTTCAAAATAGGCCATTATGCCATTGGACCAGACATTTGTGAGAACACTAAGAGTTACAATTATTTCTCTACAGAACGATAAAAGATCTTTGAGAAAAGAGCCATGAATTTAATGTTACAAATATGAACTTTACATCTTGTATACTTATTATGAGAAACTACTACATTAGGTTCTTACTTCTTTTTAAATAAACCAGATATCATTTTTCAACTTCAAGCTTTATCTGAAATAAAGATTATCATATACGAAAGGGTGGACACATGCATTTTATTCTGCGAAAACCAGTCTATTGATTTGTTCAGTTACAAATTATATCCTTGATGCCAACCCCTGAGTGTAGTTGCTAAATAAGTGTACTAGGTTTCATTATCAATGATTGATGTTTTAAAGCTATCAGTTTAAGAATTTTAAATCAAATTGATTATTTTGATTAATAATTGCCCTCTTTGACATTATTTTTAATGGGTAATCTTCCTCAAACCAAGTACTGAGCATGGCGTGGCACCCTATGCCAAATTTGTTTTAGATGAAGTTTTCTTTAACCATTCAAAATCTTTGCAAGGTCATCATATCATGATTCTTCCCAGTATTTCATGCCAATGTTTCATATACCATGTTGCATGACATGTAAGTAAATTAAGGTAATCTTTACCTATCTTCAACTTATCATGGTATGGTGCCACGACACATCGCTGTCTGGAATGCCAGCCACCGTTTCAAATCACACATACTCATCAGACCTGATTAACTTAACACTCATCACAATCAAAGAAAGTCATGAAAAATTGAGAAAGTTTGATAGTCAATAATTCATGCTCAGCACAGAGTGAAGATTAAGATTGTGTCATTATGAGGTTAGAAGTAATACTTGGCATCATCACAAGGACCTGATTTATCAACACCCTTGTAGGCAAGGGTTTTTATGTTTGTCCCAGAGGAGACATTTAAGGTTTTCACCTCCAAACTCAGCATGTCAATTTTGCATGTCCAAGGTTACCAGATGAATTTGATTTTTAATTCATTACCCAAAGACACATCTGTTGATGTAGGATTTTCTCAGAAATGTATCAAGTAAAAGCTCCAATGAGAGTCCAGAGATTCAGACAAAAGGTTTAAGATGGCCACTGATAGGTCACTAGTCATGTAAACACTGCAGTTAGGTTGTGGATTACATTCAGAGTAGATTAACTGCTTTCCAACCATTACTTATCAGTCAGGCAATCTTTAATCAAGTCCAGCATGTTCTAGCCATCTGATTCTGACCTGCACCTTTCTTAGAATCATGCGCTATACAGAAAGCAACATGGTTCAGTTTCATCTACTGTAGTGAAAGAGACATGATAGATTAAAATGAGACAAGTTCCCAAATTTATATCCAGATATGCATTCTAAAATTATTTTATATATATCATATTATGTAACTTAATGTCTAAAGGTTATCTTGATTATCATAAATTTTAGATTAAGTAGCTTTCTTCAATTATTTTATGTTTTTGAAGAATAGGCCAATAATAATCTAATAGGTGTATTTATTGTTTGTTTACATTATAAATTTGAAATGGAGAAGAAAATTTTTCAAAAAATTAAGCTGCCTTTCCTTAGACCATTAGTTGAATATACAATGAATTCATGAACAAGATTTTTTTATTTGTGAAAACTCATGTTTCTGAATCAGTAGCTAAAAGTTGTAACTACAGAAATGCAGATATTTTTGAGTAAAGGTGACCCTTAGTACGCTGTAAGAAGACTACATTAGATGTGCTTTTAAACCTTCAGTATTTTAAATGCAAAAAATGTTGAATAACATTGATGTGACAAAAGAAACTAGCTATAATCCCATACACCCTATTTCTTTCTTGTAAAACTATTCTACACAAGTCAGGTGCATAGGGCAAACCTGTTGATGAGAAGGGTTTTTTGTATGAGTATAGACCCAATAGCTGTGTTTTACCATGAAAGCATAGACCAATCGACATTTCTTCAAAGGTGTATATGAGTGATGTCCCTTTGCATGAGGTCAGAAGTCAATCAGGGTTTAAATACATTGTGCTCAGTAAGGTGTTACTTCAGATTTGTCATAAAAAATATTTAAGCAGAAAAAATGTAAGAATTCTGTCTCAATTTACAGTAGACATAAACTTTTATATAACATACCTAAAATCTGCATTCTTTCTGTGTGTAATTGTTTAAATTCCTTCTAAACAGAGACCATTTTACTCTGAATGATCTCTAACCTTTTGAGTTCTTCATTGTGTTAAAAGCAATGTTATAATTACTGGCAAAGTGTCAATTCATCTCTTAGGTCTTCATTTGTGTGGTTTAGATCAAAACAATAAATTTTTACACAAATTCTGTGATCTGCTTTATAAGGACTGCAAATATATTGGAGTTTGTGTTGTTTAGCTCTTACCATTGACTGAATTTTCATCTTGTTTTACTAATAATTTCATCAACTTAAGCAAGATGTTTAATAGAACATAATCTAAGTCTATGCCATGAGCATTTCACAAGCCATTCTGGCTAAGATCTATGGTAGATCCTGTAAATTGTTTTATCTGCCAACTGCTCCTGGGACTAAGTGCATATGACAATTAAGAGAAACAGTTAATTGACTTGCATAATTCCTTCACAGTCCCAGCATCATCAACCACATGAACAAGATGAGAAATAGCCAACAGACATTCTCAGAATCTGTCATGCCAGCAGGCTTAATTGCTCAAAAATGGCTTGCAAGTATTTACTGTATAGACTCCATTATAGGAACCACTGACAAGAGAGACATGACATGCGCAGTTAACAGAGTCTGGGTCTATGTTAGTAAATAAACTACTGACAATTCAATATATTGTAAGATGGCATGACAGGGTCTTATTGGAATCAAAGTAGTGATTCTGTACTCCATTTGCACTTCTGATGTATTATGTTCAAACCTTGACACTGTCATTTTAAGAAGGGTGACTGGATTTTAATAGTCTTGGTTACTCCACTCGATGTCTTTTTCTGTAGCCTTTTTTGATATTCAATGTGAACTATTTTTATGCATGGACTGTGTACAAAGATTTTTTTTGACATCTCAAACACATTACTAATGACATAACCTAATAAAATATCAGAATTTTTAAATTTTGCATGAATACCTAAAAGCTTATTTAAATTGTTCTCTTTCTTTTGAGAACATGGATAAAAGCTTTAAAAAATGTTTCCATGTGTTTAAATATACTTTTTCTTCATTCAAACAGAAGAAGCAGATGCAGTGTTAAAAAATAACTCATGCCCGCTGGTCTGATGCCAATAATTTTCTGCTCAGTAAATGTTACAAGCTTTTGAAAAGCAAATCTGGATGACCAGTAAATGTTACAAGCTTATGAAAAGCAAATCTGGATGACCGGTAAATGTTACAAGCATTATGAAAAGCAAATCTGGATGACCAGTAAATGTTACAAGCTTATGAAAAGCAAATCTGGATGACCGGTAAATGTTACAAGCTTATGAAAAGCAACTCTGGATGACCGGTAAATGTTACAAGCTTATGAAAAGAAAATCTGCATGACCAGTAAATGTTACACTTAGCTTATGAAAAGCAAATCTGCATGACTGGTAAATGTTACAAGCTTATGAATAGCAAATCTGGATGACCGGTAAATGTTACAAGCTTATGAAAAGCAAATCTGGATGATCACTAAATGTTCCAGAGTACTGGGAACTTTTTAAAGTTGCTGGTCCTTCAGACCAGAGAGAAATTCTTGGGAAAGGGGGAACACTGAGCAGATGTATATATTTTACTCATTCTTGAACAGTATCTTTCTGACAATATTATGCCAGCAGCCTGTGGAAGTAGGAAGGACATGGACTTGGTTTTTACAATGAGAGATGTGGTAACAACTTTGGGAATATGAGTGGGGCCAGTGATCGTAACTTCATGTTTCCTGAATAACAGCTAATTAAGATGATTTTACTACCTGATAAACGACTGAAAATATTCCATGAATATTCTGTCAATTGTAATGAAGCAATTTATGTCCATATTTAGCTATAGCGACAAAATGTCTAATCTGGAACATATTCCCTAATTGTTTTTCTTGTTTCAATTAATCATCAGTGGTTTTAATGTTTCCCAAAAGGGTACTGCATAGACCCCTTTTGCCTGTTTCCACAAAAAAAGTGAGAAGAGGAAGTTTTGAAACTACCAAGCAGGCATGCAAAGATGACATTTCAATAAACCAAATGCTGCCATTTTCATTTCATTCATAATATCCTTTTCTTAAAGTAGCTTTTCTATTTATCGTATTTACAACATAAAAGTCATTTCACGCTGTTACATGACACATTGTAATTTTTGTGTCATTTCTATTTTGTAATTAAAGTGAGGAAATTGTGGTTGTAATCAGAAGAGACAAATTATAAAAATATATTAGCCAGACCCATGCAATGATAGATTTTCTTTTGTGTGAAACTGTATAGACACTACTTGAATTAATGTTTTTTAAAAAGATCCTTTTCTTAGTCTAAATAAATGGCTTAAGTTGCACAGATGAAGCAAGACATTTTAAATCCTTTTCATTCTTGAAATTTCATTTACTTTAAAATACTGTAATGTGTCATTTTTCATACACATTTTATTATTTTTTCAAATTTTACAAAATTACTTATAGGTGAGAGAAATTATCATTTTCATAGGTACCCAAATTTGTAATTTTTTTAATAAGAATAATCATACTGTATATACTTGCATATAGGCCGATACCAACTGCAAACTACATAGACCCAGATCTGCCATCGCATAATGCACTGGTAGATCTGGGTCTGTGCAGTTTGTAAGGACTAGAACAAACAACATAGACCCTGATCTGCCGGCACATTATGTTGTTTGCATTTGTAACCAGCTTATACGCGAGTATATACGCTAGTTCTCTGTACCAGAAATTATTTAGTAGGAAGGAAGACATAATGTTCACGTTTCCATCGGCATCAGAGTTAACACTTTGTTAAGGTTCTAGCTAAAGTTTTTAATTGCATATATTCCTAAACCCCAAAATAGATTCACATCATACTTGGTATGAATCATTATGAAACTAAGACAATTTATTCTGTGACATGCTTGCTCAACCTTTTGACCTTGGAGTCAAGGTCACATTTTACAGCAATGCTTCAATTGTGGGCTCAACATGCAAGCCCAGGTGATCTTGTGGATTGATAGTGTTTAAAAATTAAAGAGTATGTCAATTTACAGACAATGCAATATTCCATAAGGGTTCTTCAAATTATTTAATTATACATTTTACAATCATTACCATAACTACATGTATGAAGTTATTAGATTTAAAACTTTCCAGTATTGTATTTCTTGTAATAATTACATATTTCAGTGCATTATATATACTATATGGCATTTATAAAAATAGTATGTAAAAAAAAAAAATTTCTGTCTCCTCAAAATAATTATTATTACCGTAGATGACACTTGAGGAATTAAGAAATTCAAGATACATATTTTGAACTAGTATGTATTTGTATGAAAACTTTGTACTTTTCACACTCTATCATTGCTAGTTTCTTTTTAACACTATATATTGTGATATTAACTCGAAGGAAAAGTTTGTTTCTTTCAAGAAGGACTCACTGTAATATTAATAATAAGAAGAAGACAAAGAGAAAGAATATCATTGTTTAGTGAGGGATGAAACTGTTAGGGTTCATACATTAATGTACTTAATGATGCCCACATGGTGTATTTAGTATTTACATGTATAGAAGAGAGAACATACCGTACATACTCGTGTATAAGCCAATACCAACTGCAAACTGCATAGACCCAGATCTGCCATCACATAATGTGCTGGCAGATCTAGGTCTATGCAGTTTGTAAGGACTAATCATTAGAACAAACAACATAGACCCTCATCTGGCGGCACATTATGCGATGGCAGATCAGGGTCTATGTTGTTTGCATTTGGACCCGGTTTATACATGAGTACAGACGGTAAGCACATATTCTCTTTCTACCTGTTTGTCCCTTCTTTCACTCACTTTTTTAGACACATATAAATGAAGATGAAGCATTGTTCACAGATTGATTTCCATTGTACATTTACTGCTTGCAGATTGGATCTACACTTGAAAGTAGTCTGACTGTTAATGTTGTTGATCTGGTACAATATTTTGATCGATCATCATGAGCTTGTCCTGACTGATTGATGTTCAATTAATAATCTATTAATTTGTCCACATGAGGTCTTGCCAAAACCAAAGCTACTATTGAAATGGCCCAAATTCTGAAACATTGGGAATAGCACAAAGCTGAATTTCAACCAAAAAAAAAAAAAGAAAAATACAGAAATTGTGACCATTGCTCAGTCAAATCAATTAATCACAACAGCACTGATGATTCATCACTGATCAGCATGTCTCCAAGTTGTCTTGTAGGGTCTACAGTATGCACATTTCATATTTCTTCCTTTGCAAATTTGGGGGCTTAATCATGTCTAATATGCTTCAGTTTGATGACAAATGCTGAGTTTTGCCTTTGGCTGACTATTGTAACAGTAACAACACTCTTGAGACTCATAACTGTTAACTTTATACCTGATACATTCCTCTTACAATTGACACATGATGTTGTTTCAATAAGCAGAAAAAAGATGCCAGTGCTGTTGCATTAGTTGTTTTGTCTTCATGTGAATGTTGCCTGGAGTATAATATATTGTTATTTCCTAGCCCTTAACAGGAGAGACTTTTAAATAGTTGTACTACCTCTCATAGCTGTCTTCAGGGCCAAAAAATGCTCCCTGGAGAGACATTGAGTTCTGCGTATCACATACAACCATAGACAAATATCTTGGCTGTCTAATGTAGAACTGTTACAGAAAATAACAGCAGCCCTTTAAGCCATTCCCATAAATATCTTAAAAGAGTATTTGATGGGACAGCATCACAACTGCCAGGCTTATCAACAGTTTTCTTGTAGTGGAATTTAAGAGACTTAAGATGGTTGCCTTTAGTACTCTGGAATTATGAATATGAGTGTCTGATAAAAGGAGGAAATTGTGGTACAACTGGGACTAACCACTAATAGACCTTTCCATAATGGTTTTAAAAGGGTGTGTCACATTCATATCACATGATCTTCCACAATATCAGTACTGATATCCCCGAATGTTTGGTGCTGTAGAAACTGTATTCATACACATTTACTGTAAATGTATTTTCTTTGCACAAATATTAAGTTAACTGTTTAGTGCTTTGAAACAATATTTGGTGAATTATGTACCATTGAGTTTCAGTGTTATCATTTTGCCATTTTCCTGTATAATTTTATCTAATTAGTTCATTTTGTTTTTTTTTATTCCTAGGCAGTAATTTATGGGATTGTTTTTCTTTTTCTCCATTATCAATATCAAAGTTCAAATTTTGAATTATTTTACTCGTTTCATCCAGATGTGTATAAAAGACAAAATGTTGTTAACGATTCTTGTCTTATGAAACCTGGCCAGCTAGAATAGGTTATAATATTTGTACCTTTGCTTTCATTAACATTGTCTTTTGTTCACTAATTCTTTTAAGTTTTTGTAAAAATATTATATAAGAGGTGCATAATTGAATATAAAACAGACAAAAGAATCAATTAAACAAGTAAAATATTAAACTAATAATTACGTAAAATATTAAATCAATACATACAATTCTGTCAGGGGTCGACTTAACACAGATTTTTCCATTGGCCAGCAGGGTCAGCTCACATGAAAATCAACTGGCCCTGCCAATCAAATAAAAATAACTTCATTAAATGTTAAATTGCAGTATTGTGAAAACATGTTCAGCAAAACAATGAAAAGAGCTTGGCATTGGAAAATATTGTCAGATAAAACTTCATGATTTATTAGAATTTATTTAAAAATAACTTACGAAAATTTAACAGACCTTGCAGATGTCATTAAATCAGTCCATGTCTGTTCAGTAAGCTAATGAATGCCAAAATTTTTAATGAACTTAAGACTTAAAAGTGACACATTATTTTGCCTGTGAAGCATTAGAGTTTATTCACAATACTTTTGAGATATCGCCAGAATAATTTTACTGCACCAGAAAATAAATAGTGTCACATTCATCATGATGAAATTTCAGTATTATTTTGGCATTTTTAATATAAATTTAATTTCTGCATATATAAGTGTCAATTACAACAAAATTAAAAAGTAGATGAATAAAAGATTTGTGACTCCAATATCTGTATGACCCTTTCTCATTTTTTTTATCAGATTAATAAACATATATTTAATTATTTAATTATATTTAATTAGTTATAGTAATTAAGATCCTGATTTACTTATCATAAACAGCATGAAAGAAAAATGGTTTTTCTTCCCAAAGATAATTTGTATGGCAAAACCACAAATTAAACTAATATTTCACCAGCATTTTTTAAAATACTGTATTGTTATAAGTGCATTTTTTTTCAATTTTCAAGAAAAGTATTAGTTTGTGGGATGATAGGTTAAAAAAATGAAACTATCCAGTGTTTGATGACTTAGTCAATTTAGCCTCATTTTTTTCGCATAATTTGTCAAAATTCAGATTTTTGCTGCAAGTTAAAATTTAAAATCTTTAAAATAAACATTTAATGTTTGGACTTTTAGTCTGACTCTTGTCTTAGCTCACAAAATTGTCACTTTTTTGCATCTTAATATGTTTTGTAAGTGAAAACTTAAATGTTAACCTGGATTTTGAAGTAGTTAATGTAGATTCAAGACTGTCAAAAATGTCAAAAAAAGGAAGTAAAGTATCTATGTATAAAATATTTTAGAATTTTTTTTAAGTACAATGGGCATTCTCTGTACTTTGAGGCAAGATTGTTTTGGACAACAGTCAGTTCCCCTGTAATATGACAATGAAATCATTTTTTTAGGCTCAAATTTAAACAAAAAATTATATTAATCTCATTCTCAATAGAATGAAACTCTAAAATAGTATTTTTTAAATATATTTTGACAAATTTGAATTTTACTTCTGTATTTTTGGTCAAGAGCCATAGTACCAGCACTAAAACCAATTACCAAGATATACTGGACACAAGATATATGAAGTTTTTTTGAGGGGGGGCTTCTTTAACTCTGCTAAAGATTGGTATAAAATGTATTGATGACTTGTACTTGAATTTTCAGTTCTTTGGTAAATATAATCAAATTTGAAATTTGACTTTTGTTTATTATATTTATCTAATAAAATAAAAAAGCATTCATCATAAGAGAAAGCTTTTACTGCTAATTTGCATCTTCTGGGTGTTCAGAAGTTTTATGTCATTGTCAACTGAGATTCATATTACAGTACTAATTGTTGCAATAGTTTAATTACATAGCAAGTGCAAGTTTTTAAGGATTTATCTGGAAAAATCTGGTTTCAAATTCCAAGCACACGTGCATCTGGCTTTTGTAGCACATGAGCTGGACCATTGTCTATTGACTAGTTAGCAGTTGCTTCTGTTGTAATAGATTCAAGGCATCATTCAGCTTCCCTCACTGCTGTCAAAATCAATGTAGCTTCTACTAGGTGTGGGTTGGAATAGAGGAGCAACTTAAAGTTAAGTCAGTTTTTGTTACACAGCAAGGCTGGATACTACACATCTTTATCTTTCCCCCTCTTAAAAACTGGTGTCAGTGGGGGGATGCTTTTCTGTCTTCTGACTGTGTGATTACATCAATGCACCTGTTGACTGAGCTACTGAGATGTTTCTAGACACCCACTGGGATTCTATTGCTGAGTTTTTATTGGATCACTAAGCCTTATACATTCCAGAGACAGATTTTTTTGAATTACTTAATGAAAGTGAGAAAAGTTCTCCTCAGTGGTTTTCATGATGAGTTAAAAACTCGGACTGAAGTAATTGATGGATAATAATTAATATTGCTTCAATGTTTTTCTTCATTTTTATAGATGTTATGTTTGAAGTGTTCAAACTTGAAACAAAAATCCAGGTGATTAAAATAGTTTCCTAGCTGACAAGCAGGACTTAAATATTAAACCCATTTTTAGTGAAGAGTTAAAAAAGAAATAATTCTTGATAATGAGGAGTTTTCAGTTTATTTAATAATTGTGTCAGTGTCAGTGCAAAGGTTGACCGAAGCATGCTTTAGTAATGTTTATAAAGCAGACCAAAGGGAATGAAACTGAAGCCTGTTGAGTGAGAATATGTTAATGAGATA
The DNA here is from genome assembly GCA_029931535.1 of Margaritifera margaritifera. NCBI lineage: Eukaryota > Metazoa > Mollusca > Bivalvia > Unionida > Margaritiferidae > Margaritifera > Margaritifera margaritifera. The sequence continues at coordinate 950,718 of JAQPZY010001570.1, forward strand.
GGAAGATAGATAAGAGACTCAAATTTCCTGGAATATGCCAAAGTGGAGGACACCTCTGTGGGAATCACACTCAGAATCACTTACTGATCAGCTGGCCACTCAATTCAACTCCTGAAGAAGTGAAAGTTTCCATTGGAGAGAATAAATATACATGTGACTCCAAAATCTTGTGTGCAATCAGGAAGTCGGCAGTAGGACTAAGAGGAATTTGAAGTTGGCAAAGAAAAAGTATCTTAAGAAGAATATGATCGTAGACTTTGGACACACCTGTGCATTTATTACATGTGAATCTTATTCAAGGAATTTAAGGGATTTCATACAGTAATTGAAAATCTTAAGTTGGAGAATGATCTTAGATTAAATTGTCATGACTGTTTAAGCAGTGATACGCATTCTTTAAGGTTCAAGGTTTGAATCACATGGTTAGACATGATCTTTTACCTTCAACCACAAATTGCTACACAAATCTATGGTTACTAAAGGCATCAGTTCAGTTATTTGTGGTTACTTGGACTTTGGTACAATCCTGGTAGGTGCTGGGTTGGATATAGGCAGATACCCAACACTGGGGGCTTGTAGGATGGTTGAAGGTGGTGGTGGCCAACCCTCGCTGATAGATTTGACTAAATCTGAACGATATCACCGTGTGCTACAATACATCACATCCTCATTTCCACCTCGCCTTTGTTTCCAGGCCATTCGCTGTACCTATCCCAGCTGTCCTTGTGAATGTTTCGCTCCAGGGAAGGCATCTTTGAGAAACTGTGAAACCTGCAAACATGGATGGGTGGTTCATGGTAAGTACTTTCTTAGCATGCCTGTCATTTAATTACACTTTTCACCTGTTGCATGTTGTTTCAGAAAAACTATTTAATGAATAGCAGGTGCATGTATTATGAAATTGTGGATTTTGTTGCTTTGTATTAATGAAGGCCATTAATACATGTATGTTATGATTAAAGGTGGCAAAGATCCAGGTCTTTCTGGTTAGGATTTTGAAATTAAAAGGGTGATGGTTTGTTTTGCTTGAAATGAACAATTTGGTCTGTTAGTACTAATGTAACTGGAAAAGGTGGTTAAACTGAACCCTCATAACCACATCTACCTCTGCCACTAAGAGAATAATTTTTGAGCCCGTTATTTAAAAAAAACAGAAGTAAAAGTCACTTTATGTGACTCTTTAGATCAATATTCTCTTGTATGCTGTATTCATTTTCACCTGCTTCCCCTTATCCATCCCATAATGAAACAGTTTAATGTCTCAACCCCTTTTCCTAATGACAGCCCCTTTTTGATTTATTCTCGTTTATGTCTCTTTACAAGTTTGTAACTTTTTTGTCATTTGTCTAATATTGAGTATTCCAAATGACTTTCCAAATGCCTAACAAAATTCCATTTTTGTGAAACAACACAAATGTAAAACTCACAAATATAGAACATTGAGTAAATGTACCTATTGGTGTCCTTTTCATGATTTGTAAAACAATATAAATTCTTGAAGATTTTTTTTTAGATATGAAGGATAAATAATTCTTACATAATACATGTATTATGGATTTTATACTAAAATTGATTTCATGAGCTCATTCATCATGTTTTTTAAATTGTTTATAAGACCTTAAGATGGGAAGATCCATAAATATCTGACTTTAGAAGTAAATGCTTAACTAAAATTTGTAAGGAATATCATTTTCATATATTTGTTGCAGTTGATGAAAAGTTATGGAAATCTAGCCCCACATTGTTGTAAGCTGTCTGTGCTGAATCATTTTGATTAGAATGTTTTTTTCTTTCGTTATTTCTGCATGTTTTATTTCATAAAACAGTATTTAAAGTATCAAATACTCTGCCATGTCTGTCAAATATTTGCTAATAATGACTGCATCAAACTGAGTGGCATAAAAATGCAAGTCTATTTTTCTTTTTTTATTTACATTCATAGTATATACTAGCAGTTTGAGCAATAATGCAGTCTTGTCTTTAATTTGCTTTGTTTGTTTGTTGGATAATACTTGAATGGCAATACCTTATTTTTCCCATGATTAGACCAAGGGACCAGTCCAGTACAGTTTTTAAAAAAACAGTGGTGGACTTATTATCAGACAGTGGTATCATAGGTAAATCGTTGCCAAAACTTTGTAACAGTGTAACAGTAGAGTTTAGCTTATCATCATGAATGGGTGTATTATTGGATAAGTATGATATGTACATCTGTAGGAAGACTACCACCTCTCTCTCTCTCTCTCTCTCTCTCTCTCTCTCTCTCTCTCTCTCTCTCTCTCTCTCTCTCTCTCTCTCTCTCTCTCTCTCTCTCTCTCTCTCCACACTTTGTAACAGTGTAATGGTAGAGTTTAGCTTACCATCAAGAATGGGTGTATTATTGAATAAGTATGATATGTACATCTCTAAGAAGACTACCACCTCCCCCTCTCTCTCTCTCTCTCTCTGTTCCCACTTTGTAATAGTAGAGGTTAGCTTATCATCAAGCATGGTTGTATCATTGGATAAGTATAGTATGCACATCTGTAGGAAGACTACCCCTCTCTCTCTCTCTCTCTCTCTCTCTCTCTCTCCACACACAATTAGCTTTAAAATTCTTGCACTGGAGAACAACCAATGAGAACGCATGTCTTTAAACATCATTAAAGTGTCTGCATTCAGACATATAGATAATACTATTTTCTTAATCTAAGCAGAATTATCAGAATGGCTTCGTTTTTGCATGGTTTAGATTATTGATATTAAATATGGACAATATTTTTTTTTACTTGTTTCATTGTTTCAGTATTAAATATAAATATAAAAAGACAAAGTACTGAATTACTAGATCAGTGAGTAGAAAGTAAGTGATACTTATAGTTTACATAGCTCAAGCAGCCGATGCACGTCATTTGACAAAAATAAAGCCAAGAAGTACTTTATCATTTGCAATTAAGCAATCCATACACTTACATAAGTAATAAATGAGAGAGGAAGCAAACTTCAGAAGGAACAATCCATATGCTGATAGTGAAAAAATGTAGACTTCAATTACGACTACATATCGAGTTAGAAGAAGAATATATTGGATATTCTTTTACTGGTTGAATATATCAGACTGGGATATTTTAAAGGGAAATTAGAAATAATTGTGAAATCAAGAATATGTTTTCTCTTTTCATATATGAGCACCTGTCAATGTTAATGGGTCCTAATAATTGATTTTCAAGCAATTCATGACTCTAAGAGTTTTAATTAATAAATGGCCAATGAAAAACATAAACCTAATAGCTTCTTATAGCTGTAATACATGTATGGGTTTTTTAGACCCATCATATCTCAACAATTTGTCTAAAACTATTCTTTATGTGAAAGATAGGAAAGGGTTTGCACATTGGTAGTACTGGCACTGTCTTTGCTGTGGGTTTAATTGCCTCTGCTGTCTTGGGTAAGGTTTATGGTTAGTGTGTGTGTGTGTGTTGTTTTTGTTGTGGTTCTTTTTCTTTCACAAATCAAGCATTAAGATTTTTAAAATTACTTTTTAACACAATCCACATAATTCATGAATATTTTAGAGGAGTTGAAAGAACTTGTTTAACAATCAGTTTTATTAAAAGTAAAGTTAATTTTTAACTTTACTGGTCATAGACCAAAAGAGTTTGTGGGATGGCCTGTTGTCCATAGTCTTTTGTCTGTCCTCCAATGTCCACCCGTTCATTTGTACAAGTTTGTTGTCGCTACTCCTAAACTACTGGGAGGATTGCCATGAAACTTTCTTCCCAATTTGTTGTTGGCCATAAATGAAAATGGTGATGCTCAGACATCCAATATGGCCACCACAGCAGCCATCTTGAAAATCTTGTTAGCGCTACTCCTCTTGAATGGGTGGTTATATCAACATGGATTTTCACTAAAAGACTTTTTACGATTTCTGGTTGGTCCTGAATGAAAAAAGGCGCCAATCTGATGTTCAGTATAGCCGCCACAGCAGCCATGGTGAAAATCTTGTTATTGTTGCTTCTAATGAATGGAAAGTCATATTGACATGGGGTTTTCACAATAAGACTTCTTATGATGTCTTGTTGGTCCTAAACGAAAATGTTGCCAATCTAATGTCCAATATGATCATTAAGGCAGCCATCTTAAAATCTTGTTATCACTACTCCTCCTGATTGGAAAATGATATTGATATGGGATTTTCACCAGAAGACATCTTTTGATGTCTTGTAGGACCTAAATGAAAATGTTGCCATCCGAACAATTAATATGACCACCACAGTGGCCATCTTGAAAATCTTGTATCACTACTCCACCTGAATGGATAGTCATATCAACAGTGGGTTTTCACTAAAATACTTCCTAGGATGTCTAGTTGGTCCTAAATGAAATTGTTGCAGATCTGGCATTCAATATGGCCATGACAGCAGCAATCTTGAAAATCTTTTTTATCATTATTCCTGAATGAAAAGTCATTTCAGCATGGAGTTTTCACCAGAAGACTTCTTATAGCATCTGGTTTGTTTTAAATAAATATTGTGCCGATCTGATATCAGGTATGGCCACCACAGTGGCCCTCTAGAAAATCTTATCGCTGCTCCTCTTGGATGGAGAGTCATATCAGCTTTGGGTTTTCACAAGAAGACTTCTTATGATGTCTAATTGGTAATAAATAAAAATGGTATCCTACAGACAACCATTATGGTAGCCACAATGAACATATTGAAAATCTTGTCACTAATTCTCTTGAATAGATGGTCATATTGGCATAGGGTTTTTCACAAAAGTCTTCCAATGGTGTCTAGTTTGTCCTCAATGAAAATGGTGCTGATCTTACATCCAATAAGGTTGTCACAGTGGCTAAGTTGAAAATCTTGTCATATATTACCAACACTAGCACATTGGACCTTTAATATTTTTATTGCTCCTATTAATTGAATACAGTATGCTGTTTAATCCCTAAAATGTCTGAAAAGAGTCATACAAGTGCATTGATGCAAGCAGAAGTCGATTGTTCTATAGTGATAGACTGGTGTTATAATATTATCAGAAATCGGCAAATTTAGCAAGCAATACATTCAGCATCGAATGTTCTAAATGAGTTTGTTCTAGTATTGACTTATTAGCAGGCTGAAATCCAGAATAGATCATTTGTTTGCAAAAACTAGTGACAGTAAACATTCCAGGTGCGAAAAGGATGCGAACTAAAATAGAACTGAATCTGTTTTTTCCTGTGAAGAGGGTTGAGAAGGGTACTGACCCCATTTCCTATTTGTACTTTTTTCCTGAATATTATAAATTTTAGGAAAAATAAAATGTAAGGCTAATCAAAGTAATATAGTTTACTGCAAAGGTTCAGATTTTCATTATAAAATATGAAAATAATAGTAAGATGCTAAGGAGATTTATGAAATTATGAATCATGGTAAGTGTAAATAAATCATTCTTTGATATTTGTGGTAATTGAAAAAATAAAAAAATAAATAAATGAAACTACTAAACATAATTTGTGATTCAATTAGCAGTTTTATTTTTCATTAATTATATTAATTTTTCCTGTGTTTTGTGTTTTGTTTATGTTTTTATGTACTGTAGTAAATATTCACGTGTCAGACTTACCATACTTGCTGGACCAATTCTTGGCTTATGTGAATTTTGACTGTATAGACACCATTATCTGTATTTGAAACCAGTTTCATGAGTGCAGCCATTGATTAATCATGATGATAGTGAAATGAACATTAGATACCACACGTGCCGCGATCAAAACAATATCATTTTTGTTTACATCTTATCTTTGCTCATTTTCTCTTAAATATTGACATGGATAGTGATGGAAAATATAAAAAGGTGGAGGTATTTCATGTTCTGTCAGTGAATGTTCAAATAATTGTCGCAAACACAATTTATGAAAGAAATCAATGTGTGAAACACACGGGCAAGTGCATGAAGACTGTGCATGTTTGGTTCCATTTAAATTTCAATCTATGCCATCAGATGGGAATGCAAGATTTTCATTTCTTGGATTCCAATCTTAGCAGATAATTTGAAATCACTGATAATATGACTTACAAGAGAAATAATTAGAGACTGTTGCCCGGAATCTTTCAGAGAAAACTACCCCGCACTACATATATTATTGCTTGTGCAAAAACATTTATTCAGAGGCCAACTAATTTCAAATCTCAGAAGTAGAGATGAGACTTATGGCAATTATAAATCACACAACACTGCCAAATATATGGTAGGAATATCACCACATGGGCAACACTGCCGAATATATGGTAGGAATATCTCCACATAGGCAACACTGCCAAATATATGGTAGGAATATCTCCACATGGGCAACACTGCCAAATATATGGTAGGAATATCTCCACATGGGCAACACTGCCAAATATATGGTAGGAATATCTCCACATGGGCAACACTGCCAAATATATGGTAGGAATATCTCCACATGGGCAAATTATGTTTATTTTAAAGGCATTTGGTGGATGAGCAAGTGATAAATTCATAGTTGAAAAAAAGTGGATTTTTAAATTACCTTCTCCTTGGAGTGTTGTTAAGCTAGATACGTAGCTAACATTGTTTTGTGGGAAGGACTTGTGAAGATTCAGCAGGACTAGTAAATTTCTCAATCTACTAGTCCTTTTTGCTACAAGAAAATTTATATTATATTATTGGCATGAAGAAACTCATATTTTTTTATGAGTTAATGTTTTTTCACTTGACTAAAGGTGAACTCGAAACTGACACATAAAATGACTAAATTTTATTTTCCCAAATCTGTAATTTAAATCAATGACACATTCATTAACATCATAACATGATTAAAATATCAGAACCAACATAAAACTATAATTGTATGAATTTATAGTCACAGACATATAAATGTTTTAAAAGTCTTCCTGAACAATAAGAGATCTTCTTCATTTTCATCAACTATGCATGACATCATTTTCTCTGCATAAAATGTACGTAGTCTTGTAACATGGCCATTTACATAATTTTCATAATACTTTACATTCACAAACTTGTTGTCATCTGCACTAAGCCATACAAGAAGTTGACATTTCCTAAGACCAGTGCAAAACATTGTCATCTGTATTTGCATATAGAACCCTCTATTCCCTTTCTTTATGATCAGACTGTAATTGCCACTCTTTTGGACATCATATTTCTTATTTGAAAAAAAGTTCATCCAAAGTAGTCCAGTTAGTAGACATTGGACTTTTAATTTCAAGCAGCGTGTCTTCATTTAAAATTCCATCTGGGCTCGCTGACAACCAGTTTTCCTGCACAGAAACATCCATTCCTTTTTCAATAACAGAATATCCATTAGAATTTAAATATTGTTTTGCTGCCACTTCACCTTGAAGCCAGTGGTTTGTGAATTTGGTTCCTACAAATTTGGAATGTAAATGCCCTTAAAATTTTTGCAATCATTAGAATCCTTTATGGTTATTTTTACGCACCAATTCACTTTGTTTACAATCTATTTCACTAGTGATATGATGATGCTACTGCTGCGCACCTAGTGAGTGATATCAGTACAACAGGCAATAATTCAAAAACTGTGTCTATAGGATCCAACTGGTCCTGGACAAGTGAGTCAGAAATTAAATTTTCAGGCCCTGAACATTATTTAGCTACTTACACCAGACCCCAGCTGATAGCCCTACTATTGGCTAAAAGTACTGATGCAAGGAAATCTTACCATATATGCTTGCATATAAACCGGGTCCAAATGCAAACAACATATACCCTGATCTGCCATCGCATAATGCACAGGCAGATCAGGGTCTATGTTGTTTGTTCTACTGATTAGTCCTTGCAAACTGCATTGACCCAGATCTGCTGAGCATTATGCGATGGCAGATCTGGGTCTATGCAGTTTGCAGTTGGTATCACCTTATAACCGAGTATATATGGTAAGTAAGACTGATTGATATATGGAAAGGTCTGTTGCCTGAAAATGTGGCATATGTAAATTTATCACCTAGCATGGTATCTTGAAATACTATAACAATGTATGCAAATCCTTATAAATTGATATTTTCTCATGTCTTGTGTAGATTGCTCTAATTGCTCTTAATTGCTGAAACATATACAAGGATTGATAGTCAGTAAAAAAAACAAGCACATTTGCCAATTTTTCTGAAAATCGCAGTGAATTTTTTTGCCGGTTTGTGGTGGTGTTTTTTTTTTTTTTTTTTTTTTTTTTTGAACAAATTCACACCATTGACAAAAATTGGTGTTTCCTTGACATCAAGATCCAGTGTCATGTTTTATGCTGTTGTTACAGACAAAATTAAGTAATGAATAAAATGTACAGAAATAGATATGTAATTGTTACTTAAAAATATTAATATAGAAGAAATCAAAACAGGAAATATCTTACAAATATCTGTCACAAATTTTGTAGAACTGCTGAGTTTGTTACCGTTTTGATTTTGTTTATTTTCCCCAAACTTACCTGCTTGTCCTGCACTCATTATTTTTCCAGGCGTTTCACATAAATGCTCAGTTTTTTGTCACACCTAAAGCAATTGAATCTCTTCAAGACATATGTTGCATAAATATTGCCATATATAAAAAATACAATAGTTCCTCACTTGAGAGGCCCGTCTCAAGAGAGGCCACCCTTTTAAACCATGCCCAACACTAAAATAGTACATTTCAATCATATTGTCCCCCTCATGAGAGGTCACCCCTTTTACAAGGCCACATTTTCATTGCAAAAGAGGTTCCATTATCAGAGGGGATGACTCTATTTTAATTAAAATAGATGAGACAACAGTCATCGGGAAAACATGTTAAATGCATTTTATCCTTTAAACTATAATTTAATATGTAGTGTCTTTCCATCAAAATAGAAGCATAAAAAATGTTATCTGCCAAGTTTAAGTACCAATGCACACTGTGACAACACATGTAGATAACAGCTAGCCAGGTAAAGTAATGCACAACTGCAGCAAAGATTTAGTTTGGTTTGGTTTGCAGTTTTATGACACAGAAACACAAATAGGTTATTTAGTGTTGAGGAAATTGGAGTAAAGTGCCTTGCCCAAGGGCACACCATGGTTGCCAACCCGGGCTTATCCAGTGGCAGGATTCGAAACTTGCACCCTTTGGTTGTGAGTCCATCACACTAGCTACTGAGCCAGTGCAGCTCCTGCCTTCATTAGTCACCTCTTATGACATGCATGAGAGAGCAGCAAAGAAGTAATACACAATGTAACAGTTTTTACTTGTATAGTAAACAACTTTTGATGCCTCCATTTCTTAAAGACCTCAGTGGTATCTGTTTGTGTTATACCATCTCCAAACTATAAAGACAAATACAATGCACAATGTTTTCCAGATTTATCTTCTGATTCATACTGCACATTATTTGTCAAATTAGATACAGTTAAATATAAATACATGCAGAATATATATTTAGGAGAAATTTAAGAAATTTGCTGTTACCATCTCTGAATAAATAAAGATGTGTTTGCAAGCCTATCTCCTCTATCTCTCTCTCTCTCTCTCTCTCTCTCTCTCTCTCTCTCTCTCTCTCTCTCTCTCTCTCTCTGACATATATACTTGTTTCTAAACTAAATGCATATTTCTTAGATTAAATAACTGATACATACAAATCAAAATAGGAATAAAGCTGCACATTATGTCTTCCACTGGTTGTTCACAGCTGGAAGGGATTTTTCAATAAGTACTAAATCATGACAAGCTGCAAATATTTAGCTGAAGAGTCAATCCTTCATCAATGTAGATGACACAATTAGGAAAAAATGTCCAAATTAGATTAAATTTACACTTGCCTGAACCAACTTTTGAATTAAGAAAGGGTAATGACTGCCTAGTCAGTGTTATTTCTTTCAGCCAAAGTCCCATACTTTAACTATTTTGGAAGTCAGAACAAAATACAGTGTGCCTTGACTGGACTGTAGGCCCTTCTGTGTCAAATAATGTCTATATTTACATTGTTACTTGTGTGATTAGGTGTCTTGGGACTCCAGTGTCTCTATATTTATATGAGGGAATTGAACATACACAATGTGGATGTTTTAAATCGGAGCATATTTTGTTGTGGAAGAGTATAATTACATCCCGCCGTTAGATGGTCTTTTGCGTAAAATCATAGGTAATGTCAAGCAAAATCAATAAAAGGAGAGGGACGTCTCCTTCAGGTTGTTGGGAAAGAAGTTTGGCATTTGCCTGCAAACATCCAAATAACGGTTTACTGCCATGCATTATCATCTCTTACCTTATTATTTATATCAGAAACTGCTTTTTTAAAAATTTTTAAAAATTCTTTATTAGAACCTAAATACACCCTGATGACTTATTAGAATATGAATACACCCTGATGGCTTATTAGAACATGAAAACACCCTGATGGCTTATTAGAACATGAATACACCTTGATGGCTCATTAGAACATGAATACACTCTGATGGCTCATTAGAACATGAATACACCCTGAAAACACCCTGATGGCTTATTAGAACATGAAAACACCCTGATGGCTTATTAGAACATGAATACACCCTGATGGCTGATTAGAACATGAATACACCCTGATGGCTCATTAGAACATGAAAAAACCCTGATGGCTCATTAGAACATGAATACACCCTGATGGCTGATTAGAACATGAATACACCCTGATGGCTGATTAGAACATGAAAACACCCTGATGGCTTATTAGAACATGAAAACACCCTGATGGCTCATTAGAACATGAATACACCCTGATGGCTCATTAGAACATGAAAACACCCTGATGGCTGATTAGAACATGAATACACCCTGATGGCTTATTAGAACATGAATACACCCTGATGGCTCATCAGAACATGAATGCACCCTGATGGCTCATTAGAACATGAATACACCCTGATGGCTGATTAGAACATGAATACACCCTGATGGCTTATTAGAACATGAATACACCCTGATGGCTCATTAGACCATGAATACACCCTGATGGCTCATTAGAACATGAATACACCCTGATGGCTCATTAGAACATGAATACACCCTGATGGCTGATTAGAACATGAATACACCCTGATGGCTCATTAGAACATGAATACACCCTGATGGCTTATTAGAACATGAAAACACCATGATGGCTTATTAGAACATGAATACACCCTGATGGCTCATTAGAACATGAATACACCCTGATGGCTTATTAGAACATGAATACACCTTGATGGCTCATTAGAACATGAATACACCCTGATGGCTCATTAGACCATGAATACACCCTGATGGCTGATTAAAACATGAATACACCCTGATGGCTCATTAGAACATGAATACACCCTGATGGCTTATTAGAACATGAAAACACCATGATGGCTTATTAGAACATGAATACACCCTGATGGCTCATTAGAACATGAATACACCCTGATGGCTTATTAGAACATGAAAACACCCTGATGGCTTATTAGAACATGAATACACCCTGATGGCTGATTAAAACATGAATACACTCTGATGGCTTATTAGAACATGAATACCCCTGATGGCTCATTAGAACATGAATACACCCTGATGGCTTATTAGAACATGAAAACACCCTGATGGCTTATTAGAACATGAATACACCCTGATGGCTGATTAGAACATGAATACACCCTGATGGCTGATTAGAACATGAATACACCCTGATGGCTTATTAGAACATGAATACACCCTGATGGCTTATTAGAACATGAATACACCCTGATGGCTTATTAGAACATGAATACACCCTGATGACTTATTAGAACATGAATACACCCTGATGGCTGATTAGAACATGAATACACCCTGATGGCTCATTAGACCATGAATACACCCTGATGGCTGATTAGAACATGAATACACCCTGATGACTTATTAGAACATGAATACATTCTGATGGCTAATGCTCTGCATGCACATCCAGTCTATGTTTGCACAGATGGCAGGTGAGGTGTGGACCAAGATGGCAACATGTAACCATATTAGGCTGAACTGTCTCTGACATTCCTCTAGTGCTATCATTACTAAATGACTAAATATATCCCATCTTCTTTTCCACTGTAATTATCTAGACCAATTGACAATCATACCAAATTGACATACATTTGTCTCCCAGCTTATATAGGAGCTGGTGAAGGATACAGAGTTTCTTACAATTTATGCTTGCAAATAACTTTGTCAGCTAACATAAATGGCGCATGTTCTTTAGAAAATGAACTGAATCATCATATGCTTTGTAAATCTACATAAAGGACCTGACAATCCCCAATGATGTTGTCAACACAAACATGAAGCCACAAACTTCATTGTTGTATCAGAGTACATTTTGAATCTTTAAATAGATACAAAGTTTAGTTAAAAATAACAAAAATCACATGTTCCAAGATGAGAATTTCATTTCTGAGAATAAGCATTTGTTTTTTTTTTTCTACAAATAAATGTAAAAATCACATATATTAAATTCAGACACTGTGATGTAAGATTTTTTTCACTTTGCTGCTCTAATTAAGAACATTTCAAAATAATTACATGTTGTGCCTATTTTAGAGTCCATATTGCTTCAGAGTACCATATAGATCTACAATAAAAAAAATTGTGGCAGAAGAGTCCTGATGCATTAATGTGCATAAGAAAATAAACCTGTCAATATTGGACTGTGAATTATAACATATTCCTCAGAACTTGGAGCCTTATTTGTTTGACACTTTTTTTTCCTTACTCTTTTGGGCATCCACTACATTGTCCCTTACATTTGGACTATCCATATACCATAATAAATATGCAGCCTTCTTTACAAGGATATTAAATGTCCAGCAAAGGTATTTATGGTAAGCTACTGGGGTTATAACATGGAAACACTCTGTGGTATTGAGGCTCAATTACATGAACTAAAGATAGCCAATCAGAACATACTTTTAAATCACATGATCTCTAACTCATGTAATCGAACTCTCCACGTCACAAAATCAAAACTCCCATTTTGTGTAATAGAAGCACCTGGCAAGACAACAGGGTCATAACATGAAAATATTTCACATTTCAAAGCTTGAATGCACATAAGCAAGGTTAAAATGAGTGATCTTGGGAGAACCAATTGGAAAAGTAATTTGAATAACAAGATCGCGTATTTGAGACAGTGAGAATACGCATTCTCAATGCATGAATACACAGTGTTGAGAGAGCCAATCAGATTATTTTTATCACATGATTTCTCTCCTGATCACTTATTTCAAAGAGCCATTCATGTTTTCAAGGCTCGAATACACTATCTTGAGTCTTGAATACGCATTCTAAAGAGAGATCATGTGATTAAAACCAACTTTTCAATTTGATGTCTTGATTGCATATTTGAGCCTCAAGAACACATTCATGTTGTCTTGAAAATGTGATCATGGGATTCAAACTGTTATAATTGTCTCTCTTAAGATTGCATATTTAAGATTAAAATATGAGGATTCGAGCTTGAGAACATTAAATGTTTTCACATTATGGCCCTGTTGGCTTGCCAGATATTTCAATTACACAAAGTGGGAGTATCAACTTCACAAAGTGGAGAACTCGATAGCACACAATTGACAGCTCGATTACGTGAGTTATAGATTTCATGTGACAAAAAATATCTTCAGATTGGCTCTCAAGTTTGCATAATCAAGTCTTGAGATCAGAAAGCATTTCCACAATATGGCACTGATAGCTTTCCATAAGCTTTTTCCCCATTGAAACTAAAACAGAAGCACATCCCTTTTCATCATAAGTTTCTATTTTGACATGTTTATATGTTCTTAATGATGCCATATGGATGATATTCTATAAGAGCTAACTGTTATGTAATTAGAGGACTTCAGATTCAGTTGGTAACCAAGTTAGTGTCATTCAATTTTTAGTAACATGAGTGAAATTGCAATGATGAGAGATGTGTACTTTAAAGAAAACCAGTTTCGTACCACAGATTCTCTGCATATCTGATTTTATTGTCATCAAATTTGAAGCCTTTGAACATTGTTGAATGCTGTTTGATCTCTACAGAAGATGGAGATAAGTTGCAGTAACTCAACCAATTCTTGTCCTTGAGGCAGCCATGTTACTGAAATTTAGAAACAGTGCATACCATATGAAGTTATTAGGTCACCTGGCTATAAGCCCATGTGAACTTATGGTATGGCCCTGTGTCCATTGTCCATCCATTAATTAATGCTTATCACCACTCACAAGGTCATGTTTATGATCAAGTTTTGCTCAGACTTGGAATATTGGCTTATATCATCAAGATCTCGGATGACTTTGATAGTGAGCAAGAGTCGTGCATAATAATAAGGTATCTAGCTCTGATTGGCTGAGCTTGTTACCACCCTGGAAGCCAGATTTCTGATCAAATTTTGATCACACTTGGAATGTGGGCTTATATCATCAAGATTGTAAATAATTTTGATAACAAGTGAGATCCACACATTATTAATGAGGTATCTTGCATCTCATTAACATTATCCAGTTTTGATTAAACTTGGAATATAGGCTTATTTTGTCAAGATATTGCATGAGTTCGATAATGCATGGGATCCATGCATATTGATGAGATTATCTTGCATGAGATTGGCTGAGATTGTTACCACTTGAGACTGTATTTCGGATTCTGTTTTTGATCAAACTTGGTAAATAGGCTTAAATCATCAAGATCTCAAATAAATACAGTTGAGAGTAAGATCCAAGCAGATTAATAAGATGATTTTGCATGTGATTGGCTGAGCTTATCAACACTTGAACAACTCTGCTTCTCATCAGTTGTTGACCAAAATAGATAAAAAAAAAGGATTATATTATCAAGCAGTACAATGAGTTTTATTATGATTGAGATCTATACATAATAAGGAGCTGATTTTGCATTTTAGTGGCTGAGCTTGTTACCACTTGAGAGACTATTTTTGACATGATTTTGATCAAAATTGGTAAATAGGTTTATATCATCAAGATCTCGGTTGATTATGGTTATGAGTGAGAGTCACATACTAATGATGTAATCTTGCATCTGATTGGCTGAGCTTGTCAGTACTCTGTGAACAATATTTCTCATCTGAATTTGATCATTAAACTTGTTAAATAGTCTTGTATTATGAAGAATTTGGATGTTTGTGATCATGAGCAGGATCTGCACATATTAATGATAATCTTGTAGCTGCTTGGCTGAGCTTGTTACCACCGTGGAGACCAAATTTCAATTGGATTTTGCTCAAACTTGGTAAAAGAAACTTGTATTATCATTGTTTTAGACAGATTCTATGAAAGTGAGACCTGCACATATTGATGAAATGATCTTGCATTTGATTGGCTGAGCTTGTTACCTCTCAAAATCTGGAGACTATATTTCTCATCCATTTTCAGTAAAACTTAGGTTTATATCATCAAGATATTAGATGACTTTGATTCTGAGCCAGAGATTATGCTTGTTAATTATGCCTTTATCATTGAAAAGAATTGGTATCAGGATATGGTAACATAGGTAAAATCAACATGATATAAAGTTTGGGGAGATAATTTACATAGGATGTGTTCTTACAATGATTGCATGAGCCAAATGGTCAACTGTCAAGTTATGTAAGTTAGGTGAGCAATATCATGCCCACTTGGACCTCTTGTTTTTATTAGTATTCCAGGAAAACAGTACCAGAATTTAGAATGGAATCATTCAATTTTTTTATTCTAAAAGTAATTTGAAACATATAATAAAGTAAAAAATGCCAAAGTGGTTCATGGCTTGAATATCTACTATAATTTTAAGACAAATGGACAATTTATGGAAACAATCTTTTTTTATCTTTGGAATGTCCTAATTGGATTGTACTTTAGATTTAGAATTGGAAGGAGAATAGTAGGAAATGTTTGCATGTCTAGGAAACATTTAGAGTGTCAATGTTTCTGTTCTGTTCTTGAGCAAATACATGTATATAGGACAGTTTTTACATCCAGGTATTTTAAGGTGAGGAAAACCAGGCCTTTGAAGTATATTCAAAGATCAGCCTCATGCAGCCATCAAGTCTAATAGCCTTATTTTGTAGTAATTACTGTATCATACACTTACATAATATTCTAATGGTATTATTAAAGGTCTTTTCTTAAAAAAATTTAACATGTTTATGGAGATTAATTAAGTGGCTAGAATTTTCAGTAAAAATTGTGGTTCATATATCGGTAATGACCTAGTCATCATCACATCATATAAGGCAGTGCTCATAAGGGAGTTAAAAAACAATAGCTCATTATGTCACAAAAAACCTGCCTTTCACAATGGTATGAGCAAATTTCTACACACTAGCATAGATGTAAATATGTAATCATCAGTTGCTTCTAATGTTTGACATGTGACACTGTGTAGCTGATGTTGAAATTAGTACATCGTATGTAGTTCATGTGAAATTCGTTTTGATATTACATAGTCTAGGATTTTTTATTCCTAAGTTTGGACCACAACAGATTTAGGTTCTACAAATGTACAAGGTAAAAACAAAATAATGTGTCATAGACTGGGACTATACAAAATTTGTGTTGACCTCACCATGGCCTGTTAAAGAACTAAGGGAATACTAATACTCCAAGTCTCTGAATGGTTTTGCATTTGATAGACCCAGTTGTCATAAACTGGAGTCCTGTAACAGGCTATACTCTCTTGTGTCCCAGGAATGACACATTCCCATATTCCTCAATTGATGATCAATGTCTTTTGCAAACAGTATCAATGTTTAGCATTATTTTATGGTTTTGGAGTATCATAAAACCAGCTATATGAGCATACAACCTCAACTATGGCTGCCAGCAGCCTGACTTGATCATGTACAATTGATCCCACAATGACAGACCAGCTTCCTGTTGCTGTTGTGATCAAGTGTCCCCAATTAAGGAAATAAAGTCAGAATAGGGACAAATGTCTCACCAAACTGATAGACAATAGTTCTATTGATCAGATGTGCTGTTAAGTGGAAAATTAAAAACAATGGCATACTTAATAGACTGAATGATCCAGCTCAGATGACTGTAGCTTTCTAACTCCCTCCATCTCTTACAAAAACTTTTATAATGCTCAGTCTTTCTGATTTTCTATAATGTCTCTAGTTTGTATGTATTCCCTGGCACTATGTCTTTAGTCTCTTCAGCAGAATTTCTCTGTCTGTTTGCCTTTATCTGTCTGTCTCTCATTGCCCTCCCCAAGCATCTGTACTAAAATGCACAATTGCAGGATTCATTCTAATTTATCAAACATTGCACCTACAAATTTTGAAATAAACCAAATGTGCAAAAATAGCACTCAAATGAGCAAAAATTGCAGTCCTACCATGCTTACTTCATTAAATCTCCCGTATATTTAGAAAATTTTCCCCCTTTTTTCAAATTAAGGGGGAAATTTACCTCCTAAATTTTCAATTCCATAACAGACCCTGCCTCCCCCTCCCCCCACCCCCTTCCCTGTTTGTTACATAGCATTTTCATATACTCTGTTAATATGAGCCAGGTCCTGTTAGATGCTGAATGTTAATTATGATTTTGTTAATGTTTCTTGTGCATGGACAGAATTAATGATTTGGCCAAAGTCAGGAATGAAATATAACATTTATTTCCTGTTTAACTCATCCTGTTATTTTGAGTTTTTATCATGAAATGAATTGTAAACTACTAAAATTAGTTCTTAATATATATTAAAGCCTGTTGAAAAACTCAAATTTATTACTCCATATTTATTTTATCTCAGAACAACACCTGTTCCAACTTTCACAGCAAGTCTACATATTGTGTCTATCTATCTGTTTGTATACTAAATATCACAAAGTAAAGGTTTTAGCTCCATTGAGATTGAACTTGAGAGGGTATGAGAATGGAACATCAACAAGTAGCAGGCAATCTTGTAGCCAAGGCTTAATTCTGTATGAATTATTAAGCCTGAAATTAACAGGCACATGAAAGTGTATTTAGTTCCAGTGTTATAAAATCCCTGGAGTATTCTTCATGTCATTGAGGCATTCATTTCATTAGTATTGCAGTGTCTCTTTGTTGTGTCCCAACTCTTTCCATTGGTATTGACACAATTCAAGGAGATTCTAATATTGACGGGTGATTAATATAGGAGGACATCACAGGAATTGATTTCCCTCCCTCAGCGAGGGAAAGTAGCAAATGTCACAAGTATTACCCACAAATCCAATCTTGTGTTGACAATAAATACAAACTTTGATTTTCATTTTGTCTTTGTGCATGATAGCAGAAAATCTATTTCCAGGTCACTGTCTTTGTCAGTGATATGCTGGAAATCCATTTATTGAATGAGTGTCGCTCCCTTCTCAAGTGCGATTTGGGCAAGAAGCTGGCATGGTAATAAAGCCACTATCGGTACAGCAATCGGTGTAGTCTGCTACCAAATCGTGTGTCTTGTTAGAAACCAATAAAAAAATCATATATGTCCCTCCAAAAGTTAATAATTCATTGTAAATGATATCTATTGCATTACCACCATCTCAGACAAGCAATTCCTGTATGAACTCATAAAGTAGTGGATAAATTAACAAGATACCAAAACAACGTTATGCCTGTCTTTTCAGAGGAATAGCACACAAGTGTCATTTCTTCAATTACTATATATGGTTTTGTATCTGGTGTCAAAAAGACTCCATTGTTAATCCAATCTATGAAAATATTTTATTCTTTGCTACATTTTAAAAGGAACTTCAAAAATGACCTCAGTGTTAATAATGGCAATCCTTTTATAACAAAAATGAAACACTGTAAAAAGTTTATCAGAAATCTAATCTTTTCAATATTTTCAGAAATTATCATTCTACAAGATGATGATCTTATAAACTTTGAATATTGATAGATATTTTATAGAAATATTTAGAACACAATCCGTTAAAAACTTGTGAGAAATCTGCATAAACATTACTGATATAAGAGATAACTAGTTATTCATTTTAATAAAAGGTTGTTAAAGGATACAAACTATTTTTGTTATTATCAATTACATGTATCTATGCAGTTATGTTCATCATCCTCAGTAAGAAATCATATGTGATGTAATTAGTGCATGTCCCTAATGTTGAAGTATTGAAGACCTTGAGGGGAGTGGGGGGAGGGGAGAGAGATTTTAATGTCTTGCCAGAACTATGAGAACCATCATTAAAACATGGAAATAAGTTAAAATCTGCATGAGGACTGGCCTTTTAAGGGCATCAGCTTGACTATGAATATTGACAGCATAAGGGTTGTAACAAATCACAAATGGACATGGAAGTCGACCAATTTGACAAGGGCTCAGAATTTATGGCCAAGCTATGTAAATTCTTTTCGATTATGTCTCGTTTGATATTAATCAATGACAGAAGACCAAAGGATGTAATTTATAGGATTTTTGGTGCCCCCTATTCCAATATGTCACTGCAGCTCATCATTTGGACATCCATTTACATCTTGGAGTTGAGGTGTATTTGTCTAATTATGGATTTGGATAGGTCCAACTGACAAGTGTTGGGTGCCAGTTATCTGAGTGTTTGTCTATGGTCTAATGATATTCCCATCTTTTACTCCAACTATCAAATATGTATGAACCATCCACTACTATTCCCGGACCCCCACCCACTTTCCGCCAGTCCATACTACATAATGTGTTGTATTTGTATTATACAATTGCTCACACCGAGCCTTGACTGCAAACATGTGACATTTCTATAGCATAAAAGAAATTATAAAGAAATAAAGATATAATGTGACTGAAGTCATCTGATCTTCACTAGCCAAGGTCATCAATCCACTTCATTCTACATTGACCCCTGGCATATGTACCATATATACTTGCATATAATCCAATACCAGCTGCAAACTGCATAGACCTGGATCTGCCATCGCATAATGCAGCAGCAGATCTGGGTCTATATAGTTTGTAAGGACTAATCAGTAGAACAAACAACATAGACCCTGATCTGCCAGCACATTATGCGACGGCAGATCAGGGTCTATGTTGTTTGCATTTGGACCCGGATTATATGCGAATATAGACGGTAGTCAAAACAGTATCTACTGGTCCACAAAGTTAAACAATAAATAAAATAATAAAACAATATTCAAGTTTGGGAAAGCAGGTCAGGTGAGGTTGATAGTTGTGATGTAGTGCTATTTCCCTTGTTAGACTCCTCCAGCAATTCACCACATGGGCTTTGCAGTGTATTATTTTTATCCCACATCTTAGATCTGGGTCCAGGCAGCTGTTTGTAGCTTGGCATTTGTCCTCAGGTAAGTGTATATGATTTAGGATAGTTCTTATCATCTCTGATTTTCACTTCAAAAGCCACATATAAGCATCCTGCAAGACTGTGAGAAGAGCCACAAGTTTGGGACACAAAGCAGCACAGCCTTTGTATATACATGTATAGCCTAATGCTTGTTCCTGATTATCTCAAACACATTGAGACCATCTAAGAGCTTCTTAAGCTATGTCAGATTTTGCAACAAGTTTACTCCAGTGTGTAATTCAAATATGCCTTCATGAAGCATCTATGGTGTCCACTAGGATGATAATATTACACAAAGTCAAAATCAGAAAAAATGCAGCAGATAAGAAATATAGATGTTGACTTGAACCCTTCAGTGACATTTTAACACTAGATACATGTGGACAATTGATTTTTTTTAATTTTAAATTTCTCCAAGTGAATATTTGTGTAATATACAAATAATAGATTATGAATCTGAACTTAAAATGTCCGTCAGGTTCAGCCCTAAAGTTTATGAATATGTTCGACACCAATGTCAATGTAAATTGCTTGATCTGTCGCTTTATGAGTTTCCTGAGATCTGAGAATAAACGGGTCATTTAGTATTACTTTTGCTGAAAGTCCTTATTTAAATAAGGACAAATGTAGTATAACTGTCAAGAACTATAAGTTTGCAAAATAAATTCTATTATTTCTTTGATACTAGAAAATATAAATTATTTGAATATCACAGTGCCTTGAAGAGGTGAATTGGAAAAAAAAGGAATTTAAATAGGTATTTAATATGTACATTATAAAATGTATATATTCACATGGACATTTCACAAACGAGTGATATGCATGCATAACATTTTATGTGTAATTGCATTCACGATTGGTATTATACTGCATAATGAATGTCATAAAATGTTAAATGACCAGTAAAGACACTAATGTAAAGGGGTGTATAAGCTTGTGGGCAATGCATCCATGCCAAGCTGTGTCTACTTGTTAAATAAGGATGCTGCATTTATTATAGGAATTCCATCAGCATTGATGGATGGTCATGACAATGCATATGCCATCTCATCAATAATAAAGACAGTATAAAAAAAGCTTGTTTGGATTTTCAAGTGACATCAGATTGGTGATTATATTATCATATATAACCTTTGTTTTTATCTTGATCAGACATTCACATCCAGAACTCATTATTATTGCACAGGTTATCTCCCTTTACAAGCCTCACCTCCAGTTATTTCGGTAGTAGAACCCAGTCTAGGAAAATCTCAATCTGTTTTCCCTCCCTCCCTCCCTCTCTCTCTCTCTCTCTCTTTCTCTCTCTCTCACGCAGAAGTCCGCTTCTGGTAAAGGTCATCACAGGTCTGATGACACACATCCAGCTGCTATCAAAGTATAAATATTTCTGTCACCAAAATGTGGAATTGTCAGAAAAAAGGTGGACAGCTTTTTTTTCACATATAAAAATGGCAAGTTTGCATTGCTTATGTTTGTGCATATATGCTACTCAGATCGAGCAGTGCAAATGTTGCAGGATCAAGACATGCCATTATTCCCATCTGTACATTAGTTTACTTAATTAATACACAGTACTGTGAAAATCAATTTTCTAAATTGACTTCTTACTTATATACTATTTTCAGCCTAAGTCCCCTTTGTACAAATATTTTCAAAACAGGATATAAAAAATAGTTGAAAGCTGATTTAATTAAGCAATATTTGATATGTCATGTAAGCACCAATAACACATTCTAACTAAGGCTATGTCTGTTTCTTACATTGTAGGTAATGAAGTTAATGTGAATGTAAAACAAACAACAGAACATACATAGGGATTTTGCTTTTCTGTACTTTTAGAACCTCATGATTTGCTCAAAATATTGAGAATTTATTCTTTTTCTTGTTTTTTTTTTTTTTTTTTTTACCTGTGATAGAGCTAGAGAGTAAAGAAGGACATCATAAATAAAATAAATTGTTATTTTCTTTGTTCCCTTTATTATCTGACAGCTACATAAACTCAGACATCTCACCAGTGGAGAAAATGAACAAAACATCTGACATAGCCAATATTGCCAAACTTGGGAATACAAGGCGGTTTCACCACAATATCACTGATAGCTTACAATGACTAGTTATCACATTAGATAACAAGACATAGGAGAAAATGGCATCTATCACCTGAATTTTGAGAAAGAGAAAAAGAATCGAACATGGAACTTGTTGGATATGTATTTTAGGCCCTCTGAATCCATCCCTAAGGTGCTACATCATATTTTTGATGTAGGAAATAGTTATTGCCTACAAAGAATTTTTACCTTTCAATGTAAAGAAAAATGGACATAGAATCTGTTAAACTTGTATTAAGAGAATAGATGGATCATTCACAAACTTCAGCAAAAGCCAGGATGTGTATATTCCCAATTATTTATCTTGCTTGATTGAAATTTCTTCTAGATATCTCGTATGCCATGCTTCACTAGGATTTAAATAGGACAACAAACATTATATAAAATACTGAAAAATGTACATGAGCGCTTTAATGTTTCAATCCTAGGTGTCAAATTCTATCCATTGAAATAGAAATAGGGCTCAGTTGTATGTAACTGGGGGGGGGGGGGGGAGGGGGGGGCCTGGCAATTTCTAGCCAACCAGGATATTTTCTTTTCACTCAAGATAATTTTTTTTTCAACCAATATAATGGATAGAATAAGTTCTTTTTCCACAGTCAGAGCAAGAGCATTGTTTTGTTCAAGCTGGTTTTGGGCAGGAATTTGCTTTCCCACCCCCTCACCCCCAAAAAATTAAATGGTTGGTCCCTAACTGTCACAATATTCATCTGACTTGCATAAATACTTAATCTTGCTAAATGCATATATACTCTTCCATCTCTTTCATATTGGTAAACATTTTTTCACTTCCTGATTGTCTAGCATGGTACCATGGCCCATAATGTTTTCTGGATGATTATCGTAATTTTATATGTTATATTCTTGTTCAGGGATTCCATCCTGGTAATTGTGTTAGATTTCTTGTTTACGAGCGCATAAACAAAACCTTTCTTTGTACACCTGGAAGTCAAGAGTTGAAGACACAAGGCATAGCCAATTATTTTGTGCTTTCCCAGATAATGGTATGCTGAAAGATGTGCAGGAGGGAGGGGCTGTGACAGACAAACTTTAGACTTCAGACAGATAATTCTCATTCCAGACTCATCCCATTGTGTTTGATAGGGAATATATAACAGGGAACACTTCAGAGACATAGCACACTAGAATGTCTGTGTAAGGGGGGAAAATGTTGGCACTGCTTTTATGACAAAAAACACATGTGTCAAAGTTTTAGACATATAATAATACAGATATGCAGGCAACTACCATTTCCCTGGGTAATCAAAAAGGCAAAATTGAGTAAAAATACCACTCATTTATTATTTTCTCCATCCTGTTTCTTTGTGGGGTTTTTTCATGACTAAACTTAACAGACCTATCATTGGACTTCATCCTCCCATAAGAGATTATTAAATCACACATGAACAATTTCATGATTCCTTCATAATGCACATTAAAAATTGTTTTGTTCACAACTTTCTTCCTTTGACTGATACATTGCAAGCCATATCAACATTCATTATCATCATTATCATCATCATCATCATCATCATCATCATCAGGCTTCATTGCTTGTAAACTTTTACTTCAATTTTCTTTATGAAGGTGTTCTAAAATTATGTGCATGTGCTAATTTTGTTCTCCATTTAAAGTATAGACATGAAAATTTCCCATCAATATTTCTTTGCTTTACATTGTAAAATACTGTCTCAGTCTGCAATACATGAAATCTCTTTGTAGAATGTAGAATGTAGAATGTCACTGGAAAGAAATAGGTCCAGCATATCATCACATGAAGTAATGAACAGATCATTAAAGTCACTGGAAATAAATTATTACATACTGTGATTCTTAATCATCAGCCAACAACATTAAGCTGAACAATTTGACATCTCAAATTGTAACCCAGTCATGTCATGAGCGAAGAAATATTTGCAGAAAAAATAGCATTAACCACTTAAGATGGGTACAAATATTCTAATTTAAATTTAGTCCTGATACTAATTGTATGGTATTTATTATTTTGTAGAATGTTAAGTAGAGCATTTTTCATCTTCACTAGTCAAAAGTCATCGATCCACTTTGTTCCACATCGACCCTTGGTATGCACATTGTTAACAGAAACAGCATTTTGAATAAGTGTACTCTCGCTGATGAAAGAGTTACTCCCCATAGCAAGCGAAACCAATTAAACAACCAATATTCATTCAAATACAGTGACTTTTATCATCCTCAAATGCCTTGACTCCAAAGAAAAAACTTGTGAGAACAGTTTAAATTGGATAAACTGACATGCAACATATGTTGTCTACAGAGACTACAATGATTATTCCCATCATGTACCAAGGTACATGTAAGAAGCAATCAGATTGGGTCAGTTTCTTTCAGCTGCATTCAACCAGATAGTGGAGCGATATATGCTGTTTCAGTTAGGCATATACCAAGGGTCAATGTGGATTTACAACCCTTAGCTAGTGAAGATGAAGATTTTTATACAGGCTTCCAAAGTCTTTTTAGACTCTTCCTCTTTGTTCATCCTGGGGATACACCTTTGCAGATTTTTTCATTCATTAAAAACTCCAGGTTAGAAATTTCAGTTTTATCAGTTTTGGCAGCCTGCCCATTATATTTCATGGTTGCTTCTTCAGAAGCTGCAGGAAAATGGTTGTTTGTCCCAGCACCTTGGCAAAGTTCCCATAAACATATCTGGAGAGGCTAAAGACACTGGCTGTGATGTGAAGGAAGACCTAAGTATCTGTGGCAGGCTCAGCATGTATTGGGTCATTTGGCACAACTTCCCTTGCTTCCATCATAGCCTCATGGTCTCCATGCCTGATCCCTTACCATACCTGCTGAAGAAAACAGGCTTAACTTGCATTTACATACACATGCTGCTTTAGGTCCTCTCTCAGTCACCGTATATACTTGCATATAATTTGATACCAACTGAAAACTGCATAGACCCAGATCTGCCATCACATAATGTGCCAGCAGATGTGGGTCTATGCAGTTTGTAAGGACTAATCAGTAGAACAAACATATACCTTGATCTGCCGGCATGTTATGCGATGGCAGATCAGGGTCTGTGTTGTTTGTATTTGGACCAGGATTATATGCAAGTATATACGGTATGTCAGATTTTTATATCCAGTTTACTTGATAGGTATTGGCACCATGATGGGCCAAGAACACTACTCTTCATTACATTTGATTTGATACTTGAATAAGCCTTGTTGGAACAGATGTATAAATATAATTTAATGGTATTGTATAAATTTGTTATTAATTAAAGAATTTGCAAAGAAAAACTTCTTTTCAGCAATTGAAGTTGTTCAGTTTCATGATTTAGCCTGACAAGAGATTGATGGTATATTTTGTTACTTTGATAAAATTGGACATGTTAAACAACTTCTGTTTTTCATTTCTATGAAAGCAGAAAATTAATTTTGGTCAGTCACTATTTTCTGCATGAAAAACTATTCGAAGAACACTTTAAATATGGATCACAATGTATGTGCCTTAATAAATACTAGATCCAACAAATTCTACATATTTTTGCCATTTTCAACTATCCTACCACTAGATGCAATTTTTCCTTCTGTCTTATATTTTAATATAATAAAAACCCCAATGGGATTCTGGATGTAGAATAGACTCAGTGCACCCTCCTGGTGGAGGTAGAACCCAAGAAAACCCCGGGAAGAACCACCGACCCACGGGAAGCTACTGGCAAGCTTTCTCACATACCCACGTTGACTGAGCCCGAGACTCAAACCCACACGGACAGAGGTGAGATGTCAGTGATCTGTAAAGGCGAGCGCCTTAGACCACTCAGCCACCCAGGGGCCCCTGGTGAGATGTAAATATGCATGCAGCCTTCATGCTCTAAAGAGAACAAAGAAAATGACAATACAATGAGACAAATATATGACATCTATCTTCACAAGTTTTAACTTTGAATCTTCAGTGAAGTTTAGGCTACTTCATTTTGAAGGCTTGTGATATTCAAGGACAATGGTTCAAAAATAGAAGAAAAATATCTACAGTGCAATTTTTAGAAGTATTGAAAACTTCAAATAACCATAATATTTGAAACATATTGAAGCCTCAGTGGAGTTTGCACCATATTGGTGCATATGGATAAAGTCATTAGATGTTGATGATGTATCACATATAGTGTTTGTGTGTGTGTCTAGGTATTAGACAATGGCATAGTTTTAAGATTGCAAAAACTGGGTTCAGTAACATTGTACAAACAAGGGAGGTTAGTATTTAATTACTTCACCAAAATTACTAATAAGTTGTTACCCATTGTACTTGTAACATATGAAACGATGCAGAAGATACATTGAAGAATTTAGGTGTACTAAGACAAAATTTAACAAGGGAGATAACTTGAAATGAAAGACTAAATTGTTGAGAAATTGTATTTAGGATGGAAACAGGTGACACCTGAGAATGTAAC
Organism: Margaritifera margaritifera; assembly: GCA_029931535.1. Lineage (NCBI taxonomy): Eukaryota > Metazoa > Mollusca > Bivalvia > Unionida > Margaritiferidae > Margaritifera > Margaritifera margaritifera. The sequence continues at coordinate 977,534 of JAQPZY010001570.1, forward strand.
AGTTAATGAGATGTTGCTTACAAAGCAAACCAAGCTTTTTGTTGGTGTTGGTTGTTATTTATGAGATTGCATAGGTATTGTTACCATCCATGATGGCTTCAGGGTTGATGGAGTTCTACTTATAATTACAGCTCCATAGTTTAACAAGTTTGCTGTGACCTACTGTCCACTAACTGTCCTACTGTCCACTAACTCTGCACATTAATTCCTTTAAGAAGATTTTGACAATTCACTTTATTCAGAGATGGCATGCTTCAAAACATAATTCATGCTCTTGAATGAAATGACACAAAATTTTTATGTATACATACATAACTAGTCTGTTGAGTGTTCACATTAATGCATAGCTTTCCTTAATTGTTGTCTCTAAATTAGCAGCAAACTTCTTTACCTTACTTTTTTGTCTCTCATGATGTCCCTGACAAAACTGCTGGAGACATTTTATTGGATGATGTTGTATTAATTGAATTACAGATTATTCATTGATTAGAATTTAGATTTTCAAGCACTACAAAATTTGGATAGTTTTCCATTTTGTAATTCTTTGAAAGTTGTACTATTTGTTAGCCATATTTAAATCAGGATTTTAGTCTAGTTTTCTTCATTTTTTAAAAACGAAGAAGCACATTGTTAAGACTGAACTTTGGGGGGAAAAATGTGTGTCATCAAAACTGCAGATGCAGGCAGAAGAAAGGGATCTCTTCAAGATAGAAAGTCCTGGATGTAAATAAGTGATTGTTGGTTTTGAAATGCCACCATTGTTTCATATAACATTGACAAGGTACTCAAGGGCCAGAAAACAGCTGGTTATGATAAAAGAAAAGAAAGCTTGCCACAGACTTGCAGTTTATCTGTTTTTACCACTCATCCCAAGTCCAAATTATGGCAGACACAAAAGATACAGTACCAATCAATGTCAACTGGTTCTCCAACAATGTTTTAGATCATGATCATTAAAATATGCCAGTTGTTAGTGATGGGGCAGTCACTTCCTGATTTTTATGAAGGTGAAACAAAGAAATACAGTTGGCATTGACTTTGTTTCTGCATGCATTTTCCTCAATACATCACATGGAGCAAAGCAAACTCTTATCTCTAGAGAGAAAGTATTTGAAAAATTATAAAATAAATTCTTTATTTTATGCAAATTGATCTGTTTGTTACATGTAATATGGAAATCAATACATTTTATGATTTTTGAATGCTATTCATTCATAAATTTAGTTCAAATATAGTGTTTAGCAAAGGATTTGCAAATGTAGTAAAACAGTTTATGATACATTTCTTTATTTATCTGTGACAAGATTGAAACTCTGCAAAATCTCATAGCCTTTTAGTGTAAATATGAATTATATATATATATATATATATATATATATATATATATATATATATATATATATATATATATATATATATATATATATATATATATATATATTGCTTAGAGCTGGACAAGGAAAATAGACACTAAATATTGAGGTGACCGCCAACTGTCTGGACATTTTCTAACACTTAAGTTAACCCTGATGCATCATCCAGGTCAGCTCCAAATAGACTGATATGATACTGACCTCATTAGCTGTCTTATGACATGTTGCAGGCATTAGAGTCTTCATGGAAACCTCTGATTTCACTGACTTTTACTCTTGACAGATATTAGAAAAAAGTTTCCAATTTGGTCCAGTATTTTCAAAAGTGAAGGAAATATATAAGATGGGTACATGTTCTCATGAAATTTGTTGACATTTCAGGGATTTGAAAAATTTGTTGCATCACTGATATTGTTTAGATGAACAAAAATAACTCAAAAAAAGTGTATAACATCCCACCCCCACCACACCATATATCCCTAAATCCCTAAGCCCCACCAGCCTCTTCCAGGTAAGTTCCAAATGATATGTCTTGGACATTTGCCACTTCATTAGATTTGACCTTCCACTGCTGCTGCTGGATTGTCCTCCCAATGGAATCTATATATAATATTAATAATTTCTTTTGTTATATCCAATATATCCTGCATCCAGAAGCAACCTAACTGAGCAACCAATGTAGATTGTTCAATATCAAGAAAAAGTGCATTAAAATCATTTCATGATTTTCAGTCAGCAACTTATCTTGCATCTTATGACAGCAGATCTTTGCATACAATGTTTACATGCAGACATAATCATAACATTCCTTAAGATCATTGCTAGGACTAATGCCCTTAATTTCTCCCTGTAGATTGAGCAGGCCACATCCAGTTTAACTGATTATCAGTTCACTACTTAATTGAAAGTAATTAGATACATTCAAACAGGTACCAGTTCTAGCACAAAGCACATGTTTGCATAGATATTTTCCACAGTTTTGATGTAAATGGACATAGATTATTATGCACAAGAAGAGATTTTGCTGTATTCCTTTGACAGAGTGGTGTTTAAACAAATTTATATTGATATAGGACCTGTTTTTTTAATCCTGATCAGTATTTGTTACTCTTTTTAATTCCATGTACATTGACTAAGGCTGATCTATATGGCACTATTAAGTGTGATTTGTAAATGAGAAGTGATAGTTTAGACAAGTTGAGCACTCCCTCACCACCACCACCCACCACCATGCTCTGTGTATGTATGTATAGGGTTTAAAGGCACATCAGCACAATTCTTGGTATATAGTGCCATGTTAATGTAGGTATCCACAATTCTTGATATATAGTGCCATGTTAATGTAGGTATCCACAATTCTTGGTATATAGTGCCATGTTAATGTAGGTATCAAAAAAAAGCATGCAAAACAAAGATAAAGGCAAAAAAGGGCCAAAGCCATAAAATACAAAGTCAGATTCTTGATATAAACTAAACTGCACTCTTTTAAAATGTCAAAGACTTTCTCAACTGGAACATCATCACCCCTAACACACACACACACACTGGTTACTTGGAGGTAAAAGTTAGCCATGATAAGTGGTCAGTGCTAGCTAAAAGAGACTTGTGGCCAACTGATCCAACATGACTGCTGATTCTGCCACCAGTTCAGATGGTTAGTATTCTCAAACTGGTCATGTGACTTATTCACAGATCCATACTTAAAGGAACATGCTTGAAAAAATACTCCTAAAATCAATTCAGAAAGAATTTCACAACAAAAAAAACTGTAAAAAATAAAAAGATGATATTGAAAAATTAGGGACAGTACAGTAATATAAATGTTGTTAAATGTAATTTTAGAAATATAAATAATTCATGTCAAAATGCTGTAATTGTGGGGAGCCATTAGAAATTAGCCATATTCATACAAAATAGGTAAGAGAGTTTTTTCCCCTGGCACTTGATTGATGGGAGCATACTAAACTGCAAATATTGTCAATGTACAGGAAAACCTCCAAAAGATAATGTCTCTTGGTTTCCAAGTCAATGACTTTCCCAGATGTGGTGTCATAAATAGTACTAACACTTAATAATGCTTAGTTGAAACATCCTTGAATTGCAAACAGATGAAGAACCCATATTCCCTCCCTTTCAATATCTGAACCAGAAAGTTTGTGGCAAAGTCAGTGTATTGGATTATGGTATGCAGTCAGATGCTTTAGAAAAGATTTCTCTGATACCGAGACATCAAATATTTAAAGTAGCTGGATAGGATCATGGGGGAATTAATTGATCAGATTTTCAACTTTTGGAAAGATTAAGTGGTTTTATTCAAACAGATGAAGCATGAATTCACCACCCAGTTAACTGGGGAAAGAAACCACCAAAAGCTGACAGAACCTGAGCTGACATAAAGAGAATGTTAAATGTTACAGAGATAATATTGTTTCATTATGTTTCAGCATACAGTTCTTCCTTTGTAAATTTGTCACAGAGTTTGTTATTGAAAATGTATGTGACAATGTGTACACTTGTAGTGTTTTTTAAAAAATATGAAAAAGGTGTCTTGTATGTGCCTGAAATGTATGAGAACATTAATTTACATGTGAGGACATACCAAACATTTGTATGTGCAGATCTTTTAAATTAACATTTCTGGTAACCTTAAAATAGTATCTTTCAAAGCATTTACTAACACTTTTCAGAGTATATAGTTTAGAAAATATTGTGAAGTTTAAGTCTGTGTATAAGCTTTGTCCTGGGATAATTTTGTATAGATTTGGGCAGGATAGTCACAGTGATTCCAGAGTAGGGTTCTTTTTTAGCATGTCTTCGTGGACACTTGGGATTTCCATGTGACCCAGGATAATGAGATGCTGACCATTTGAACTGCCCAGTAACAGCTGTTGCAGTTTATTCTGGACCAGCTTCCCTCAAGACTCTTAAGGTTCTACTGTGTCAGATCTTATCAACAGCACTGTGGTGTTGCAGATGTGCTCAAAAGAAATAAAGTGTCCAATTAAACAGCATCATTGACCATGGATAATGGTAACCTCCAATCAACTTTTGGTACCTCCACTTGTCTAAACTTTCACCTTTCATTTACCTAGCACACTGACCTGTGCCATATAGATCCTGTCTTTAGCCTACCAACAGGAATTCAAATAGTAGCAATTAGGGCAACTCAAACAAGCCATATATTGGTTTTGAACATAAATTTATCAAGGAATACTGCAAAATCTTTTTCTGTAGCAGAATCTCAATATACAGACAACTTCCATTACAACAACCAAGTCGATTTCGAGCCATTTTTGGTTGTAACAAATCTGTGGTTATAAAGAACACATCTTAAATTTAGAGGAGTTACGTACAGTAGCTACAGTATCTTATTTCTGTAAAATCAGCATGTGTAAATGAGAAGAATTGGTCTGAAATTTAATATCTGTACTTTATACTTTCTGTTATCTTGGCTATTTATAAAATTTAGTATTGTTTAGATCAGGGTCTATGTTGTTTGTTCCTCTGATTAGTCCTTACAAACTGCATAGACCCAGATCTGCCGTCGCATAATGCTCCGGCAGATCTGGGTCTATGCAGTTGGTATAGGCCTATACACGAGTATATAAGGTACTTATTTGTGTACAGCAAAGCTACAATTTTCAGGAAATAAAACAAATATCATTCTTAAACATTCCATTGTAAATTAAGAGCAATATATATACAGTTTGTACTTGCTTATAAGTTGAGTCGAACTGCTTGGTTTGGTTTGGTTTTTATGGATTTAATGCCATTTTTCAGCACATGATCGGCTGTACATGGCAGCCAGTATATTTGGTGGAGGAAGAACCCGGGGAAAACCCCGGGAAGAGTCACCAACCCATGTGAAGCTACTGGCAAGTTTTCTCACATATCCACGTTGGCCGAGCCATGACTGGAACCCACGTGGACAGAGGTGAGATATCAGTGATCTGTAAAGGAGAGTGTCTTAGACCACTCTGCCACCTGGGGATCCAACTGCAAACTGTACAGACCCAGATCTGCCGTCGCATAATGCGCCAGAAGATCTGGGTCTATACAGGTTGTTAGTAGTAATAAGTAGAACAAACGACATAGACCCTGATCTGCCAGCTCATTATGCTATGGCAGATCAGGGTCTATGTTGTGTGCAGTTGGACTTGACTTATTAGTGAGTATATATTGTATATATGAAACATGCAAGTTTGTTACTGGAGAATTTTTGTCAGAGTCAGGAGAAGAATATTACATTCTAAAGACCAATGACCATGTTTGTTGCCATCATTTTTTCTTATGGAGACCAAATATTATTTTTAAAGAATGTTGTTGGGACAAGAGTTGACTGTATGTTCATCAAATCTGGGAGTCATCTCTGCAGGCACCTTTGGTACACTACCTGTTTAGATGTTCTTGATTACTTTCAACTAACCTGTTAGTTGGCTTTGGCCACTGGCTGACTAGTTGATAGATGGAGATGCCATCCCTGTGAAATTGCAGTAAGGTAGTTGTGAAGTCTGTTGTGAAACAGGTCTAAAAATACAGTTTGAAATGGGATCTGATGTCACATGATAAAACCATAAACAGTAAGACTGAAATTTTGAATGCACATAACATTTTAAACTGATCATAATAAAAAGGTCAGTCCTTTAAAATAATGTCACATTGCACCATGTGTTGTGGTTGTTTTGGACATATCCAGAATATAGGATATGTGTTCCATCTAATATGTGATATAGCTTAATAAGGCTCTACATCTCTTCAAGACAAGCCAGCTATGACAGCAGCAGCAACAGCAGTGAAAGATGGCATATGTCCAAGACATTATGTCACCTAAAAAGCAGGAGAGAGAGAGATTGTGTGTGTGTAGGGGTCTTGTTTGTTTTATCATATGGCATGTTACAGGGGCCATCTAGGCTGATGGATCGCTTTTAATTATAATGATACACACACACACCTATGTAATTACCTTTTCTGTAATGAAATGATGGCCTTATAAGACGGGCCTCTAGTGAACTAGGGGGAAAAACAAATTGTACAAATGTACAGCCTTAGTGCAGGATACAGTGGTGTTTTATTGGTTTCGGTGGGGGGGTTAGCCTTTTGTACAACAACATTGAGGTGTTTGCAGATTTTGTAGCCCTTCAGTATAGATCAGGGACAACTGCTTATACTTGAGGAGCCAAACTATGTCACAATTCAGAGCAAGATATCAACAAAGAACCAGTATAAGAAAGCCCATTTGTAACTGACAGTATACAATTTAACATTATTGATATTAAACATGTTGATTAATAATATCATAAGAAAAGAAAGTGACAAAAAGACCGAATTGAAGTGAGTAATTAAGGATTTTGTTATTTTTTTAAGTTAATTTTAATATTAATTTAAAAAAAGTAGTGTATTTTAGGGATGACAAAAGAGCCATATTTTGTTCCGTACTGAGCCACATTTGGCTCACGAGCTATAAGTGGCCGACCCCTGATATAGATGCAATCAATGCTTTTATTACATAGTGCAATAAAAATAAACGTAATTCAAGGGAATAAATAGTTAAGGAACACAGTTTTTAAAAACAATTAGGCAATGTCAGTTTTAAATAGTTGCAGATAATAGCAGGGGTTGTTTCTGTATTGTTGAATATTCATATGATGTACCATATATTTAAATGTAGATACAGCAATTAATCTTGTTTCCTTTCTCTCTTTTTTTTCAACAGTTAATTATGATAATATTGCATTCAAAGGAATATCATGCATGTAGATGGATAGTCTGTCTCTCCTCTATTTCTTTACTACATTCTCATAAGATTTAGGAACTGACTTCTTCATCAATCTCCTTTCAATGACTTATTGAAATGATGATAACTTTTAACCTGCACTGTTTCAAACTGTAAACTTTGATGGTTTTTTTATCTTTTGAGTTTATGATCATCTGGGCAAGAGGATGAGTGATATGTAACGCTTCAAATTCTCTTTTTTTTCTCTTTTATTGCAATTAGCTGGTTTTTGTATATCCAAGTTTTCCTAAATCATAAGATTCTTAAAAAATGATGAGCATCATTTTTCCCAACAAGTTAGCCATCTTTTGTGTGTTCAATTATTCAGGTATGCTCTGATTATTTCCATTCACAATGAATGGAACCTGCTTTATAGAAAATTAAAAAAATTGTATGATTGTTTTCTTAAAAATATGACAACGGAGTATGAATAAACTGAGTCAGAGATAATAGAGAGAGTTTGTTATTAAAATTTGTTCAAGCTTTCATTGAAAGTTACTGGGCCCCTGTGGATAGAAAACGTTATGGAAGCAATTTAGAAATATAGGCAGACTCATTAGGTAAGAACTGATTAAGATCAAGCTGTCCTGAAAATAAGGTTGTTGTTGTTGTAGCTGTTGTTGTTGTTTTGAAGCATGTGTCCTTGATATGCTTTTGTGTAACATGGCTTAAAGCAGCAGAAAATTTTAATTTAAATTTAAATTTTATGTCATGTAATCAACACTTACAAATGTAACAAGGAAAACTGAAGATGGATTTTCCCCCCAGATAGCCATGATAATATACCTGTGAACTGAGAAACTGTTTTGTTGTTGCAGAGTAATCTTTGACCTTAATTAAATTGTTGGCTTGTGACATATGACATAGTAAAACTGATTAAAATGAATGTGGCATGTAGGCTGTCAGATAATCTGGGTTCGGGCTGAATTGATACAGTTAGGTTTGTCTTGTCAGCTGGCAAACACTGTCATCAGATATCCAGCACAATCCAATACAGAGATGATTAAACTCAATAAAGACAAATATTCCACCTCATCACCAGAAATACAATGTGGGCTTCTTCCATATATGAATTGAAGACCAAAAAAATTTCTGAGATGCAGAAGATATGTTGGATTTCCATTGCTATAATCTTAGAAGATTGGTTCATTTTTCAGTTTTACACTACACAAGTCAACTGTGCATTTCAGAAAAGAGAGTCCAACAACCTGCTGATTGCAGTTCATGACGTTTATAATGTTTTGATTCAGATTCATTAATCTAACTGGAAACAATTTAAGAGATAGGCAGAATTCATGTCTGCATTAGTTACACGTAACTGTTTTTTTAGAAAAATCATATAGCTTGAGACATTGGTAAACTTATAAACTTATTTGAAGTTCTCATTGCATAGTAGGTCTAAGAAGGAATTTCATTCATTTCACCTGTTCTAAAGATTGTCTTGTTTGGTCAGCGTTAACTTTGGGTGTCAACATTAGAGTCATGTATGTATGTGGTTCAGAGATGTCAGGATAAATAAACATTTGACTGAAAATATATCAGTCTGGTATACTGTTTATTTTATCTTTAAAAAAATGCTTAAATACGATGCATTCATTCATGGTGCAAAAACTGGATTGCTTTTTGTTTGCAGTAGAGAGAAATTCATCAATTTTCGTGGTTTTGCAAAAAAAAAAGACACTTTGGTTGGTATTTAAATATGTTCATTGAAGAAGGGGTTCTATTTTTTCTACAAAAGGATTATTGCTCATTGGCGCTCTAAAATATTTAGCAACCACAAAATCCATGAAAGTTGATAACCCATGAAAAATAGTAAATTTACAGTATGATGTAAGGAAGATATATTGTGATGTAAATTGTCTTAGTAGAATATCGATAATATTTGCAGCAAAGGTCTTCAAAGATAGAAAATTTTGCTCTCTTCATTTGAAGTTTAGAGGCAGGAGTTGCTGCTTTTCTTTTCCTGACATTTCTAATTAGCCACACTTGTGGACAAGTTTAAAATTTTTAGTTAGTTGGGGATTTTTGGATTGCTGCCCAAATCTTAGTGCTTCCTGCTGTCACGAGATATTAAAATATATGCTGCACATGGCAAGTGCTTGCTCTGTGGTGAGCATATGGGATTATAGCAACATCAAGTTAAAAACCATATGGAACTAACATCAAGGAAATAAATGGCTTCAGGATCAATGCATGATTATCCCATCCCACCTAGAGTTTTTTGTCAAGTAAGGGTTCCTACTCCTGTGTATGTTTTGGAAGCTTGCTTGAATAGACAACTCACAGTATATACAAGTCTTTTCTTTAGAGCAGAAATGGATAGTAGACTTTTTTTAAAAATGTATTCTTTTCCATTTTCTGCATATGTATGTGCGTGGTAATCCAGCCATTTGTAACTGAATTGGTTTTTTTAATCATCTTTCAATCTGTGTGACACTGAGAGTGATGAGAGATCAATCTGAAAGGAGGCAAAGCTGCTAGAGATCATCCTCGTGGTTTTCAGTGCAGGTGAAGATATTTGCATCATAAATCTCATTTATTGGAATGAAAACTTATTATCATTTAATAGTGGTGATAGAACTTTTCTTGATATAAAATCTTTCAAAATTTAGGAGCCTGTAGCTGAAATTTTTTTTTTTTTCTTCTGGTATATTGGGCAGTGCTAAGCAGCCCAACATATCAAAAACTAATTTAAAAAAAAAAAAAACCTCTCCATCATCACCAAGCAAGGTGTTCTTGCTATGCCAATCAAGCTGTCAGCTGGCCTGCTTCTGAAGACATGTTTTGACAGAGAGGCCAGCAGATGTTCCCATGCCAACTCCTAACTTGAAGATGGGCATTATCATTGGACCTTGATGAACCACAAATAGAGGGCTGGCAGAGACATCAAAGACAAATTAGGATGGCCCAACCAAACTTGCATACTCTGGAAAAGGGGGGGGGGGGGGCTGTCAGGAGGCTTACTAAAATTTATTATGTTCTAGTCTCCCTACCCAAATTAGGAATGACAGTAGCTGGTCTCTTCACCTTCTGGATCATCCCTGCTTGTTGCCATGGTGATGATATTAATCCAAGAGCAACAGCTGGTTTCCTGTTTATGACAAGACACTACACAGCATGGTGAATGACAGCTCACAGCCCCCTCCATTGCACATGGCTACACTGTTTTGTGATCTTCATACCATACTCATCCATTGCTCAGTAGACACACAGTCAGTCTTTCAGTTTTAAATGCAAACCCATTGTATTACAGTTCATGTACTGTATTAATCTGGTAAACCCACTATATTACAATCCATGTACTGTGTGTGTGTGTGTATATATATATATATATATATATATATATATATATATATATATATATATATATATATATATATGTATATATACACACACACACACACATTTAAGTTCCTTCTTTATCCCTTGCAACTCGGGGGCCCCGGGTGCCCGATTGGCCTAAGGCGCTCGCCTTAACAGATCACTGACATCTCACCTCTGTTCTCATGGGTTCGAGTCTCGGGCTCGGCTAATAGATTCCCATGGATCGGTGGTTCTTCCAGGGGTTTTCTTGGGCTCTTCCACCACCAAATATACTGGCTGCCATGTATAGCCTATCATGTGCTGAAAAATGGTTTTAAACCCATAACAACCAACAACCCTTGCAACTTGATAGACAAGTCCATAAAATGTGATATGGACCACCCAGTCCATTTCTATATACAAGTCATGTCTTTGGGGTGGGGGGGAGTTACACATTGCTAAATTGCTTCCACATACACAAAAAGATTGATATTCATTCGATATAACATAATTGCAGCATGTAAGCTCACCTTCTTGTATTTTTAAACTTGAGTTTGCAATAAGATCTCGTGCTTGATTCAGAAATGCCAAACCAATCTCTGTTTGTTGTCCTCAGTTGATATAGCACTGTTGTGCAAGAGTTATGTACCTTTGATTTCAGCACTGTTTTGTGTGAAAATTTATTTAAGATTGTATTAAGTTTTCACGTGCAGTATCAGCTTGGAATTGCCACAATCCAGCAGCACTTTTTTTTCACAAGCCCTATTATTGTTCAGTCCCATCTTTGTGTTTTTTCTGTTTTTTTGTTGTTGTTATATTTCTGTCAGTTCTTTGCAGAAAATGAAATAATTAAAGTTTCTTCTTCTGTTAACAGAGCATGATTCTAACGAAGTCAGATATACCTTTATTTTATTATAATCAAATGTCCATCATGGAGGCAGGAACTACCATGGCTCAGTGGTTAGAGTGTCAGACTTGTGACCAAAAGGGTGTGGGTTCAGATCCTACCATCGGATCAGCCCAGGTTGGCTACCATGGTGTGTTCTTGGGCAAGGCACTTTACTCCAGTTGCCTTGGCACTAACTAACTCATTTGTGTTATGGTGTGACATAAAACACCAAAGCAAACCCTCATTTTATCTTTGAATACCGTACTTGTATAGTGTCTGGAATTTTTCATACCCTCTGATTTTTATTACAGAGAACTTTTTCCTTCAAAATTTTGCACATAAGGATAAGGATATATATTTTTTTAACTATAATTATACGTACACCTGAAAAAGAAACTAATACCGATTGTACATAAAATGAATAACAATACAGTATATAATTTAAATATGTATAGACCGATATATGACAGTATCCTATTAGTCAGTATTATATCCCATACATTTAAGTTCCTTCTTTATGTGTTGTAACACGACCAGTCAATAAAATGTGATATAGACCACCCGGTCTGTTTCTGTGTACAAGTCATACACTGCACCCGTGCAGTGCTGAGAGTTATGCCATGCTAAATTGCAGGGCTATGGTATATGTAACAAAATGATCAATATTGATTTGGTATCATATAACAAATATTGTATGGTGCTGAAAGGCCTCATGGCAGTTTATAGACCTATCAGTCACCCCCAAAAAGGTATATGGGCCTCATCTTCACTTTGGTCCTTATACCTTATTGGGGGTGACTGACCAGTCCATAAACTGCCATACTGCCCTCAGCACCATGCAACATTTGTTAAATACTGTCTTTTAAAGTTACCAAAGTGGCCCTTATGAAAAGGTGGCATTTATACATGTATGCAGGTAATTTTGTACTTATTTGCCAGTAAATGGGACCATTTTATCTTCCCTGTATATGAATGTGGTTGCTATTTAGAGATGACTACTTTGGCAGGTTTGACTGACCCTTTATGTTCATGGTGTCTTCTACAATGTCTCTCATCCAATTAGCAATATTTATTATTTCTCTTATTTCTATCAAAATCATCCCATAGATGCTACATAGGATATTTTGCAGTGTAATTTATTATGTGTACATGTACGCATACAGAAAACTTTAGCACTGAAAATTTCAGTTAGAATAATTGAAATAAAGATACAGTTTTGACATTTTGCATGCAAAAAAATTTGAATAACTGAAAATATGAACATGTCTGCTACAGATCTTTTTTTTCTCACTCTCTTTTCATTGATGTAAAAATATATACCTGTCAATTTCTGAATTGACTTTGCAAGTGCTGATGTAGAATCTGTTGCCAAGGTGCAAATCCTACTAATGAATAGCAAGCAATATGTTGTTTGAAACAAATCAGTTTTAATTGGAAAAGAATGTCACAAATTTACCTTGACTTTTTGGACAGAAGCCAGGAGGGCTGGGTTGTCCTAGATGTAGTCAGGTAGACTATTTATATGCAAGTAATTGAAATTGAATGTCACTGCTCTGGCAGAGAAATAGGTTAATGTTGTACTCATAAATGAAGGGGATGCCCCAAAGCTTCATAATGTTTTGGCATCATTACACTTTTACAAAGTTTCATATCCGGTCTTTAGTTTTGTGCATACTTCATTCTATTGGATCAGCAGGAAGATCAGTGACCTGGAAAATAACCTTACCCAAGTAAAAGCTTGACAAGTTTTCTTTGTTGTTTTTTTTTTTTTGTTGTTGTTGTTGTAAGTTTAAGGACAAGATTTTGTTTAGTTTGGAATCTCTTCATGTGCATAGATAATCCTAATTAACTTTTGTCCTCTCTTTTGGCTTATGTTTTATCAGCTTCACTCAGAATGTATGAGAAAGATAGTTTTCAGTTTTCATGAAGGTATAATAGATGAGCTATATTCAGTTTAATTTTCAAAATCTTAGTCTTTTGCTATTACTAACTTGACATTGTTTCTTCTCCCAGTAATTTGAATTTGTGGATCTTACAAATTTGAAGAAAAAGAAACCCCACTTATTCAGAACAATGATATAATTGTTATATTACAGTGATGCTGTGAGATGAAAAGCACTCGAGCGAAGACTTTAGTAGAAACCGATAAAATGTACCAGCACCGAAAATAAAATAATCAGTGACATCATTAACATCTTCACAGATAAGTTGATATGGGAATAGTTCTGATATAAAATGATAAAGGAATAACTTGGACAGATCCCCTTGTATATATGTTGAACAGGAACACTATCTTGTAATTAATAAAATAATGTTTGCTATTCACTGCACCTGTAGTAATACTTGAGGAGTTCAAACCAATAAAAAGGCATCTTCCTCTTTTTCATTCCTGTTTTTAAACTTGACTGTCAATAGTAGCAGCTTGGCATTTACTGGTTGCAGTTAGCCCCAAAGACCCTAACATGGATTATACCATCTTTATCTGCTGGTAATACAGCATAGGTCAAAATGGTGCAAAAAATTAATGCCTAGGTGCAGTCAAAATATCGAAGCACAAGCAAGCAATTTACATCCTTTTACCAGGTGTTTGGCTTGTTTCATATATGAACTATAGCATTTGAGCACTTGATGAATGACTGTCAATTGCCTGCCTGCATTTTGAAATTACAAATGCATCAGGCATTGATTTTGACACCAATTCATCTTTGGTTGTAGATGTATTGTAGCAGTGTCCTGCATTAGGGAAAGCAGCAGTTTCTAATTTTACCCATTACAGGGTATTAGTAAATCACAGACTGCATGTTAGGTATGAATCCAGTGTGGCTAGGCAGGCAATTTATACAGAGTTCAAAGTGATTTGTTACAACAAGATCATGAAAGGATACTTCAGATAAATTCACAATTTGAACACCAAGCTAAATGTTCTCTAACAAAATGTAAAACCTGCTTTTTGATTCAAGATATAGGTCTTCATTTTATTGGAAACTCATAGCCTTCAATCCAGAATTAAAAATGTCATCTGGTTTTGAAGAGCAAGATTTAATATGCTTCTTTGCAAATAGCTACTCTTCAAGTTTGGAAAACAGTTTTAGTGACCTGAGGTACCGAAAGGTAGGACTGTACAAGTCCTGTCTTATTGCCCATGAATCTAATATACAGTTTAGTGTTCACCAACAATGAGGAAGAGTACCTTAGTCATTAGAGTTAATCAGTTTAGGTATAATATTTAAACTGAAAGACACATCTTTCCACATAAACTTACAGGTTAAATGTTCATCAGCCTAAAAAGAAAATTTTGAAAAGCAATAACTTTTATCTCTCAATACATCATTAACATCTACCACACATGTTATTAAAATTATGGAATTGATATAAGTTGTACATTTTATGCATAAGTTTACAAAAATATGGATCTCTGCAGTTTGTTAGGAGCAATCAGTAGAACAAACAATACAGACCCTGATCTGCCAGCACATTTTGCAACAGTGTATCAGGGTCTATGTTTTTGCAGGTGGATCCTATCTATAAGCAAGTATAGGTGGAACATGCACAACACTTGGAAGTGATGCTAAGGGAGATAACTTTTCACAGCTAATCACAGTAACTCAAATAAAGCATATTCTTGAATTTCTTATCATATGTAATTATCTTCTTGAGTTTGAAATAAGAATCTGAATGTCAAAAAAGTATAACTCAACTGTTGTGTGTGTGTATCATGGTCTAACCTGGTGGATCGAAAAAATTAACCTTTCTGTTTAAGATAACTTCGTTAAGATTATTCAAGCAGCAGAAACTTTTTTGTATAGTGGAAGATAAAATTTGTATTATGGACTATCCAAACATGGCTAAAGAACTCTCAAACCCTGCATCTAAAAGTTTACATTTTATGTAATTCAGAACCAGATTTTATTTTAAAGCCTGTATTGAAACTGAATAAGCAGTCAGCTGATTAAGATGTGTGCATCAGATTTTCATTTTATGGCAATATTTGCTGTTGGTGGGGGGGGGGGGGGAGTTTTTTTTTTTTTTTAAACATGGTTTACAGCTGGAAAGCTAGCAATGAATCCTCTCACTTGTCAATCATATTACACCCATATTGGTTAGGACAAACAAACACTGCAGGCAGGCAGATAAATGACTGTACCCATGTACCTTGTGAGTAACAAATTTTTTCTGTATACTAATGAGTAATTCTAGAAATAAATGGAATTAACTTTGGTTCAGAAAAATGTCATATAACACATCTTATGTGTGGTTATATGGATAACCTGAAAGCAGGTATGTAAAAGAAAGCCATATGTCCTTCATCAATTTAGATTTAGGAAAACAGATATCACCTGGTGAGGATGATCTATCTACTGACTTCCTGTTGGTAATTACCTACACTACCTCTAGGACAACACTGTTGCTTTCTGATTAACTTTTTGGTGTCAGGAGTGGGATGTGTACCAAATTTTTCCCAAGCTCAGCATCTGGCAGCTTCTCTTCACATAAATGTCATTAATTCACACACAAGTGTTATCTGGTATCATTAAAAGATTATGGTTTGAAAATGGCATAAGTCTTAAGCTTCAAGTACTCTTTTACACTTTCAGTGTTAGGTTTGGATTTTAGTGCTTTTTTTTTTTCAATATCTAGCTTCTGTATTTATATGACTTCTTAATAAAGTTTGTTATAGTGGTTAGGTGAAATATTTGCTTTGTGTTGCTCTTGTATTTGTTAAAAATCCAATATTTGGAAAAGAAGTAAACAGGGCAATTATAAATATATTTTCTTGCTTTATTAATTGTAGTCAGAGACTTCTCACATTTGGTATGTTGAGAAACAATTTGACTATCCATTATATTAATGATAAAATGACAGCTCAATACTTGATACCCTTTCACAAACATGACAATAAAGTTATTCAGTACTTTAAAAGTTACACATTACATTTCCATGTAATAGCTGCAGTAGGACATAAACATATTACATATATATATATATACAATTATACTGATCATTAAAAAACAAAAAATTTGCACTTGGTTGATAGGTAACAGGAAGAGAACATATATGCTATCGATGGGATACAGTGATTTCATTTATATTTGTGGGTATTTTTGTGGTGTTTTGAAAAATGATATTTTCATTTAATCAAACTTGGTCAATACGCAAATATCGTTAAGATGTTGGATGAGCTTTATTATGAGCATATTTATATGATCTTGCATTGGATACAGATAAAAAAATGTACCACTCTAGAATGGGTAAATAGGCCTATGTCATCAAGATCTTGGTAGCTTATGAGCATAATTTATGTATATTAATGATGTGACCTTGCATCTGATTGACTGAGCTTGTCAACAATCTGGCAACTACATTTCTGATAAGACTTTGATCAAACTTGTTAAGTAGTCTTATATTGTCAAGATGTTTGACAAGTTTCATTATGAGCTGCAGAGCAAAATCTGTACATATTAATGAAGTAATCTTGTATCTGATTGACTGAGCTTGTTACCACTCTGTTGGCTGAATTCCAGTTGGAAATAAAATGCTCTGCTTTAAGCTTATATTATCTTTGTTGTAGACAGGTTCAGTAATAAGTGCGATCAGAGCATATTAATGAAATACATTGCATCTGATTGGCTGAGCCTCTTACCTCTCAAGGTTTAGAGACTACATTTCTCATCCAATGAATGGATTTATATTGTAAAAATTTTGGATGACTTTGATTATAAGCGAGAGGCTGTGCATATTAATTATGCCTGATATAAAGTTTGAGAGATAATTTACATCAGATGTATTCCTGAAATACTACATAAGCCTGCTTAGCGAAATGGTTAACAGTTTAGTTATGTAAGATAGGTGAGCAGTACCGGGCCCACTTTGGCTTCCTGTTTTTAGTGTGGTCAATGTTAAACTGTGCAACAATCTTTGAGACACAGCAAAAAAAAAAATGAGTCATGGGGCACTTGTATTACAATATAATTTTGTTTCACTTTCATTTTTTTAATATTTTTTTTTTTATATTCTTTATATTCTTCATTAAGTTTTATTTCGGTTAATGTATTATTGCATCAATTTTTTTTCCTCATGTCCAGATTCATGTTTTTTGAGTGTAGCCTGAAGAAACCCAGAGCATGCTAGCTGATCAGGCTAGGGAATATCTTACATTAAGATATACATTTAATTTATTAAGTGCTGGAATATTTGGTAGGATCACCTTAGAGTTTCTTGACTGGTATAATATTTCATCTGTTAAATTTTCTGCTACATTCATACAACTGCTTTAGATTCCTGTAAAATTGGGTGACATGTTTGTAGAATGCTTATGTTTTCTTTGAATGCTACTGTAATTACTGAAGCCTGCGGCAAATGAAATTGTAGTAACCTTAGGTTCCTCCCAAGTAGTTGTACATTAAATTAAGGACTAAGAATCATTAAGAGTTATTTGGTACTTAGAAGTACTGCTGCTAGTAAACAATTATTCTATTTCAAGCTCCATTCAAAAGGAGGACAAACTCATGAAAACTCTTGTAGGATGAGTTTATTACTTTAAAAAGAAACTTAATTTCCTTCTAATTTAGAGTTGGTTGTAATCTGTAAACTCAAGGTTCATCAGTTTCGATTTTACTTGTAAATATGGAAGAATATATTTTTAGGAATAAAATGTCTATTGTTATTCCTTGATTGGTAAAAGCATGCCAGTAAATAAATGACAGTCCCAAGTCTGATCGCTGTAAATCATTTTCCTAATTTTGTACATTTTTTAACCCAGAAATCTCATAGCCTACCAGTGAGAAAATTCAGTTACATTTCCTTTTCATTATTCCACAAATTATTGCACAGTCTCGCTTATAAAAGTGAGTTGACACATGTACACTAGGCTAAATTATTTAAAAAGTACAATTACAAAACTACAAAAGATTTCAGCTGTAAAGAGAGAGGGTTTGTGGAAAAGCAAATTCAGTACTAATTAAACTGAGAATGCTTTCTACTTCAGTACAGCTTTACTGCATTTTGAAAATGATGGTCACCCACCCCCATTTCTCATGATCTTTTTGTATCTAAAGAATCACATTTAAATTCTGGTATTTGTTATTATTTGATTGTCTGAATATGGTTCGAACATTAAGGAGATGGGCTGTGAAAGAAATGTTAATGGAAGATTACTTTATACTGCTATGCTGTAAATTTCTTCATCAGAACGCACTTTCTACTGGTACCATATATACTCATGTATAAGCCGGGTCCAAATGCAAACAACATAAACCCTGATCTGCCATCACATAATGCACTGACAGATCAGGGTCTATGTTGTTTGTTCTACTGATTAGTCTTTACAGACTGCATAGACCAGATCTGCATAATGCGCTGGCAGATCTGGGTCTATGTAGTTTGCAGTTGGTATTAGATTTTACGTGAGTATATATGGTATATGATAATTATTACCAATGGTTTTTAGCTCAATATTTGTGAGTGTCAAGATATACTCAGTATTTAAAAAAATGTAAAAAAAAAAACAATTCCAAATAATACTAAAAAAATATTCCCAGATGTCATATTATGAATTACATTGCTCTTACGATTCATGGGTCTTTGATAATCAGAAGAGGGAGCTTCTCTCATCTAGACTCTGTGTCACCATTAAACTATTTAATGTCACAGAGTAACTTCAGCCATGCTTTGCTCACTTTTATCCATTAATGATAGGATGCTATCTGTGTACTTAAACTTTAAAAAGACAGTGTAATTACAGCCTTGGATGACATCCCTCTTACCATGAATCAATATTATTGGCAATACCTAATGTCCCCTAATAATGGACTGTAGGTCTGTCATTATGTCTCTCTTATGTTGTGGAATATCAAATCATGTCTGTTCCTGATAAGAAAGAGAGGAAAGTATATATAGAACCCACATGTCCTATATGGATCATGCTAGCTGCATATCTCACATTTAGGTGAAATTTGTGCCAAAGTCAATTATTTGTGACAAGACTTTATTTTGACAGTCTTTGAGGTAAAGTCTGCATCATCAAGCAGAAACTAACATGACAATGTACAACCAGCCTGTCACTGAACAAAACAGACATGGCATGAATAAATGCTGAGAAACACATATAATTGTCTGTCCAAAATACATATTCAAAAAACAAAACTGGAACTTAGATGTTTAAATAAAGAACTGTCAAAGTAATACAAATTATTATTCCTTTTTAATTGGATGCAATTATTCTGCAGTAGAAAAATTGTGTTATCACCAACTACCATCATATTTACCTTAATTTCAAAATTGGACCCAGAATATATCACTGTTTAGACTAAAATTCACTCATATTCATATATGAAGTACCATAATGATCAATTTAATTTTTAAAAATACTTGATCATATTGCAAACAGGTTACATCTTGTGTATGTTGTCATTCACTCCAGTTACATTTTCACTGATAACTTTTTTATTAAATTATTCACAAATATGCATTTTTTAAAATTTTTTATGAAGTTTCATAAAAATATTTTTCTCCTCATTCATCTGAAAATACTTGCATCATGAAGATTCACTGTGTATATGGGCATGAAAGATTGAGTATGAAAATCATTAAACATCAAAAAGCATGACGGTTTTTCTTTTATAAAAAAAAGAAACAACCACTTGCAGATGATGTGTTTTAATTGAGAAGTAAATTCTTGACTTGTATTTTCAGATATAAATTGTTGATCCTTTGACTCTTTGGTTTCTACAATTTTTTAAACCATTATATGTAGTTATATGCAGCAGAGTTGGTTGTCACTGTCATCAGAAAATGTAATGGAATCCAACCAAATATCCTCTCCACCATTCATGGCATATAATTTATATATGTTTTTCTTATTAACAAAAGTAAGAATTTACATTGGCTATATACATTTATTGCAAAAATTGCTTTTTAGCAGCAACTCAGTGATGGCTTCAGGTGTAGCATGTATACAGAACTATTTAAAGGTTATAAAACTTTATTGTTTGGCTTAGATTTTACACACACACACACACACTATTGATCCCAACTTGAGCTATTGTCAGCATTCATATGCATGTTACATTATGAGGACAAAACAAGAATAACAGACTCTTTAATAATGCTTCTCACTGTCTCAGTAATGGGAGTGAAGGGGCTATAATAATATATGTCCTCTGAGTGTCACTGACATATGCCAGCAGTGTATGGGCAGAACTAGTGACCAAATATGGCTATGTGATAGAGAGGGCACTGTTAGGGCAGGCAGAGAGGGAGAGTGTTTGCAACTTGATCTTAATGCAACTGAGAGTCTTAATCATTAAGCATGCTACATTAACCTGATGTCCTAGGTGTCTGCTGCTGGCAGGATATATCAGGACATATGGTTCTATCTTAAACCGCTTATCACAAGACAGCTCATAGAAAAACTTGTACTACTACCTACCTAACCACAAAATAATGACCTACCTTATTTTCAAATACCTAAAAATGAACACTTAAACCTTAAAAAATAGTTTTGATTTCAGGTAATAATTTTCAAAATTGTCAGTTGTCTAGAAACAAAAGAGAGAAGAATTCTTCATAACAATAACATTTTATCTGATTCCTGGCAGGGTGATGACACATCAGAACTCTGATTTTGGCTTTCATTTTTTTTATTGCTAACTTGTAGAAAAGTTAATCTATAAGGTTCTGTTTTAAGATTGGACATATTAATGGTGCAAAAATGTAATATGTTTGATTTGTAGCCTTGAAAAATTAACATTGTTGTAAAATGTGTCTGCTACCTTGCATCACTATGTGTGCATTGGCTTCTCACTTTCAAGTAAAGCATATATTCAGTTTTTCATATTTCATATAGCAATTGTATCATTTCACATGTATGAGCATACTCTTCATATAATATTTCACATCCAAGAACCTATAGCAATTGTATCATGTCACATGTATGAGCATACTCTTCATATAATATCGAGAGATAAATTTCTGATAATCAGCATACAAAGTCAGGGGTGGGGGTGTTTTAGCAAATCAACACAAGGTTTGCTCTGAGGGTTGGGGGTTGAGGGTCTTGCCATTTGACACACATTGCCATTTGTGGCTACATGGGAGGGGGGATTCTAGCCATTTGTCACACATTGCCATTTGTCTCTATAATGTAGAAGTGCAAATTATATATAAACACATATTGGTACAAATTATATATAAACACCTATTGGTACAAATCATATATAAACACCTATTAGTACAAATTATATATAAACACCTATTGGTACAAATCATATATAAACACCTATTGATACAAATGATATATAAACACCTATTGGTACAAATGATATATAAACACCTATTGGTACAAATCATATATAAACACCTATTGGTACAAATCATATATAAACACCTATTGGTACAAATCATATATAAACACCTATTGGTACAAATCATATATAAATGTCTATTGGTACAAATCATATATAAACACCTATTGGTACAAATCATATATAAACACCTATTGGTACAAATCATATATAAACACTTATTGGTACAAATCATATATAAACACCTATTGGTACAAATCATATATAAACACCTATTGGTACAAATCATATATAAACACCTATTGGTACAAATCATATATAAACACCTATTGGTACAAATCATATATAAACACCTATAGGTACAAATCATATATAAACACCTATAGGTATAAATCATATATAAACACCTATTAGTACAAATCATATATAAACACCTATTGGTACAAATCATATATAAACACCTATTGGTACAAATCATGTATAAACACCTATTGGTACAAATCATATATAAACACCTATTGGTACAAATGATATATAAACACCTATTGGTACAAATCATACATAAACACCTATTGGTACAAATCATATATAAACACCTATTGGCACAAATCATACATAAACACCTATTGGTACAAATCATATATAAACACCTATTGGCACAAATCATATATAAACACCTATTGGTACAAATCATCAGCATTGTTATTGTTTAATTTGATCTTCTGCATATATTTTTGACAACCTTTGCAAAATTACTGGTAGTGTAAATTAAATTTTCATTACATATGTAAATATTTACCGGCTAAGTAAAACTAGTTATAGGATTCAGTGTCTGCATGTTAGTTGGGGACTATTTATAATGTGCATAATAATTAAATGTAGATAAATTGAATGTTTTAACTGTCTTGAATCATTTTTCTAGTTGTTCAGTTTACTTGTACATTCTCCTGCAGAAGCTGGAAATTTAATAGATAAAATAAATAACAAGATGCATAATTAAAAGTCCCTCAAATCCAGTGAATTACTCTTGGCAGTATGTTTGAAATTTTAAATTTGTATTTGATCCCATAATTTGGAACACAAAGTGAGATTCTCATTGAAGTAATGAACATCAGACTTCTCCTTTGAACTTTTTTTTATCATCATCACATCCATCCACCTTGTATAGGGAAATGAGAGTATTTTTTATCATCATCACATCCATCCACTTTGTATAGGGAAATGAGAGTATTTTTTATCAGCATCACATCCATCCACCTTGTATAGGGAAATGAGAGTATTTTTTATGATAATCACACCCATCCACCTTGTATAGGGAAATGAGAGTATTTTTTATCATCACATCCATCCACCTTGTATAGGGAAATGAGAGTATATTTTATCATCATCACATCCATCCACCTTGTATAGGGAAATGAGAGTATTTTTTATCATCATCACATCCATCCACCTTGTATAGGGAAATGAGAGTATTTTTTATGATAATCACACCCATCCACCTTGTACTCCTCAACATAAATCCACATAGCTAGATTTTAAAATAGGGTCCAAGACCTCTTGAGATCAATCAGTTATAACCATGTCCTTTACATATAGTAGTTGCCTTGTGAATGTGCGTGTTAGTCATTTAAAATTGATACAGGTAAAACAATAAATGTTTAATATATGCATATATGTAGAATTGAAGTGTGTGTTGTATAATGAATAAAATCACTACAGACTTTACTAAAATGCATGGATGGGTCCTTTTCATTCTGTGTTATGTTGTCTTGACTAAAATGCTTCTTCAAAAGGGAATGATATTAAATATCTGTAAAATCAAGGACATGCTTTTCATCAATGGATATTAATGACTTTTTTCAAGGCTATAACTTTGTCACATTGAATTCATTCACCAGAATGACTTCACATAAATTTTAGAATAATGAACATGCCACTTTTTAGTCCAACTTTCCTGAAATTTACAGATAAATACTATAGTCATCAGTGCTGATATTTAATCAGAAATATGTACATTAAATTACTTTGATAACTTGATGGCTAATCTCTTCCAGCCTTGGACAAGCTTGGGTACCGTCACATCTTCAACCTTGGAATCCAGGTGGAAATTGTTCAGCCAAACATCGTCTTTGACATTGCCAGTCTAATGCTGTATGGTGCACAAGCAACACCCATCCGTCTAAAGATCCTCCTAGACCGTCTGTTTAGTGTGCTGCAGCACGATGAAGTTCTACAGGTGTTACATGGGTTTGGCTGGTCATATGAGGATTATGCAAGAGGATATATCTTACAGGTAAAGTTGTATTACTAGTGTACATTCAGAATACATCTCTGGATGAGGCTGGACCTGATTATTTTTACCTGACCATGGTATGGTCACATGTTCAGTGTGATAATGGAATATTTGTTCTTAGCCTGTCAAGATTTACTGTGACACAACTGCTTTAAAAATGATTGACTAGTTGCACCCAGATAATTTTTAAAAGCATTTTGGCATAAAAACCATTCACATTTGTGCAAATAATGCAAATATGCTATCAGATGTAGCCAAAATATCAAAGACTAGCAAAACCATATACTGAATTTTTCTCAAAAACCATTAAAAAATGTATTTTATTCTTGCCTCTGTAGAGACATGGGTACATGGGAATCCTTGTGTCTATCCATCCTTCCATCTGCACTTCAGTCTGGTACACAGTCTAGTTATCTAGTCTTGCAGGATTTCAAGGATTGCCATGAAACTTGGTAAATATTATGGTTATCATCTAAAGATGCACATATCGACATATCACTTTGCTCCTAATTTTTTTTTATAGTTATTGAATGCAGTGTATAACAGAATCTTGTGAACACAACTAGTCCCATGGATCACTGTGAAACTTGGTACAGTTTATGTGCATACCAATAAATCACTGTGCTCCCGGGATTTTTGTTAGAGTTATTGCCCTTTTTCATTTGCATCTGGATGTAGTGTGTGATATAACCTTATAAATGCAACTAGTCTCACAGACTTTGAACTGCTGCAAATAATGCCCATCAGCCATCAAATATTGCTCCAGTTACTAAAAGAAAAGCTCATGCTTGAAACATTCTTGTAAACTGCTTTTGTACAGTGTTTTACTAATAACATACTGATAATAAAGACTTTTCAGATTGGTACAAATGAATCTGATGATCCATCAGATATTGCAATTGTCACTAATTATAGACACTACTTGTAAATTTGTGTAACTTGACCAGTTCTGAGTAAATTTTTGATAAAAAAAATAAACATTATGGTGCCACAAATTAGTGCCTCGAGATATAATTACCAATACTGATCACTGAATCGAAAAAAAAAATACCAAGTTTTGCCTGACCAATTTTGACATCGTTTCATAAAGTACATTTATGTTCATGCAGTGGCTCTTGTGCCAGTTTTGGCCAAATGAGCAATATCAGGCTCACATGTGCCTAATGTGTTTCTTTTCATATGAATAATGATCAGTGAGATAATTGATCCTTACATATTTCCGTGACATTTTTTTTTATAGCAGTATAGCTTAATAGAATATAGAATTTTATGTGAAATATGCAACACAAAATAGCCATTTATTTACCCCAGACAGATTTCACAGATGATACAAACATTATCAGTCAATAGTCTGTCTTAATGTAACCTTTCATGAGGTTAATTCAAAATAGCAATGCTTCTGTGTGGATTACACAAACACCCTCTTTAACTTGAAACAGAGACCTTATTGTTTCCAAACCACATAGGTTACATTCTTCATAAATGATTACACCTTTATTTTGGAATTATATTTTCATTTGAGATCATGATGATATATTTATGTACAGATAAATTTGTATTGAACCCAATTAACAAATTATGAATTGTGGTAATGTATTTCCAACACAATGGGGATTGTTTTGTCACAGGTTTTTATATTAACTTTCACATGTATAAATTAGAAAGATCAGCATGCATATAAATTTCCCAAAGAATATGCAAATAAAGGTTGCCTCTATAATTCATCAGCTTATATTTTAAAAAAATTATTTAAATTTTCTTTTATTACATTTGAAATGAAATTGTGACCCAAATGATAATACAAAAGAAAATATTATCTGCGTATTATGTCGGTTTTTTAAAAAATTGAAATGCTTATCTTATATAAGGGTTTGAATTTCAGTCATGTAAAGTAAGTAAACTGCTCTTTCATGTATTTGTATTTTTAATGAAAAGAAAACTATGGAAACTGAATGAAAAAGTGGGTTAGGGAGAAATATACCCCACACACACACACACACACACTTAATATGCGCCATAAGTTATGCATGGATTATCTTTACTGGATACTTCGTGACAGGAAAGTTTGTAGTAATAGTAATTACCCATGAGTAAATAAATCCAATGATTGGAAGCTACATTTACAAGGATCCATCTTTTGAAATGTTGAGTCCAGGTGCTATTTGTACCATGTGCCCCTTTACAGGACAGATTCCTAAACTTTACCCTTTTCTATTAAGTCGCCATTAAATATGGCAAATTAAACGTATCAATCACCCCCTCCCCATCTTATTAATTGCTGTCAATGCATTACAGAAGTTTCTTGCAAGGTATTATAAAGCACTGCCTAATATTTTACCAGGTAGTTGACTTGTGCCATCAAGACCATTCTTCATTTTTGCCAGAGTAACAAACAAATAAATAAATAAATGGTTAGAAGTGTTATCATGGTGATACCACTTTTCTTGCCAAATGAATAAATAAGTAACTAATTCCCAGTAATGGTCCTTATTGTAATGCATTTCCAAACAAATACCCACTTAGAGAAACAGGACTTTTTGTATCTGAGATTATGCACAAGTATCAGAAACACACACACACATTGTGGAAATTATTGGTGTAATAAAGATTCATTTCTTTCTTGTATTATAAAACGGCTTTGTTCTGCTTGACAACAAAGCTTGCTGTAGCAGACAGTTTTGTTCTCATGAGAAAAATTCCATGTGCCTCCACACCAGACAAAGACAACTAGACTAATTTTGACCTCTCCCCTCTCAGACATGACAAACAAGTCACCGCTCCCCCCCCCCCCCCCCCCCCCACCCATCACTATGTCTGGTTGACTGACTTGATGTTATGGCATCAGCCAGATCACTGATAGGCTGCATTTGACCTCTTCCCATCTCAGACATGACAACTAAGTCACTGCTCTCCCTCCTTTGTCTGGTTGACTGACTTAATGTTATGATATCAGCCAGATTACTGATAGGCTGAACCTTGGATCAGTGACCCTTGATTTCTTGGCTCTCTAGGGAACCAACTCAAGTACTGGAGACTCTGCTGGGGGCCAAAATGATGTATGAATGCCTAACCCAATTCATGAATGAGATATATGTCCAGTTACATACAGAAGCTGACAAGTGAAATGTGAGTGGGGAGGTGCCCTGGTAGAGAAACTCAAAGGGGATATCATATCCTGTCAGCCTATCAGACAAGGAGTTGGGACTGCAGAATTAGCCAGAGTAAACTTGATAAGAGAGAAATTAAATCTGAGGAAGATAAAGAGTTAACCTGATACTGGATGATACCAAATGTCATAGATTCCTTAGGTCTTGATAAGGAAAGACATAAAACTATACACACATCCATATACATGTAATTTGGTTAGTGCATGTCACATAAGGAAGCATGTTATAAAATCCAATAATTAAGTAACATGGTGAACATGCAAGGATAATTTCCAGGATGAGTCATTTTGAATGCAACAAGCAATATATGTTGTACTGGTAAATAAAAATGAAAATTCTAAGATTAAAGAAAGTTTGTTACCCTACAAATCATCATTGTTGCACAACAAGATATGTATGTGAAAATCAAACAAATATTAACTACCAGTTGTTGATATGTACATGCTTACTTTATATACCATTGTACATACATGTTTGTTCAGAATGCTGCAGAGTATAGTGGCATGCTGGTGTAATTCTGGCACTTGTAGTATCACACTCACCAGCTGAGCCATATAAAACAACCCCCAGCCTCTCTCTCTTTCTCTACCTCCCACCCACCCACCCACTCACTCACACCCCGAATACACTATTATGGCCCATGTTTACATACCAAGATGAGTTAATGTTAACAAGGGTAGGGGATCCAGGCTGCATTAGATGAGTGAACTAGATATTTAGTGTTAAATTTGGCCAAACTGCACACTTAGCATCATGCAGTTGCTTTTAAGATATGTTCAAGATATTTTCTTCAATTGCACCATAAAAAAAGGGTATTACCTACTTTTGTGTAAACAGACAAATATTTAAGTTCCTGTGGTGTTGCACCTGGGATCTCAACAGCAGGGGACACTTTGTTCCCCATCTTCTAAATTGGTGGGACACAACATTTTAAGGAACAAAGGAAAATATTGGACAGGACTTAATGCACTAGTAGTACTACAAAAATTAGATATTCTTATTTACTTCAACAGCTTTGTCACCTTCACTTTGTTGTCTGCATTGTAGTGTCATCTTTTCCTTGGTCACTCTCATTATTATAATAAATGTTTTATCAGGTACCCAAGTAACTCATAAAAACATTAACATGTTTGAATATCAGGTTCACCTGAAATGAGCTGCACTATAGAATTTTCCATTCCAGATCTTGCTCTCATTTAATTTTAGTGTTCACTCATTATCTACCAGCATTTATTATAATTAATTCCATTTTGTTTTGAATTATTTATCTTTTCAAATTAAGAATATATTATTTAAATATCAAATTGTATATGGGCATAAATTTAGTCCCATTTGTCATTAATTCAACCTCAGAATAGATTAAATCTTATATGTGCCTTCAACCTCGAAACTACATTACACTAGCATCCAACAAAGATATTACATTGCAACTTGGCAGACTGCTACAAACCTTTAATGTTTTGATTGCCAAATACGTTGTTTAAAAATGAATGTTAATTGCCATCTTACAGTTTTAATCACATTTAATGACTCTGGCCATTGCTACTGTAGCACCAAAATATAGATGTGGATGAACATGCACTATAGAAAAGTAGTAGGCACCCAGTCGGCACACAGGCGTCAAGATTTGGGGGACATAGGACAAAAAGTTGTGGGAAATCCGCAACCCCATGCTCAAGGTGCAACGCTGGTTTCTGGATATGCCAAAATATTGATACATGTATCTATTTATAGCCATGTTACACTCAACATCACTGGCATACTAGTAATTGAGGGTTAATATTAATACATCTATCTATTTATAGATGAGTTACACTCAACATTATTGGCATACCAGTAATCAAGGGTTAATATTGATATGTGTATCTGTTTTATAATAGCCAAATTACACTCAACATCATTGGCATACAAGAAATCTAGGGTTTTCACCAAGCCAGGCATTTTTGTAGATTGCTTCATGTATTCAGGCCTTTCCCAGATACACATCATAACTAGACATTGTGGTATGTACCATAGTTAGGATTCAGGCATTACCCAGATATACATCATAACTAGACATTGTGGTATGTACCATAGTTAGGATTCAGGCCTTACCCAGATATGCATCATAACTAGACATTGTGGTATGTGCTATAGTTAGGATTCAGACCTTATACAGATATGCATCATAACTAGACATTGTGGTATGTACCATAGTTAGGATTGAGGCCTTACCCAGATATACATCATAACTAGACATTGTGGTATGTACCATAGCTAGGATTCAGGCCTTATACAGATATACATCATAACTAGACATTGTGGTATGTACCATAGTTAGGATTCAGGCGTTACCCAGATATGCATCATAACTAGACATTGTGGTATATACCATAGTTAGGATTCAGGCCTTATACAGAAATACATCATAACTGAACATTGTGGTATATACCATAGTTAGGATTCAGACCTTATACAGATATGCATCATAACTACACATTGTGGTATGTACCATAGTTAGGATTGAGGCCTTACCCAAATATGCATCATAACTAGACATTGTGGTATGTACCATAGTTTGGATTGAGGCCTTACCCAGATATGCATCATAACTGAACATTGTGGTATATACCATAGTTAGGATTCAGACCTTATACAGATATGCATCATAACTGAACATTGTGGTATATACCATAGTTAGGATTCAGACCTTATACAGATATGCATCATAACTAGACATTGTGGTATGTACCATAGTTAGGATTGAGGCCTTACCCAAATATGCATCAT
Organism: Margaritifera margaritifera; assembly: GCA_029931535.1. Classification (NCBI taxonomy): domain Eukaryota; kingdom Metazoa; phylum Mollusca; class Bivalvia; order Unionida; family Margaritiferidae; genus Margaritifera; species Margaritifera margaritifera. The sequence goes on from JAQPZY010001570.1 coordinate 1,007,402, forward strand.
AACTAGACATTGCGGTATGTACCATAGTTAGGATTCAGGCATTACCCAGATATGCATCATAACTAGACATTGTGGTATGTACCATAGCTAGGATTCAGGCCTTTTACAGATAGGCATCATAACTAGACATTGTGGTATGTACCATAGTTAGGATTCAGGCCTTATACAGATATGCATCATAACTAGACATTGTGGTATGTACCATAGCTAGGATTCGGGCCTTATACAGATAGGCATCATAACTAGACATTGTGGTATGTACTATAGTTAGGACTTGAGTTCTAAAGTCAGTATCATAACAAGGAAAGATTTTAACTTTGTCACCTGTTTCATGTCCCTGCATTAAAGGGTGGCACAATTAATTCTTCAACATACATTTACCAGCATACAATAATATTGCAATATGCTGCCATGTATTGGAATATCTCACAATACAAAATTCAGGCAAAGCCCAGCCCTAATACAGAGTCCGAAACTTAGTGTAATTAAGTGTCTGCAAAGTACTGTTTAGCAGCTTAATTTCATTTAAATTTGACAGAAATTTGTTGGTTAATTTCTTTTTCTTTGACACTGGGGCTATCATAATTTTGATTTATATTATTTATTATAATGGCTTTGAATAAATATGTTCAGAGAGAATGTAAAATGAAACATGTGAAATTATATTACTCGGCAAAATCTGTTCTAAAATTACATATAGTGTGTGTTTTTAGAAGGTACATTTTTTGTCACACCATTTAAAATGAGTACATTATCATGAATCATGCATATAAGATCCACTCTGTTATGTATACTCTACTTATTATTATATGCACTGATAATAGCTATGAGTATAAAACCTTCATGTGTTGACCCTGAACAAAAGACAAAATAAAGCTTGAGGCATTCAAAAATAAATTGAACCTAAATCAGACACTTGAAAATTTTATGAATCATCATGTATATGTAAGTCTGCACTTTCTCTGTATTATACGTGCAAGAATGAAATTGCTGGCCATGTAAGTTTATTCTTTGAAGGTTTTACATGGAAAAATCATGGTTGTCTAACATCTTGTCTTTATTTAACTTTTTTAAAGCAGTTTATTTTTCCACAATTAAAATACTTCTCATTTTCCTTTTAGGATGCAACTGGACGGGTGTTGGATAAATGGACCATTGCCACCAGAGAAGAAGAGCACATTATACTCCAGCAGTTCCTACGTTTTGGGGAGACAAAGTCAATTGCACAGGAAATCATACTTCAGGACAATCGAGAGAAGCAGGATCTTTATGTCAAACAGACCACCAGAAATGAATCAGAGATCAAGAGGTTCATAGAACGCAGTAACATGACCTCACAAACATTCATCAGACCATTTGATACCCGTCATCTGTTTGGAAATCGGTTTCCCTTTGTCCCAACAGGAAGTCGATTAATGAGTCCCCCAACCATGCCAAGTTTCTCTCCACCATCCAGTCGTGATCTGCGGCCCCCTGTTGTTACTGTGCAGCCATCATCTCCATTGTCTACATCTCCTCTTGGAAGACTTCAAACTATGCAACCTCTGGATTTTAAGCGGGAGCATGCTAGTCCCTCAAGTAGTCCAGTGATGTTGGACAAAATAGGGACCAATCAAACCGCACAGTCACCTACAAGCGACAGTCCACAGAACTTGAGCACTACCTCTACATCAGGTCACTCCACCACACCCCCTCATACTCCACAACTGCAGTCTGAGAACAGTGAAAGTCCAACACAGTCATCCACCTCAACTGTTTTATCTATTGCTGGATCCATGATACTGCCAACTATTCAGACCCCAAATGAAGAGAAAAATTGTGCATTAAATTTTTCCATCAAAGAAGATGACATAGACCAGCAGAGTTCTTTTTATTCTGATAGAAAGGCCAAGCACCTTCGAAAATCAGCTAATCCTATCAAAAGGCAGTGGATGCCAAATGCCAGCTTTGGAACATCATTCATGGGTCCAAATGGGAAGAAACGTGTTCTGTGTTCTGCCTGCAATAAAACCTTCTGTGACAAAGGAGCTCTGAAGATCCATTACAGTGCAGTTCACCTCAAGGAAATGCACAAGTGCACTGTGGAAGGCTGCAATATGATGTTCAGCTCCAGACGTAGCCGCAACAGGCACAGTGCAAATCCCAACCCCAAGCTTCATATGCCACAGAAACGTGCTAAACTACCTGATGGTGCCTCGATTGTGGATGATGGTACAGTACAACCTCAGCGGAATCTAAGTCTTGGCAGTTCCTCTCCATCAATGATTATCTCTAACTCACTCCTGGCCCAGAGTCCCATTCACCCGATTGATGGGGTGTCTGAGTTGACCCATGGGGAAATTGGATTCTACCCAGATCCCAGTATTCATATACCTATTTTCCCCACCCCTACTAAAACTCCAGTAACTGATGATGAAGAGGAGGGACCAAAGGACTTGAGTCTGTCCTATAGCCAAAAACCAGCGAAGAGGCTGAAACTGGATGAGCTAGAGGATGAGGGACCAACAGATCTTTCCATACCACTTCCAGCAAAAGGGAAGGAGGAAGAAAGCAATGAACAGAAAGACACAGATAGTGGATCTTCAGAGGAAGAGAAGCTGGAATCAGGGACAACAAGGACAGGCAGTCGTAGGAAAAATATCCCCTCTCGATGTGCTCAAGCAGAAGATACATACCCAATGAGTGATGATAATTCAGATGACAAAGATCCCTGTACAGGAGGATCCCGCAGTAATCGCAAAAAGGAAAGTCGCATGCGTGAGCAAGCAAAGAATGGCAAATATTCTCCCTATCCAGAAAATGGACAGGATCAACACAAAAAGACTGCCCAGGAGGATGGGAAAGATGGCGAGGATGTGATAATGAATGGCGTGGATATTGATGATGATGAAAAAGAGGGTTACCTGATGATTGATGCTCTAGAAACCGAGGTAGATCAGAACATGGAAAGGGTGACGGGTAATTTGCATGGCAATGGGATGGAGGTAGATGACTCAAACTCCATCCCATCCAACCTCAGTCAAGACCAGAGATCACATGCTTCATCAGCATCCAGTGAGGAACAGAGGAGTGAGATTTCCTCCAATATTGGCTTTTCTACTAATGCAGACAATCCTTATAAATGTGCAATATGCAGCAAAGTTTTTCCCACAGAGGCAAATACAAAAACCCATTATCAAAATGTACATCTCAAACTGATGCACTGCTGCACTGTTGAAGGATGTAACGCAACATTTTTGTCAAAAAAGAGCCGTGACAGACACAGCTGCAATTCAAGTTTACACCGAAAGCTGCTTTCTACTACAGACAACAGTGTACAAAGAGGACAAGATTTAAATCAAAACTACAGTGCTGATATTCAGAAAAAGATTGACTCTCAGGACTGTGACATTAAAGATAACAAACAAAACAGTACAGCTCTTTCACATGGGGACAAAAAGTGTTTAGATGATGAATCAGAAAATGGTATAATGATAGACTGTAATGAACGCAGCAATGGTATCAATGGTCATGATGTGGAAGCAAACGGAGAAACTGATGAAATCGGAGTGGCTGAGAAAGACAGCGATGGAATGGTGACCTGCCATGTCTGTGAGGTCAAGGTCAAGGATAACTTGGTCCTGAAGGAACACTTTGAGCTTGTCCACCCAAAGGAAATGTTTAGCTGCACTGTCTCAGATTGCCGGAAGATCTTCTCTACTCGAAAGAGCAGAAATCGTCATAGTCAGAATGACAGCTTACATTGTCATCTTGGTACCACTGCTGCAAAACGCAGTTGAAGAGGCTACAGGTCATATTTGAAACTGTAAAACCATGCTGCATGTGTTTAATCAAATCTTTACAATGCTTTGAATAATTGCCAAATTTTAAAATAGTTAAATGAGGTCTTAAGTTACTTTTTTGTGATAGATCTGATTTTACACATGTACATTAAAACTCAAGTGTTTAAAGGATTTACTTTTGGATATGCAGAAATAACCATTATTTCATATGTTCGTCCTATTGTAGGTTGGGCTATGCTGGAAAAGCCAAATTGTCATCCATTTTATTTTAAATATAGTGTTTCAAGTATGATGTGGTCATACTTTTGTAAAATGCTAAATGATTGAATCACAGTTACTGAGATGTTGAACTGTGTATTCCAAAGAAATCCTCTAAACACTTTTCAAGGCATAGGACCATGTGCAATACATCATATTATGCTAGAATCACTAGGGCCAATATGTGCAATGAAAACTGAATCATGCAACAGTACATACTCCATTGGACTCATAATTTACTATAAAATCACATATCCATCAACAAAGGCATGCTACTAAGCATACTTCAGACTGTAGAGTGCTTTTTTAATCTTATCATCATCTCTTGAATTTATTACATTTTAAGAAACTTTTACCTGTAATTTACTTGCCTCTACAACTCTAATCCAGAGAAAAATCTCTAATAGATACTTACTGTTTTGGAAACTAACCATCACATTATTTGTCCATGACAATCCAGACACCTTAGCTGAAATTAAAATTGTGATCCATGTGTACTTGCAACACATGCAGAAGTAATTTCATGCGGTAATTAACTGATCTCAGGTATATATATCAAATTGTGTATCTGAATACATTTTTCCATAACAAATATATTGAGAAAACAAAATTACATAGGTGAAATAAAGTTTAAAAATTTATAATGAAATTCACACTTCAACAGTTTTCCATTAAAAAATATATCAGAAATATGTGTTTGCTTAAACATAGTAAAATCTGAACAGATCCAATAATAGGTATTTCCAGCCATAATGTTTAAAAAGCATAATATTTTAGAGTTTTTACTTTTTTTTAATTCAAATTAGCACAGACAAATTTTGGAAAACTTTCTTTTAGGCACAGATAATGCCCATAGCACTTACATCAAACACCTGGGCACTATGATGTCAAGTTCAAGTCATACATGTCATGTAGGCATGTGGTACCAAATATTTCAGCTATAGGTGTCATTTTTGAGAATTTGATTACACATATCTTTATACAGCGATTATTTTGTTTTTTTGAAGCTCGTCAATCAATATTACAAACAAATATTATTATTATATCACTGCCCCCTGAAATACATATGGCAAAATCAGTGTTAAAGTTAAGTGGACCTTTTTAGATGAGGCCAGCCAAGAGGTGTAATCCAGTGTGAATTGGATTGAATGTTGTGCTGTGATGTCATAATGAATGTGCCACATATTGTATGAATTTTTACTAACCTCTGCACTGGTAATGATTAGATCCAACATCCACTTTTCTTAACCCAGTTTAGTGCCCGATTACCATTGTAAAAATCCATAGTGAATAATCTTTTTTGTCTCTAGGTTTTGTGATGACAACTAAGGTGCAGATCACTCAACAATCAAAAATAGATAGCCTTTGGTAATACTACATTAATATTAAATTTTAGAACAACAATCCTTATTTTATTTAAGATGAATAAAGCTGCCAACATGATGACATTGATATACACTTTAAACTTACATTTCAGTAATTGAGCTACAACAAAAACTCAAAAATCCTAAAATTTAATTTTAAGAAGAATTAATATGATTATCCTATCTATGCATCATTTGTTTGTTTAAATCATAAACTATTTTCTGAGTACATAGGTTACATTGTGTTTATGACATTTGATGTCATGTGAAACTTTATTTAATATAGTTATATCCCTAATGCTCTGATTATTACTAAGATTCACATCAGCATTTTTTATAAAATGAATCATGAAATAATGAAGCAAAAACTGTTGCCAATATTAGATTAATTGTTTTGTTCTTTTTATTTATGAAGTAGCACAGTGAAGTGGAGCGAAAAGGAAATTTATAAGGAGTAGTGTTGCATAATAATAATGTTTCCTTATATTAGTACTTTCTTAATTCAGGTGTTAATTAATATGTATTTTTTACCATTTGCAATAATTTATTTGTTACAAAGTAACACTTTGAAACTTTTTTTTCTTCAGTCCTAATTACCATATGATATTTAAGTATAATGCAGAAAATCTTTCTGAAAATGATATTATCCATTTGTGATCCTGCTGATAGAGCCACAGACACTTTCACCAATAGCTAGTAATATCTGTCCCACTGATGGTGATAAAAACATCTACAATATTTGAATTTTTTTGGGATAGGTTTGGTTATATGATCAGGGTTTAACAGTTACACTAGTCCAGTCACCCATGGCTAGTAAATACGTTCAGGGACTTGTGGAATTATTTATTGTAGCTAGTCCATCCAGGAATCTAATATTCTGTCTTTAAAATCAGCCTAGAATTAAAATTTACTCTGATTTTTAAAGATAAAATATCAGATACCTCTGCTTCAATGGAGAAGTATCTGACTGGAATTTACCACAAATTTCAAGGTACTAGCTTTTTGGGAACTACTGAAACATCTAAGGGACTGTTAATTTGTGGACCTGCACTAGTCCCATGGACTAGTGTACATATTTGGCAGGTTTCAATCCCTGATGATTGCCCCATCTAATGTGTCAACTTGTTACAATCATACAATCTTCCTGCAGAATTTGGTCAAGCTTGGACTGTTTTTGTTTTTCTCATGGACCAACCAATAAATGTTTTTGTTATAAGCAGGAGAGTTGTGTATGCATTTTGACTTAGCTTGAAAATCAAATAAGATTGAATTTTATTGTCTTATTCAGTTAGTACCAAATTGTAAAATCTAGTCATATATGCACTGTAACTAATTTTTATATCAAATTTTTACCTCAGAATCATATGCTATGCATTTTTTATGAGCCAAAATGTAGATAGTAGATGCACATAATGTGTTCACAATATTATGTTATTGCCAAAGTGTTCACACTACTTTAAAGGTAGACTTTGAGAGATTGATTTTATTAAAGGTTTTTATAAGTGCCAAATAGAAATTTTTAATTGTATACTTTTCATCCTTAGTTTGATGGATTTAACTTTAATAAATTTGTCAGTTATCATTGTTCTTGCTATAACGTCATAACTATTCACTGAACATATTTGCAGCAAAGTTGTTTAATATTTTGTCATATTGCACTTCAGTGAATAGTATTTTACTCAAATTGCTTGTCTCTTTGTTCCATTCAAATATGTTATACAAATCAAAGTATCTTTATGAAACAGCCATTAGCAGGCTGTATAGTTGGTCACTTATTCTATGCAGTTTTATATCATAGTCAAATTTTTTTCTTTTGCTAAATGGATATACTTGTATATGAGTCAGGTATTTTTAGGCTTTAAATATTAGCACATAACATTTTTTGTGATAATGTAAACATAGTCTTCATGTGATCTCATCTAAGAAATAACTTGTTTGGTAACTTTTTTATTATACTAATTTATGCCAAATTTTGTTGGAAACTTGCCATGTGATTTTGCTTTTAGTCTTGAGAGCTACAATACATGACAATGTAACAAATTAGTTGGAAATAGAATTTTTTTTATAAAATAGACTCCTAGGGTAATGTATTTGGTAATGTCTAATTTTGCATAATATCAATGTATGTCTAATATGCATATTTGTTGTAGTTTTTGTAAAACAAAACAAAAAAAATAACATTTTTTGTATTGTAATTAATATTGACATTATTTGCAGATGACTTTTTTTTCTTCAACACTTGCAATGAATTATGCATATTTCATTTTGTGTGCTTACCTATTTGCCAGACCTAAAAATTCTCACACATAGGAGGCATTATTACACTTAAATATTGGTGGAATATCAACATTTTGTAAAAGTGTAAAATAATATTTTGTCATCACAGAGGTATATCGTAATGCATACTCACAATTTTAACAAATCTGCGAGACATTTGCGCAAATATTTTGTGAGAGCTTTAAAATGTGCCCTTGAACTACATGTATATCATTACTATGAGTTTAGGAATTTGCAGATTTTTCTTACATGCAATAGATTTTTAAAATTCATTGCATCCTCAAAAATCAAATATATAAGATTCCCACCCCACCCCCCCATAAAATCAGCATACCATGCAATCACTAGAACATTTCTCAAATAACTTATGAAAACTTTCAAATTTACTTGATTTAAATGCATACATTTTCTTTTTAAGATCCTTAAATGTGTGAAGGGTATTTATAATAAAAGCCTTTGATACTCTGTATGCAGACCAATCTAAAAAATATTTCAAAAAAGTAAAAAAACTTTTGAGTTATTTAAATGTTACTATTAAATATGTGAACTGGTTGCTACACAAAATATAACCTTAACTTTAGCTCCAGCGTGGCCTTCTTTGCAAACTGGGTCACATGTATATATATCCTTGTACAGCATCACATATATCAATACATATGTTGTTGTTGTTCTTTTATTGTTTTGTATGTCATAGCATATGCTAAATGTAGTATATTATTGAGAAATCTGTCTATGCACGTCATACTAGTCACGTATGAATTACCATTATCTTCTTTCTTACATGAACAGATTGTTGAATCTGGAAGGCTTGTGGTAAAAGTGATTACTTGATTGAGATATTGATCAAACAATTAGTATGTAAGATTGCTTTACAAAATAAATCTGTAAGAATATTGTTAAAGTATGTCAAAATGTTTTCAGATTTAACTTGTTTGAGACAATTTGATTATTTTTACAGGTTTTTAACTATTCAGATGTAACTGATTTTCAAATTAATTTATATTGACAGTATCATGAAGAGTTTTACATGGGGAGTGGATAATCAATACCATAGTAAAGGTCATGAAAGTATTGATCAGTTAAACCTGTCTAATTACATCCAAGTTATCATTCCTCTGAGCATTACAACTAATAATTTAATATTTTGGTACATTGGCATAATGCTGTATTTTACAAAATGTAAATAATGAAAACCCACCTTTTCAATAATGAATGAAATGAAATGTCACATTTTCAACAGTGAATGCTAATAAAAGGCAGAAAACCAGGGATGTGATTGCAGCAGTACTTAGAACATTTCATGGGAGATAACTTTTAATCCTTTTTTTACTATAGACCTGTCCAAACTCAGAGAAGAGTGTAAGTGAACATAAACTTGAATGCATTTTTATTAAGCTTAATGATTAAATTCATGTATACTCTAAAATAAAATAATTAATATTTGGAAGTGAAAAAGATCATAGAATGTCAGAAATTTTGTTTTATATTTGCATGTTTTATATTTTTTGTTGTAGTTTATACTAAGGGATGTTCCTATAAAACATACTTGGAACCCAAGGAAAACACCTTCAGTGAGGATTAGTCATCTATAGATGCAATTTAGAATCAAAGTACCCTAGCATATATTTAAAAAAGACTGCCTTCTCTGGGTACCATATATGTTTAAATGAGACAGACCTAACATGAATGAGTTTATCATAGATTTGAATAGCACCTTTCTCTTTGCTCACATGACCAAGGTCAGATGAGCTTATGGATGAGCCTTGAGTCCATTTTGCATCATTCCTCAATTGGCATTTCTTTTTTCAACTTTTCAAACATTTTCAGTAAATCTGAGTTTTCTGGCAATGTGGTCATAGATCAAATGTTACAAAAGCATACTAGTTTTAGACCCTATTAAAAAAAATGGTGGTCAACCCTCATATATGTGCTGCATGATTGAAAATGTCACAAACTTGTAAAGTATTTATACTTGTACACTGCATAACCAGCTTTAACCAAATTTGACAAGAAGCACAGAAAAATAATGACCCTTCATTTTTAGCTCTACTAGTCATAGACCAGAAGAGTTTATGAGATGGACAGTTGTCTGTAATCCATCCATCTGCTACCATAAGTTTTTTTATCGCTACTCCTCTTTAACTACTAGGAGAATAGCCATGAAACTTTAAACACACACATTCATCCCATGTTCTAGTTGGCCCTAAATGAAAGTGGTGCTGCTTGGCCATCATGAAAATCTTGTTATTGCTACTCCTGAATGGATGGTCATATCCAAGTGGAATTTTCACTGAAGGACTTCTTTTGATGTCTACTTGTTACTAAATGAATATGGTGCCAATTTAATGTCCAGTATTACCGCCACAGTAGCCAGCTTGAAAATATTGCTATTGCTACTCCTTCTAAACAGAAAGTCATATCGACGTGGGGTTTTCACCAGAAGACTTTTTATGATGTCTAGTTAGTCCCAAATGAAAGTGGTGCTGCTTGGACATCCATATGACCATCACAGCAACCAGCTTGAAAATCTTGTTATTGCTACCTCTCCTGAATGGATGATTGTATTGACATGGGGTTTTCACCAGAATTCTTATGATGTCTAGTTAATCCTAAATGAAAATGGTGCTGCTCAGACATCAAATATGGCCACCCCAGTGGCCATCTTGATAATCTTGTTATTGCTACTCCTCCTGAATGGATGGTCATATCAGCATGGGGTTTTCACTGAAAGGCTTCTTATGATATCTAGTTGGTCATAAATGAAAATGGTTCTGATCTGATGTCCGATATGGCCACAATGACAGCTGTCTTGAAAATCTTGTTAAAATTACTTCTCCTGAATGGAAAGTCATATCAGCATGAGGTTTTCACTGGAAGATTCCTTATAAAGGATAGTTGATCTTATATGAAAAAGGTGCTTCTCAGACGGCCAACTTGACCACCACAGCAGTTATCTTGAAAGTCTTTGTATTACTATTCTTCCTGAATAGAAAGTCATATCAACATGAGGTTTTCACTACAAGATTTATTATGATGTCTACTTGGTTCTACTTGAAAACAGTGCTGATCTGACAACCAAAATGGCCATCAAGGTAGTCATCTTGAAAATTTTGTTATTGTTACACCTCCTGAACAAAGTCATATCAACATGGGGTTTTCAAGTTGGTCCCAGATGAAAATGGTTCTGATCTGACCTCAAATATGACCACCACAATGGCCATTTTGAAAATCTTGTCATCGCTACTTCTTCTAGATGGATGGTCATATCAACATTGGGTTTTCACCAAAAGACTTCTTGTGATGTCTTGTTGGTCCTAAATGAAAATGGTGCTGATCTGACATCTAATATGTCTGTTAAACAGAAAGTCATATCGACGTGGGGTTTTCACGAGAAGACTTCTTGTGATATCTAGTTGGTCCTAAATGAAAATGGTGCTGATCTGACATCTAGTATGGCCACCTTGGCAGCCATCTTGAAAATCTTTTTATAGCTATTCGTCCTAAATGGAAAGTCTTCTGAACGTGAAGTTTTCACCAAAAGAATTCTTATGGTATCTAGTTGGGCCTAGATGAAAATGATGATGATCTGACATCCAATATAGCCATGATGGTGGTCATCTTGAAAATTTTGTTATCACTAATCCTCCTGAATCGATGGTCATATTCACATGGGGTTTTCACCAAAAGACTTCTATGATATCAAGTTGGTCCTAAATGAAAATGGTGCTGATGTTACATCCAGTATGGCCACCACAGCAGCCAATTTGAAAATCTTGTTATTGCTCAAAAATATCAGAGATGGCTTAAACACTCAACAGTTAAAAAGAAGAAATGATGTTATCTTGAATTCCTGGAAATTCTTTTTGGTCAATAGAGCATCAGTCCCTTCTAAGGACTCTTGTTATATAATTGTAATTCTGATCTGCCTTCAAATACAGTCTCTATGAATGAAGATATATTTATTTTTAAAAAGTGATATGTCTTATTTTCAAAAATTGCTCAACTGGATCGGAAAATAGCTTGGTGAGAGCCACCCTGGAACTGACTTTCATGCCAGTGCAAACCAGGTGAGAAATTTCAGGCGTACTTTTTTTTCTCTCGTTGTTGTTTATATTTTATAATTTTAATTATGGATACTCAGGTAATGCATAGCAGATCCCCAGATAGGATTTTTAAGCTCTTAATATAATGTGATATGAGTGCTTGAGGAATATAGTTACTCTGCTGTAAAGTTAGAATAAGTCATATAAAAACTTTACCTCCTATTTGCTTGGGACAAAAATCCATAGATCTTTGACAATCTGAAATATAGATTATTTATATGGTTAAAAGAGGGAAATTAAAAAATGTTCCTTTTTTCACATTCCTCACCAAGTCAAAGGTTGTCACAGAAAAAATAGGAATTTTTTTTGCAAGTCTTTCATCATTAAGACGCTTTATCGATTACACTTTTTATGCATCAATAAAGTTTAGAAGTTTGTCAAACATAATTAGAAAAAATTGCTCTGACACTGTTTATTAATTTTATACTTGCTATCTTTAAATATATTTGGAATCATTGAAATTTATATATGAAATTATTTATCTAAATTACAAGTCACAAAGGTTGAAAATATCCACCATAATTTTTCAATACTAGTATTTAAAAATTATTTTTAAAAAATTAAAGCAAAATAAACCTTGAACGGATCAAATCTTTTGTTTGTAAAATGGAGAGGAATTAATAAGAGAGAAAACTTGTCTTCAGTTGTTTACCAAATATAGTGTTGCTGTATGTAGCAAGAAAATGTGGTTATTATCTAATGGTGATCAACTAACTTCTTGAAATAGAATAACTTACTGTAATAAGATTTAAATGATAAATTTTAGCTGTCTGATCAATTATCTCCCAGTTATCAATGTAGATAATGTTTAGATTTATAATATTAATTTGCTAACCTGATGTTGGTACATAGCATTCACTAAATTTGACACATCTTAATTTACAAAAGTTCACCTGTGTTCATTTATCTTTAAATATTCGACCTAGAATATTTAGAATGAATTGTGAATTCATTTTTGTTAGTAAATAAGATGGAACATGAGTGTGACAATTTATTTGTTCCAAAATAAAAATTTTAATGAATTTGTGAACACTTAATGTAACATCAAGTATTCTCTGTCAAATATACATGTCAAGAAAATCCATGCGCTATGCAGTGCCATGCAATTAAATAAAGAAACAATGATGTTTTATTAATTGCAAGTACAAATCTTAATCATGTTGTGCTATTTATAAAAAATCATAGAATAATTATATTGTATGTCCTATTTGGAACAAGTTTTCCTTAACAAATGAATGGTTATGCATCGAAATTAGGTATTCCAAGTAGGACGTCAAATAATAGTCTTGGTGAAAGTCTTAATTAATTACCATATATACTTGCTTATCTGTCAATTTGAACAGCAAACTGGGTCTATGCAGTTCGTTAGGTGTAATTAGTAGAACAAACAGGATAAACCCTGATATGCCAGTGCATTATGCGCTGGCAAATCAAGGTCTCTGTGGTTTGCAGTTGCACTTGACTTGTAAGCGAGGATAAATGGTATACTGTACATGTAGCTTGTTGAATTCCTAATGCATTATTGCAAACTTAACTTGATGTATATAGATGTGTTGTGAACCAAGATTGTTCTTGAATGATACATTGGTAAACATAATTGAAAAGTCTTTTATACCTGGGATTTCATACCTCACTTGCATTCTGCTAAACATCCGAAATGAACACTCCATGTTGTGATGTACTAGTATACATTTTTGGCAGACACATAATCCTCAATTTTTAGGACAATTACTTGTGACATGTATATATTTGCCCATGATAGCATTATTGAGATAAACAATAAACATAATTGTCAGAGGAGAAACATTTGGTTCATAGCCTCTGTACAGCTGGGAGGTGGGGGGAGGGGGGGGCAGAGGCGCATTTCCACTATGCTGATAGACACTGTATCTGGGGATATCCACTATGCTGGTATCTAGGGACATTCTGCCTGATTAGGTACATTTTCTAAGTCTGATGTTGCAATAATAGTTTTTTGTTTTCTTTTCTTTTCCTCGCCCAGATTAACTCTGGGTATATGATTGGGTCCTTAACCCTGATTTTCAGTACTTGAATATGTCCTTGATTTTCAGTACTTGAATATGTCCTTAATTAGGAATTTGGGTTTATTAGCTCGAAGTGGGCATCTCACTCTAACTGACCCTTCTGCAAGGCGACTGACCAATCAGTGTGGAGCATGCCACTAGCCATGTGTAGTGTACAGCAAACATAATACCTGGTGACTTGGACACATTTCTGCTTGAACGGTGTTAGAATCATGATCAGAGAACACAGAAAATTGGCTGGATTAAATTAGACATCTGTAACTAAGAGTTTTGTTGTCTGGAGATACATGAGAACAGTGTCCACTTCAGTTTTTTTTTTTAAATCTATAAATTTATTTTGGGTAATACTGTCTTTAGATGAGGTTACATAGGCAGTCACCCAACGGTTTTATCACAGAAACAGTAACTAAAGAATCCAATTTTTGTCTAAAAGTATTTTGTTTAGTAATGTCTGATGCAAACCTTTCTAATTTTAAATTGAAATATAATTTAGGAAAACCCAGACCCTAAAAACTTGTATTTCACACATCTAATTATCTCAAAATCTAATGTCCTTTGTTTTCCCAGTAAAGCTGTAACAAGCACCATAATAGACTTTGGCTTTAGTCTGGTGTTTTTTAATATATGTCATAAAAGTGAAGGAAAGAATAGTCATAAGCTTTTACATTTTAAAAAATTTAAATCCACGCCTATAATTTATTACAAAAACAACCTTGAGAGATTCAACCTTCTGATATCATTTTGTGAAAAGATTTGTAATGGTCTTCACTCTTTTAAGACCATGAAATATATATTCTGTTATAAGTCGAAGAAAAGGAAAACAAAGTAAAGATATAAACAGACAAACATGCAACAAGAGGAGTGATATTTTTGTATCATTTTTCTTGCTGTTGGCATAGGAGTTTAGCCACAATGCAAAAATTGTGTTCAGTGAGCAATGTTTGCAAAGCTAAGTTCTACTTGATAACATGAACCTTCTTGATCCTAAATTAGACAATAAATTAATGATACATTAATGTTTTTGTTTGTGTGGTGATGTTTTTGAAAAGCATAATAGTAGTAAAATGATAACAGCAATGAAAAGCTTTGTATAGTACTAATGTTTACCAGGCTCTGCTCAGACCAAGTAACTCGTCCTGTCAAATATTTCCTAGAATATTTATTTGACATGCACTCTCACAGCATTGATTAGCATTCTGAAAACCTTATAATGTCTCAGTAAATTGCCAAACAATTTACATGGAGGTTACATAGACTAAATCTACATGTGTAGTTGCCATTTAGCCAGTCTTTTGTGAGTTTTACAGGGAAATTTTTGTTTAAAATTTGTATTGTCACTAACAAAAATGCCTTTCCCAATCCCAATATGAAAATTCTGGTTCAAAGGTATACCTTTCATTGATTGGACAAGCACAAAGAAACACTAAAATATAGCCCTAGGAAATAGTCATGTGAATTGGTGGGGGCATGGTTATCACATGTTTGCCGAATGGTCAGTTGAACCTTGGGGTGGCAAGATTGGAGATTTTGCACATCTACTTTGACATGGGCATGCTTGCAAAACAGTTAACATGATATGTCATACAGAGAATAGGATGAGACAGGTTTACATATCAATAGTACATTCATAGGTATATTAATTTAAATTTACTGTTGTACATGATTGGCTATCTTTTTGGGACCCTGGACTGTAAATCCCTATTCAAAATACTCTGGAGTAACACACACCCTGAGGTAGAATTGGGATGGTAATGGGAGTTGAATGTCATTCATTAATCAAATCTGTGAGATTTTGTTATTCTGTTCACTCAGAAGAGATGAAATCCTTGGTTACTCTCAGTTGAAATGACATGATTCTTTTTTGTTACCAATTTATATACATGTAGATATTTAAATGTTGAGATTTGTACCCAATTATGTCCATTAATTTATTTATTTACCATTTTTCAAAGTATATGCATGTTGATAGATCTAGTCACAAGTCCAAAGTTGTCTGTATTATGTATACTTAGTCATTTCTGAGACATTATTTTCAGCGTCATCTTGTTAATTGTGCATAAAGGTATTACCTAATGTGCCCCATGCAATTCAGAATCAGTTGGATTAGAATAAATCACAATTTATGCATTCTTTCTCTTTGTATTTTTCTTTTTTCTGAATTTATCATGGATTTCTTTTTAGTCATTTCTTAGCTAAAAGCTCTTTCCCATGTCCCCTAAAATATACATCTAGATTTTGTACACAAACATCCAATGTGACCAACCCACACTGGGATGGATTTAAATCAGTGCCATAAATGGGTAAATGTTTCCAAAAATTCACCCCATATTAAGTTGATAACTGGATAACAAGAAACAGTTGACTGCAGTTCCGCATGTAATTAAAAATCCATCTACACATAAAGAGTTTGCCAAACATAACTGATGTGGCCCTGATATATCATACAGCCCCTCAATAACCACCCAGGTAAAACCACTGCCAGAGTGTTAACTCAATCATACTGCCCCAGGCAATAACATTTGAAGCCACATAGGTAGCCCCTAATAATTTTTGGAACTCATTGTAAGTAATTTACATGTCTGTCTATATACTGGGACATGTCAGCATCAATCAAGGAATAAATCAGAGGAGAATAATGTGTAAAATGAACAAATTATTTTTTGTTTTATTACATATAAAAACTTTACAATTATATATCAAGTGTTTAATCTAAATTGTCTAATTGTTTTACTTTCAGGTGCCTGTATATATTGACGTGTGTATTTGCTCTGAAATTTAACAGTCTGCTATGATCATTTTTTCCACTTTTGGACTGGGGTAGAATCCAAAATTTTGTTTCAGCCAACACACTAGCATCAACTCTCAATGATATGTCTTTACATAGTCTGCGCCTTCAATGTTCTTCCGCTTCCTTTCCAAGTACATGTATAATTGGTTATCTCCATCCATCCAATTTTTCCTTGAATCACCAAGAACACAAATTTATTTTCCCAAATACCAGTTTTCAATCCTAGTTAGTTGAAGTTTGAAGTTTTATATCTGAACATACTCTCTTTTCCAGTAGTCACCCTTTAATATATTGAGGTACACATAGCACATACTGTTTTAATTTGGAAATTAGTATATACTGGAGATTTATACTCCAAATTAACTGAACAGAAAATGCATACATACATACAGACAGACATTCATTCACTGATGCAAACATGATCCAATAGGACAATCAGAGGAGTTGAGTTTACTGTTGTTCTGTGTCCTTTGAGTTCAAAGATGACCATGACATCACTGACTGGCCAATTTGTGCTCTGAACTGTCTGTGGCACACTGCGCAGGAGATGCTGCTTGGGGTTGCTTGATCAACAGAGGACGTGCTGCAGTTCTGAGATTTATGCTGCTCGTGCTTCTGCACTGCCTCCGCAATTCTCCTCAATTCAAATTCTGTAGTTCCAGTATGGATGAGACTGCGCCAGGTGGAGCGATTCTGTGCAAGATCTTCCCAAGACTCGGGATCAGTGTTGAAATGTTTAAAGGATGACTTGAGGGAATCTTTGAAGCATTTCTTTTGATCACCCTGAGATTGCTTTCCCTCCTTCAGCTCACCATAGAAGATCTTTGGTAATTGCTCTTCTGACATCCTGGTAACATGGCCTGCGCATCTCCTCTGTGATTTCATCAACAGAGTGTGGATGCATGGAATGCCTGCCCATGTGAGAACCTCAGTGTATGGAACACTGTCCTGCCATCTTATTCTCATCAGTTTCCTCGGGCAGCCCATGTGAAAATGGTTCAGCTTCTTGGCATGGCGTCTGTACACCGTCCAGGTTTCGCATGCATACAGCAGTGTCGGCAACACAATCGCTGTGTATACCTTCAGTTTTGTTTGCAGATTGATGCCTCTGTACTCCCACACATTTGCGCATAGTCTGCAAAAAAGGCAGCACTTGCTTTAGCAATTCTGGCGTTGGTTTCATCATCGGTGTAGAATGCACGTGATAGTGTACTGCCGAGATAGGTGAACTTGTCTACTACAAGGAAGGTTAGGCCATTTATTATGATTGTAGGATCTACGTAAAGCGTTCCTGGTGCAGGTTGGTGCATCACTTCTGTCTTCTTGATAATGATTGCGAGACCGAAATTGTCGCAAGCTGAAGAGAAATCATCCATACTCTGTTTGTTGCATGTCCGACTTAGATTTGGCATTCCGGGAACAGTCGTCAGCAAACAGGAGATCACGAACACTCACTTCCTGTAACTTAGTATTTGCCTGTAGTTTCCTCAGATTGAACAGCTTGCCATCAGTCCGGTATCTGATGTCAATCCCAGTGTTATAGTCACGGAAGGCATCAGTAAGCATGGCAGAGAACATCATACTGCAGAGGGTTTGGGCCAACACAGTATTGCTTGACTCCATTGGTGACTTGGAATGGTTCAGATGACTCACCATTGTCCACGGCACGAACGAGCACGCCATCAAGGGATTGCCGAACCTTTACGATGAATTTCACTGGGTAACCAAATTTTGACATGATCTTCTAGAGGCTCCCAGGACTGACTGTGTCAAAGGCTTTTGTCAGGTCGATGAATGTCGTGTACAGGTTGGAGTTCTGTTCCTGGTATTTTTCCTGGAGGTGACGAGCTGCAAACGCCATGTATGTGGTCCTTCGTCCTTTCCTGAAGCCACACTGACTCTCAGACAGGAGCCCGTGATCAGTGTGATGCACAAGGTGATTCAGCAAAATTCTGGCGAGGATTCTACCGGCTATTGACAGCAAGGAGATGCCACTTTGATTGTCGCAGGATTGTCTGTTTCCTTTCCGCTTTTACAAGTGGACAATAGATCCATCCTTTACTTCTGGGGTATAGTTCCTTGAGTCCACATTGACTGGAAGAGTTCAGTCAGTTTCATTGTCATGTGCGAGCCTCCGGCTTTGTAGACTTTTGCTGGTATAGCATCCGCTCCAGGTGCTTTGCCATTTGACAACTGGTCAATTTTGAGATTACTACATGTACGACAGCCTGCACGGTTTACAGATAAATAACCTGATGGGAAATCAAATATAAGATGGCCTACCTGAGTGACTGCCTGGGGAAGTGAAATAGGGGCCTGTTGTAATTAACCTGGATGGTTATCAAGGGGCTGTATCACAAAATAAAAGGGTCAGATTAGTTGTGCCTGTAAAACTCTGTGGGTGTACAGGGGCCTTTAAACATGTAGGAGTCAATATATTCTTATGCATAGATTAACAGGAGTTGTTATCAGTTGTTTAGCTCCGTTCGTTGGACAAGCAACACAAGAAAAAGACTCCGTTAGTTAACTCTTCCTCACTTACACATTTTCCAGGAGGTGGAATTGTCCTTTCTCTTGTTAGTCGTTCACCTAATCAGATATATTCTTTACTCCAACGATCTTAGGCTTGTTGAATGCATCCTTCGAAAACATTGGATTTATATTGATATCACTTAGTTTTACATACTGGTTTCTAAGAGCTGAAATTTTATTTAATATTCATTCTGTTCCTTTAGGGAGGAGAAAGAATTTTATTTAATATTCAATTTATTACCGAAGCTGCATTAAGTTTGTTGTAAGTTAACTTTGTTTACTTATCCTCATTTGCTAATAATAATGATAATAAATAATTTTATCTTATTACTATTATCTGGCATTCATAAAGTTCGGGAAAATATTTATTCCAGGTATTTTTTGGGAATGAAGTTCCAACTTTTCTAATAGATAGCGCCACGACAGTGATCTAAGATGTTGAACATGGGCATTAGGAAGTTCCAAGACAACGTTACTTAGGTTGTTTTCGAAGTCGTTTTATTGATCTATTCTCATTTCGTTAGTATCCAAGGATTTATTACGTTTCTCTTATGTAACTTTGATTAAACTTTAATTAACTCGATCGTGGCATCGATATAAACGTGATGAACTATAATGTAGTGTCAACCTTGGAGTTTGCTAAGTAACGACTTTATTCCTAGTGATGTTAGATACAAACTGGAATAACAATAGCGTATGTAGCACATGTCGATTTAAAACTGCAAATAAACAAGTGACAAAAATGTTCAAAAGTCCAACTCAGATTCTATACACTTAAAATTTTCGAGACACATTGGTACATGATACCAAATAAAAATAACTCGTTATGACCTTTTGGCACCAGTTTTTAAAAAGTCCTTATTGTCGATTTCTCGGTGTAATTCCGTAACTTCTAGAAACAATTACCTGGTCGTTGGGGAAAGTCTCTTAATTGGACAGGCATACCATTTGGTTTGACTTTTGAAACCACAGATTTGAAGTCGTTGAAAGAAATAAGGTGTAAAACTTAAGATATATGCGTGTCAAAGAAGATGATGACTGATATATAAATACCTCTGTACCAAACTTTGTTTTAATGCACAGTAAGCATTTTCTTTTAATCGTCTGGAATTTTTCAAGCCTAGTTTATAAGCTCACACCACTACAAATACTTCTAACTCATTCAATCCTCCAGCTTGAAAACTTCATTTTCATCATTTTTATCACACTGCCCATTATCTTAAACGGCTGCTACTTCAGTAAAAGTGTTGTTTGTCCCAATCTCTTGGCAAATTTCCCGCATATATCTGGTATAGGTTTAAGACTCTGACATGGTGATGGAATGAAAGAAGACAACTATCTATGTACAGCTCTGCATGTATCGGGTCATTTGGCACAACTTTCCTGGTTTTCGTCATTGCCCTGAAGACTGCTGCATCCCAAGATCTTCATGATCATGCTCGGTCTGCGCTGCCGTATGTATGCAATTATACATCACTCAAATTTTTTTAGAATTCATCTTCATTTTTAAAGAAATTTGTGTGTACATATTTTGTTACTGAAGTTTCCTCAACCATTTACCTGAGCAGCGACAACGCATTTTTCAGCACAGTTCAACCGGATTCTTGTATTTCCATCATTAAATGTGATACGTTTGGCGCCTTTAAAATGGGGAATTTCCAAATAAATGATATTGGTTTAAAAATATGACAGGCAAGATTGCTTTTCAGTGGCGGATCCAGAAATATCGTTTAGGGCGAACGTGGGGGTTGGGAGGGGGGTAAACAAGTAAGCGAGGGATTTATGGGACGAAACCCCCTAATGGGGCCCAGGGGGACGAAGCCCCCAGAAGCTTCTCCATTTTAAGCGTGTCCAGGACATAATTTTAACCATCTAACTGTAAAGAAAACTTACTCAAAGAAACATTTTGGTTTCGCACTAATGGGGGAGGGGGGGCACTGGCTCTGTCCCCACCCCCTTCCGCCCCTGCTTCTGGCATGCTCAAGAATACTAGTAGTTACCTATTTATATATCTCGTAAGTATCAAGGGGCAAGATAACTTTAAGTAATGCTTCTTTTTAAAAAAAAACTCCAATGCTCATCAAAGATTATAGGTAATACATGTATGTCATTCTTCCTCTTTATTCGGAAGCAAAATAAGCCCAGGTAAAGGAAGGTAAGGACAAACTGACAATTTGTTATCTATATGATAATTCGAATGTCATCGGCTTATTATTTATCCTTTGGATAGGTGGATATCAATACTGATTAGGAGTCAAAAGGTCAAAGTCAAAGTAACAGTAGTGAAATTCATTATTTCTATCTCACATCCTATGATCTCATCAGCTATTAATATTCAGTTGACAAAATGGATATAGGTAGTCAGGATGAGGGGAGCATGTTGCCGTCAAAAGATGACAATATGAAAGTACAAGTCATTTTATCTTAACTATTTGTAGCGGTGCTGTTTGATAAGAGGATAACTGAATTTTCATACAAAGGGCTTGATGAAAGAAAAACCTTTTCAAATAATTTTAAGAAATCAAAATCGGCTTTATGAAAATCTTCAGCCTATATCAAACCTGCCGTAAAGCAGTGCATTGGATTTTGACGTCTCAAACCAGCTGTAAATATCCTTAAGAATAAATAATATGAATTATAAATATGAAAATTATCTTTTATTTATTCTTTTAATACAACTCTAAAATCCTGTATACAAGTGTTTACTAAGATATGTCACTATTATTGCATATAATAGCTTTGTCGGATGTTCCTTTTAAATCCGGTAGTAGGATGCCTGCGCTTATTATGTCTACCTTGGATTTATTTAAGAGGAGGG
Organism: Margaritifera margaritifera; assembly: GCA_029931535.1. NCBI lineage: Eukaryota > Metazoa > Mollusca > Bivalvia > Unionida > Margaritiferidae > Margaritifera > Margaritifera margaritifera. The sequence goes on from JAQPZY010001570.1 coordinate 1,029,369, forward strand.
GAATAGATAAACATATGAATGGAACTGTAAAACATAGTACTTCAAGGTTACTTGCATAATTTCCAGACTATTCGACAGTACACTTCGGTTACAAGCTGCAGGGTTGCACGCTCAGCTGAAAACGTGTCCATTTCCGTTGATTTCAAATTTAATAATTTCTTTCCAGTGCACGATGCGAATATCTCGTACAAGCCTAAATACGTTAGAAATTATACATTTTTTTAATTTCCAAAAACTGATTTCTGCTACATATCATTCAAGTGTGTGTGTGTGTGTGTGTGTGTTTCTATCTTTCTACGGCACTCATATAGTTGACAACATTTATGTTATAAGATCATTACAAAACAATAGGTAATACCAATTTAGACCTTTGATACGACTTACATTAGTATGACATTAATTGCCTTGTCATAATTGTTTTACATGCGATTTTTTCTTTATGGATTACGCTAATACAAGTAGAGTAACACCAACCTATGTAAATGTTCTTCCTGCTATATTTGTTTAAATGACAACTAAAAGATGTATCCCCCATCTATCCAACTCATTCCCTGCAGTTCTAACTTCATTTATAGTTTAAAGACATGAATGTTACAGGAATTATTAGAGAGAAAAAAATCAAAGTGCAGGATTTTACATGAGAATCAGATACAGTCGGTCTGGTCAAACTTCGTAAGTTCCAGTGTTTCTCAAAACCGTTTGAGGCTATGATGCCGAGTTCCGGTCTGGTATACAAAACAAACGTTCTTCCATGACGGAAACCGGTCGGTCACTGCACTAATTATCCTATTTAATTTAACATTTTGGTTTGACATTTTTAATCTTTCTAAGCTCTTATCTTGTAACTTATATAAGGATTACATTTCCACTGGCTGCTAACATTTATTATACTTAATTCTAGCTTAAACGTTACACATTAGATAACTATTTCTATACAATTCATCAAGTCCATACAATTTTTAGGGTCAACTTCTTTCGAAAGTATCTTGTGGGGCAAATGCTCTAACATAAATTAGTTCTATAATTTTCTTTGTTTAATAATGTTTATCAATAATATCTAAGCTAAAGGGAAGACGTGCCATTATCATGTGAGGAGTCCAATGTTGCATTTTTTTGTGTAGGTTCACTTTATAGGTCAATGAGGAAATAAACAAGTCAGGAGTCTGATGAGATAAAAATTAATAGGAATGAAATATAGCACACAACCAACATTACCTGATTACCATGGCATTGTCAATCAAGATTATATTTAACATTGGAGGACTAAGGGACTAAACAGGGACTTTTTCTTCTTCTATATTTCCAAAGTCGGAAATTTGTTTTATTTTCAGAAAATTAACAGAAAACTAACGATGAACTTCATATGATAGTCTAAGTGATAAACTTGTTGCCCTATAAAAAAAATAAAAAAGTAATATAGAAAGAAAAAATAGGAGAAAAAAGAGGAAAAGTAAACTTACAATCCGTTTGATTAGGGAACGAAGTGTTACTATTGTGTCACAATGATCCGAGGACCCTATGATCTACAGTCAATCTTCCCCAAACAGGCCCCTATTAACCAGGTTTCCGCTGCAGAATGGCTACATATTTTGGTCTCAAAAAGGTCTCTGTAACACTCATCAAACCTTTTTATCCTTGCTGCCTCTATAACACAGCCCCATTTGTGCCGTATAAGGACGTTTAACAGCACGAGGCAATTCGTTATTATCATATCCTCGTGATCATTATGATCCAGTTGTCTGGTTTTCATGTTTAATATGGTTACAAATAAGTTCATGTAAAAGATTTATTACACCAAATTAAAATAGTTTGATGCTTTTGCATTCTTGAAAACTATAAAATATCCAACTATTATTATGTTATTATTATCAGTTAGCTGGCCTGTTCATAAGACCATATTTTGTCGGTGAGGCCAGCGGATTTTTACCTACCATGTTCCTTACTACATCAATTATTTAACTAGGAGGTGGAGGATGATCTACGAAATGAGAGATGGCAGATACAGTACAATATGCAATACAATGTTTATTGCACTCAGGTCACAAATATGATAAATGAGGAGTGCAAAGTAAATCAAAGTAGATAAACATGCGTGTGACGTTGATATAATATTTGTACAGGGACTAATGATGTAGTTACCATGGTAATGAGTTAAATAATGTGTTCTGCACAATAGAGTTAGATGGTTGTTACAACATTATGCATCTAAAAATATCAGCTTTAAACATAATACCAAATTTTGTATAGGGCATTCTTCTTTTAGATTTGAACTGTTATGTAAAACAAGATATAAGCATATTAAAATGCATGATATTACTTACATGGTGACTGCACAGATTTTGTTTAACATACCTTTTTTCATTTCATGAAATATTAATCATACAAGTGGAATTCAGCTTACACAAAAATATAGATTCCACTAATACACAACTGTAAAAACTCAATACATTTTGAAGTTACCAAATCATTTAAATATATTTAGCCTTCTATAATATTTATTTTTGAAGTAGAGTTTTCTTTTAGTTTTGAAACAATGACAATTAAATCATTTTAATTGCATAATGAACACAATCTTTCGTTTCTTGGAATATTTGACCACCTGCCAATTTCAATTGGTAAACGGTGGTTTGAGGTTCTAAATTGAAAGTAAATAATGCAAAAGTTTTTGGGTTAAGAAATCAAATAATCTTCAAACTGGAGGTATGTTTTTAAAACAGTACATATGTGTTACCCTTGCTAGATACAATTATGTTTGCGTTCCATGTCTGAAGATATATGTCCGTTAGTCATACTGTTGATGGGATATTGATTATCAGAAAAAAATTGCAAATATCAAATGTATCCGAATCCACATTCTTTGAAATAGATTTAACGCAATCAAACCATCTCTAAGTATTAGTATGTGTTTTGATATCGTTCAATATAATATTATATATGACTTTAGCGTGGCTGTCCTGTTTTCCCTCAATTAGTCTACACCAATATTTGAGGGCGTTCAATTTCACTTTAAGTGTAAGTTGTTGTCTTCCAGTTTCTCCATAAAGCATGTATAACGGGATACTCTTTATTCATTGTAAAACCCATCTTAGAAAATCTATATGAATTATCAATGATTTTGCAATTTTCAAAGCCCCAAATTTCCGACCCCTATAACAGAATGGGTACTATGGTACTATCGATTAGTTTTATCTGGCAATCTGTGGGTAGGCCAATATTCCATATACGCTTTTCTAAACAAGAATAATGATTTCTTGGCTTTTGATATTGTTTACTTAATAAGTTTGAGAAATCTTCCTGTCTTGCACAGAGCAACCCCAAAATAAATATATTCATTAACCTCTTCTAGTATCGTACCTTAATATGTAAAGTCAAACTTTTTCTTATAATCTTTACCGACAATAAGCACTTTTATTTTCTTCCCATTCACTTTTAATTTCAAATCGTCGCAATAATTACTAAAATTATTGATCCAGGATTGGAGATCTTTGGGGTTCTCTGCAAAGAGAACTGTATCGTCTGCATAAAGAAGTAAAATACTTTGAAATATTGAGTTATTTCATCATCTGAAATTTTTAGTTTCATGCCATTGCAATGATTCAATTCAAGGTATTTATCAAGGTCATTTAGATAGATAGCAAACAGTAAATGAGGTTCGACTGACACCTTGTAAAAACTATGGATACTCTTAAGCAAAGAAGAACGTTATCATGATCTAGTCCCCTTGCCCAAATCAGGAGTGACAGTAATTGACCTGCGAACCTTCTGGATGAACCATCCATGTGTCTGCTTGTAGCCATGACGATGATAAACCATGGGGAAACAGCTGGTTTCCTGTCTATGACAAGACAGATACACAACACGGTGATTGATAGTTCACAGCCGCCTCCCCAGCACGTGCCTACACGGTTTTGTGATCTACCTACCATATTCATCCGTGGCTCAGACGACCACATTCTTCATCCAGCTTCACATACAAATCCTATGTGCAATAAGTTTGTATACCATTACAACACCGGTTCAATGGACCAAGCATAAAAAAGGAACAAACATCTGACCGACCTCTCCTGTTCCCTGTTTTCTTTATTTTGCCCTAAAGGTGACATGTACCTTACATATTACTGACATCTTCCTGCAATTTGTTGGGACTGGAAAACTTCAATTTGTAAATTAACTTTAATTTTAGCTGCATGGCACAAATACAACCATAAAGAAATTTCAGTCAAAGGTTTAAAACAACAAAGAGGTCTATCTTGTCATGAAAAGTCATGAAAAGTCATGAAAAGTCAATTGTTGTTAAGCACAGCATGACTTTTTGAGTCCATGATTTCTTTGACTTGCTCTCTTATGATTCAGTATTACCTTTGCATTACTCCCACACACATAGCAAAGATTAGAAGTGAAAGATAAGTGACATCTTTTATATTAGAAGGAACCATATCTGATCATTATTCAAAGGAATTTGTATTTTTATCATAGAACCAGATCTGATAATTATTGGAATTTGTATTTTTATCATAGAACCAGATCTGATAATTATTGGAATTTGTATTTTTATCATAGAAAACTATACCATCTTACAAGTCCTCTCTTGTTCACTTAGTTTTAATAAAAAATTATTTTTATACCTGAAATGAACAATGCAAGGAATTTAAACGTTTAGTCATTGTAACTTGAAAATATCATTATGAACATAATTCACATGTACAGGGAACACTTAAATATGAAAATATAATTATGAACATAATTCACATATACAGGGAACACTTAAATATGAAAATATCATTATGAACATAATTCACATGTACAGGGAACACTTAAATATGAAAATATCATTATGAACATAATTCACATAAACAGGGAACACTTAAATAACAGAAATGGTATTTATGGGCAGCATTTTTGTTCACAGAGGATTTTAAAAACTATTTTCAGTAAAGATACATTTATATGGCCAGACAGTGGTATGTATGTGTACACAAAACGGGTATCATTGTATTTACTTGTTTTTTTAGAATATAGAAATATGCACATTTTTTGTATACAAAACTCTTGCACTGTGCAGTATAGAAATGAAATACAAACAAAGCAAAATAAAGTATGGATGAAGATAATGTGTTTCCAGGAACCAGAAGGCCATACTAAAGACAAAAGATAATTATCTGTAACGAGTCCCATTCGTCACCGGCGTTAGATCTTTATCCCATGTCGAGGATTCTGAGTTGCTTCTTAGCATGCGAGCCCGACATCATAATACACCAGGAGTTTGTCAATTAGGACTCAAACCATAACACGTGACCTGCAAAACTTGTACAACACCCGGAGGAACCTAGTTTGAAATGAAACAGATCTACTTTGTTAGACTTTTGAAGAAGTTTCACAAATTATAGAGGAGCCAGAAGATGTTTGTAATATAATTGTCAAGTCCTGTAGGAAATAGTTTGACTTCATCTTTTTGTATAACATAGCCATAACTAGATTAGGTTCAATGATCATTTGTTACCTTTGTGACTACAAAATATTCACAATACTGTTTACAAAATAAATCAATAAGTAATGTTGTTATCTTCCTCCTAACTCTGTCGTGATTTGAAGATTTGCCTTCGTTTTATTATATCCTTGGGAAACTAACTACACGTATATCCATAATTCTTTTGAAATTGTGCCTATCACAATATAGCCCAGCAAAAATTCTTTTCTTGGTTACTCTCGGTTCGTCTGTTTGTTTGTTTGTTTGTCTGCTTCTAGGTAGAACTCATATTTGAAACTTTGTAACTGGTGATAGTAAGGGCATTTGTCCATATGAAGGAACGAGTCTTTGAAGAATGATGACTTGGGCGATTTTGCTTTGGGACAGATTTTATAGAACTGTATGCCATAATTTTACAGGTAATGATTTTAATTGAATGACTATAATATCTCGTTAAAATAATTACTATATGCATGTTGTGCCATATAAATCAAATTAATGCTGAGTAGTATACAAATTGAAAGTGCTGGACCAATCATAGCTGTGCAGTTGTGCAATTTTGTAAACCTCATATCCCTCAACGATAACATTTCTGCACCATTTTTTTATTTTTTTAATTTAGTTTATTTTTTATTACCCCAAAGTCCCTGGATATACCTTGGTGCTGTCTTACGTAATGATATGCATAAGTTATACCAGTCAACCGGATTAAACCAGACAGTAAATATGGCAATTTTTATATCTCGTATCCCCATACGAGAACATTTCTGGACCACATATTTTAAAAAAATAGCATTAAGTTCGTAATGCTTTTTATGCTCAGGAAGTTGTAAACTCAGCTATCTCGCCATAATACACATATCACCACCGTTGTTTACCGTTTCTATATACCGCATTCTTGTATAATAGCTTGACAACACAATTTCAATCGACTCATCGTCACCACGCAGTTGTAATGCAGAATTTTAAAGGCCACTTTTAACAACATTTGAGCCTGTCTCTACGGATTTCTAACGTACAAGCCTGATGAAGAGTGCCCCAGAGTCAAGTGAAATTGATCCTATTCCGACATCACTGCTGCTTGAGTGCTTAAATTTAATATCGCCTTCACTAAACGATGATATTAATACTTCTCTCTCATCTGGGGAATTCCACTCATTTGTCAAAACTGCCATTCTAAAGCCACTGTTGAAGAAACCAACGCTTGACCCTAACGATTTAAAAAAAACTACCGCCCTGTTTCTAACCTCCATTCATGTCAAAAATCTTAAAAAACGTTGTTCAGTCCCAACTGGTATCTCATCTGAATTTAAATAGTCTTTAGCAATTTACAGTCTGCATATCGCCCTCTCGACAGTACCGAAACTGTACTTCTGAAAGTAGTTAACGACCTTCTCTCTGCTTTGGATAGTGAAAAGATTACAGTCCTCACCCTCCTTGCCTTGTCTGCAGCATTTGACATAATAGACCATGATATATTATTACTTCACCGTCTCCAGCATGTATTTGGCATTCGCGATACATCCTTACTATGGTTCAAGTCATACTTAGTCGGCAGGACACAAATTGTGTCCGTAAATGCAAAAATTCCAGCCCAGTTGATCTCTGTTTTGGTGTTCCACAGGGGTCTGTTCTTGGACCCGTTATCTTCTTTCTATACACTCAGCCCCTCTCAAGTGTCATAGATCGTCATCCGGTGTCTCACCAATTGTACGCTGATGACACCCAAATATACAAATCTAGCCACCCAACTGAAGTTGATGCTACCATCCAAGGCGTAGAGAAGTGCATTTCCGATGTGAAGTGATGGATGACATGCAGATGAATGATGATAAAACTGAAGCCATTCTAATTACCACACAAACACTTTTTCATTCCCATCCTTTAATTCAAACAATAAGCATCAGCAACACCAACATTAAATTCACACAATCAGTACGAAACTAAGGTGTCACTCTCGACAGTACTCTCTCATTACACCAACATGTCATGAGCATATGAGGGCTGCATATCTGGAGTTGAAACTTATCAGCTCCATTCGCAATTTTCTTTCAGTTGATGGCACAAAAACATTTGTGTGTTCCTTAATACTCACTTTTATCTGGTTCGTCTCAGTATCTGTTACAGAAACTTCAAAAAGTTCAAAACACAGCTTCTCATATCATCCGTAGAGTACCAAGAACCAAGCACCCCCCCCCCCACACACACACACACACCTGCTATGTACTCTCCACTGGTTACCTGTTCGCTCCTGAATCAAACACAAAATCTGTTCTCTATGCTACATTTCGTTGACTGCCTACAGTCCTAAATACCGATCGAATCTCACCTACTCCGACCCTCTTATTCTGATTATTCCCAGTATCAAAATGAAGTCCTACGGACAACGTTCTTTTGCGTACCAGGGCCCAGCTACCTGGAACAAATTGCCTGTTGAACTTAGACACAATGACACTGTGATCTCATTTAAGAGTGCTCTTAAAACTCACCTATTTCGACTGCAAGAACAGACTTAAGACTTAGCAATGTTTCCTTAGCTTAATTATTTTCAACATGTTTTTTGTTTGTAATTTCATGATGTTTGTTTTTTGTAATAGTGTCCATATATACGTACTTATGTGTTAACTAATATTGTATTGTAAAACGTTTAGAGCTTCTAAAGATTAAGCGCTGTAGTAAGTCCTCATTATTATTATTATTATTATATTTATTATTATTATTATTATTATTATTATTATTATTATTATTATTATTATTATTACACGACTGCCCGTAATTTTTTTCATCTATCGATCCTTTATTTCACACAATACTCTGTCAAAATGCAATTTCCATCTTGTAGTCAATGTCAAGGTCAGTCTCGCATTTTCTCGAGCAGACATGGTAATGTGAATATTTACTATTTGAAGCAAGCTTTGACAAATAGGGAATAAATACTTATATTTTAACCTATCATTTATATTTTAATCGTGATATTTGTCTGTACTTGGGATCCGCCGATTCTGAAGCCCTAACCTAGTCACTATTAGTTTATGAGTGGGCTCTGATTTGTGCCGAGCTTACCGGCTCTCAAGAGTTGTTATGTAAAAGTTTGGTTTGATGCCTGTCGTCGATTTCAAGATGATTAGGTGGTAATTGTTAATAATATAACTGGTGAGATTTATTTCACAGGCGTGTTTGGAAACAAAATGCATTCGTCATTAAAGATTATCCACGTGAATTTCTTTAAAAGCATGACCGATATACCGAGTCTCTAATACCAACAGTGCTTGTCATCTGTTGTCATCTATTCTTTACGTAATAATTACAGGAGACCGATACATACCTACTGTTTGGCAAATAATTAAATGAATACAAATAAGTGTTCTGAAATCATTCCTAAAAGTCGATATGTCAAAGATTATTTTGAAGCTTGTCGCCGATTTCAGGGTGACTAGGTGATAATTGTTAGTAAATGGATAAAATCAGTTTTCGCATATCATTTAGTTGTGAGCATAAATAAATAATTAAAAAATGTCTAGCTTTTATTATTATTGATGTAGTTGAAGAGACGAGTCTGCTAGCGTATCTAGGCACAAAAAAGAAGGAAATTTGATAAAGTTTCCACAACAAATCTAATGAATCAAAGAAAATAGTTGTTTAATTTTTGAGTTCAAGGTCTTTTGCCTAAAAATCTCTTTCTCTTTCTCTCTCTCTCTCTCTCTCTCTCTCTCTCTCTCTCTCTCTCTCTCTCTCATCTAGCTATTCCCAAAACCTTACCTATTTATCCATTTTTTTGTATATCTATATACATGTATATGTTTATCTGTACTTTTCTGACTATATATGGATTCTAAGTCTTCCCTTTCGTCTCATCTACATATATATCTAATTGCACTATTTACATATTTGTTTTATAACTTTAGTTTATCGGTATATGGTTTTAAGGTGAAAACAAAGATAAAAGAAAACAAAAGTTTGTTATTTGTTAAATATAATGCAATTTCTGTAAAACATTCCATATTTTATTTTATCTAATGTTTTAACGTTAGTTGTTATAATATGTTGTCATATTTTGGGGCAAGCTTAAATTTGCTAAGGGCAAGTTTAATTTTATAAATTTGTAAAGCCCTGCTGGTTATTGAAGTGATTCAGCAACATCCCGGCTGATTTAATAATATGCCAAGGCGACAACCCTCCAAACTCACCCAAAGAATGGCAACGGCGCGATCAGTTGCACCCAAACTCCAGAGATGGCTACCTCTATGAATGAACATACCAGAGAGTGCAAATGGGCTTTTGCTAAAGTTTATGATAAAATTCAAATGTTAAATATTTTGCTACGCACAAAAAATAGTGAAATATACCCGACATAATTATAGTTAAATAAATCAAATGTTGAAATATATATTGAAGTTTGTCTTCCTGAAATAAATTAAAATGAAGACTAATATAATAAAGGAATCAATGCCGAGACAAGTTTTAAAAAATTACAGGCCCATTTAATACGTCTTCAACTAGAAAAGAATCTAGACGCACGAATAACCAATATTTTACAAAGAAATATCATTAATAGCCTCAGAGATTAATTTCAGAGAAATTGAAATGAGTATAGATTTTGGCTGTAACAATCAAGATTTTTGCATGAATTTGTCATAGACATTGAACCATATTTATAGAAGAATAACAGTAGAAAAATTCGGCAATTTGGCTCTATAACAGTGCAGCTAGACCTAATGATCAGACATTAGGAAAAGACACACCAAGAGTTAAAAAGAGGTGAGTATAGAAATACGAGGTTTCTAAATATATTGAACAGAGGCAAAACGAATAATGTCCCTGAACTTTTACTCGACATTTTACATACCAAATTTGAACAGAAACATTTTACATTGTACATATATATATAAAGAGCTCATAAATGGAATTGCCTGAATGAATTAAGAACAGAAAAGCTTGTATCAATATGGAAATAAAAGCTGGTAAGTGTTTAATTTATGCAATAGAGAGTGTTTTAAATACACAAGTGATTATATAGATAGGCCATGAAAATACAGTTTAGATAGATACAGTCATTGGTGTGACAGATGTCCGGTGAAAATAGAGATGCTTGGGAAATTTTGAAACCGAATTTGATACATGAGTAAATGTGTATGAAATATTGTAAGCGTATGGATCAATTGTCTTAGAATATTAGATAGGTAATTATATATTGACAATATAATTATATTTCAATTTGGTGTTCCTAATGACTATAAAGATGAAAGGTACCATTACACGGGGATTATAGATATTTCAACATTGGTTTCGTTACAGATAAATAGACATCATAGACAGAAATATATCTGTAAAAATGTCTGATTATATATATATATATATATATATATATATATATATATATATGTATATGTATATATATATATATATATATATATATATATATATATATATATATATATATATATATATATATATATCAGAAAAATTATCAGAACACAATAGACTATGCTACAATATCGATAAATCGATAGATATAATGCCCGACGTTGTTCTGTTGTAAAATTCAAGAACAGCAGTATCATTAAAAACTCCGTATGTTATTTATTGTGATTTTGAAAGCATAATCGTGCCAGAGTCAACGTGAAAAAGTGAACCTGACATATCACAGAGCAGTTGTGATAAAGTCAGACGTGGAAGCGTGCCAGATGCAAAGTGCACTTTTAGATTAATGCCAAGGGAATGTCTGGCCGAATGTGACTTAGAACTCACATCCCTGGACAATTAAAACAGCCAAACACATTACATCAGGATTCTAATTGTATGTTAAATCAACAACAGCAACAAAAACAACAACAACAATAATAATAATAATAATAATAATAATAATCATCATCATTATTTACCAAGGTTAACACATATGGTCATGAAAGACCCATCTGCGATGTGGTCCTCAATTTTTTAACATGTTATGTTATAAAACAAAGTCACTTACACAGACTGAGATATGATAGCACACGCACTCACACGGATTTAAAATGGATTAATATATGTAACTATAGTGGTCAACAGGTACATATATGAACAAAATACTATACAGAGGTATACACATTTCAGCATGTCAGAAGTCATATATACATAGAAAGAATAACACATGCACAGATTATCTCTGGATACAATGATAAAATTCTGTATTGGGAGGATTTGATATATCATTCCAGCTAGTCAAGAAAGAATTTGAATAATGAGGTTTTAAACGAAGCAAGGGAATTTGAATTACGTATCCTCAGGGGTAAGGAATTCCAAAAGGTAGATACCAATACAGTAAACGATTTTTTGAAATGGTTGGTTCTCGACCTCGGAATCTGGAGTTTGTTATTAGTTGTTGATCGGAGATAACGCTGAGCATTTGATGATCTTAGTTCAGCTAGGTTAGAGATATAATCTGCAGACAGATTGTCATGATTCCTTTAAAATAAAGAATACGTTTTTGTATAGGTAGCCATTGTAGACGTGAAAACAAAACATGGATAGAAAATATGAACCAATAGTTTACAGATGTACTGATTGTATTAAAGTATTTTATAATTCGTTGGGAAAGATTACACAATTACTGTATGAAGAATAAGACCGAAATATGCAAAAACATATGGTATTCACAGAGGACGATGGAAAATAATTACTTCAACCAACATATGTTACATCTGTGATAAAATAAATATATAATTAAAGATAAAGTTTTAGACAGCCATCATTTAACAGCAAATATAGAATAAAGGTCCAGTTCATAAAGAGTGGAATTTAATTACAAATATCGCAATTAAATTACATTGTTCTTTCATAACATGTCTGATGATGACAGCCATCTTTTCTATAGGACATTGATTAAAAATGATCCAGATGATGAGGTAAAAATCGTACCGAGTAATTTCGGGAAATATATTTCATTCAGCAAGATTTCATGGTTGACAGGTTCATGAAAGAATGAAAATAAATAACAGCTAATAGGACAATTAGTTTTGTAGAGAGCTTTACATTCATTGTACAGTATATAAACCAGACAGCTAAAACTTTAGCTAATGAAAAGTTTACAGAGACACTGAAACAGTTTGCAAATATGACGCCCGAGTCGTGCGATGAACAGGCTCTGCCGACGTGAAGCGCAGAAAAGCCGCAGTCTAAATATTTGAATAAAGACACTCACCCATACGAATACATGGATAGCTTTGAACGGTTTAATGAAAAAGCTATACCCACCAAGAAAGACGTTTTACTCATCACTAAATGATTCAAATGATGATTGCTAGTATGTCCACGATGTCATGGAATACTTCAGCCTGAGAACACTTGCAGATCTACATGAATATTAGGTAATAAATATACATTGATGCTATGTGACATTGTTGAGGAGTTTATATATATATTATATTCACCAGGACTAGCACATGATCCCTCATTAAATATATCGGGTGTAAAACTTGAACAGTTGACAGATTAAGATATATTACGGATGACTCCGAGTGAAATAAGAAGTGGAATTACCATGACACCACGTATATATGTGAAAACAAATCATGAATACTACTTGGACAATAATCGTCACATAAAAATGATGGCGAGTACAAAAGGTCAAGGTCATTGATTATGCATGGATCATGAACCAATACATATCTGAAAAAAGCTTTGGCAATTGATTAGATTGGTAGAATGAATAATAATGGTAGAAACAATATTCTCCAAATGCCACATGACTATCATATCGGTTGTATTTAAGAAGTTGATTTGGAGATTTCATTACACTTGCATGTCAGTTTCAAAGACTACCCGTTAGCTCCGTAGAAATTAATTTCAGATAAAATGATTTATTTTCCTTGCGAAAGAAGTTGATTGATGATTACAAGGGTACCTTCAAAAACAAAGAAAAATACGATATTAAATACAGAAACCTAAAGCATTATATGCAGATATGGGTAAAACTGAAAAAGATATACGGCGTTGTATTGTTTGAACAACATTGAACTGAATATAAATTTGAGACAAAACGCAAAATTTCATTTCGAGAAAGACTTCATCAAACCAGTGAATAACAATGTGTTTGGTAAAAGATAATTGATTTTAAATGATTTGTTTTGAGTATTTATCTGAACACGGAAAACGAAATAAAGACAAATTTTGTGAATATCTATATTTTATTTTCTGCTGATTTGAAAGTGAACATCTTCTCGAATCTTAGCTAATTTAAGACCACTACCATGAATTATAAGGAATACTTTATGGCTTTTGTAAGGTGTTGCCTCAATTGGAACAATGGGACTAAACCATCTATATTCCATAAGATCTTTTCTATTATTGAGTTGTAAAACATTTCTGGATTATTTTCTCTTCTTCTTTTGCACACTATCAAAAGCACCCTTTCATTTCATTCTGGGATAATCAAGTGTTTGAGATTTGTTAAAGTTGTATTCGCTGCAATGTCGATAATTCTCTCCCTAGTAATGTAGTCGTAAAAGAAAGCAATTTCGTTTCTGTAGTTGTAATTAGTGATTGTACAATTGATTCTGATGTAATCGTATCGTACTGGAGACAGATGTTTTCCAGTTCGTAGTTCTGGTTTCCATCTTCAAACACTTCAGAGGCTTTTGCAAGTGTTATGTTAAATCTGATATCCTGTGGAAGAACGCAATACTACAGTGGACAATAATGTTAGTATCTGAAAGTCAAGCGGTATTCTAAACTAATTGTCATACACTAATGGACTTTATAGCATCAGTACCATTATTTTGTGCGTTACTTGCTCCACATCGTAACTTTCTACATTTTTTCGTTCGAACCTATTTGTTCTAAATGGAACAGGTAAACTCGAATCTTTGTGTGTCATGAAGATATCGTAGTCATTCGATTTGAAAAGGTTATCGCTTCCGTAGGATACAGTGATGTCTTACACAAGCATTCTACCTAAATTATTTACTAATGCATTGTTAGCATCTCCTTTCACTAACATATTACACGACACAAAGAAACTACCTGGACCAATCATGATATTTGGACGTAGCCTTGGAACTATTATCTGTAAGTTGGTTTAGGTTTAATGTTTCTAGGGGTGTATGTGATACAATGGTGTGTTAGACTGATATGGTGTATGTCATGCAATGGTGTGTTAGACTGATATGGTGTATGTCATGCAATGTTTTGTTGGACTGATATGGTGTATGTCATGCAATGTTGTGTTGGACTGATATGGTGTATGTCATGCAATGGTGTGTTAGACTGATATGGTGTATGTCATGCAATGTTGTGTTGGACTGATATGGTGTATGTCATGCAATGGTATGTTAGACTGATATGGTGTATGTCATGCAATGTTGTGTTGGACTGATATGGTGTATGTCATGCAATGGTGTGTTAGACTGATATGGTGTATGTCATGCAATGGTGTGTTAGACTGATATGGTATATGTCATGCAATGGTGTGTTAGACTGATATGGTATATGTGATACAATGGTGTGTTGGACTGATATGGTGTATGTCATGCAATGTTGTCTTGGACTGATATGGTGTATGTCATGCAATGGTCTGTTGGACTGATATGGTGTATGTCATGCAATGGTGTGTTAGACTAATATGGTGTATGTCATGCAATGGTGTGTTAGACTGATATGGTGTATGTCATACAATGGTGTGTTAGACTGATATGGTGTATGTCATGCAATGGTGTGTTAGACTGATATGGTGTATGTCATACAATGGTGTGTTAGACTGAGGTATTTAACTCCTTATGATAACATCTCCTACATCTTAGGATTTATGTTTTCACATCTTTATTATTAATATGCTACAAAACGTCGAGACCTTCGTCGCCCCTGGAGAGGTGCGGAGCACGATCCAATAAATTGTAAGTAACAACATCTCCCACATCTTAGGATTTATGTTTTCACATTTTTATTATTTATATGATACAAAAACGTCAGAGACTTTCGTCGCCACAGGCGAGGTGAGGAGCACGATCCAATAAATTGTAAGTAACATAACACTAACACACACCAAAATGCAATGAATATGCAATCGCATTCTATTTGAATGTTAGAAGGCTGGTAGAAATCATTAAATTTGTTGTATTGGTTTTTCGAGTCTTGCTTTATTTTCTTGGTGAGTTGAGTATGTACATATAGAGCAAAAGAATCTTTCAGATTTGTTTAAAGTATATGTCACCAAACCTTGTTTTCTCAATCTTTCATTCAAACTAAATTTCATTGTTTTATATCTGTTTTCAATGCACTCGTCAGTTTTTCTCTGCAATTCTTACATGACATGACAATATTGAGTCTAATTCTTTTATCAGTTCCATTATAATAAAATGATTGAACAAATAGTTGTTTCCTGTAAATGCAAGACCGTAAGCTAGTGCTCCTCAAATTATTACTCCTGCTGCAACCACTTTACTATTTAAGAATGCAAAATGTTGAGACTTCTGGCAGTTTTTATTTTACATCCTGTCATATTAACCCATTCCTTGTTTCATTTACGCTGTAAATATTAGGTTACTAACAACTTTAAACGTCTAATGATTAAGCAACACGTTTGTTGCACACAAGTAATCCAATGTCAAAGCAATATTAAAGTCCCCAAAAATGTGCGTTGATAAAAAATGTATATAGGCCTGTTTTATATTTGAATGTCATATTCCTGTATATCATCTACTGTGTGTTACTCGTATTCAGTAAACCACCGTTTATACAATATTTATATTAGCTGACTATCAACGCGTTTTATACAATATTTATATTAGCTGACAATCAACTCGTTTTATACAATATTTATATTAGCTGACAATCAACTCGTTTTATACAATATTTATTTTACTTGACTATCAACGCGTTTTATACAATATTTATATTAGCTGACAATCAACTCGTTTTATACAATATTTATATTAGCTGACTATCAACGCGTTTTATAAAATATTTATATTAGCTGACTATCAACGCGTTTTATAAAATATTTATATTAGCTGACAATCAACTCGTTTTATACAATATTTATATTAGCTGCAGCAAGTTTTTTGTACTTGATATTCTAGATTGGTAATACGGCTATTGTTGAGGTTTTATCCACTTTTAATTGTTTGACGTAGTGTCGCGTCGTTAGCATATGTTTTTGTCTCAATGATCTATGTAAAGCCTATTTCACTTGGTAGCATATGCTTTTGTCTCAATGATCTATGTAAGCCTACTTCACTTGGTAGCATATGCTTTTGTCTCAATGATCTATGTAAAGTCTACTTCACTTGGTAGCATATGCTTTTGTCTCAATGATCTATGTAAAGTCTACTTCACTTGGTAGCATATGCTTTTGTCTCAATGATCTATGTAAAGTCTACTTCACTTGGTAGCATATGCTTTTGTCTCAATGATCTATGTAAAGCCTACTTCACTTGGTAGCATATGTTTTTGTCTCAATGATCTATGTAAAGCCTACTTCACTTGGTAGCATATGCTTTTGTCTCAATGATCTATGTAAAGCCTACTTCACTTGGTAGCATATGCTTTTGTCTCAATGATCTATGTAAAGCCTACTTCACTTGGTAGCATATGCTTTTGTCTCAATGATCTATGTAAAGTCTACTTCACTTGGTCCTTTTCAAGATATTTGTTATTAAGGTGATGTGCGCAACATACGTTACACGTATACGGTGAAAAGCTATGCCAACATTCAATTTCTTTATGGTACGCGTTCTGCAAACGCCTGTAATGGCCACTTTCTCTAGGATCTCTGTCGCTATTCATTTTTCCCATCTTCAGTTATTTTTTAAAAATTTCTCTACGTCTACCTTCAGTGTGTCATTGACGTCTTGACTTTCTGTGCTGTTTATTTTCTTTGTTATTGTGTTATTTTTTTAATATTTGTTTTATTTAAAAAAAAAATCTTTTTGTACCTTTTGTACTTGCCGATGATAAAAACAAGCTCTTCGTGGTTCATTTTATTGTCACTAATCTCCTTGGTTATCATATAGTTAATACTATTCAACTTTCTGATTGCAGATATTACTATTTCATCATGTTTTAGAACTTTGTTGTATACCAGGTTTTCCTTGAGAGCTTTTGCTGCAAATCCTATCAATGTTACACCAATCGCCTAAGGATGTAAAGTATACCGATGCTGGAAATGCGGTGTTGGAACATGGACTGATTACAGGATATGTGTGAGTTGTGGTGGCAATTATGCAGCAAGAGGCATAAAGAAGCTAAAAAACAGAGCAAAGAGACATTTAATAAAGTTAAATGTGAACTACAAGCAGAACAATAACCCATTAGAGAATTGGATTGATATATATAAAGCTTAACATAAGCATAGCAAAAGCCCAATTTAAAAACTTGGATTGATTTCTATAAATCTTGACATAAATATAGTAAAACAAATCTATTTAGAAAATTGGGTTGATGTGTATAAATCTTGACATAAACATAGTAAAATAAACCCATTTAAAAAATTGGGTCGATTTATATCAATCTTGACATAAGCAGATCTAATATTAGAAGAAGGCTAGATGATCTGATTCTTAATCCATTTCGAGTCGGGCTGAAGCAAAATAAATTAGACGATTTGACAGACGAGCTTCTGAACGAACAGCCACGTTCAAGAGGAAGGCGACAGCCTGGCGATACAGAGCGCAGGAGTCTGCCGCGCTTTGTAAAGCTGGGTACTAGTATAGCGATTGTTAAGGACTATCGTGTCATAGTACCAAAAATCTAGATGCACAAGCTGTACTAGTAGAGGAACTTAGGGAACTTGGTGATTTGAAGTTTAGCCTGGTGTTGACAGCACAGTTATTTAAAATTGTAAATGCTGGCTTTGT
Source organism: Margaritifera margaritifera (assembly GCA_029931535.1). Taxonomy (NCBI): domain Eukaryota; kingdom Metazoa; phylum Mollusca; class Bivalvia; order Unionida; family Margaritiferidae; genus Margaritifera; species Margaritifera margaritifera. The sequence continues at coordinate 1,047,666 of JAQPZY010001570.1, forward strand.
TATACTGCGCGCTGATGAAATTAATAGGCAGATTACCTAAGCTACGTTGAAGAATTTATGAAAGAAGGTTCTGGATAGGTATTTGACCGGTGCGAAGTGCTTGACCTACATGTGTTACAGTATAGGCAGTTTGGAGGACACAGCTACATTCGAACACTAATGTGCATATCACCACGATCAGTTATTAACATTAAGAACATGGACAGCCGCTTCTTTGATTGGGTCATTTTGTGGGCTCTTAACCCAGCAGATGATCGCATTGTAATCGGTTAGGCAAGTACCGCCAGCACATTGGCAAGCTCAACTTTGCTGGTATTTACTTTCTCGTGAAGGTTAGCGACATTGACAAGTCTGAGTGCCGCAAAATAGAAATTGCTGTCAGTGTCTTTGCTTGGAAAAATGGTTTATACCCACTTCGTATTAGCGAGTCATAAAACAGGAGGAAACATTCGATTCTTGCTGCTCACATGCTCCAAAGGTGGAAGTGAAAAGATCCACCGTGTATGGATAAAGAATTTAAGCCGCATGGTACGACATCACAACAAATATACTGAAAAGAAGCATGTTTGCATGCGAGGCCTCCACGTTTCTAGCTGAAAGCCCACATTAAACACTGCTAAGGCATTAGCAAAAAGCCACAGCGTGTTTACTTACCGGAGCCAGGAAAGAACATTCTAGCTGTCCAGAAATACAACCGCCAGATGCCCGTCCTGTACATTATCTATGCAGATTTCGAGGCACTAAACGTACCAGTAGAAGACACGATAATGTTCGAGGCCATTGTGAGATCACCGGCAAATACTGCAGCGCAGCACACAACACGTTCAGCCTCAAGCTGCGGATCTATTCCGAGAAAATATAGGTACCAGTTGTTATTCACGACCTGTACGGCACCTTAGCATAGAGGCAACTGGATCTATTCCGAGAAAATACAGGTACCAGTTGTTAGTCACGACCTGTACGGCACCTTAGCATAGAGGCAACTGGATCTATTCCGAGAAAATACAGGTACCAGTTGTTATTCACGACCTGTACGGCACCTTAGCATAGAGGCAACTGGATCTATTCCGAGAAAATACAGGTACCAGTTGTTATTCACGACCTGTACGGCACCTTAGCATAGAGGCAACTGGATCTATTCCGAGAAAATACAGGTACCAGTTGTTATTCACGACCTGTACGGCACCTTATCATAGAGGCAACTGGATCTATTCCGAGAAAATACAGGTACCAGTTGTTATTCACGACCTGTACGGCACCTTAGCATAGAGGCAACTGGATCTATTCCGAGAAAATACAGGTACCAGTTGTTATTCACGACCTGTACGGCACCTTAGCATAGAGGCAACTGGACCAGCCTCATCTGGAATAATAATTGCTATTCCAAACATCATGGAGAAGTACATGCCCTTCTTACTAGGGCAGCATCAGTTTATTGACAGATTCCAGTTTATGAACAGCAGCCCAGAAAAGCTTGCATCTAGCCTACCGAAGGAGGCATTTCGCAATACACCTGTGAGCCGCAGTACCTCACAACACTCGGCAGGCGCCAAACCCACTTAATGTTATAGGCATTTGTAATCTCGCTCTCGGCAAGCAACATCTCCTGAAAGTAGTGCTGCCCAAACAGCCGCTCGGCCAGAGCACGGTTGGACCGCTCCACAATGCCCTGCTCACGATGGTAGTCAGCCTCGCCCCGCCTAACACGAACGCTATGCTTGGCAAATAGTTGCGACGAGGTGCCCATAGACTCCCGGCCGGGTCACCCTGCAGCAGATTTGGCCACTTTAGCGGCCTCTGTTTGTACATACGTTCCAGAGCGTAGGCGACTTTAGAAGCCTCCTGTGTGGCAAAGGGCTCAGCATCCAACCACGGTCAGCACATATTTTTACGTGTTTCTCCCAACTTTGTAGTATCGCAGAAACAAGAGGTCGACTTGGTGCGCCTTGTTAGTGGTTGAAATATAAAACTTAGGCCTGATAATTTTGCGTGGTTCTGGGAGGTAAATTTGCCGCATGGCCTGCTTTTTGAGCCATGCCCTGGCAACATCTTGAGAAACGTTTGCGTCTTCTGCCAGCTTCTTGACCGCTGACACACCCTTCCAGTAACCTCGCGGGCTGTATCATATTCCATCAAGCTTGGTATCCGTAGCGTATTTGTGTTTTGTGGTTCAGTTTGCCGTTCTTGAGCTACAAACGAGCAGCTCGCGCTCTAGCTCGACAGCGCCCCCCACCCTAACCCCAAAACGCCCTCGCTAGTTTAGAAATATTTATAAGCCACGTCACGACGGCGGCGAGCCTCCCTCCCCTCTCCCCCCCCCCCCCAGCGGCAACAAACATCATTTCGTACTTTTGCTGCTCGGGAGAGGGCATGTAAAAGTCACAAAACTTCGGCTCATTGACAACGTCTGAAATTTCTGTTTTCCGCCGTTCACCAGGTAGTACTCGCGTGCAGATTCGCTGACGCCTGGGTAAGTCCTTTTGGCATGCTGTTCATCTTGCTTTCTTTCATTGAGCTAATCGAGACGCAGGTTACGCTTACGTTGGTACTCGGCCGTCGCAGCTTGGAGTTCTTCCATAGACTTGTCATGGCGTTGGCCACATCTTCTTGTACTGCAGAGAAGAGAAAGTTTCAGCCAGCGAATGCGAGGTCGCTAACAATTGTTCCACCAATCATGAATGCAACATAGGCCATTATTGTCATTAGACGGACTTGATGATATTAGCAGGAATGATGCCTTTTTTAATTAGCATGACCTGCGTCCAAAGGCTCAGCGCTGTGATGGTTACGGTCTTTGATGGGTCTTCCACCAAGGTCGGTCGGTTTCATTCTTAGCAAGTATTTAGCAATCATCGAATACCTAACTTCAAGGCCGCCAAGTACTTCTCTATGGTAAAGGAGGTTTCTGGTGTCCTTGGCGTACAGTGGTGTAGACATTTTTCACCTGCGTTCCGCAATTAACAATTTTATGTTATCTTGTTTTAACGACAAGCGCAACACACACTACTATTCCCTATAAAAGTGATCAGGCGTGTGTCTAACAGATGATGAAGGCACCTGCGGTACTTGTAGTTCCGATGGATCTCCAGACGTTGCTTTTCGCATTCGTGGTGGCTGCTATTCCATCTGTGTCCATCGAACTTGTGCTTGCGCGCAGAATGAGGTGTCAAGAAGAACAGCTGCCAAAGCTAAGCCTGCCCAGGGAACATAAAATGGTATCGCCTGCTGTTTTGCTTGAGCAGCGGGAGTGGTATGCGTGTTGGCAATATAGGCTTTATTTCAGCCCGGCGTTGTTTCATCGCCTCGGCAAGTCTTTTACCAGTAGCAACTCTACATGGCTATTTAGCCTTGGTAACATATGTCATTCCTGAGATTGTTTTACTGACACATCAGTCTTCGGTTCTGCAGACTTATCCTTTGTCAGTTGTGATGACGTATTAATTGTCAGTTGTACTTGTAATTTCTTGTCGTTGTTTATTTTCAAAAAGGACATGTTTATATGTAATCATGCCAGCTGCAATGGTGCTAGTATCTAAAGTAGGTTATATATAATATATGTTAAGGTTCCAAGTGCTATAGCGTGGCCGGTGGCGTACAAAATTTGAAGCCGCCAGATTACACCAACTCAGGAGCGGGGGGGGGGGGGGGGGAGGGGGAGGGGGCGTAAACAAACTGTTAGGACACTGGTGGATCTGTGCGCAAAAGTAGCCAACCAAAACTCCTCCTTCTGAGAAACTCATAGGTCTCTGTTTGACACTCGGTTTCAATGATATTGTTTTCTCTTAGCGTGTCCATAAATGAGTCTTCGTCTTTGCAGTAGAAGGGGGCTATCCATGAGGTATCGTCGAGAAAGTCACGGGCAACGGCTTTGTATTTTATGTTATAATCCATACGCTAATGCCGGCCTGGCGGCTGACATAAGCAAGCTTATTAAGGGCCCTTTTTTCATGCCGGACGTCAGAAAGAATTATGCAATCGTCGAATAAAAAAAGCGCGGTGGTTTCCTCGAACCCTTTAGCGAGTGCGCAGGTCATCCAGATTATTGCTCTCAGTATCGACCGGAAATACTATCTCGTCTTTTTTGCCGCAGGCCCACCGCCTGTCGCATAGCGGCAGTATTGGCGTTTTGTATATACCCTGATATTCAGCGTTTGTCAGCTCTTTTTTTGGTCAGCCAGAGGTAATTGTAGACGCCCCAAACATCGGCATTATCAATGCAGACCAATTCGTTTCCTTCAAGCTTTTTCTGATCTTTATGACGATGGCGTGGACCAGACTTTTTACAATTGTACGGTTGGCGTCCTGTGCTGGTGAGTTAAGAGGGGGGGGGGAGCTGGATTCTGATAACAAACAAAAGCAATCCAAGTAAATTCTTGGCCCCATCCACTCTACAAAAGCAAGTTGGAGCTAATTTCGTCCGAGCATTAGAACTCATAGAGAAGCGGCTATCGGCCGAATCGCAGAGAAAGCTTGCAGTAGCTCAAGAAGAAATCTCGACCGACAGAAGCAGGCTGACGGGTATTGATCTAATCATTGTGTCGGGATCCGATGACACAGCGCTCAAAGAAGAGGTGCAACAGGAATGTGACGGCCTCCCGATTCGATATATCCTGCGCTTCAACAAAACATTTGAGACTTACGGTGGATCACTTTTGATTACCGAACCTAAGACGAAAAGACGCGCCAGGAGATACAAGACCGCATCGCAGATCTGGAATTGGTACGCGAGGATCAACTAAAGATAGCCAACGATTTAGGAGTGGCACTTCGCAACCAATTTACCGCTATTCGGGAGATCACCAACAAAATTCTCCACGACGATACAACCATCGCCAAGCGGCTGCAAACCCTCTTTCGTAAGCAGGGCATCACGATCACCTCAATTCTGACGTTGCTGGGGTTTATCATAAGTACAAATGTGCTCGCGATTACAGGCGGTGCATGCGCATTGACGCCACCTCCCGACGTCCCAACACCTAAACCCGACCGCATCAGTGCCAAAGAATGGGTAAAACAAAAGCAGCTGGAATGGCTGGCCGAGATAATGAAACCGCTTGCAGAAAAGGCTTTGGCGGCGTTGCCCGGTAATATTGGAACTATTGTGACATTCCTCCTAAAAATATATGGTAATGCCATTGGCTGGCTGGCAGGAAATTTGGTGGTGCTTGTCATTACGATAGCGGTCGCATTCTTTGCCGTTCTCCGCTCTCACCTTAGCACGCGCAGACATCAGAGCGAACGCTAAAACAGCGCTGGACAATATGCTCGTTGTTCAAGAGCGGAGAAACCAAATGGTCGTACGTCCCACCGTAATACTACCCACGACTAGTACTGTTTTGTCGGCAGCGTGGTCTTCAGCTTCTTTTGATGCCAGCTTATTTTTGCATGGTGCTAGTTTGTCAAAGCCTACCTTTTCATGCTTTGTTGGCTGCACGACGCTGGTAGCTACAACATGTTGTCATCCGCAATAAGAAGTTTTTTGTTGTACCCCTCATAGGTTCCAACGTTAAGCTCCGTGTCACTTGGGATCATTTAAAGGCTGCCGCCAAGGGCGTAATCTAACTTACTTCTGGCGTATCCGAGCAATTCCTGGTACTTATTTAACAACTCGAGGGCGTTCTTTGCGCCGGCAGCTATATATTCTACGTTTGCAAGAAACTGTTTTTGTACATTAAAGGCCTTTCCTGTTGCAACTATCGAGATAAGCATTTGGGTTTGTGCGCCCAGGATTGCCCAAACTTATGTCATAACGCTATCGTTGAGATGCTTTACCCCGGCTCAAAGAAAGCCTTTCAACTTGACCAGCATAAAATGAACAAAACTGCTTTTAGCCCTTCTGCCCAGGCTGTCCTGTGCGAAGTAGTCAATTATGTGCTTCTTTGAAAAGTTCAAAACCCATACGTATTGGGGATCGATGTATCACAGATAGTCTGGTAGCTGCTGTTAACACTATAATTATACATCGTACCGATGCCTTGGTTTTCGCTGTGCTTCGACCGCCAGTCTTAGTTTGTGTCCACCATAAACTCATTGCAAAAGCGTTCGTAGGCAACCACGTCGGTGCTGTTTTCAAGTGCGTTCCACCCTGTTTGTCTTGGAAGGGGACAGCGCATCTAAGTGAGAATCTTTCTCATTTGGTGGTAAACATGGAACCGATAAAAGCTGTGCACCATCTCTGGCAGCACTGCCTCTACAACAGACAGCAGGTGATCACGTACACTGATGCCACAACCAGTGGTCTCGCACCAAAAGGCAAAGTTTATTCGATTTTGCCGAAACTTTATCTCGCCGTCTGCCATTCCGAAGTACCAATTGTCAATAAACCTGGTTCAAAACTAACGTCACCCCGCACATACACGTAGAGGTTGAACAACAGTTCGTGAATCTGCTCTCTATCTGCATCGCTATAGTTAAAGACGCCGCCGACACTATAGTTTGCGTCGCTATTTAAACAAAGTTCTTGTGGTAATAGCATCGCTCCCACACTAGTGCTGGTCGGTGGCTCTAGAACAGGTGATCCGCACTTGACATGGTACCCGTGTCGTATTGACTAATCCTCTAGTTGGGCCGGTATCTCCAGAACAGGTGATCTCTGAGAGATTTCGTACAGCCCAGGACTGTACAACGTTTCAACTACACTTGGTAACAACAGATTTGTTGTGGATCGAGATGAACCAGCAGGCCGGTAGCCGTTGACGTTCCCGATGGGTAATATAGCATGGATACATTAAAAAACACTAATACAGGCTACCATTTCTGGAATGACGGCGGACTACAACGGGGCGACTAGGCGGGTCAGCATCACACTCACTGACCCAAACTATCACTCTATCCTGATGTGCTCGCCCTCATCTTTGGATTTAAAAACGACTTAGTGGAGTTTTACAGAGCTGGAACGCACACAGCACCCAATGTCCAAGTGTTTTATGTCTACCTTGAACAAATAAACTTAAATGGAAATATTGCTGGTGGGAAAAACAGCACTCTGCTACAAATTATTCGTCTTGGTGGTGAGTCCTATGGAGAGTCGCGTAATGTGTCCTATGGAATGCCAAGTTGGTGTAGTCTGCGTGACGGCAGCATCCTGGAGCTCTTGATACACATCACCCGGTTAATATTCTGGAGTGCACCATCACCCTTGAAATTAAAGAAAAGTACGAAAAAAAATACTAACACACTATGAGTCTACCCGGAACTGGCTTCGTTATTAACAGCGCTGCAGGTGCACATACACTTTGCACTTTGGTTGCAATCAACGAAGTGACAATAAACAAACAAATAGCCCGAGAAAGAGCCCAAGCACGAGAGGAGATCATGAAAAATCTCGCTGGAAATTCAGCATAAGCTGTATGTTGTCCGTTAGAATAACAAAAAAAAAACAAAAAAAAAACAAAAAACAAAGACATAACCGTCTGACTGACAGCTTTTTGACTCAAGGCCTATTCCCATGGCATTTCCAGCATACGATGTGGTTTTTCAATAACAGGCGGACAAAAACATATGTTACCAAAGTGGCCTATTTTTTCCGTTTTCTCCTGCTGTTTTAGTAAGTTTAAAAGAACCGTCGCTGACTCACGCACAGCCGCCCTCATCCAATATGGCCTGCCGATTCGCAGTAGGAAGTCGTGAACTACTAATGCCACTGTCACCATAGTCGTTGCGATGGGCCTGCTTTAATGCGTAAATTCCAAACCCAACCACCAAACCCAACCACAAGAACAGCTTTGTATTGACTTAGTGGTGTTGATTTACATGTTCTCTACCGACTTGTTTTGTATAGACTTAGTGGTGTTGATTTTCATGTTCTCTACCGACTTGCTTTGTAGAGACTTTAATGGTGATGATTTTCATGTTCTCTACCAACTTGCTTTGTATAGAATTTAATGGTGTTGATTTTCATGTTCTCTACCTGCTTGGTTTGTAGAGACTTTAATGGTGTCGATTTTCATCTCCTCTACCGGCTTGCTTTGTATAAACTTTAGTGCTATTGATTTTCATGTTCTCTACCGACTTGCTTTGTATAGACTTGGTTATCTCATCCACTTAAAAACCGGAAACAACTTTAATTTTTGACCAAAATGAACAAGAAACCTAAAACAGCTCCACAATCACCCATATCAAATACTACATTTTATTAGAGCTTTATTAACTTGTTCTTTTGTTTTTCACTTCATATTGTGCACGTGTGTTTTGCGCACTTTGTTAAGTCTACGACGTTACAGAGTCTTGCAATTATTGTTTTAATCGTTCAGCTTTTGCTTTTTAAAAAATTACCAAGTTCAGCTCTATCTGGATATTTAGGCTTTTCTGAGGTTTACCTTTTCGGGTAGTTTGCTAACATTGTTTTCATTTTCATTATCGTTATCTTCCATTTATTTACAAGGACATTTTGGAACGTTTAATTAACATGATTGACATCTGGTACACGGTGTCACTGACATGATTTTAAAGATGCTGAAACGATTAGTTGCAATCTGTCGTAGAAGATTAATTTAAGTAGTGAAAATTAATTTCAGATTTAATTGGGTAAATGAAAACAATGGATAGAAAGGTAGGTCTCAAATGTGAAATAGTAAAAGACATATTTTACTTTTATCGAACTAGAAGCTATTGCAAGCCTTGTCAGAAGACATACACAAAAGGAAAAGCAAAGAAATTGTATAACAAAAACAAAAGGGACATGAGACATTTATGCCACAGTGAAGAAAACTTCAGAGTAATTAAAAATACAAGACGCAGATGTTATGTATGATGTTTATATAATATTATAAATATTTTAGGAAATTATAAATGTTTCTTCACTTTAATATTTTCTTAAATCTTAATGTTATCAGGAAAAACATGTTTAACTAGTGTCCTTGAATTAGGTTGTTTTGATCAATATGTTTTCTCAATTTGAAGGTCAAGGTTGATTTTTGTTTACAAGTAAAAATTCCATTAAGATGACTCATGTTCTAGAACATTCTGTCATGTGACCAATCTTTATATATGCCATGTTTGGTGGACATTTATTCAGTTTTGACATTACCATCAGTCTTGTAAAGAGCTATTACAGTTGTGAAAATTCATTCCAAATTCTAAGAGAGGAATTATTTTAAATATTCATTGGATTATAACAGTGCTCATAAACTTTTGGATTTTGAATTTTTAATTGATTTTGGAATTTAAGTGAACTTATTCAGATATTTTGGAATATTTCATTTTGACATCAGCACATCAAGATTACTAGTACATCAGGACTTTGGAGACCATTGGCACATCATAACATTCAAGGACACAGCCGTGAATTTGAAACATTCTATATTTAGGACTTGTGATTAGAACAATCATTCTTATTGGATTATTAGGATTTCAAAACACATTACTGTAAGTGACTTTTTTGATTTTTCATTTTAATTATCTAATAATAAATTGCTTGTTGATTTTACTTGATTTGTTGGTTTCACTTTCTTTCTGTTACATTTTTCTTAGACCATAGAGTCGTAACAGAAATTGGGGGCTCGTCGTTCCGGGATTGAATTTCTTTAAAGCATATTAGAGATATTAAAGTTATTTTTGAAATTCATATTGATTTTGTCTCGGAATTTTTTTTGTCTTTGGCAAAGATTTTTAAATAGAGAATTTCTTTTTGTGTGAAACCAACAAGCATTTACAATGGCATCTAATGTTCAGAATTTCATTTCAAAACCTACCCAGGAGGGGTTAGAGTGCATGAGAAAGGATGAGTTGCTCGAGCTTGCCAGAAAATACAGTCTATCTGAGGCAAAAGTATCATTGACAAAACAGGAGATAAAGATTATTTTAATTCAGTATTTAGTAGGAAAGGGAATTTTTGAAAATAGTGCTTTAAGTTTGAAGAGAAAGCCTGTATCTGGTTCTGACAGGAAATTAAGGGAATTAGAGTTAAAGAAAGAGATGGATTTAGAATTGGCAAAGCTTCAGATACAGATGGAGAGAGAGAAAGAAGAGAGGCAGATGGAGAGAGAGAAAGAAGAGAGGCAGCTACAAATGCAGAAGGAAGAGAGGCAGATACAAATGCAGAAGGAAGAGAGGCAGATACAAATGCAGAAGGAAGAGAGGCAAATACAAATGCAGATGCAAAGAGAAGAAAGGGAAATGCAATTTAAATTAAGAGAATTAGAACTGACAAACAGAGCACACTCCACTCCTGTAAACACAAGTTCAGGTTTTGATGTTACTAGATATATTAGGTTAGTACCCCCTTTTCAGGAAAAAGAAGTAGATAAATACTTTCTTCATTTCGAGAAAATAGCTGAAAACTTGAAATGGCCCAGAGAGCATTGGACTTTGTTATTACAAAGTGTACTTATTGGCAAAGCTCGTGAAGTCTACACTTCACTGTCAGTACAACAAAGCACTGATTATGATGTGGTTAAGGAGTACATCTTGAAAGCTTATGAGTTGGTACCAGAGGCATATCGACAAAGGTTTAGGAATTGTAGAAAAGAAACTGGACAAACTCATGTCGAATTTGCAAGGGATAAAGAACAACTATTTGATAGGTGGTGCTCAGCCAAGAAAGTTGATCAAGGTTATGATAACCTCAGACAGCTCATATTAATTGAAGAGTTCAGGAGGTGCATCCATAGTGATGTTAAAACCTATCTTGACGAGCAAAATGTGGAAACTTTGGAAAATGCTGCTCGTATGGCTGATGATTATTCCTTGACTCACAAAATTTCATTTGGCAGTAAGTCGTCCTCTCAGCAGTTTTCTGGTAAAAAAAACCATTTCAATCTCATTCGAGTACTTCCAAATTTCACAACAGCACAACTGTTAGGAATCAAACATCTGATAAGACTGATCAGAAATCCTTATCTCTTCCTACGTGCACTTATTGTAAAACGAAAGGGGACGTTATTTCTGATTGCTTCAAGTTGAAAAATAAGCAACAGAGTAAAGACAGAGCTTTTCCAAATGCTCTTATTTCTACGAGGTCAAGGTCACGGTCTTGTATTGAAAGCAATACATTTATTGGGTCAAACAAACCCCAGTCTGATTCTATTTTGGAGGCTTATGAACCATTCATGTCAGAAGGTTCTATATCACTTATTGGTGATTCTGCCAAACCTATCCCAATTAAAATATTAAGGGACACTGGAGCTTCTCAGAGTCTTTTATTGTCAGGTACTTTGCCTTTGTCTGAGGAGTCTTCTTCAAGTGAAAGTGTTCTTGTTCAGGGAGTAGAGTGCGGCTTTGTAAATGTTCCTCTTCATTGTGTAAATTTGGCATCAGACTTAGTTTCTGGACCTGTGACTGTTGGGGCAGTGACTTCTTTACCCATAGAGGGTGTTCATTTATTACTAGGCAATGACCTAGCTGGAGATAAGGTTGTGGTTAATCCACTTGTAACTGACAAGCCTTGTTTGGATCAGAAAGTTGATCCTGTCGAAACTGAAATCCCTGATTTGTACCCTGCTTGTGCAGTTACTAGAGCTATGGCAAAAAGAGCTCTTGAGATTGATGTTGATCAGGATATTATTCCTTTAGCTGACACATGTATTGGTCAGTCTTTTGATGAGGTCACTTTTTCCTCAGGTATTGATCAATCAAATGGTATTGATCACAGTGATCCTCTTTTGGCAACTCATTCTCTTTGTTCTAATCAGGATGACAGACGACAATCCCTTGTCGTTGAACAGGAGCAAGATCCCGAGATATCTTGTTTGTTTCAGGGCTATTAGTGAAACTGAAGCCACACAAGTTCCAGTGTGTTACTTTGTGAAAAATGGGGTCCTTATGAGGAAATGAAGACCACCTGATGTACCCGCTGGTGACGAGTGGTCAGTGAGCTATCAAATTGTTGTTCCTAAGTCATATCGACAGGAAATTCTTAATTTAGCCCATGAAACTCCTTTAGCTGGTCATTTAGGAGTCCGTAAGACTTATCACAAGAGCTTAAATCATTTTTATTGGCCGAAACTCAAAAGTGATGTTTCTAAATACTGCAGATCTTGTCACACTTGTCAAATGGTAGGAAAACCCAATCAGAAGATACCTAAGGCTCATCTGCAACCTATTCCTGCATTTGATGAACCATTTAGTAGAATAATGGTAGACTGTGTTGGTCCTTTACCTAAAACCAAGTCAGGCAACCAATACTTGTTGACCATCATGTGTACATCTACAAGATTTCCAGAGGCAATTCCTCTGAGAAATATAAAAACTAAAACTACATGTATTGTGAAAGCTTTGGTGAAGTTTTTTACACTTGTTGGCCTTCCCAAATCTGTCCAGTCGGATCAAGGGTCAAATTTTATGTCTGGAATTTTCCAACAAGTTATGCATGAATTAGGCATCCAACAGTTTAAATCTTCTGCCTATCACCCTGAAAGTCAAGGTGCTTTGGAAAGATTTCATCAAACTTTGAAGAATATGATTCGATCATATTGCTTTGATACAGAAAAGGATTGGGATGAGGGTGTTCATTTGTTGTTGTTTGCTGTTAGGGAATCAGTTCAAGAGTCGTTGGGTTTTAGTCCCTTTGAACTAGTTTTTGGTCATACTGTCCGTGGACCATTGAAATTATTGAAAGAGAAACTTCTTTCAAATGAAGACTCAAAGATTAATCTTCTTAATTATGTTTCTGATTTCAAATACAAGTTGTCAAAGGCCTGTGAAGTAGCAAGAACTAATCTTCACACTACCCAGTCAAAAATGAAATTAAGGTATGACAGAAATTCACAGGAAAGGAGTTTTAAACCTGGTGACAAAGTTCTGGCTCTCTTTCCCATACCTCAGAATCCTATTCAGGCTAAATTTTATGGTCCTTATACCGTTGAAAAGAAAGTAAATGACTTAAATTATATCATTAACACTCCTGGGAGACGGAAACAGAAACAACTTTGTCATATAAATATGTTAAAGGAATATTTTGACAGAGATAGCCCAGCTAATTATTCAGTTAATTTAGTTGTACCTGTCCCACACAGTGAAGATATCAACGATGGAATACAATCAGACTATAGTGACTCTGGTATAACCAATCTTCGGAATTCAGAAATATTGAACAACCTAGACCAGAAACTTTCACATCTACAACAACAGGAAAGGGGTGAACTAAAACAGCTATTACATGAATATGAGCACTTGTTTCCTGATGTTCCAACACGAACAAGTAAAATTTATCCTGACGTTGACATTGTAGATTCTGCGCCTGTGAAAAAGCATCCTTATTGGATGAATCCTCTCAAACAGAACTATCTGAAGAAAGAAATTCAGTATTTACTGGAGAATGATTTCATAGAACCAAGTAAAAGTAACTGGAGTTCACCATGTATTCTTGTTCCCAAGCCAGATAATACATTCCGTATGTGAACTGACTATAGAAAAGTCAACAGTGTCACCAAAACTGATTCATTTCCAATCCCAAGAATGGACGATTGCATTGATACAATTGGAAATGCGGAATATGTCACCAAGTTTGACCTTTTAAAAGGATTCTGGCAAATTCCACTGACGGAAAGGGCAAAGAAATTTCAACATTTGTAACTCCAGATGGACTTTATCAATATAAAGTCATGCCGTTTGGAATGAAAAATTCGCCTGCAACGTTTCAACGTCTGATGAACATGATAACATTTGGTCTTGATAATTGTGACGCTTATATCGATGACGTCATTATCTACAACAACACCTGGGAAGATCATTTGGAAACCATTCGAAAATTCTTTGATCGACTCAGCGATGCGAATCTGACAATTAATTTGAGCAAAAGTGAGTTTTGCCATGCTTGTGTCACATTTTTAGGACATATTGTGGGACAAGGTCAAGTTAAACCTATAGAAGCTAAGGTCAAAGCTATCTCTGAATTTCAAGTTCCAATTTGTAAAAAGCAACTGATGCGATTTCTAGGTATGGCTGGATATTATCGGAAATTTTGTTCCAATTTTTCCAAAATTGCTGAACCTTTGACAAGTTTATTGAGTAAGAAAACCAAATTTCATTGGTCTGACAAGTGTCAGGAATCTTTTGACAAGTTAAAGGCCATGCTTAAGAATGCACCAGTTCTTTCTGCACCAAATTTTAGCCAATCATTTAAATTATCTGTTGATGCAAGTGATGTAGGGGTTGGTGGAGTATTGATTCAGGAAGACAAAAGTGGTGTGGATCACACTGTGTGTTATTTTTCTAAAAAACTAAACAAGCACCAGAAAAATTATTCCACAATTGAGAAGGAATGTTTGGCTTTGATATTGGCTTTACAGCATTTTGAAGTGTATGTTACCTCAGCTCTTTCTCCAGTTATTGTGTACAGTGATCACAATCCCCTTACTTTCATCAACAAAATGAAAGATACAAATCGGAGATTGTTGAGATGGAGTTTGATATTGCAAGAATATAACATTGACATTAGACACATCAGGGGAAAAGACAATGTGATTGCAGATGCACTCTCACGTGCCTAGAAATGTAATATTGCTTGATGTAATTAGGTCAAGTATCATAAAACATGTTCTTATGTATTTTTGGTTATTGTAGTATTAGATGTATATTCAAAAGAAAGCTTTATTATATAAATCTTTCTTTTTCTTTATGAGGGGAGGTGTTATGTATGATGTTTATATAATATTATAAATATTTTAGGAAATTATAAATGTTTCTTCACTTTAATATTTTCTTAAATCTTAATGTTATCAGGAAAAACATGTTTAACTAGTGTCCTTGAATTAGGTTGTTTTGATCAATATGTTTTCTCAATTTGATTGTCAAGGTTGATTTTTGTTTACAAGTAAAAATTCCATTAAGATGACTCATGTTCTAGAACATTCTGTCATGTGACCAATCTTTATATATGCCATGTTTGGTGGACATTTATTCAGTTTTGACATTACCATCAGTCTTGTAAAGAGCTATTACAGTTGTGAAAATTCATTCCAAATTCTAAGAGAGGTATTATTTTAAATATTCATTGGATTATAACAGTGCTCATAAACTTTTGGATTTTGGATTTTTAATTAATGATTTTGGAATTTAAGTGAACTTATTCAGATATTTTGGAATACTTCATTTTGACATCAGCACATCAAGATTACTAGTACATCAGGACTTTGGAGACCATTGGCACATCATAACATTCAAGGACACAGCCGTGAATTCGGAACATTCTATATTTAGGACTTGTGATTAGAACAATCATTCTTATTGGATTATTAGAATTTCAAAACACATTACTGTAAGTGACTTTTTGATTTTTTCATTTTAATTATCTAGTAATAAATTGCTTGTTGATTTTTTACTTGATTTGTTGGTTTCACTTTCTTTCTGTTACACTTTTCTTAGATCATAGAGTCGTAACACAGAATTTAAAAGCACTAAAATAAAATTCTTAATAAGATACGATGATTAAAATGTTAGGTGTACCATAAATAACTAGAGATGGCTTAATTTTTATAAAACCTGAATCTGTTAGTGATAATGATTTAGACATATATCATTTCATCCCTTGTTCATCATATCATTTGTCTAATTCTGAACAAAAGATAAAATGTTTTTCACTGTTCAAACACAGGATACATTATAGTCAGCGGAAACAGATCGAAGATGCTAAAATGACTTCGAGGCAAGAGATAGAAAATCACTTGAAAAAATTAATCATTCATTGATGGAGTTTTAAAGTCTGTCTCTCACCACCATCAACTTCATTGAATAATAGGCATAGACTCATGTAATACCACTATTGCAAAAAGTGTGGTTAAGGGCGCAATAAAATCAACAACCAAGCAACAAGCACACATTTAATTAGGAATAATGTTTGTGTAGTAAGATTCCTCTTTATGTATGCTGTTTGTTTTTTAAATCGATATGTCTGAATGTTGTCAATCTGGAAATCGATACAGATAGAGATAATCCCAACAAAACAAATCCAGTGAAATATATAATTCTGTTTGAAGACATCTATTCATCTATCAGTCCATTTTGTAAACTGTTTAAGTTGTCGATTGGAATAAAGTTGTTAATCAACTATGCCACAGTGTAGATTAGTACATATGACAATGACTTGGACATTTTATCAGCTCTAGGATTAATAAAAATGTCATGTTTTATTGGCTTCTTTTCTTTCAAGTTTTCCCACTCTTGTAGTTACATTTTTACCAATTAGTTCATTGTATATTCAATTTGCAATAGCTTTGCTCAATTCCTATTTGTATACATAGGTTTCTATAGAAATTCAATTATTGCTATTTTTCTGTTCATTTTACATCTGTGCTTGGTCCATTTCTTCGCTATTTAAACAACTGAAAAATGGCTCGTGATTCTATTGAAGCTTTCGAAAATTATGATAGTACCGAAGATTACACGAGAGATGACAATGAATGTATCTAATCAATACAAGATACAAAATAATATTTAGATGAACCAAACCGATCAACATAAGGTTCTACAATTCCTCATCTATCTAGACTTACCGATATAAATACTGATCAAATAAATACAGCATTGATAACATTCAGATTGAGAGTGATGACGTTTTTAGCAAATTTTCTAAAAACGTCATTTAAAGTTAGAAATGGTGAAATATATACTTGATCCAATGAATGTCGAACTAGAAAATGTACGTATTACTCAAAATGCTTAATACAAAAAAGAAGAAAACAAAAAGGAGCCACAGAGATTCAAGTCCAGAAAGACAAATATTTGTTCGAATATGAAGGTGATGTGTTTTCTATCTTACAAGAAACGTCAGAGACTCTATACAGTAGAATGACAGAACATGTGTACGCACAAAAGAAACTAAATACACACTAGATCCAACAGTTAACATCAGACGGCCAATGCAAATTCCCGAGGATATTGAGATTCGAACAGCAGAGGGTAATGAACGGTTTGGTAAACAGATAAAAGAAACATAAAGTTTATTAGATGATTACAACGAAAGAATTTAAAGCAGATAATTTAAATTTGCAGTTAATAGATTATTCAATACACAAGAAGAAAGAGAATTAAGGGGTTGTGTAAATGCTGTGGAAGTTGTCAATTCGAAACCTACATCTATAAAATCTGACATTGTAATGTGTGATAAACAATTGGAAGAGTTACAAATGTAGATCAACAAAAAAGCTGTTTTGCAAGAAAAGTTAAAAAGAGCTGAAAGCATAAAAGCCCAAATAGTTGGACAACTAACACAGTTGGAGAGATTTTTTGAGAATACACTGAAAAACGTAATTCAAAGTTAATACAAATTACTATTAGGTTGAGAGCTGAAACAACTGTTTAAAGAAAGGGGTGTAACAATTGCAGCCACAGCTACAGCGAAAGCAATGATTATACCAACACTTGCTATATCATTACCAAATTTGGTACAAAATTTAGAAGGTGGGTGAGAAACAAGTGGCAGTTTGCTCCATCAGGTGGTGATGATGATAATGATGATACGTTAGTTACCAAAATTAAAATGGCGTAATAATTATTGGTAATTATTTGATTTACATAGTTACAAATAAGCAGCAGCGGCATTGTCTGAAATTATTGGCAACGTGAGTTGGTTGCTAATGTGTGCTGGCAGAACTGTTTCTTTCCTTGCTGAACATATTACTGTGCTTATGTTGGCATTAGTTGATTTGTTATTTGCATTTTTCATCAAAAGGGTAGACACGAGATCAAAGAGGATAACAAAAATTAATAATGGGTGTATATCTTGTATCACTTTTGTCATGAATATCATTTTTTGCTTAATGATGATTCTTTTGGATGTACTTTCTTTTTCCCTCTGTTATTTCACATACCGTGCATGTTTTAATTCCTTTATATTCTATTGCACTTCTGTTATAGCCTGGAGTCTCATTATCTTTCAAAAACTCATTGTTTTCATGCTTCTTCATAATTATATTTATGAATTGTTCTTCCTATCTCATTATTTCGAAAGTATAATGTTTCAGTTGGTTCCCAACTGTCAGACGATTCATCATACTCTTTCCAATTGAAGAATACATCCTTTTTTGCCAATCATTCTTTCGGTCTCCAAGTTCTTTTCAACATTATATATGCCATCTTGTTTCTCGCATAGAAAAAATGCTGTTTGAAAAAACAGGCCATCGATATTCTGTCCATTCAGGTTTTCCGGTTTGTACACAAGTGAATCGTTTAACATTATTTTGCGTGATTTTAAATATTTTCTCGATAAACTTAGGAGGGTAGACATTTTCAAACATTGCTTTATATTGTGAAATTCAGACTGTTTCACCTATGTTAAATGTAGGTGGTCCAAATTGTTTAAGTTGTCACGTAACCGAATAAATTAATCCATAACTTTTGATCTGTTTTATTCCATCGTTACTTCAGCTGGAGTCATGTTTGTTGATCTATGATGAGTGTTAGTGTATCTCTCAATTAGCTTTGGCAAAACGTCAGCCCATTTTCTCGTTTTATTTTGAGTGAAATACTTCCACATTCTAATTTTTAGTAGTCGGTTAATCTTTTGAACTCCAGATACTATTTTGTCTGAGTAAGCTGAAAACTATTCAGTATTTTTGTTTTCTGACAAATCCTCAATTTTTCTGTGGCAAAACTCTTTTCTCTGATATAACTGTATTTTTTCAGGCTTCCAATCTCTTGCGATTTTTCTAAAGACATCGTATATGTCATCTCTCATCTTCGTTTTCACTTTCTCAGCCCAAACGTATTTTGAACATATTTAATCTATCGCTGTCAAAATATATTTGTAGAAATTGTTGTTAACTTCATATGTCTGTATGTCAATAATGTCTGCGTGCTACTGGTCATCAAAATTACTAACATAAACTCGTTTGTTGGTCAATCTTTATCTTGCGAGATCGTCAAGCTGCGCTGTATATTTAGCCGAATATAAATCTGTGTATATACTCACATCAAAGACGTAATTTCTTTCTTTCTTATATGACACTGTTTTAACCATCGTGCTATCATGGTTGATGACATTTATCTCGATTTTATCATCACGAATGTAGTGTGTGAATCAGCATTTTTTTTCTGAAACATTGCACGCTATCTTTTGTACGCTTGAAATCAGCAAAGTGAAAAAATTTGTATTCTCTTGAATGTTAATTTGTACGACAACTACCGTTGCCCACAGTTTTGCTCTATCCAAACTTGGTAAACAAATGCACATTTTCTCTTGATACCGACATTGTTGCTTTCAAACTGTTTAATTCAGTGCAATATAGTTTTTCCTATTATTTATGCTGTGCGAAATAAATAATGTAATTGAAGATTGTGTTTTGCTAATTGTCTTTATATCCTATGCATATCAATGTGAGGGAGAGGACCAATGTATTCTTGAGTCCAGAGAGATGGATATATATATATATATATATATATATATATATATAATACAAAATATGAGTGGTCCATAAATGTATAGGGATGCAATATTTAAAACTGCAAAAGTGACTATCTGGTTTAAAATGGTTGACTGGTCTACGATCCAGGGACCTTGGGGTATTTAAAAGAAAAAAAGTGGTCCAAAAATGTTTTCTTACAGGATAAGAGATTTTAAATTTCAAAACTATAACTGATCCAGTACTCTCAATTTGTATACTACTATGCTGATTTCAAAACTGAAAACTATTGGCAAGTTTGGCGGATCTCGTGGTTGCCCCAGCGAGTTCACAGAACTGAAATAAGATAATACTCTCTTTATAAAGCAATTTGCGTAGGGGACTTTGCCCAAGACGCACCCACATTATAAAATCTGCCATTTTTTGGGTTGGTATTGGCTTTTTAATCATATAAAAATCAACGTGGGTAGTACACAATCATGACTAATAATATTTGAATTATAGAATAAATACATACAATTAAATAATTTTTAAAAAATAATAGATGTGCATCTTGGGCATATATGAGCCAAAGAAGCCCGCCGGGGTGCATCCTGGGTAACCTGTATAACAAAATTGCAAACAAATTAAATTGAAATAAAAGCAGTAATTAATAACGATAATGCAATAATACACGTAGTTTTAACTACAAATATTGTTTTTAAAAGTAGTCTACGTTATAAAACATAATAGGCCTAATCAAAAATAAAAATTAAAGGTACAAAAACCCCTGGTGCATCTTGGGCAACATGGACTAGGTGCGTCTTATGGCAAGCACCCTACACAATCATCCGCCATTTTTTCACTGTATTTGATACAATTGTCTTTGTGTTTCATGGGCATTTGCTAGTGAATTAAACCCGTTTGAAATAAATAAACAGTAACCTTGTTGTTTTTAACAGTTAAATTGACAAATCTGAAAGTAAAAAACATTTATAAACTTTAAAAACTTGAGAACAACTCGCCGTTTGTATCCGCTCGGCGTGATGTGTTGTTTATAACAGTTTAGTGTGTCAAAACGTGTATCATAGCGCCCTCTAGCGAATGTAAATAAGTTTTACCTTATAAATTAACGGTTTGTTGTACATAAATAGGGGCGCGACTTGGGCAAATTCCCTTATAGACGAAAATATAATTGTTGTTTTTGCTGTTGCTGTTTTTATTATTATTAGTAGTAGTAGTAGTAATAGTAGTATTTCAAAATCACAAAAAAGTGGATACTCTTGAAAATAAATGACTCCTCTTTATTTCATTTGATACTTTTATTATATTATGATATTAAAATTAAAATTCTTTTCAGTTTGTTCCAACATCGTCCGAATTGTGTTATTTCCAATTTGACTTTGCATAAACAGACTATGCTAAATGAAGAAGTACAAAATACAAATCTGTACGGTTGACCTCAGTTAATATAGCACTGTTGTACTAGAGTTAAGTCCCATTGATTTCAGCATAGTGTTGTGGGAAATTCGATTTAAGATTATTTTCTTTGTATTATCCTGAAATGTAGTGGGTACTGTGTTTCACGACCTAACAATTGCCTAAATCTATAGCTAGAATTCCACACCACTTTTCCAATGCTCTTTAATCACCCAGTCACGTGTATGTGCAGTGAAATGACATGGATTGAACTAAAAATACATGTATTATTAAGAACGGGAATCGGGGGGGGGGGGGGGGGGGGGGGGCGGGCGAGAACGGCTTGGGATTGTTTTGAAGAAAAAATTCTGGCTCCGAAATAACTTGAAAAATATACTCTTGCTCTGCTTTGTTGAAAAAGAAATTACACCTGTCTTTGGTATTAGTTGAGAAAAAAGGTCTTTATATATATCTTATAAAAAATAAAATTAAAGGTAAATAAATATCATGGTTGAAATAAAATCCCTGCGGTCATCCACCCCTCTCCAAGATGAAGTTGTCGGTCACTAAACAGAATACCTGCGGCAATTGACTCTTTTAGCATCATATAGATTGTTTCCCTTTCTGTTTTGGAATTATCTTCTCATGGTAGGTAGTTTGATAATAATGTCTAGCAATAAACAATATGAACTCTTTAATCATTTTAAGCTGATAATAGTTTGGAAAATTGTATTGATATTTAAACTCAAAAACACAAAAATAACTGTTTTATTTATATAAATACACTATTTATCGGAATTCATTGAAAACTATTTCTTTACAGTCAGTTTAAACTCATAAAAATGCTCATGTAACTTTATATATGAAATATCTTCCATGGGGAGGCAATCCTTTGGTAGAAAGGGAGGTAACTTATACAATACACACATAGGGAATTCTGAATGCAAAATGACATGCTAATTTAGAAACTTTTCAATTAAGAAACTTTTTTTTATTAAGAACTAATATTGCCTTTGATTTCTTTGTGCACAGAGAAAATAATAAATTATCGTGCACCAATAATAATATCAAAATGTGTAATTCAAAATGTATCAGTGAGTTATCTTCAGTTGCATCTTCAAAGACCTCAAATTTAAATGCACTAAAATTTGGAAACATGTCTTACAACTTAAACAGGAAATTATATGTTCATGTCCTCTTTGAATACTTGATATAATAATACTTCGTGAAAAAGGCCAGTTGTTGAACACTTCTTTGATGTCTCCACCACTGAGACTGAGAGAAGCAAAGTACTTGGGGCCAGGGCCGGATTAAGACCTTTAGAGGCCCTAAGCACTGAAAAGATTATGGTGCCCCTCCCCCCCATTGTACTTATAAAACACAAAACAACCCGTAAATTCTCTCTCTCTCTCTTTTTTTGTGTGTGTGTGTGTGTGTGTGTGTGTGTGTGTGTGTGGGTGTGGGTGTGCCCCTGCTTTGCTGATGCCCTAAGCACGTGCTTAGTCTGCCTATTGGGTAATCCAGCCCTGCTTGTGGACAAGTGTCGTGCGGGGGCACAGGGGATTGACCTTTCGGCAATCGCATTCGGGAATAGACCCAAAGCGTGAGAAATACTAGTAGCCTTAGAAGCAAAGGGTATCAATATAGACCAGATACAAGCGTTAAGTAATAGTTACAGGTGGAATTTTCATAATACATCCCAAGGGAGCGAGGGGGTTGTGGTGGCTCAGTGGTTAGCGTGCCGGACTCACGACCAAAAAGGTGCGGGTTAGAATCCGACCATCCAACCAGTCTGGGTCAGCTACCGGGGTGTCTACTTGGGCAAGGCACTTTACTCCAATTGCCTCGGCACTAAATAGCCCATTTTATGTTGCTGTGCCGTAAAGCACCAAACCAAACCAAGGGAGAGAATCCATTTTTACCTACTGGTCCATCACATATTAAAGGAAAAATAGCACAGGTAATAAATCTAACAGTGATAACACGAGAAATTATACAAAAATGTGTTGAGATATACATAACAGGAATTCCGATAGAGATTCAGACTGATGCATCAACAGAGAGATTCCAACAACAAAATTTTGAATAAAAGTGTACAGCTCCAAGATGGCAACATACGAGGGATATGCAGTGCAGACACGCATTAAAGAGATCGAGAAAGAACAGGCAAAGAAACTACCGACCTTTCTTTACCTGCACGCTTTCCTAGTGAAAACATGGTACAGGTGTGACGTGACAGATCATGACCATCAACAATGTACATCCCAAAGAGAAAGAAACCGCCAATTCAGAAAGCATTATCCTGTATCCAAGACCGGATGGGGGAAAGAAGGGAAGAGGAACAAGAGAAATCACCAATACCTGAACCCTCTAAATAAAACCAAACAGAGGCAAAACCTTCCGGTGTAGAAAAACTACCAAAGAGAAGGTGGAGGGAGAGGAAAATATACCCCCACCCCTAAAACAAATCCAAAGGAAAAAAGAGATTCACCCAGAGAATAAAGCAAAAGCAAAAGATAAAATGGTCGACGAAGAGGGAAAAAGGGAGTATCGAATCCCATAACAAATCTTCCCAAAGAAAGAAAAGAACTCGATGAATGTAACTGGTTAGAAGAAGAATTACAACATAAAATGGAAAGGGGAAAATTATATTGGCAGAGACAAAGAATGGCAGAAAAATAGAAAGAAAAAAAAAGAAGAAAAAAAAATATATAGAACAACATAAAAACAACACAAAACAGAAATTAGCAGAGGGAAGAAAAAACAAAAGAAAGAAAGACTGACCTTACTCCCACGCCATCAACAATAAAGAAGACAAAACATCTTGAAACACAGCAAGTAATAAGAGAAATGATAACAGGAAATAAAGAAAAGACTATCCTCTATGGAGCAGTATCAGACTCGTATACAGACATATCAAAATCAGAATTCACACTTAAAAAGAGTAGTCAAAATCAGAGTTTACACATGAAAAAGAATAGTCAAAATCAGATTTCACACATGAAAAGAATAGTCAAAATCAGAGTTCACACATGAAAAGAATAGTCAAAATCAGAGTTCACACATGAAAAGAATAGTCAAAATCAGAGTTCACACTTGAAAAAGAATAGTCAAAATCAGAGTTCACACATGAAAAAGAATAGTAAAAACAGAGTTCACACATGAAAAAGAATAGTCAAAATCAGAATTCACATATGGGAAAGAATGGTCAAAATCAGAGTTCACACTTAAAAAGAGTAGTCAAAATCAGAATTCACATATGGGAAAGAATGGTCAAAATCAGAGTTCACACTTAAAAAGAGTCAAAATCAGAGTTCACACATGAAAAGAATAGTCAAAATCAGAGTTCACACATGAAAAGAATAGTCAAAATCAGAGTTCACATATGAGAAAGAATAGTCAAAATCAGAGTTCACACATGAGAAAGAATAGTCAAAATCGGAGAGCACATCAAATAATATGAACTAAGCATATTAATTTAAGCGAGGAAAAATAGAAGTTTAACAATACATATAGAAGTTAAAACCAACTTAACAAATGTGAACTACGTAGAAAATAAAACTGAAACAATACATATAAAATTTCAATGTGAACTACGTTGCAAAATTAGAACTTAAATAATTCATATCAAATTTCAATGTGAACTACGTAGAAAAATAGATGCTAAACAATGCATATAACATTTTGATGTGAACTGCGTAGAACAATAGATGCTAAACAATATATATAACATTTCAATGTGAACTATGTAGAAAAATAGAACTTAAATAATACACATAACATTTCAAACCGAACAAATCCAATATTATCTCAACAACAAAATAAAAACAAAACACACACACACACACACACACACAAACAACGACCCAAAACTTCCATAATTTATAAGATAGTTTCTCCCAATAATCTCGCGTAAGATGGTGTTTTAACTTTTTACATTCCAACGATAAGAAATAATACTTTACATGTTTTCCATTATGTCCGCGGGAAGAAAAAAAAACATTTTCAATCTGTTTTGTATTTTGCACATTGAATCAATTCAACCGAACATTATCTCACAAACTAGCGAATCTCACAAACCAAAATACTGCGTAAACGTGAACAGCAAAGAATACATCACACAATTAAATACTTTTATTATAAAAATCAAACCCTCTAACGGACTTATATAAAAATGAAAGAAAGAAACGTATGACAAGATACTATCATTTGCATCTAAAAAGTCAGCATCTGATCTGTACACGTGCGTTTATGGACGCAATATGTGGATACATGCGGGTGCAATCAGATGGAGAAAAAAAAAGCCATATGATCGCTTCTTGATGAGGCAAGTATAGCCACTATGGGCTTGTGGGCTGTTATATATATATATATATATATATATATATATATATATATATATATATATATATACATATATGTATATATATATATATATATATATATATATGTGTGTGTGTGTGTGTGTGTGTGTGTGTGTGTGTGTGTGTGTGTGTGTGTGTGTGTGTGTGTAACCAAAACAATACATCTAATAAACTTAAAGAAGAGAGAGAGAGAGAGAGAGAGAGAGGAAATATATACTGTGATCAATATATGCATATCATACATACACGCAGTCAGTGGCGTAATTAGGATAAATGGAGCTCGGGGCGACGATGATGGCCCAAAGGGCCAGAATACGAGGCCTGAATTTTTATCTGCAGTTTTGGCGCGGCAAAACCTCTGGCGCCCGGGGCAACCGCCCCGTCCGCCACCGTTTGTACGCTACAGCACGCAGTACAAGAAACACATTTTTAATTTTTCATTAAGTATTTGTGTATATTTGCCTTATTATATAAAATGGATTAATGGACAACTTATAACAGATTTGATCTAAGGAAATGCCAGTCAGAACATATACACATATTAACGGAACAAATGCCCTCTGTACAACAAATATAGCAAAATCATAGACACATGAAAAGGACAAAATATATTGATCCATGGCAATGATCACTTGAACTTTTCAAACTGGGCGAAGAAACCAGCCAAAAGGTGTAATACACGAGGAGGGGAGTACAACCCTGTTTTAAATACAATTTAGGTTCATGGACGGAACGAATGGAAACATGGCAACGGGAATTTAAACAAGTACGTCCTGATCAAAAGAAAAGAGGAACCCCAGTCAAAAATAATATTCTTTTTTGTTTTGTTTTTTTTGTTGGGTTTTTTTTTTTGACTCAAATTCTGTTTGATTTTTACAAAATAAATAAAAGACAAAATAAGTTAGTGTAAATCCACCACAGATGTTACAAGCTCATGCGGTCAACGATGCGTTCAGATCTAGGACCCTTTTGAACACGTTACAATAACAATGTAACTGATGTTTCAGTATTGAAATGGCCTATATAGTAAATTGTTTTGACATTGTAGGTGGAAAAATAGTCCGAATAGTTTTTAATATCATCCTATCTTTACACTTATTTATTGAAGAAAAACTGCCAGGCAATATCCGAATTTGTAAGTGTAGATATATGATCTGTTGATAGTAGTAATGGTAATAATATTTCTTGGATAAAATCAACTTGTAAAAATAAATATTTAAATACCAGACATAAAACACACAGGAAGCAACATAAAAACAGTAGAAGAAGCACAGCTAACGTTTAGGAAAATCATATACAACAAAGACATGCAAACACATGAACACAAGACAAGATTAAACCTAGGATTATGCATACGGCCAATATGGCGCTTATTTCCAGTGGGGTCCTAGGTGTGGGTCAAGATTTAGTGGACAGAAACTTTAAGATCAACACATAAGATAAAAATTGAAAAAAATGAAAAAAAAATACAGGTAACAATGAAGGTATACTTAAAGATTACAAACAGGTAACAATGAACGTATACTTAAAGATTACAAACAGGTAACAATGAACATGGACTTTGCAAAGTCCCAAAGAGCAGTGGAGAACAGGGCGAAATGGAGAGAGATTGTCGCAAAGTCATCAGTGGCGCCCCTACGACCAGCAAGGTTACGGGAGAAATGAAAATGAAATGAAAACAATGAACATATACTTAGAGATTACAAATAGGTAACAATGAACGTATACTTAAAGATTACAAACAGGTAACAATGAAGGTATACTTAGAGATTACAAACCATACAAACAAGATACATATATCAATGACAAATAAAACAGTTCCGAGCAACACACAAAAATCAACCAAATGGAAAGAACTATAAGGTGGAAATATGGATCACGGTGTTTATTGGGTAAGAATGGGTGTCACAAATTCATTATTTGTTGAAGAATTTTTCTTTTGTTTGTTAGTATTTATTTTAAACAAGGCAATTACCCGATATCAGTAATAGAGAAAATTAATTTCTTTAGTTATTTCAGCTTGATCAGTAAGGTGAGACTTTAGTTTTAAATATGTTTCTGTTGGTAATATTATTAATATACAGTGATAAGGCATTCCAATCATTTATTACATTATAATAAAAGGTTGCAGAGAACTTTTTACTCTTGGTTCTATAAAGTCATAATTACTGCCTCTAGCATTGCAATGATAATCGTTTTATACTCTAAAGAAATTACTAGATAAATATGCTGGACCACTGTTGTTAACAATGTCGTATTAGATAAATATGCTGGACCACTGTTGTTAACAATGTCGTATTAGATAAATATGCTGGACAACTGTTGTTAACAATGTCGTATTAGATAAATATGCTGGACAACTGTTGTTAGCAATGTCGTATTAGATAAATATGCTGGACCACTGTTGTTAACAATGTCGTATTAGATAAATATGCTGGACCACTGTTGTTAACAATGTCGTATTAGATAAATATGCTGGACCACTGTTGTTAACAATGTCGTATAAGATAAATATGCTGGACCACTGTTGTTAACAATGTCGTATTAGATAAATATGCTGGACCACTGTTGTTAACAATGTCGTATACATGGATTAGTTTAAGCTGCTTGACTCCGTTTTCAACATTTACCATCCCAACACTTGCAAGAATATATTGCCAAATAGTAGATCTTTGTTCAAAATTTCTCATAATTGAAAAAGAATGCTGCCAGTTACATTAATTGTTTGAACAGAAGCCAGGGGCTGGGACTTTTTGGGATACAAATAGGTAGGCTTTAATTTAGGAATATCTACTATGTTTCTATGTATGTATGTATGTATGTATGTATGTATGTATGTATGTATGTATGTATGTATGTATGTATGTATGTATGTATGTATGTATGTATGTATGTATGTATGTATGTATGTATGTATGTATGTATGTATGTTTGTATGTATGTATGTATGTATGTATGTATGTATGTATGTATGTATGTATGTATGTATGTATGTATGTATGTATGTATGTATGTATGTATGTATGTATGTATGTATGTATGTATGTATGTATGTATGTATGCAGGACCGGATTAAGACCTTCAGAGGCCCTAAGCAATGAAAAGATGATGGTGCCCCCCCCCCATGTAATTAAAACAAAACCACGTCATTTCTCTTTTTTCTTTTCTTGGTGCTCTGCTTTGCTGGTGCCCTAAGCACTTGCTTAGTCTGCCTATTAATTAATCCAGCAATGTATGTATGTATGTATGTATGTATGTATGTATGTATGTATGTATGTATGTATGTATGTATGTATGTATGTATGTATGTATGTATGTATGTATGTATGTATGTATGTATGTATGTATGTATGTATGTATGTATGATGAAAACTGTCGGTCACTTCATTGGCAAGGAAAATGTAAGCTTAAGAATTTACCTCCTAATATCAAGGGATCTTACAAAACGTTTAATTGCTACATTATTACAAAACGTATAATTGCTGTTTTATTACAAACTTTTGTGTCATTAAATTCAATTATAAATCCTTTATTATGAACCTTCTTCATTCCATATAGGCAGTGGCAAGTGTAGTGATAACTTGTCTCAAACAAGAGCTTGATAAATTCAAAAAGTCCAGGTTCAAGAAAAAGTATATTATTTATCTTTATCTTTCATACACATTTCTAATGCTTTGTTTCCATTTCATGAGTATTGAATATAGAAAATTCATGTCGATATGTATTTTGTAAAATCTTTGCGCTTGGCTATTGCATAGGACATGTTAACATGATATCTAATGACTATATTTAAACCATTGTAATCAGAACAATGGCATGGTTGTTAAAGTGCAATGTGCTATATGAGAAAATGGAAAGAAGAGGCCAAAGGCGGGGGATTTTATTTCAACATTGTAAGCTAGATGTATGGTTGGTGTAGATGCAAAATACTGTTTAACTTTTTTCGTCTGGCCAATTTTGGAAGAAATTTCTTGATATATAGTCAAACATTTTTATTTTGAGAATTCGCTTCGTCATCGCTTCTCCTTCATGTGGGTTTTAGGATCTTATTGAAACTTTGTAGTATCGGTATGTGCAATAAGAAAAATTGTCAAAAAGGAGGTATTTCTGGAATTAAGTTCCTCATCGCTTCTTCTCCCACAGTGCTTGGGGGGATTTAATCAAACTCTGTTGACTAGATATGTAGTTATCATTGATGCCCACTGAGGTTTAATTTCTTTCCTCTGGTCCATTTTTGTGGACATTTCTCGAAACATTTTCGAGCAAAGGAGTATTTTGAATATTGACCTTGTCATCACTTTTCCTCCCATCCTGCTTGAAGGATTAAAATGAAAGTTTTAAGGCTATATATGTGGTTAATCTAGATACGCAATAAGGTTTTGTTTTCTCCTCTGGCTCATTGGGGGGGGGGGAGGGCGGGGGAGGGATGGGGCAGTGCCTTCAAACACTATCAAAAAAGGGAAAATTTTAGAATTCATCCGGTTTATTTAGTATTTATGCAACCATATGCAGTATTACTGCTGGACATTTGGAGATGTGTAGGAAACATTCTTATCTTTTTATTGGACCAAATTTCTTCAAGGAGGAAAAATGTATTGTTGTTGTTTGCAACAAAAAGAAAAAAACATATGTTCAGAAGACGATTCTTGAATTACGGGGATATGCATGTCTGTGACTGGATACACATATATATATATATATATATATATATATATATATATATATATATATATATATATATATATATATATATATATATATATATATATATATATTTCAGTGTGTGCGCGACAGGCATATGAACTCCTGATTAATATAGTAATAATGTTTTTTTTTGTTTTTTTTTTTATGTTAAATCCTGTTTTTGGTGTATTTGTAATCATTTAAGTATACCTTTATTGTGGCGTATTTCACCGTCTCCGTTAATGATCAAAGAGCACGTGAAAAGACGAGACTGGAATTAAACTCGTTTTTTTTATATTACTCAATTCATCTTAAGAAAGCGTGTAATAAGTAATTATTCTCTCCAAATTCGCTCCACCATTACATTGTTGTGTTAGGAGTTGTACAGGTTACATTGTTGTGTTAGGAATTGTACAGGTTACATTGTTGTGTTAGGAGTTGTACAGGTTACATTGTTGTGTTAGGAATTGTACAGGTTACATTGTTGTGTTAGGAGTTGTACAGGTTACATTGTTGTGTTAGGAGTTGTACAGGTTACATTGTTGTGTTAGGAGTTGTACAGGTTACATTGTTGTGTTAGGAATTGTACAGGTCACATTGCTGTGTTAAGAGTTGTACAGATTGCATTGTTGTGTTAGGAGTTGTACAGGTTGCATTGTTGTGTTAGGAGTTGTACAGATTGCATTGTTGTGTTAGGAATTGTACAGATTGCATTGTTGTGTTAAGAGTTGTACAGGTTACATTGTTATGTCAGGAGTTGTACAGGCTGCATAGTTGTGTTAGGAGTTGTACAGATTGCATTGTTGTGTTAGGAATTGTACAGACTGCATTGTTGTGTTAGGAGTTGTACAGATTGCATTGTTGTGTTATGAATTGTACAGGTTACATTGTTGTGTTAGGAGTTGTACAGGTTACATTGTTGTGTTAGGAGTTGTACAGATTGCATTGTTGTGTTAGGAGTTGTACAGATTGCATTGTTGTGTTAAGAGTTGTACAGGTTACATTGTTGTGTTAGGAGTTGTACATATTGCATTGTTGTGTTAGGAGTTGTACAGATTGCATTGTTGTGTTAAGAGTTGTACAGGTTACATTGTTGTGTTAGGAGTTGTACAGGCTACATTGTTGTGTTAAGAGTTGTACAGGCTACATTGTTGTGTTAGGAGTTGTACAGGTCACATTGTTGTGTTAGGAGTTGTACAGATTGCATTGTTGTGTTAGGAGTTGTACAGATTGCATTGTTGTGTTAAGAGTTGTACAGGCCACATTGTTGTGTTAAGAGTTGTACAGGTCACATTGTTGTGTTAGGAGTTGTACAGGCTACATTGTTGTGTTAAGAGTTGTACAGGCTACATTGTTGTGTTAGGAGTTGTACAGGTCACATTGCTGTGTTAGGAGTTGTACAGATTGCATTGTTGTGTTAGGAGTTGTACATGCTACATTGTTGTATTAGGAGCTGTACAGATTGGCATGGTTGTGTTAGGCTTTGTACAGACTGCATCGTTGTGCTAGGAGTTATACAGATTGCATTGTAGTGTTAGGAGTTGTACAGGTGATATTGTTGCATTAGGAGTTGTACAGGTGATATTGTTGTGTTAGTAGCTGTACAGATTGCATTTTTGCGTTAGGAGTTGTACAGGTTACATTGTTGTATTAGTAGCTGTACAGATTGCATTTTTGTGATAGGAGTTGTACAGGTCACATTGTTATGTTTGGAGTTGTACAGGTTACATTGTTGTGTTAGGAGTTGTACAGATTGCATTGTTGTGTTAGGAGTTGTACAGATTGCATTGTTGTGTTAAGAGTTGTACAGGTTACATTGTTGTGTTAGGAGTTGTACATATTGCATTGTTGTGTTAGGAGTTGTACAGATTGCATTGTTGTGTTAAGAGTTGTACAGGTTACATTGTTGTGTTAGGAGTTGTACAGGCTACATTGTTGTGTTAAGAGTTGTACAGGCTACATTGTTGTGTTAGGAGTTGTACAGGTCACATTGTTGTGTTAGGAGTTGTACAGATTGCATTGTTGTGTTAGGAGTTGTACAGGTTACATTGTTGTGTTAGGAGTTGTACAGGCTACATTGTTGTGTTAAGAGTTGTACAGGCTACATTGTTGTGTTAGGAGCTGTACAGGTCACATTGCTGTGTTAGGAGTTGTACAGGTTACATTGTTGTGTTAGGAGTTGTACAGATTGCATTGTTGTGTTAAGAGTTGTACAGGTTACATTGTTGTGTTAGGAGTTGTACAGGCTACATTGTTGTGTTAGGAGTTGTACAGGTTACATTGTTGTGTTAAGAGTTGTACAGATTGCATTGTTGTGTTAAGAGTTGTACAGGTTACATTGTTGTGTTAGGAGTTGTACAGATTGGCATGGTTGTGTTAGGCTTTGTACAGACTGCATCGTTGTGCTAGGAGTTATACAGATTGCATTGTAGTGTTAGGAGTTGTACAGGTGATATTGTTGCATTAGGAGTTGTACAGGTGATATTGTTGTGTTAGTAGCTGTACAGATTGCATTTTTGTGATAGGAGTTGTACAGGTCACATTGTTATGTTGGAGTTGTACAGGTTACATTGTTGTGTTAGGAGTTGTACAGGTCACAGTGTTGTGATAGGAGTTGTACAGGCCACATTGTTGTGTTATGATTTGTACATGTTATATTCCTTATACATGTTATATTCTTTGTGGATGATTATAAGGAGCATATTCATTTTAAACCATGCAAATTGTCTTAAAATATTTCTGACATAACACAGGTTGTGTTTTCAGATGTTGCATTATTTACTAACATGTCAATGATGATTAGCATGTATAGATTTTCATAATTATAGTTCAGATTTCCACTACGTATGTTTTATTAGAAGTTAGTATTATTATAACCAATTTTTTTTTCTTTCCATTTCTATAGGTGTCGATAATATTCAGATGAACAAATGTGCACACACTGCTATAATAATAATAATAATAATAATAATAATAATAATAATAATAATATAACAATTCATTAATTTGTTGAGACGCCTTTTTATAAATTATATAAATCTTGATTAATTGTGTAATTTTTATAAATTATATACATCTTGATTAATTGTGTAATTTTTATAAATTATATTCATCTTGATTAATTGTGTAATTTTTTATAAATTATATACATCTTGATTCATTGTGTAATTTGTCCATAAACGTTTCCATATCGTATATCGCATTCCACACACGTTATTTTCAATGTCATTTTGTTCATTATACATAGAAGTAATCCCTATAATTACTCTTCATTGAGAGTTGCATTACAATAAACCAACATTTCTTTCAGAATATTTCTTGTTCTGATGTCTAAAATTTCAAGAGAATTGTCGAGTGTGTTTGTCATATCACTGTTCAAACCTGTTTCTTCTATTTATGATGTTATTGGCACATGAGCATCCATATCTCCATTTCTTTCATGAATAAATAAACTAATTCATAATAAATACTATATTCATAATAAAAACACTAATTCATAATAAATACACTAATTCATAATCAATACACTAATTCATAATAAATACACTAATTCATAATCAAAAGACTAATTCATAATAAATACACTAATTCATAACAAATTCATTAATTCATAACAATTATACTAATTCGTAATAAAGTAATTAATTCATAACAAATACATCAATTCATAATAATAAATACACTGATTCATGATAAATACATGAATTGACAATACATTCAATAATTCATAATAAATACACTAA
Source organism: Margaritifera margaritifera (assembly GCA_029931535.1). Classification (NCBI taxonomy): domain Eukaryota; kingdom Metazoa; phylum Mollusca; class Bivalvia; order Unionida; family Margaritiferidae; genus Margaritifera; species Margaritifera margaritifera. The sequence continues at coordinate 1,081,131 of JAQPZY010001570.1, forward strand.
CTGATAATGAATACACTAATTCATAATACATTCATTAAATCATTGATCATGACACTCATTCATATATAAAAACACTTAATTCATAATTAATACAGTAATTCATACAGAATCCAGTTAAGTAATACAGAAAAATTAAACAATGTTAATGTTATGAAAATTTATAGTGAAGAGTGAAATGATCAGGGTGAAAATGAAATTCGAAACAACTTGAAAATCCTCAGAAATTTGCTGTATATGTCTGCAAATACCATAGGTGGGTTATTTGTTTTTATGGATGAAAAAGATCGTCTTCATTTGAAGTCGTACTTTTGATTTTAAAGATGCAAACAGGGTGAACTCAGTTGAAAGTCTGGGCGCAGATCGAAATATTTAACGTTATACTCACCTCATCTTACCAAACTTTTAATATTTTCAGGAAGGCAAACTATGATGCAGCATTGGGAAGAAAAAAAATTATAATAATAATAATCATCATCATCATCACCATCCTGGACGTGATGTATAATAGCATACATGAATTGTAATGAAAATATGCAAAAAGAAACGTGTCTTTAATTTTAAGTTTGAAAGGTAATGTACTGAAAGTTTTCATAATGACCAGATTTCAGAAATTGTATTGCCTTAAATACATTAGCTCAAGAGAAATTGATTTGTTCTTATCTTCTTATCATATCAAATCTGAAGTCCTAATTTTCGATTTTACAGTGGAAAATCAGCATATTTCAGGATGATTACTAACTACTCAAGAAAGCCGTTAATTGCAAAGACATATTTAATTAATGACACTATTTAATAAACATGAAGGATTTATTTTTTTTAGTCTTTGAAATATACAAGATGAAAATTAGAACAATCCGAGTGTCATGGAAAGAGAGACTGAATGACATTCAATATTGTACAGAATTTGCAAGACCCTTGTTACATAGTTCTCATCAGGCTCGCACCTTTGCAAATATTTTTCATCCATCACAATTTCCAGGTTCAAAATCTTTAGTTTGAACACTTTTGGCAAGTTGCACATTTTCTAATATAAATTTTGCTTCCGGCTCGGCAAAAAGGAACTGCTGCGTTTGTTCCAGAATCTTCATAAACCTAGCTCATATCTGCGGAGATTGAAAACACTGATAGGGTGATTGAAGACACTGATAGGGATATTGAAGACAGTGATAAGTGATTGAAGACACTGATAGGGTTATTGAAGACAGTGCTAGGCAGATTGAAGACACTGATAGGGTGATTGAAGATCCTGCTAGGGAGATTGAAGACAGCGATAGGATGATTGAAGACACTGATAGGGTGATTTATGACACTGATAGGGTGATTGAAGACACTGATAGGGAGATTAAAGACAGTGATAGGGTGATTGAAGACACTGCCAGGGCGATTGAAGACAGTGATAGGGTAATTGAAGACACTGAAAGGGTGATTGAAGACACTTATAGGGTGATTGAAGACCCTGCTAGGGAGATTGAAGACAGTGATATAGTGACTGAAGACACTGCTAGGAAGATTGAAGACACTGATAGGGAGATTGAAGACAGTGATAGAGAGATTGAAGACAGTGATAGGGTAATTGAAGACACTGATAGAGTGATTGAAGACACTGCTAGAAGATTGAAGACAGTAATAGGATGATTGAAGACACAGATAATGAGATTGAAGAGAGCGATAGGATGCTTGAAGACACAGCTAGGGTGATTTATTACACTGATAGGGTGATTGAAGACACTGATAGGGTGATTAAAGACACTAATTGGGTGACTGAAGACACTGCTAGGGAGAATGAAGACACTGATATCGTGACTGAAGACACTGCTAGGAAGATTGAAGACACTGCTATGGAGATTAAAGACAGTGATAGAGAGATTGAAGACAGTGATAGGGAGAATGAAGACAGTGATAGGGTGATTGAAGACACTGATAGAGTGATTTATGACACTGATAGGGTAATTTAAGACACTGATAGGGTGATTTATGACACTGATACGGTGATTGAAGATACTGCTAGGGAGAGTGATTACAGTGAAAGGGTGATTGTAGACACTGCCAGGGAGATTGAAGACAGTGATAGGGGTATTGAATACACTGCTAGGGTGATTGAAGACACTGTTAGGGAGATTGACGACACTGATAGGGTGATTGAAGACACTGTTAGGGAGATTGAAGACAGTGATATAGTGACTGAAGACACTGCTAGGACGATTGAAGACACTGATAGGGAGATAGAAGACAGTGATATAGAGATTGAAGACAGTGATAGGGTGATTGAAGAAACTGCTAGGGTGATTGAAGACACTGATTGGATGTTTGAAGACACTGCGAGGGAGATAGAAGACAGTGATAGAGAGATTGGAGACAGTTATAGGGTGATTGAATACACTGATAGGATGTTTGAAGACACTGCTAGGGAGATTGAAGTCAGTGATAGAGTGATTGAAGACACCGCTAGGGAGAGTGAAGACAGTGATAGCATGATTGAAGACACTGATATGGTTATTTAAGACACTGATATGATGATGGAAGACATTGATAATGAGATTAAAGACAGTTATAGGGAGATTGAAGACACTGCTAGGGAGATTGAAGACACTGCTAGGGAGATTGAAGACAGTGATAGGGTGATTGCAGACACTGATAGGGTGATTGAAGACACTGATAGGGGTATTGAAGACAGTGATATGCTAGGAAGATTGAAGACACTGCTAGGGAGATTGCAGACAGTGATAGGGTGATTGAAAACACTTCTAGGGAGATTGCAGACAGTGATAGGGTGATTGAAGACACTGATAGGGTGATTGAAGACACTGATAGGGTGATTTGTGACACTGATACGGTGATTGAAGTCACTGCTATGGCGATTGAAGACAATTTTAGGGTGATTGAAGACACTGCCAGGGAGATTGAAGACAGTGATAGGGTGCTTTAAGACACTTATAAGGTGATTGAAGACCCTGCTAGGGAGTTTGAAGACAGTGATATAGTGATTGAAGACACTGCCGGGGAGATTGAAGACAGTGATAGGGTGATTGAAGACACTGCCGGGGAGATTGAAGACAGTGATAGGGTGATTGAAGACACTGCCGGGGAGATTGAAGACAGTGATAGGGTGATTGGAGACACTGCTAGATAGATCGAAGACATTAATAGGGTGATTGAAGACACTGCTAGGGAGATTGAAGACACTGATAGGGTGATTTATGACACTGACAGGGTGATTGAAGACACTGCTAGGGTGATTTATGACACTGATAGGGTGATTTAATACACTGATTGGATGTTTGAAGACACTGCTAGAGAGATTTAAGACAGTGATAGGGCGATTGAAGACACTGCTAGGGAGATTGAAGACAGTGATAGAGAGATTGAAGACACTGCTAGGGAGATTGAAGACAGTGATAGAGTGATTGAAGACACCGCTAGGGAGATTGAAGACAGTAATAGGATGATTGAAGACACTGATATGGTTATTTAAGACACTGATAGGGTGATGGAAGACACTGCTAGGGAGATTAAAGACACTGCTAGGGAGATTGAAGACAGTGATAGGGAGATTGAAGACACTGATAGGATGATTGAAGACACTGATATGGTTATTTAAGACACTGCTAGGGAGATTGAAGACAGTGATAGGGAGATTGAAGATACTGCTAGGGCGATTGAAGACAGTGATAGGGTGATTGGAACATGTGAAAAAAAGTTGAGACAGCTACATGTGTACGGCTCTGCGTGCGTTGGGTCGTTTGCCACAACTTCCTCGGTTTTCTTGATTTGACGCGGGTATTATTATGGCCAGCCACACACGTCACAGCCGGGATGTTTTAGATCCTTCGACCCCAGATTTGGCTTTTATGTTGTTGTTTTTCTTTCCTTGTTGGCAAGGTTTGGACGATATATATATATATATATATATATATATATATATATATATATATATATATATATATATATATATATATATATATGTGTGTGTGTGTGTGTGTGTGTGTGTGTGTGTGTAATTCACCTCATTCAATAAGTTCACGTCAAGGTAAGACAGAGTGCAGACAAAGTAGCTCAAATAATATTATGAAAATATTATCTACGTTTTATATGTTGTTGCAATCAAGGACTATCATTTAAATTTAAATGGACGGCACGTATACAGTTGCACAAGGATAGAAAGTAACACAAAAACATGGCACGTTGATATATCTCGGCAACAGAGAGTTTTATATAAGGGTCAAAGGTAAAGACCTTTTTTTCAGAGTATTTGAGCACGACAAGCAAACAAATATAAATGGACGTTGAGCAACCTTTTCGCAGATTTTTCCTTTGATATTAGAATCTTGGTAAAAAGTCTTGATTATATGTTGAACTAATTTCTTGCGAACAGAAATCAAACAAGTATGACTGAATTTCGAAAACACTTGGTATGTGGATACATCTATAAAATGAGTGTCATAAGCAGCTTTGGTGACCATGGACGGACTCAGTGTTAAAGATCGTACTTGTTTTCTCAAACTGTAGTAGCTTATAAACATAATAGTTCAAACAAATATAATGAATACGTTTGAACCAAAACTTGGGATTTGGGTACACGTGGGCATATCGTATCCAAATTTAAAATCTACTATCGAGGGCAGGATTTTTAGGTTTTTGCACTATATTTGGGTTTAGGGCATCTTTAGTCAAACATATGTCATTGGATTTTTTGACGATAGGTAGGTTGGAAGAAATTTTACGTGAACCGCTTGATAAGTAAACATTTTATTAGGTTTTTATCACTCATATGAAGATTATGACATCAACTCTAGTTCTGTTTGGTTACATTGTGTTGTACATATATTGTCCATAATCACTTTACTTCAATCAATTATTTCTTATTTATACAGGAAAAGTGGAGTGCAAGGAAATATAAAGTCTGATAAAACATAGTTATCTGGATGTCTGGACGAAAATTTGTCTTGTGTGACAAAATGAGTATGAATGTGTGCAAATGTTTCTTCTGGTGGGGTTTGGGGTTACCGTCCTCTATTTGGTGTGTCCGCAGAATGAAGCATGTATGTGTCATTTAGAGAGTGTAGGTACGTGACTATGCTGAGGATGCTGACTTTTTAATCTAACCACCAGCAGCCATTGTGGATCAGCTTCTCTTAAAGTCTATCCCGCTTTTACATCACAGTTTCAATAAAAATTTTCAATGACAGATTCAATCAAACATGATGTATTCATATTAAATACAAGGCCCAATTTAGCAGTACTACTAATTAAGGCCTCTCGCCACATCCAATCTACTGCGGATACGTCTACTTGTCTAATCGTCCACCTCCAATTTACACTGCCTCAGCACGTTAACGGATAACTAAAGAACATTCTTTAGAGAAAATGCAAAAATCACCTGACCATTTGTACTAGAGGCAGCATAAGCAGTCATGTAGGATCAGTTGGACTGAAGAATTTGTTGGGCTTTTTCATGACAGATCTTGTTAAAGGCCGGGCTACACATTAAATGACGGGCTAAAGCCATAATGACCACTTTTGTTTTCAACATATTACATTGACAGAATTCAAATTGTGAGGTGATAATATTGTGACACCCAAGGGGTCTAACAGGACCTAACTACCGATCGAATCAGCAAATGTCGAACACTTGCCTGAGGCTGGCATGAGGTTGATGTTTCCTCTGTTTCCATGGAGCTCAATACAACAATCGCTCTCAACTGAAGGGGTCTTAAATGCGTTAATACTACAATAATGTACCACTAATCAAAGTAACGACCATACATTCACGAGACTCTAATTTAACACTGATCTCACTACTTATTATGTATCGGAATAAAGTGAAATAAGCTCTGATTCATTCCAATTTTACACCTATTTCATAATAGTTTCATTTTTGATGTTTTTGTTGTGTTGTGTTTTGTTTTGTTTTCGATGAATTATTCATACTCCTTCAGAGTTGAATTTCCTTTATAATTTCATTTCAGAACAGAGAATGTAATTGAGAAATGGGACCACGTTAACAAGTTAGTTCAAGATGTTTTAAATTTGTGTGAAAATATTTCGTTGAATAATCAACATTAAGCTTGTATTTATGTAAATCGTAGATAGAGGTATTAGCTAAACAAGTGTTATATTTTCAGAAAATATTGCTATAAAGTATCATGCGGCGATTAAATGTTGAGGTTAAAAATAGCTGATGCATTATGGGTCATAACAATATAATGTTGGGGAAAATTAGGACTATTTACCTAGATGGTGATTTTCTCTCTCTCTCTAGAAAAAATAACAGAAATTTCAAAACGGTAGCATAATATGGTTAATGAAATTGCAAGAACATTAAAAACCAACACCAATAAAGTGACAAGAAACATGAAAAGTATAGTGGATTTTTTTTTTTTTTTTTTTTTTTTTTTAGGCGACTTATTTTATATGCTACATGTACTTTATGAGAGAGATTACCTTTATTGTTGTACTCTAGTAACATTTCTTCACTTCAAGAATTTAGTATAAAGCAACTTTATGTATATTTGTTAATACTCGTATCTTGCGACTTTTATAACTTGAAACATGAAGATATTGATATTACAAACATCCATTGGGTTAGTGTCTGAATACACATCTAATTTGTATCCTGCTGTAAAGAAACTAAGCTAGCCGGAACCAACACACCCCTGTACAGTATCAGTATGGCTGCTGCTGCAGTGAGAAGCATCTGTCTACTGGCAGTTTCTCAGGAGCAAGAAAAAGTTCTGCCTTTAACAGTACCATAGTGTAACTTATATGATAAATGTATATAAAGTGTCCAATTTAACAACGGCATTGATCAGGGCTAATGGCTACCTCCAGGAGTGTACTGGGTAAGCAACTCGGCCCTGGACTTATCTGCCGGGACAGGCCCGGGGTTTTGCTCACACCAGTAAAACACCGGTAAAAACGGATTTTTTTGCAGCGGCCCACCGGGATTTGTCCCGGTATGCCCAATGGCCAGTACACCACTGGCTACCTCCAATCCGCTGTGGGTCCCGCAACTTGTCTAAACTTTTATCTCTCATTTCCATGGCACACATATCTGTGCCGTATTATTATTTAAAATAGAATTCAGCACCCAGTTATAGCAGAATAGGATAAATCAAACAGACTCTATATTGGTACAGATAGGTTTGGAAAACACTTTGTCAAGGAAGCAAAGGAAAATTCTTCAGCATGAAAACATAGATCTATGTGGCATTCAAACTAGGAGGAATCTTTGCGCATGCTTGGCAGTGGCTGTTTGGATGCACCTGATTACTTTTAATTTAGTAGTAGAAGTTGTAGAACCCGATAATTAACTGAATTTTGGGCAGCCTAATGATCACGAGGAACTTGATGGCACGCTACTCGCACGTGGCAGGAAGGTTGTCAGTTGCGAAATGTGTCTGTATGTAAACGGTGTACGTATACACACATCTGTAGAAATCACATTGTAATAAAATGGATGGGCTAGAATCTGTGTGTTTATTCCTATATGTCAAATGTAATTCACAAAAATAGATCAAAATAAACGTAGCATAAAGAGATAATTCTTTGTTTTATCTTGGCTGGATAAAAACATAAACGTTTATTTTACAATAAAAATTAATTACGTTTAGGTAAAATGCTGTGCATGTAAAATGATAATCCTATGCCTGCTGTATGTAGTTACTTTATCCTCATTAAAATCAGGAAGTACCTGTTTCATCTACTTTCATTTGTATAATTCACTGTTCAACTCCCATAGCAAACCCATGGAAACACAATGTTATAAATAATTCTGTAACTTTAAATTTTGTATTGCTCAAGATCAAACCTATATTTCTCTGTATATACCCGTCCTTGATGCAAGCTTCTGTGTAGAGAAAACCATATGAGCCGCGGCATTTAAAAAAAAAAATTATATGTATTTGAAACATGTGTTTCAATTGCGCACCTAACGATTAAGGTGCTAATTTCAGTAATGAGTGTTCCAAACTCAAGTCTGTAAAAGGACTGAAATTCAGTTACAAATAGGATGAGCTCTCAAAATATTCTTTTTACTAGAATTTTACTTTTCATTATCAACCAATCATGGCCTTCCAAACCCATATATATCACCCATTTCTAGACTGGTTCTCATTTTTCCGTATAATTAGTACTGTGTGTACTGTAATCATGATGAGTTCTAGACCTCGCAGTTAAAACAGTTGATTTGGATTGGTTTGTTAATGTTAACATTTGCTATCAGCTCTGGGAAGGGGATGGGTAGTGAAAAATAGATGGTAGACCTGTGGCAAGACCTCTTTCCTCTTATCACAAACAGCTGCTGTCTGGACCCTCAGTACGTGTATCTTCTTAATTGGCCACAGTAGCTACTGAATAACACCTCAACAGCTACGAAATTTATCTTCAAGAGCTCTGACTCCTATGAACGTATTTGCAGGTTTTATGTCAAACGTGGCTTTAAAAAAATGTAACAGGGATAGTTGTGATTATAATCATGACCTCGATGTAACAGGGATAGTTGTGATTATAATCATGACCTCGATGGAACAGGGATAGTTGTGTAACAGGGATAGTTGTGATTATAACCATGACCTCGATGTAACAGGGATAGTTGTGTAACAGGGATAGTTGTGATTATAACCATGACCTCGATGTAACAGGGATAGTTGTGTAACAGGGGTAGTTGTGATTATAATCATGACCTCGATGTAACAGGGATAGTTGTGTAACAGGGATAGTTGTGATTATAATCATGACCTCGATGTAACAGGGATAGTTGTGATTATAGTCATGACCTCGATGTAACAGGGATAGTTGCGTAACCGGGATAGTTGTGATTATAATCATGACCTCGCTGTAACAGGGATAGTTGTGATTATAATCATAACCTCGATGGAACATGGATAGTTGTGTAACAGGAGTAGTTGTGATTATACTCATGACCTCGATGGAACATGGATAGTTGTGTAACCGGGATAGTTGTGATTAGAATCATGACCTAGGTTTCATGGGTCTATTAGAGCAGGCTTTTCTTTATCTAGGCCATTAAATTTAAACTATTAAACTCACTGTACTCAAATTCTGAACTTGAGGCATTTCTTCTATCATAATCAAGTGTGATAAAAGTTAATTTAGACAGAGATATTCGATTTTTACACATAACGCTTCAGTTGTCGAAGGAAAGAAATGTTCGATTAATAGTCCATAATCAGAAATACTCAAGTAACTACTAAATTACGCTTTAAATGAAATTAAAGTAAGCTCTGGTTCTTGGGCAGAGATATAGCAAACCATGGACCCAGAAATAGCTGATGCTTAGTGGAAGTGATGTTCGTACATAGCCGAATGGCTGCACAAAAACAAATCCAATAAACAACAACAACGTGATGCGCTCTGCAAGCTATTACCCTTTTATGCGTTCCTCTTGAAAATATGAACAATTAATCGAAATTCCTGTACATGAAGAGTTTGTGATTGTACAAAAAAATATTCCCATCTAATTTGATAGTATTTTTTTTAACCACAAGTTGGTGGAGGCAGAAAGCTTTCTACTTCCGTTTCATTGTCTAGTATTCTTACTCACTTGTGTGGGTTTGTTTAAGACAAATATGTTCAAAGTACCGCGATAAAATTTGATGCACCTGTTCATGCCTGCTCTAATTACATTTGGTTCATATCGAAGGGACATCAAGGAAACAAGGATGTGTATTAAGTATCTGTACATTAAACGACCATAATTATAATATCATGTCTACATTGCATAAAATTCCTTCTCGATCTCTTTTTGTCTTTTGGATCACCTTATGCAGCTTAATTCATTGGACCACCTTTTGCAGCTTAATTCATTTGATCACTTTTTGCAGCTTAATTCATTGGATCACTTTTTGCAGCTTAATTCAAGTATTACCGCAAATATCATCTCACATTTAAAGCAACAAAAAAAAAAAAAAAAAAAGGTAGATAATACCTCATGGTGATGTTTTGAAACTTTACATTCGTTTTGTCTTTTTTTTCCCTCTCATTTTTCATTCATTTCGTATGATCATTTTATTTCTACTATGATGTAAATACTTTTCCCTCTCCTACAAATTTCTGCTCAATTCTAGCAGTAAATGCTCCAGTCATTGTTTACACTTTCCCCACCATTGGCCTAAGTCAGGCAGTCATTGTTTACACTTTCCCCATCGTTGGCCTCAGTCAGACAGTCATTGTTTACACTTTCCCCACCATTGGCCTCAGTCAGGCAGTATCAGATTACCCTCGCCTGATGCAAAGAGCATAACCCAACTTTTGGAAGATTGTGATTAACCACAACATTGATTAATTGGTGAAATATCGATTTGACATAGAAACTAAGATCTTACACGAAAACAATGCAGACAGTTACGTTAATATATTCCGGCCTTTATTTAGTATCTAAATAATTTACTTTACTACTTAAAGAGTCAGTAAATCCATTGACCAGATATACACAAAATACTGAAGTTGTATATATAATTTCGAGTTAGATAATTGAACAAAAATTATGATACACATGTGCAATATAATACAATACATACACATGTAAAATATAATACAATACGTACACATGTACAATTTAATACAATACGTACACATGTACAATTTAATACAATACGTACACATGTACAATAAAATACAATACCTACACATGTACAATAAAATACAATGCATACACATGTACAATATAATACACTACATACACATGTACAATATAATACAATACGTACACATGTACAATATAATACAATACATACACATGTACAATATAATACAATACATACACATGTACAATAAAATACAATACATACACATGTACAATAGAATACAATACATACACATGTACAATAAAATACAATACATACACATGTACAATAAAATATAATACATATGGATGAATATAGCTGATTGTAATAAGAGAATTTATTTATACATATGAATTCAAGCAAGCCGTCAAAAATATTGTTGGAATACATTGCTACAAATGTATTGATGAATTAGTAAAATATTCCATACAGATCAATAAAATTAAGAAGTTAAAGGCAAAACAATTAATTTGGATGATTTATATTGTCAATTGGTATGAAAATAGAGACTGAAAGATTCAATTATTAAAAAACAAATAGAATAAGCGTCACCTTAAACGAACCGTACCCCTCTCTTATCACATAAAAATACACAATTCTATTACTCTGCTTACAATTATAAACCCCCACCCCCACCCCCCAAAAAAACCACATAAAATTGTCACATTCAAAATATTAGTTGCATGAATCACTACTTCTTAAAATATGAATTCTTTTTTGTTCTCATAAACGCAGATTATGATGCCATGCAAATCAATCACAATTTAAATTAGAATTAAACAAGAATCAGATGAGTATAAAGTAGAAAAATACACAAATAATGACTTGAAATGTCCAAGATAAAAGCCAAAGTACGACAGGTCAATATAGTAATCTTGCTATGTTTATTAACTTAAAAACAATACATACAAATTACTTACCTGTTAAACGTATGAGTAAAAAGTACACCATACCTAGGTTAGCATGAAACCAGGGATACTGTGTATACATGTAACTGGATTTCCACACCCATAAAGTACATGTAACTGGATTTCCACATCCATAAATTACATGTAACTGGATGTAAACATCCATAAATTACATGTAACTGGGTTTCCACATCCATAAAGTACATGTGACTGGATGTCCACAGGCATAAAGTACATGTAACTGAATGTCCACATCCATGAAGTACATGTAACTGGATTTCCACATCCATAAAGTACATGTAACTGGATGTCCACATCCATAAAGTACATGTAACTGGATATCCACAGCCATAAATTACATGTGATTGGATGCCGACATGCATACATAGGTTTAAATAACAAAATAAAAAACGCATTCAAAAATAAAAAAAATTGTCATAAAAGTACTACTTTGGGCAATTACAATGATACCATTGATTAATGATGATATATATGATCATCCCCTCGCTTTTCGAAGATTTATGTTATCATTCACCTCTGGAAGTGCCTGCATACATCAATGAATAATGTTGCGCAACTCCTCCGACACCGTTCATGTAGATACTGCAAACCTTGAGATATGATGGGGGTGGGGGTGGTCTCAAGATTTTCACAGCGGTTTTAAAATTTGAAACAGCCCATGGGGCTTGGGTTTGTCAGTGGGGTAGGAGTTGTTATACATAAATTGAAATAACTCAAATTATGAGACTACAGGGCATGAAAAGATGAATTAAGATATGCAACTAAAATTGACACCTGGATTTATTTTTATCCCCTAAATCCTATAATCACAATCTTTTGGGTGAATAGGTGGGACAAAGCTGGGAAGCGCGGGGATATGTGTTTTACAAGCACTATAGTATTTAATTTTAAAAAGCTACAAACTTTACATACCCAAAGAGCAACATAGGAAAACAAGTTCTGGTAAAACTCACAAGTTATAATATTTAAGGTGTCTTGCATTTATTACAGGTTGCAAAACGATGAACTCATTAATTATATAAATGAACACGTCATATATACATACATTATGAGCCAAGCAAATTAATAGAGTTAAAATGAAAAATATAAAATAAATGTATGCAAATCGGAATGTTACACTGTAAATTGATTATGAAGAAAATAGCAGTTACTCTAGTCTTATGTGGAAAAGAAAAACTGTAAAACTAAGTGACCATTTCAAAAACATCGGTTGCAACTAATAAGGTACGTAACTGAACATATCCTGGTACTTGTTTCTCTAGTTATTCATTATCATGAAGTATGATCAAAGTCAGGGGTATAAAGCACGTAAGAGGAAGATTATTTATTTATCCCTCTTTTGTCTTTAACGGTGGAAGGGCTGGCCTGCTACTAAGAGCAAACAAGAAAAGAAAAAAAAAAAAAAAAAAAGAAATTTTTGTAGGGCACGGGCAATGGTATTTGTATTTTTGTATTACTTGGACTTGTGAACTTGATCCGATTCCGACATCACTGTTGCTTGAGTGCTTAGATCCAATATTGCCTCCACTAACTGAAGTTATTAATACTTCTCTCTCATCGGGGGAATTACCATCATTTTTTAAAACTGCCATTGTAAAGCCTCTGCTGAAGAAACCGACACATGCCCATAACGATTTAAAGAACTACAGCCCAGTGTCTAACCTCCCATTCATGTCAAAAATCTTAGAAAAAGTTGTTCTATCCCAACTTGTATCTCATCTGAATTCAAATAGTCTTTTTAGCAATGTAAAGTCTGCATATCGCCCTCGCCACAGTACCGAAACTACCCTTCTGAAAGTAGTTAATGACCTTCTTTCTGCTTTGGATAGCGGAAAGATAACAGTCCTCACCCTCCTTGACTCGTCTGCAGCATTTAACACAATAGACCATGATATATTACTTCACCGTCTCCAGCATGTATTTGGCATTCACGATACAGCCTTACTATGGTTCAAGTCCTACTTGGTAAACAGGACACAGATTGTGTCAGCAAATGGAAAACACTCCAGCCCAGTCGATCTATGTTTAGGTGTTCCACAGGGTTCTGTTCTTGGACCTGTTCTCTTCATTCTATGCACTCAGCCGCTCTCTAGTGTCATAGATCGTCATCCAGTATCTCACCAATTGTACGCTGATGACACCCAAATATACAAATCTAGCCACCCAACTGAAGTTGATGGTACCATCCAAGGCGTAGAGAGGTGCATTTCCGATGTGAAATCATGGATGACATGTAACAAGCTGCAGATGAATGATGATAAAACTGAAGCCATTCTGATTACAACACAAAGACTTTCTCATTCCCATCCTTTACCTCAAACAATAAGTATCAGCAACACCAACATTTCAACAATAAATTCACAGTCAGTACAAAACCTAGGTGTTACTCTCGACAGTATTCTCTCATTGCACTGACATGTCATGAACATATGCAAGGCTGCATATCTTGAACTGAGACGCATCAGCTCTATTCGCAATTATCTTTCAGTTGATGCCCCTAAAACACCTGTGTGTTTCTTAGTACTTTCAAGACTGGACTATTGTAATTCAATTCTATCTGGTTCGTCTCAGTATCTACTACACAAACTTCAAGAAGTTCAAAACACAGCAGCTCGGATCATCCTTAGAGTACCACGAACCGAGCACACTCCCCCCCGCCCCCCCCCACACACACACCTGCTCTGTACCCTACCTACACTGGCTACCCATTCGATCCAGAATCAAACACAAAATGTGTTCTCTGTACTACGTTTCGTTGACTGGCTCCAGTACAACATACCTATCTCACCTCACCCACGTGTACACACCAGCAAGATACTTACGCTCCTCTTCCGACACTCGTATTCTCAGCATTCCCGCTATCAAAACGAAATCATACAGACAACGTTCTTTTGCATACCAGGGCCCAGCAACGTGGAACGAATTGCGCACTGAACTTAGACACAAAGACACTGTGATCTCATTCAAGAGTGCTCTTAAAACTCACCTATTTCGACTGCAAGAACAGAATTACCTTAATTAATTTCAGCATGTTTTTGTTTTCTAATTTCATGCTGTTTGTTTTCGTAATCATATAATTATATATGTTTTTAGGTGTTATCTAATGTTGCAAAGCGCTTAGAGCTTCTAAAGATTAGGCGCTATACAAAGTCCTCATTATTATTATTATTATTATTATTATTATTATTATTATTATTATTATTATTATTATTATTATTATTATTATTATTAGATAGTTTGAACAAGGACAACTTGTCCGGCAACCAGGGTCAAACTACCATTAATTTTCCTATATATTACAATCTGAGCTCAGTGCAACGTTCGAATCACACGTGGATTCCTATTCCTAACAGTGTCATTATAAATAAACCATTACACACACCAAGACTTGACAGCACTTGACCAGCATAATTGCGTTTAACAACTGTGCAAAAGCTACCGGGGTCAAGTTCCCTTTCTGGGTCAATCAAAACATAGCTTGTGATCAGATCACACACTGACGTTACATGTGCACTTCTACGACAAAACTTTCACAATCAAAATGACATGCTTCTCAAGATAAAGAATGATTATACCATGGTAAAATTCACAATGAAAGGCACAGCCAAGCAAAACCTCTAAATTTAGACATGATTACATAGCTGGGTACTGACCCGGCAGCATTTTATCCTAGTCTGATCCCATCCAGAACTTCGAATGGGGCCTCTTCGCTACCTGTGCTGATGCTGTTGACAACATAGACCACAACCCAAGTTCCACAACAGTCCAGGAAGCTTTCAACATCCCACCTCAGGCTTTTGTGGTCTTGATCAAGATGTCATAGTTCTTAACCTCAGTGAGAAGAACATAAAGAGAAATAATTCATCATCACCTGATGTTCGCACAGATAGAGCCAGTAGATGAATAATAGAGCGTTGGACTCAGCCTCCACCCTGGGGCTGAACCCAAAGCCTCAGGGGTCTTAATTGTGTTGTTCTGCACCAGCCAGCCTCCACCCCCTTGCCACCCAGGGACTCTAGTGTGTTTTAACTACGTGAGCAGTGGTGAAACTCTTTGTTGCAAAAATCGTGTGTCTGGTTAATGAGTCTGGTTAATGAGTGGAAGAACTGACTTACATTCCCTCCTCTTTTCGACATTTAGTGTCACACGTCGATACTCTTGTGACAGAAGTACCGAAGAAACGCCTCCAGAATAATGTTTCAAAGAGTGGACAGACCATACACTGCTATATACACACATAATGTTCTAGTTTTTGACGCCATTGCGTCAGCCCGATGTTTACTTACTATACGTGAACAGAATGTCTGCTCGCCCAGGCATGTATTTGCTTCTGAAGAAACGAAGTAATAGTAAAGTGAGAGTGAGGCCGGGCATCATCGAACCCTGTTCAGACTGTGGAAGATAATTAGTTGGTCTGTTCGGACAGGCGGCTTCCAGCAGGAAAACACCGAAAGGTGGACTCCCTAAAGACGTAAGGACCGCCCCACCCCAACCCCCTCGCCGGCCCGGGTTTCTAGAGAAGCTCACTGTTTGTTTTAAATGCCCTGCCTATGAGGCCGGCTCAAACTGGGATTTTTCACTTAAAGAAATTCTCTACCAGTAATATACAACTAGTTGGTTACACGGTTAGAGACAGGTTGTGAGCTATGCATCGTCTTGCTGAAAACAAGTGCGTTTGACTGAAACTTGAGAGCATAAAGCTGTGTGGGAATATGTGTATAAATGTTTACTGCGCTATTTATGCGGCACAGAGCAGGAGAGGGGGCCCAAATAAAGCCAATGCTGGAAGGGTGGTGTGGGTGTTGGTGCCGATCATGTGATCTGCACACGCTGTGGCCGCAATACATTGTAAATAACGCTGAAACGAATGGAGAACAAGGCACGGAGACAGTTTGGCAAGGTTAGTGCTGAGCTGGTCACTAAAAAGTTCGATGAGAAAAAGACGTTTGATTGATTGTATGCAAAACGCTACGGCAAAGAGCGGAGAGTCCGCAACCGCACCATGTTCAGGGGGTAGATGACCCAACCCCGCACCACGCACCGCACATGTGTCCGATTTAAGTAAACCGGCGATTGATATCCAAAGATCGCCATCCTTTGAAGAACGACAAGACAAAGTCGACACGGTTGTAAAAGACTATCGCGCCACCATACCAGAAATCATAGTGTTGAAGCCGACGCTTGGGCCTTTCTCAATGCCATGGCGCCTGGTGCACAGGCTGTCTTCGGCAAGAAACTGAGGATTATGGATGGCCGGTACTTTAACCTCACAGCTGGAGAAAGCCATGCCGGGGCAGCAAGACATCTACGACGAAGAATCCGGGCTAGCAGACAGCAATGAAGTGGTGGCCTACTTTCGAACAATGCAGTCGCCTCACTGCGCACTGATGAGATCGAGGGGCTGTTGCCCAAGCGAATGCCACCAAGGCGCATCGAGGAGTACATGCACGAGGGGTCTTTGTCTGCTGCCAAGTGCTTGAAACCTCTATATCGCAGAAGCGCCCTTTTCGATCAGTATAAATGGAGTCTACGGACACATAATGACAGTAATGTTCAGTCTACTGTTTATGCCAACGTCTCACACGAAAACTTAACAATTAGCTTTTGCGTCTACTTTTTCCGCTGGAGACAATGTCCGGTGCGAGGGTATCAACGCAGAAGCGTCGGGCTTTCAGCCACCCTAACCATCGTCGGCTTTAGCAATTAGATCTCGGCGCTAGGGAAAAAAAAAGCCACGCGGAAGCTACCAGACATAGACAAGGACCTCGAATCAATAGTGGGCAAGGGGTAATTGCACTTTCACTGTCGGAACAACGATCGAAAGCACTACTCCCTGGTACTCTCGGGAGCGATTGCTACTATAATGACAACGTGATATTTACCTTTATTTAACCTTTACTTCAGGTAATGTAGAGTCCTCAATCACTGGTCTAACCAACAGAGAAAAAAAAAGTCATATTCGAAAAGACGTGGCGGTCTGCCGCATCAGAGCAGTTGTCCAGAAAAACAAACAATCTCTGAAATTACGGATAGAAGGCACGGTAGTTGTGATTCTTGGCGAGCGTGTTGGCGGGCGTGTTTAAGACCGTGCTATATCCGGATTTAAAGATATCAAACAAACTGACATATTCTTTGACATCATCACCGTCTTGCCAGTAAATCACGGAGACAGATTGGAGGTGCGTGTCTAACTCCCACACCCATCCAGATCAATACAATTTTAAAATCACGCTCCTTAAAGAGGTATTGCGATGGACCTCGCCTCGCCATACAAGAAGCTCAAGACCCCCACGACTTCTGGTTCTCAAAGATCTGTGAGATTCAGGCCGCCTTAATGGCAGAAGCTGAACAGCGCCACGCCCTCTACAAGAAATACCAGTGCGCAGTGAACTTGGTGGATGACGTGTGTTACGACTAGGGGTTATGTAACAAAAGAAAAGACTCTAACAAGCTTTCAAGATTTAAAATACAAATCTTTAATTTCCTAAAATATTAAAATATTTCAACAAACAATTAAAGTAAAAGAATTAAAAATAACTTACAGTATAGAATATCCTTAAAAGTCCTAAATTGTTTTAAAGTTCACTTTTCCGGAAGTTAATCTAAATATTCCGAATGTAGTATTCCGAATGAAATAGCCTTCACTGTTCTAATATGTTGATAAGATTAAGCTATATCAAATTAATCCTTGTGAATCTGGAATCTCACAAGTTTTAGAAATGTTTCCGATAATTCCACAGAGCTGTATAATAATTCAGATTTAAGACAGTACTGAATCCTAAATGTACTGTATTAATAATAAATAAATCTCCAAATAAGAATATCCCACACACAAACTGACAAACTGAACCAATTTCGTAATGACCTCTCTATTCACAAGTAACTATGAAGAATATTTAAACACAGGATTATTTCATATATATATATATATATATATATATATATATATATATATATATATATATATATATATATATATATATATATATCATTAATGCGCAGAATCGAAATAAAAACCCATACTACGTCTTCAATAAACAGGGTATTTCGAAATAATGCAACCCTCTCCAAACCAATCAGGAATTAAGTTATGCGTGATTCTGCTAAAGTGCTCGAGTACCAGTGTTTTAAACAGTAAACACTGTATTGATTCATTCTTCGAATGTGACCTTAAACTATAATTCCTAGTCAATATAATGTTTACTCCTAAAAGTACAAGAACTAGGTCGGAAGTTCATTACTCTCTCTCTCGCGCGCGGAAAATACGTCACATGACTAAAGCTACAAGCAGATAGGTGAAATATCGATCGAGGCTACCGTATGTATACTCATAAGACGACAGCTGTTTAGACTGAGAACAGAGACCATAAACTAATAAACTATACCATTATTAAAAGGAAAAATATATATATAATTCCGTAACACGTGGACACGACGCTTACGGCTCTGTCTCTTTGCACGGGTGTCGCGGGCCTTGGCGTCTTTTCGACAGTGATCGCTGCTCGCCGTTGAGATAACAGCTATGAGCTGCGGTTTTATTGATGTGTGCGGAAATTTCAATGGCCGCAGGGTCCTGACAAAGGCGATAAAATACGACGAAATTCGCGTGTTGGCAGAAAGCCAGCTGAATTCCATCGCCGACCACGTTTCTTGAGCGCTCCATGACAATGCTATCTCCGAAGAAGAACTGCAGCTCATCTTCGACAAATATGACAAATACGCGACCATGAAAAACCAGATACGGTCAAACGCGCACACTTCTGTCATAATCGATGAGGTAGCAAAAAAGGAGCTGATAGCTCGCGGGAAGGCGGAAGATGGCGAGGATCTCTTTGGCGCTGTAAGAAAACTCCCCAGTAGAGATTCATAATCAGCTGTGTCGTGTCAGCCTTCATTTGTCTAAATTCAATGGCACCGGCACGCTTTATTTCAAAATCCACATTTGTTTTCTCCATTATGTTACTAAAACTGTACATCGACTGCCGGCCATCTTGAAAATGGCGGGCATATTTATCTATTTTTCAAATGGTTCCCGTATCCAGAATTACGCAGTAGGTAAAATGTTATTAATGTGCCAAATTTCATGTTTTTAATCCAATAATTGCACGAGTTCTGTATACTCAAATCTGCAATTAACTGACCGCATGCACTGACACATCAAGATCTATGTATCCTACCAATCTTTAGATTATTCACATTTAATGTCACTGAGCCTGCTCTGACAGTCTCAGATCTGGGTCACTATTGGTGGGATTTAGATATGTCTGTGTTGGATGTAATATATTGTAATTTCTTTGTCTTGACATCATGGTTGTTACAGAAAAGAAACAAAACTATGCGTCTGATGATCGTATGTAGAACTGAACTGATTTGTACTGTTTGGCAATTTCCTTTCAATACACACGTTTCGCGTGTTTAAGGAAGTAATTAGAGTTTAGGAAAATGTTGTGTATTGCTAGAAATTATCGTATTCAAAGAAAGTAAATGTAATCTTATTCTTGTATGACTGTAAATGCATAACCGGGTAATATTTCAAGTTCTTTTTTCTAACATGATCATTCAGTCATAAGTACCGTCTCATTTTAAATATTGGGATCAGCGTGGAGATTGCGCAGCAAAATATTGTCTTTGACATTGCCAGTCTGATGCTGTATGGTTCAGTGGCCACGCACATCCGTCTACAGATAGGCCCGCACAGTTCTAGATATTAATTTGATAAAGTGTGTATTTAGTTTACTCCCTGGTTTGGAAGTAATTGCATTGTTTGAAATTTTGTGCGGTATTTGAAAAACCAACTTGCAATGAAAGACTGAATCTTAATCATCACGATGTTAATCATGCCTTAGAATTCCTCTAACAGCTTAGTGACAATAACTAATCCAAGATGCTTTCGATTATATGGTTCTACTTGACTAACTGGTCTCATAGGAATCAAGTACAACCTTTTCAAAGATGCACGGAACATCAGAAACTTGATCTAGTAGCACAGTTTATATTGATGGAATACGCCATCAAAAAACAGGTACTGTGCTTATGGCAGAAGCATTACACTAACAACTTAGGATTAACTGCTTAAAAGTTACTTGTTTTGCGTAATTTGAACGCATTAAAACTTTCTTTATGAGTTATGAGTCAATTTGTTTGCGTAACATACAAAACTACACTGCTTTTCCAGAGTTATTGAACCTTTGTTTAGCCTACTGCAGTACTAAGTCTTACCTGTACTCATCTGGTCGTATGGAGATTATGCAAAAGGATATATCAGACTTGTAAAATTATTATATAAGATATATAGGTATATACCACTAATATATCTATATCCCCTGCTAAGTTTGGGACCCTGTATTTCCAGACTTGACTGAAGTAATATCTACAAATGTTGTCAGCTGAATTGTATGCTTTTATGTGATTAGGTCTATAAATCAACTTTTGATAGTCTCCTGGCCATATGGTAATTCCAGTTTTGTTCTGCATCTGACACTTATTGTCCAATATTCAACATTTGTTTTTTCATCCTCTCCAAAACACATAACAGCTTTCACCAGACTTTAATAGCATCTTCGCATCATAGTTTTTCTAGCAAGTACAAGAACATCAAACAAGCTTTCAAAAGCAAGTACAAGAACATCAAATAAGCTTTCAAATTTCAAATTTCAAATTCAAATTCACATTGACCTCCAGCGCCACAAAAGGAAATCATAGAAAGACTTTTTCTCGTACTCCCCTTTTTCTCGTACTGCCCTTTTTCTCGTACTCCCCTTAAACATAGTTAGAAAGTAGCCTGATGTTAAGGTCTTGTAAAGTTACAACAATGATTGAGATATGCATCCAACGTGTTTTTTTTTCATTGCCTTGAAAAACTAAACTTTACCCAACTTCTCCAAACTGCTTGAATTGCTTTGGCTATAGGGCATTTTGACATTAATTTCTTTCAGATATGCTTGAGTGATATCAAATAGGTATGGAGGCTGTTACTAACATTATTGAACTCTAAATGAATTCTTGAAATCAGCTTGAAATAATTTTACAAAACCAATTCAAAGTTTTTCAGCTGTAAACATATTATGCTTATCAGACATCAGGTCTTAATTACAGTTTATTTTAAACTAGTTTGGATTTAGAAATGATCTATTTCTCATCTATTTCTCATTACCAAAATATATATCTAAAGGATTAATTAAGTTTAGAACTGCAAATCATAGGTTTTCTGTTGAAACTGGTAGATTGGCTAATGTTTCCTATCACGAAAGAGATTGTACACTCTGTCAGTCACAAGAAATAGGTGATGAATATTACCATCTTTTGTCGAGTTCTTATTTTCATGATGAAAGACAAAAATGTATACCTCATTTTTACATTTCCAGGTCAAACGTTTATAAATATAATCAATTAATGTAATCCCTGTTAAGCATTATGCAATGATATCACACGCTATATCCATGCTAAGCATTATGTAATGATATCACACGCTATATTCCTGTTGTTTTCCTTGTATACCTCATATGTTGTAAACTTTACAACCTGAGTGTAATAAAGTCCTGTCTTGTCTTGTTATGGTCACCGTTCAGACAAAAAGAATTTGTTAACAAATGCCTCGTGTTTAACTGCTTGACCAGTTTTTAACAATGCATTTTGCAACCAAGCCCTTTAAAAGTTTTAATAATTGGCAAGCTACCACCAAATATCACAAACATTTCCGAAGAAAAAAACTCCCCAAAATCCCCCAAAATTATAACTGCCATGTTATCTTACTCAAAGATCGCTTCTCACTACTTTGAACAAATATGATTGGAAGAATAATGGTGTCAAGACCTTTCACATTTGCAAAGTGGGTCACATCTACCTATTAATATAGCCCTATATTTTGACGATATATAAAAAAAAATAATAAATGCCTGAACTTTTGACGATATAAACAAAAATAAAAATAATAATTGCCAAAACTTTTGACGATATAAAATAAAAATAATAATAATAGACTGAACTTTTGACGAAATAAAAAATATAATAATAATAATAATAATAATAATAATAATTGCCTGAACTTTTGAGGATATAAAAAATAATAATAATAATAATAATTGCCTGAACTTTTGACGATATAAAAAATAATAATAATAGTTGCCTGAACTTTTGACGATAGAAACAAAAAATCGACATTGCTTCATGTCAAAACACCTTGAACATTTTCTACATTAATTAACAAGGAGCATCAAGGCATTGCCTGTTAGGCAGCTATAAAGATGTGTTTGTGTGTGTGTGTGTGGGGGGGACATCTAAGGCATAATTGACCTCATTGTAAGCATTTTGACACGTTAAAATTATCCACAACGTAGAGGATCACCGAGATCTTTAAAAAAAACATTTAAATTAAATCCAGAACATTCTGTGCTATATGCAATACAAAGAAACCATTCATTTAACCGAGGTAGACAATGCAGCTTACACCATTCATTTAACCAAGGTAGACCATGCATCTTACACAGAAGATAATCAGTCCCAGTGTGATCTGTCTCAATATAAACATTAATGAGATTTATTTGTACCATCAATACATTTGAAACCAAGACAAAAAACATCCCTCAAGCGTGTAATAGAACCGTTGTTTGTACAGTTGCATAGGTTACATTCTTCATGAGTTATTACACCTTTATCTCTAAATTACATATTAATTTGAAACCATAGCTATATTTGCATCTGAATTCGTATTAAACAAAACAAATAGTAAATTGTTGGAAAATATTAATCTTCCCTAAAACAGATATTAAGATCTTGACTTGTGAACATCGGTCTCTTTCTTACTTTCAAAGACACATACATTTTTCAACATTTCAAACGAAAATTATAGGAATTCACATTTTTTGTGTTTTTGTTTCTTCATATTCCTTTTAATTGCTAAGTATTAAAGCCATTTCTGATTTTCTTCGGAAACTCCAACACACTAAAATTGGTAAAAAAAATATTTCTTATACGCTTAAGTTAATATGTTCAACAGATACCTGTAAGTGCGATGCAAAATTCTTTGTCATGGTCTTTGATTTTAAACTTGATAGTATCGATAGAAGGTCATTAAACTTAATTGTCTCAGATAATATCTAGATATACCCAAGAGCTAAATGTGGTCAACTCTATATTTATTTATTTATTTATTTATTTATTTGTGGGGAATCCCAGTTATTGAACTGGCATCATTCAAAGTATTCTTCAGATATATCCACAAACTGGATCTAATAAAAATCCAATGATGCTTGCTTGTGTTATCATGTTCACAAAACAGTACAGCTAAAAGCATAAATCAAGACCTTTCATCTTAAAGTCAATGTCAGAGTGCTGACTATCGACTTGTTTATTGAAATGCAACTAAATACACATTCTAGTCAAAATTCATTTGTATATGTACAAGACTCTGCGTTCATAAACTCAATGAAGTACAAAAATGCAAGGAATGACCTTTGACTTGACCCTAAGCTCAGTTAGGTCTGGTTTTCAAACTCCGTCACCGGATATGTTGGTGGTTAGATTTGCACCGTTTTCATCCAGAACCAATTACATATTGCAAGACGTGTTTGAGTGAAAACCCCATATCAATGCCACCATTTCATGCAAGAGTAATGCTAACAAGATTTTCGACATGGCCACTATGGTGCCAGATTGGAGGTCAGATGAGCACCATTTTAATTCAAAACCAGTTAGTATATCCTGAGTGTTTTTGTGAAAATTACGATTCTATATGATCATCCATTAATAAGAAGTAGCCATATACAGACTTTCAGCAAGACCGTCAAAGCAGCCATTTTGGTTGTTGGAATAGCATAATTATAATATAAGAACAAATATATATTGCAAGAAAGAAGATTATAAAAAAACATGTCGATATTGCCATCCATTCAGGAGAAGTAAGGAGACTGTCATATTTGGGAGGTCACATCGGCATAATTTTCATTTAGGGTCAGCTACATACAGTGAGAAGTGTTTCAGTAGTAGTAGTAGTATAGTAGTAGCATAGTAGTAGTAGTATAGTAGTAGTAGTAGTAGTATAGTAGTAGTAGTATAGTAGTAGTATAATAGTAGTAGTATAGTAGTAGTAATATAGTAGTATTAGTATAGTAGTAGTAGTATAGTAGTAGTATAATAGTAGTAGTATAGTAGTGGTATAATAATAGTAGTATAGTAGTAGTATAATAGTAGTAGTATAGTAGTATAATAGTAGTAGTATAGCAGTAGTATAATAATAGTAGTATAGTAGTAGTATAATAGTAGTAGTATAGTAGTATAGTAGTAGTAGTATAGTAGTAGTAATAGTATAGTAGTAGTAGTTGTAGTATAGTAGTAGTAGTTGTAGTAAAGTAGTAGTAGTTGTAGTATAGTATTAGTAGTATAGTATTAGTAGTATAGTATTAGTAGTAGTATAGTAGTTGTAGTATAGTATTAGTAGTAGTATAGTAGTTGTAGTATAGTATTAGTAGTAGTATAGTAGTAGTAGTATAGTAGTAGTCGTTGTAGTATAGTATTAGTAGTATAGTAGTAGTAGTAGTATAGTAGTAGTAGTATAATAGTAGTAATTGTAGTATAGTATTAGTAGTATAGTATTAGTAGTAGTATAGTAGTTGTAGTATAGTATTAGTAGTATAGTATTAGTAGTAGTATAGTAGTTGTAGTATAGTATTAGTAGTAGTATAGTAGTAGTAGTATAGTAGTAGTAGTTGTAGTATAGTATTAGTAGTATAGTATTAGTAGTAGTATAGTAGTTGTAGTATAGTATTAGTAGTATAGTAGTAGTAGTAGTATAGTAGTAGTAGTATAGTAGTAGTAGTATAGTAGTAGTAGTATAGTAGCAGTTGTAGTATAGTATTAGTAGTATAGTAGTAGTTGTAGTATAGTATTAGTAGTATAGTAGTAGTTGTAGTATAGTATTAGTAGTATAGTAGTAGTTGTAGTATAGTATTAGTAGTATAGTAGTAGTAGTAGTATAGTAGTAGTAGTATAGTAGTAGTAGTATAGTAGTAGTAGTATAGTAGTAGTAGTTGTAGTATAGTATTAGTAGTATAGTATTAGTAGTAGTATAGTAGTTGTAGTATAGTAGTAGTAGTTGTAGTATAGTATTAGTAGTATAGTATTAGTAGTAGTATAGTAGTTGTAGTATAGTATTAGTAGTAGTATAGTAGTTGTAGTATAGTAATTGTAGTATAGTATTAGTAGTATAGTATTAGTAGTAGTATAGTAGTTGTAGTATAGTAGTAGTAGTTGTAGTATAGTATTAGTAGTATAGTATTAGTAGTAGTATAGTAGTTGTAGTATAGTATTAGTAGTAGTATAGTAGTTGTAGTATAGTATTAGTAGTAGTATAGTAGTTGTAGTATAGTATTAGTAGTAGTATAGTAGTAGTATAGTAGTAGTATAGTAGTAGTAGTATAGTAGTAGTATAATAGTAGTAGTATAGTAGTAGTAGTTGTAGTATAGTATTAGTAGTATAGTATTAGTAGTAGTATAGTAGTTGTAGTATAGTATTAGTAGTAGTATAGTAGTTGTAGTATAGTAGTAGTAGTTGTAGTATAGTAGTAGTAGTTGTAGTATAGTATTAGTAGTATAGTATTAGTAGTATAGTATTAGTAGTAGTATAGTAGTTGTAGTATAGTATTAGTAGTAGTATAGTAGTTGTAGTATAGTAGTAGTAGTTGTAGTATAGTAGTAGTAGTTGTAGTATAGTATTAGTAGTATAGTATTAGTAGTAGTATAGTAGTTGTAGTATAGTATTAGTAGTAGTATAGTAGTTGTAGTATAGTAGTAGTAGTTGTAGTATAGTATTAGTAGTAGTATAATAGTAGTAGTATAGTAGTAGTAGTTGTAGTATAGTATTAGTAGTAGTATAGTAGTTGTAGTATAGTAGTAGTAGTTGTAGTATAGTAGTAGTAGTAGTATAATAGTAGTAGTATAGTAGTAGTAGTTGTAGTATAGTATTAGTAGTAGTATAGTAGTTGTAGTATAGTAGTAGTAGTTGTAGTATAGTATTAGTAGTAGTATAGTAGTAGTAGTATAGTATTAGTAGTAGTATAGTAGTTGTAGTATAGTATTAGTAGTAGTATAGTAGTTGTAGTATAGTAGTAGTAGTTGTAGTATAGTATTAGTAGTAGTATAATAGTAGTAGTATAGTAGTAGTAGTTGTAGTATAGTATTAGTAGTAGTATAGTAGTTGTAGTATAGTAGTAGTAGTTGTAGTATAGTATTAGTAGTAGTATAGTAGTAGTAGTATAGTATTAGTAGTAGTATAGTAGTTGTAGTATAGTATTAGTAGTAGTATAGTAGTTGTAGTATAGTAGTAGTAGTTGTAGTATAGTATTAGTAGTAGTATAGTAGTAGTAGTTGTAGTATAGTATTAGTAGTAGTATAGTAGTTGTAGTATAGTAGTTGTAGTATAGTATTAGTAGTAGTATAGTAGTAGTAGTATAGTAGTAGTAGTTGTAGTATAGTATTAGTAGTAGTATAGTAGTTGTAGTATAGTAGTAGTAGTTGTAGTATAGTATTAGTAGTAGTATAGTAGTTGTAGTATAGTAGTAGTAGTTGTAGTATAGTATTAGTAGTAGTATAGTAGTAGTAGTTGTTGTATAGTATTAGTAGTATAGTATTAGTAGTAGTATAGTAGTTGTAGTATAGTAGTAGTAGTTGTAGTATAGTATTAGTAGTAGTATAGTAGTAGTAGTATAGTATTAGTAGTAGTATAGTAGTAGTAGTATAGTAGTTGTAGTATAGTAGTAGTAGTTGTAGTATAGTATTAGTAGTAGTATAGTAGTTGTAGTATAGTAGTAGTAGTTGTAGTATAGTATTAGTAGTATAGTATTAGTAGTAGTATAGTAGTAGTAGTATAGTAGTTGTAGTATAGTATTAGTAGTATAGTATTAGTAGTAGTATAGTAGTAGTAGTTGTAATATAGTTTTAGTAGTATAGTATTAGTAGTAGTATAGTAGTAGTAGTTGTAGTATAGTATTAGTAGTATAGTATTAGTAGTAGTATAGTAGTAGTAGTTGTAGTATAGTAGTAGTAGTATAGTATTAGTAGTAGTATAGTAGTAGTAGTTGTAGTATAGTATTAGTAGTATAGTATTAGTAGTAGTATAGTAGTAGTAGTTGTAGTATAGTAGTAGTAGTATAGTATTAGTAGTAGTAGCAGTATAGTAGTAGCAGTAGTATAGTTGTAGCAGTATAGTAGTAGTATAGTAGTAGTAATATAGTAGTAGTGGTAGTATAGTATTAGTAGTAGTAGTATAGTAGTGGTAGTACAGTAGTAGTATAGTAGTAGTAATATTGTAGTAGTAATATAGTGGTAAGCTTCACGGCAAATCAGCAAAATACTGGCTATATAATGTGGATTAAAAGTATTACATGCTTTATAAAAAAGAAAGCTAGGAAGATAAAGACTTCCAAATAAACATAAACAATAAAAATTGAAAGATAAAGATGTTAAAATTCTGAAGTTTTTTTTTAAATAAAAGATAATGGTAATGCTATAAAATCCCTAAAACATATAATAAAGTGTTTTAGTGAAAAGTCCATGTCGCTACAATCATACTTTCAAGAGGAGTGATAACGACTTTCAAGTTGGCCGCCATGGCCATCATGTTGACGGTCTGATCAGTACTATTTTTATTTAATCTAGATATTATAAGTCTTTAAGTGAAAACGCCATGTCTATATGACCATCTGTTGAGAAGTAGAGATAACAAAACTTTAAAGACCCTAACATGACGGCCATATTAGAGGTCTCATCGACACCATTTTCATTTGGGACCAACGAAATATCATAAGAAGTCTTTCAGTGAAATCCCCATGTCAGTTCAAGAGAATTAGGCATAGCAATACGTTCAAGCTGACCGAAGTGATTGCCACATTGGAGGTCTAAGCGTCACCATTTTCATTTAGGACCAGTTAGATATCATAAGAAGTCTTTCAGCGCAAACCCCATGTCGATGTGACCACCAATGCAAGAGGAGTAGCAATAACACAATATTTAGCTGTCAGATCGGCACAATTTTCAGTTAGGACCAACTAGACCTACTAAAACGACTTACAGTGAAAATACTATTTCCATATGACCATCCATTCAGAAGGAGTAGCAATAACAAAGATTTTGCCGTTTTCATTTAGGACTCGCTAGACCTTGGGATGAATGTGTGTATTAAGCTTCATGGAAATCCTCCCAATAGTTTAGGAAGAGTAACGATAAGAAACTCTTACTAATGAACGGACTACAGACAATGGGTGACAAGCCCTCACATAAGCTCTTTTGCTCTATGACCAGTAGATCTCAGAACTAATACAGTTTTAAAGTTAATTTCTATGAGAAGGGCAAAAATAAACTTCAAAGTCACTGAAAAATCCTCATTAATTTGTTTATATACATGCAATTCTGCATATGCCATAGTATTGGTTTTTGGGATGAAGATGAAAATGATTGTATACATTTTACATTTTTTTAAAAATATGCAAACGACTGGAAACTCATTTTCGTGACAGTTATACGTAAATCCAAAGATATATTAGTCTATATTAATTAAAATGTATAGTTTATCCCTCTATTTCAATGAATAAGAACTTTGATTTGATGTTTAATAATAATAATGTTTATTAATAATAATAATAATAATAATAATGTTTAATAATAATAATAATAATAATAATAATAATAATAATAATAATAATAATAATGAAAATAGCATTACTCTTAACCGTGTTGGAAAAATCGATGTAGGAATTTCAATGACAATATTTAAAGTCAAATATGTAGTAGAATGCATATTCCTTTAGTTTGCTGAAGGTTTCATAATTACTGAACCAGCCCAAATTTCATTTTACTGAATTAAATGCGTCGATACATTATATTTTAAGTGACTAGTTTTGATCTTCTTATCATATTAAATTTAAATGGCTCGACTGTCTCAGTGTGTCAGTGGGAAAGGCACCTATCTCCCATTACATTGGCAGGATACAGCCAACCAATACAAGACAAAATTACATGAAAAATTGGGGAATTTCAAATTGTTACCCACTCGTATTGCGAAGACATATTAATTACTTCAGCTAGTGAAAAAATATAATGAAATTTTTTTTTAAATCTCTGAAACATACAAGGTAAAAACAAGAAACATCCGAGTTTCACAGAAGGAAATACTGCATGATATTCGATAATGTAACCTTTCTTCCAATGTTTACGGAGTTTTATCCTAATCTATGGAATTTGTCGTACCCTTTTTGTACAGTTCTCAATCGGCTCGCACTTTTACAAGTATTTTTCATTCATCCAAACCTCCAGGTTGAAAAGTTCAGTTTTATTACTTTTGGCATATTGCCCATTTTCCGACTTAACTGCTGCTTCAGCGAAGAAAAGTGTTTTGAGTTGTCCCAGCATCTTGGCAAACTTCCAGCATATCTAGCGAGGTTAAATACGCTGACAGGGTGATGGGAAGATGGGAAGAAAGAAGAGACAACTATCTCTGTAGCTCTGCATGCGTCGGGTCATTTGGCACAACTTCCTAGGTTTTCCTTAATGCATGCAGGTATCATCTGCCGCACTACAGCTGCATGCCTGACAAGAATTCAGGCTAAGCCGACGCTAGTCACTTAAATTGGCTTAACATATATTCCCGTTTCCAAAATAACTAAGATTTAAATACTGAAGGCTGCTTAGTTTGTAATGAGAGGATTATCGATTGGAGTGGAGAGGAACGTATGTCTGTCTGTGTTTCAGCATAGCACTACCGGCTTATTCCACTAACTTTTCTTAAATATTATGAGAAGGTCGCCGTTAAAATGAAATAGGAATGGGATTGGGGTAAATGTAAAAAAAATCATTTGGGGTTTAAAGAACTGACTAGTAAGGATGCAACTGATATGCTTCAGAAAAGGACTACTCTCTATTAACTTTCGTTCTAAATGTCAGAGGGCAAGTTCACCTTCTAAATGTCAAGGGGCAAGATCACATTCTAAATGTCAAAGGGCAAAGTCACCTTACAAATGTCAAGGGGCAAGGTCAAGTTAATTGTAATTTTTGTTTTGTTGGATGAGTTTAATTGTCTTTAGCAATTTAATCAACCCTGTAAGAGAGGCTGTGTTTGAAAAAGATGACAGGATGAAAGGTACATTTTACCAACCTGGCAGGAAAGTCGCCCTCGCAAAAGATTACAAGGTGAAATGTTAACAAATGCAACATTTAATAAAATATCTCTAGCGACTTGTAGGCAAATGGGAGGATTTATCATTTATCTAAACGATTAAATGGAATATGTCCTCAACATCATTATAAAAATAAACGGAAAATATAAATATGAAAATCAGGTACTAAAAATTATATCTGATGTCATTGTGCAATGTTAATGGTGAAATATCGCGTATTGGGTTTGTGCGTCACGTCGTAAAGACGATAATTAAACACATACCATTAGCAGCGTCAGGTTGAATTTCTGGCTAAATGTAATGAATTTTCAAAAGAGCTTTTGGAATAATTCGCGTGCTTTGTCATGAATATAATATAATATCAATAATTTGATAGTGTTGTTACAATCTAAATTACAATTATTCCGGAGAAAATGTGAACAAATAAACTGATTTTACAAGGAATGGTTAGACAGGTTTTCCTCTGGCATTTGATTGACACGTTTAAAGCAAAATAAATGTTGTCACTTTGCTGGGAATTCTCCTCAAGACAACGTCTTTTCATTATGGAACTAATTTACTTTCACAGGAAAAGTGTCATAGAAACACAAAGTACGTTCGCTTGAGACAGTGTTCCAAGGCTAGGAGATGCTTGTTTCTATCGTTGAACGAAGAAAACATCCCGTATAATATATATCATTAGGCAGTGGCAATAATATATCCCGTCTAATATATATAATTAGGCAGTGGCAATAAAACATCCCGTCTAATATATATCATGAGGCAAATGCAATAAAACATCGCGTCTAATATATATCATTAAGCAGTGGCAATAAAACATCCCGTCTAATATATATCATGAGGCAATGGCAATAAAACATCCCGTCTAATATATATCATGAGGCAGTGACAATTAAACATCCCGTCCAATATATCATGAGGCAGTGGCAATAAAACATCCCGTCCAATATATATCATGAGGCAGTGGCAATAAAACATCCCGTCTAATATATATCATTAGCCAGTGGCAATAAAACTAATCCGTATACTATGAAACAGTCATACAAAAGAGAAAGAAGGATTATGATTCGATACATTGCTTACAAGAATTATAAGGATTATTGATTTCTATGGAGTCGAAAAAGAGTTAAATTTCATAACTGCAAGGAGTGGGTCTGACAAAATCTTTGAAACTAAAAGAAGATTCAATTTACTCAAGTGATGTCTTACTATTTGACTTTGGGACTCAATTTACATGCAAGTGATGTCTTGCTATTTGACTTTGGGACTCAATTTACATGCAAGTGATGTCTTACTATTTGATTTTGGGACTAAATTTACATGCAAGTGATGTCTTACCATTTGACTTTGGGACTCAATTTACATGCAAGTAATATCTTACTATTTGACTTTGGGTTTTAGAAAATCAGACAACGTATGTAGGAAAATATTATAGTTTTCACTTTCTTTAGACAGCCATTATCTAAATACATTTTAATGTTGTGGTCCTGACGAACATTATTTTAAATTATATCTATATATCTCTGTCTAAGGATGTAGGTTGGTATGTAAATAGGTAGGTGGGTATATGATTAAGTATAATGAAATAGAGTTATCTCGACGAAATTGTTCTTGTATGAAGAAGTGAAATAAGTGCGATTTAATTTTGGAAAGTTTCCGAGGTAAATGCAATCTTTATAAATAAGAGAGTGTTTAATTACAAGTTAAAAGCAACTTTTACTTTTAATTACCATACTTATTATTAAACAATCACTGGTATTTTCTAATATCTCAGGGTATTCTTTCTACTATTCAAGTACGAATATGTGCAAAACTTTTCCTTCTTGTGAGGTTTGGTGTGTTCGTCCTCATGTTAGCATTTTCTCGGTATGAAGCCGTAATAAATCTATATGTACAGTAAGTAACAGTGCGCATGATCTGTTTGTACAGTAAGTAATGGAGTGCATGATCTGTCTGTACAGTAAGTAATGGAGTGCATGATCTGTCTATACAGTAAGTAATAGAGTGCATACTCTATATGTACAGTAAGTAATAGAGTACGGGATCTATATGTACAGTAAGTAATAGAGTGCATGATATGTCTGTACAGTAAGTATTAGTATGCATGATCTGTCTGTACAGTAAGTAGTAGTGTGCATGATCTGTTTGTACAGTAAGTAATAGTGTGCAGGATCTATATGTACAGTAAGTAATGGAGTGCATTATCTGTCTGTACGGTAAGTAATAGAGTGCATAATCTATACGTACAGTAAGTAATAGAGTACGGAATCTATATTTACAGTAAGTAATAGAGTGCATGCTCTATCTGTACAGTAAGTAATGTGATGCATGATACAGTAGGTAATAGAGTGCATGCTCTATCCGTACAGTAGGTAATAGAGTGCATGCTCTATCCGTACAGTAAGTAATAGAGTGTAGGATCTATATGTACAGTAAGTAACAGAGTGCATGATCTATCTGTACAGTAAGTAATAGAGTGCATGGTCTATATGTACACTAAGTAATAGAGGGTAGGATCTATATGTACAGTAAGTAATAGAGTGCATGGTCTATATGTACAGTAAGTACTAAAGTGTATGATCTATATGTATAATAAGTAATAGAGTGCATGGTCAATATGTACAGTAAGTAATAGCGTGCAGGATCTATATGTACACTAAGTAATAGAGTGCATGGTTTATATGTACAGTAAGTAATAACGTGTATGATCTATATGTACAGTAAGTAATAAAGTGTATGATCTATATGTACAGTAAGTAATAGCGTGTAGGATCTATCTGTACAGTAAGTAATAGAGTGCATGATCTATATGTACAGTAGGTAATATAGTGCATGATCTATCTGTACAGTAAGTCACAGAGTACGGGATCGATATGTACAGTAAGTAATAGAGTACAGGCACGTGACTAGATTGCGCATGTTTAAGTTTTGATCTCAACAGCAGCAGTCGTTACGAATTAGCTATTCGAAAAAGAATACTTTACATTTCCATGACAAACTGCATCAGACAGGCTAAGCTATGCATGATATTTTCAGATTAAATGAAGTGTTAACTTTAACAATGGAAGTGATCACAGCCAATCATTACCCCCAATCTACTGTGGATCCCTCCACTTCTCTAAACTTCAAGCTCTGATTTATACCTATCAAACAGTATATATCCAGCTAGTCAAGACTTCAAGCTCTGATGTATACTGTATACCTATCAAACAGTATAAGTCTGATTTATACTGTATACCTATCAAACAGTTTAGGTCTGATTTATACTGTATAGCTATCAAACAGTATAGATCCAACTAGTAAAGACTTCAAGCTCTGGTTTATACTGTATACCTATCAAATAGTATAGGTCTGATTTATACTGTATACCTATCAAACAGTATAGATCTGATTTATACTGTATACCTATCAAACAGTATAGATCTGATTTATACTGTATACCTATCAAACAGTATAGGTCTGATTTATACTGTATACCTTTCAAACAATAAAGGTCTGATTTATATTGTATACCTATCAAACAGTATAGGTCTGATTTATACTGTATACCTATCAAACAGTATAGGTCTGATTTATACTGTATACCTATCAAACAGTATAGATCCAACTAGTCAAGACGTCCAGCTCTGATTTATACTGTATACCTATCAAACATTATAGATCCAACGTGTCAAGAAATATGGAATAAATGTTTTTACACACATTAGGCTGCAAGAAAAGACCATTTTTTAAGGGAAAAGGAAAATGTCGTCTGACCTTTAAACTGGCCGCAGCATCTGCAGTCGTGTGGGACAAGTTACACTGATTTTTTTTTTCTCACAATAAATCTCATCAACAGCATTGTGGTAATGTACTCAGAATAAATAAAGTATCCAATTATACAGCAGCACTGAACTTTCACCTTTCATTTACATAGTACGCGTATTTGTGCCTTATAGACCTCGACAAATTGGAATACAACAATAATAACATACCAGGTTAAATCAAGCAGGCTTTGGTACTTTTAGAAACACTTTATCACGGAAGCACAGTAAATGTTTTTATCATAAGAGCAGAACTGCACAGTATTCAAACTAGGAAGAATCTTTGCGCAGAAGCGGCAGGTAACTAGTTAGATACACCCGATTACTTTCAATTAAGTAGCGGAATTCGATCATAAATTATGTTTCGACTGCGTAAATGATTATTGGTAAATTGATAACAGACTTCTCACAAATGTTTCAGGAAGGTTGAGATGAGTCTGATTGATTATAATGAAAAGATACTGACCGAAATTTTCAATCTTTCAAGATGTTAGGTATGGTTTCAAAGATAAGTTATGTATTTGGTCTAGGTCAGTGCTGGATATTGTATGTGTCCCATATTAAATGAGGCTGTTTTAGCCAGGACGATCAAACTGTGGCAGCAGCCATTACAACAGAAGTGGAAGATATACTGCTGCTAACGATAACATATTTACTGTTGTCACTCACTCACTCACTCACGAACAAACGAACGAACGAGAGAGAGAGAGAGAGAGAGAGAGAGAGAGAGAGAGAGAGAGAGTTTCTTTGTATAAGTGAGACTTGTCATAGGGTGTTGGATTGTTAGGCTGGCAATTTATTTAGAAGGGATTTATAGACTGATGCATCGACATTCACTTTAAGCTCCTAGAACGGTCTATATAATTATTATATATTTGGTTTCCTTGAACAGTCTATATAGTTATTATATATTTGGTTTCCTAGAACGGTCTATATAGTTATTATATATTTGGTTTCCTAGAACGGTCTATATAGTTATTATATATTTGGTTTCCTAGAACGGCCTATATAGTTATTATATATTTGGTTTCCTAGAACGGTCTATATAGTTATTATATATTTGGTTTCCTAGAACGGTCTATATAGTTATTATATATCTGGTTTCCTAGAACGGCCTATATAGTTATTATATTTTGGTTTCCTAGAACGGTCTATATAGTTATTATATTTTGGTTTCCTAGAACGGCCTATATAGTTATTATATTTTGGTTTCCTAGAACGGTCTATATAGTTATTATATTTTGGTTTCCTAGAACGGTCTATATAGTTATTATATTTTGGTTTCCTAGAACGGTCTATATAGTTATTATATTTTGGTTTCTTAGAACGGCCTATATAGTTATTATATTTTGGTTTCCTAGAACGGTCTATATAGTTATTATATTTTGGTTTCCTAGAACGGCCTATATAGTTATTATATTTTGGTTTCCTAGAACGGTCTATATAGTTATTACATGTCGGTTTCCTAGAACGGCCTATATAGTTATTATATATTTGGTTTCCACAAACTGTCTATATAGTTATTATATATTTGGCTTCCTATTTTATTCTCCAGTTAAAAAAATTGCATTTCTAAACCTAATACTTAAAGACTTGATTGTTATTTATGTTATGTAATTAAAGCTATCGTGACGCACGACGATAAAATCCTCGAATTAAAAAACTGGAATAGTAACTAGTTAGAACGGTCTATATAGTTATGATATATTTGGCTTCCTAGAACGGTCTATATAGTTATTATATATTTGGTTTCCTAGAACGGCCTATATAGTTATTATATATTTGGCTTCCTATTTTATTCTCCAGTTAAAAAATTGCATTTCTAAACCTAATACTTAAAGACTTGATTGCTATTTATGTTATGTAATTAAAGCTATCGTGACGCAGGACGATAAAATCCTCGAATTAAAAAACTGGGAATAGTAACTGTTGTTGAAAACGGAAGCTTAACTTTAACAAGTACTACAACAGATGTACTTGTGCAGAAAATAGCAGAAATTGCTTTGTATAGTTAACCAATTATGTTGTAGTATGAACTAAAATACCTAATATGCAAATGTGGTAAATTGTATTTAATTCCCAGGTCTCAAATTTAATACACTTAAGCGGATGAATGTAAATTTATATAACATAAAAAAACTGTTTCTTTTTATATTTTCTGTACAATAAATATTCTCTGACAGATAGGAAATTATGGCTGCAGAAGGAAAGTGGGTGCCTGCTGCATATTTGTGCTTCACCTCATTAAATTCAGGAAGTTACTTATTTATCTCCTGCCATTTACATATACAAAGAGATCACTTCCATTGCTCCTGTATCTCCTTCATTTGCCATCAGCTCAGAGTAGTGCAGAGTAGTAGCACAACGAGATAAATAAATTCGGATCTGTGGTAAGCTTTCTTCCCTTTTATCCCAACCAGCTGGCTGGTTTCTGGCCTCTGTAACACGTGTACCTTTCTATGGCCTCTGTAACACGTGTACCTTTTCTATGGCCTCTGTAACACGTGTACCTTTTCTATGGCCTCTGTAACACGTGTACCTTATCTATGTTTATCCTAGAGGACTTGCTTTAATTATACAGCCTAGAGCATTTCTCTTCAAATCTGTAAATGTGGTGTTAAACGTGCCTTGAAAAAGGAATGTACCTGAAAAGTCGCCATAATAATTATAATCTCTATGGATGTTATTGAAGGAGGAACAAAGCTGGACAGTCTACAATACAAACCAAGTGTACACTTAATACATGTACTTATCTGACAGTTATTACACTTAATACATGTACTTATCTGACAATTATTACACTTAATACATGTACTTATCTGACCGTTATTACACTTAATACATGTATTTGTCTGACAGTTATTACACGTAATAAATCTGATGAGTTTGGTTTAATTTTTTATTTCACTGTTTCACAAAATGTCAATGAACTTATCAAAATGATTTTATTTGGCTGCAGAAATTTAAAACTTGGAGCTAAAATTTCACACATTACGTAAAATATTGCCCATAAATCGTAGTAGTTTCGTACAAAATTGCCCGTAAATCGTAGTAGTTACGTACAAAATTGCCCATAAATCGTAGTAGTTACGTACAAAAATTGCCCATAAATCGTAGTAGTTACGTAAAAAATTGCCCATAAATCGTAGTAGTTACGTACAAAATTGCCCATAAATCATAGTTGTTACGCACAAAATTGCCCATAAATCGTAGTAGTTACGTACAAAAATTGCCCATAAATCGTAGTAGTTACGTAAAAAATTGCCCATAAATCGTAGTAGTTACGTACAAAATTGCCCATAAATCGTAGTAGTTACGTAAAAAATTGCACATAAATCGTAGTAGTTACGTACAAAATTGCCCATAAATCATAGTTGTTACGTACAAAATTGCCCATAAATCGTAGTAGTTACGTACAAAAATTGCCCATAAATCGTAGTAGTTACGTAAAAAATTGCCCATAAATCGTAGTAGTTACGTACAAAATTGCCCATAAATCGTAGTAGTTACGTACAAAAATTGCCCATAAATCGTAGTAGTTACGTAAAAAAAATGCCCATAAATCGTAGTTGTTACGTACAAAAATTGCCCATAAATCGTAGTAGTTACGTACAAAAATTGCCCATAAATCGTAGTAGTTACGTAAAAAAAATGCCCATAAATCATAGTTGTTACGTACAAAATTGCCCATAAATCGTAGTAGTTACGTAAAAATAATGCCCATAGTTCATAGTTGTTACGTACAAAATTGCCCATAAATCGTAGTAGTTACGTACAAAAATTGCCCATAAATCGTAGTAGTTACGTAAAAAATTGCCCATAAATCGTAGTAGTTACGTACAAAATTGCCCATAAATCGTAGTAGTTACGTACAAAAATTGCCCATAAATCGTAGTAGTTACGTACAAAATTGCCCATAAATCATAGTTGTTACGTACAAAAATTGCCCATAAATCGTAGTAGTTACGTAAAAAAAATGCCCATAAATCATGGTGGTTACAATTTAGTAGTTACAAGATAACTCTTTCATTTTCATGTAACTTTCATTAATTTAATCTGCGCAAAACAAAACAACCGAAAAGACATAACAAAAAAATTTAAAACAAAAAAAAAAAAGTATAAAAAGCTATGTGTATCTTTTCTTATTACATCTAGCAGATAGTCGTGCAATTATCATAAAAAATATATAGTGCTATCTTTGGGATCATAAATCAATGGGCCCTTTAAAGAGATATTTACAGGCGCAAATATAACAGCAGAAAACAAATAGGCAATCAAGTGAGGTAAGGACTAGTTGAGATCAAACATTTTTTACACAACCATTTCTACGTGACCGCCATGGCAATTGCTACATAATAATGGCTGAATAAAAAGATTTAACAGCAACGATGTTTCTCCAGTTTCAAACATAAAAACTGTCACTGCAACCTCATAAATACAACACACATTTTAGTTAACTTTTTTTTTCAACCATATCTCTGTCGTAGACTGTATTGCAGATGAATTTAAATTAGCAATTAACCTTTAATGTACTGTCAATTTGATTTACATCTGGTAAGATATCGTTTCCGACAGTTACGAATGCAAGAAAATCTTTTCCAGACCTGCAAGATCATATATCTATATATATCTATATATATATATATATACACACACACTCGCAAAATTGACAAACTGTTCATTTGCAAAGAAGCAATCTTTGACCCTAATTAAATTGAGGGCCAATGACACAATCAAACTGATTAAAATGTGGCATGTAAGATGTCAGTTAATCTGGGTTCGAGCTGAATTAATACAGTTAGTTTTGTATTGTGAGCGGGCAAACACTGTCATCAGAAGTCCAATACAATCCAATACAGAGACGATTAAATTCAATAAAGACAAATATTCCACCTCATCACCCGAATGACAATTGTGAGCTTTTTCCAGATTTGAATTGAAGACAAAATTCTGAGATGCAGAGAAGCAGAAGATGGTTAAGTTTCAATAATACTAATATCTCGTTCAGTTTTCAGGTACATAAATCAATTGGGCATTTTGCAAAAGATAGTCCACAGAATTTAGATTTTGGTTCGTTATATATAATGTCTAATTTTACAGTAGATAGAAATCGCAGGCCTCGCCCAGTCAACCACATGGGAAAATGATCCTACCTCATTAATGTGACTATCCAACATTTTTAGATTGTTTCAACTAGCATGAAACCATCCACCCTTTTTTATCTCTCAAAAACATATGTTTTTTTTTACCTTACTCAGACAAGTGGCATCGGCGACGAAGGGGGGTGGGGGAGGATAGGGAGGGCAATTACCCGTGAGCGCCGAGCGAGGTGTCCGGGGGCGCCGTCGGTAGCTTTTTATTGTATTTGGGGGTGGGGGTGGTGGAGGTTGGCAACTGACATAAAAACTTTTCTCTGTCGCAAAGTAGGGGACGCCACTAAAAACAATTGCCCCCAGGCGCCTCGGTAGAGACGCCTATACTGATAATTGCCCCCGGGCGCCTAGAACCCTCGCGCCACCACTGCTCAGACACGACCATCCACCTTTTTTGTTTTTCGAAAAAAGCAGGCTCGCCACCATTTAAAAAAAAACAAAAACAAAAACAAAAAAACACAAAAAACAAACACTTGTCCTGAGTTGTATTCTTACTACTTTAAACATTTTTTAAATAAAAAGCTGGCACATTACCATTTTAAAAACACTTCCATGGTTACTACTTTTAAAACTTTTGAGGAAAAGCTGGACCACCAACATATGACCACCACATGATTTTTATTTGTTGTTGTTGTTGACTTGACAAAAAGTTGGCTTACCATCCTAGCTCAATGCACCTTTTTAAACCTGTTTATCCAAACAAATATTATTTAAACTGTATTATCACACACACACAATAAGTAACTATTATCTGGTGATAAAGGTGATATTACTAGTCCCGAGTTTACACTGTATTATCACACACATACAATACGTAACTATTATCTGGTGATAAAGGTGACATTACTAGTCCCGAGTTTACACTGTATTATCACACACACACAATAAGTAACTATTATCTGGTGATAAAGGTGACATTACTAGTCCCGAGTTTAAACTGTATTATCACACACACACACACAATAAGTAACTATTATCTGGTGATAAAGGTGACATTACTAGTCCCGAGTTTAAACTGTATTATCACACACACACAATAAGTAACTATTATCTGGTGATAAAGGTGACATTACTAGTCCCGAGTTTAAACTGTATTATCACACACACATACAATAAGTAACTATTATCTGGTGGTAAAGGTGACATTACTAGTCCCGAGTTTACACTGTATTATCACAAACACACAATAAGTAACTATTATCTGGTGATAAAGGTGATATTACTAGTCCCGAGTTTACAATATTTGCTATTACTTTAACCTTAACTATTTTATATCCTTTTTTTAAAAATCTTCTTGGACCGAGAAAATGATTCATAAAAATAACGAATTGGGAACTGATTATAGATTCGTCTCTTCTTGATATTACCTCTTACAGAACTCAGAATTACAGAATCTAACTTAATCTTCTCTAAATTCTGTTTCTGTAATAGACGGATCATTACTAATTGAACTTGAAAAAGTTACACTGTTATTTAGATTTAAATTAAAAACAGCAACCGGGTAGTTAAAATAGCTACTTGTATCAAATTCAAAATGATTACCATTTTCATATTTTTTAGTTTTTAAATTTTTTGCATCGTTATATATGTATGTAATTTTCATGCGAATTTACTAAATGCTTAATTGCAATTCCTCAGACTTTTTAAAACAATGAATTATGTTTTTCATTATTTTCCTAATTGAAATATTAATACTTTTTTCTATTTTCTTTTGTTGTTGCTGTTGCTTGTAATAACTATTTTAGACCATACTTTTTACACCATTTGCGATTGCATATAAACATGTATTAGTTTCTGATATTCCCAAAGTTGCCTTCTCACAGAAGTCAGCGAATATACTAATAAGTCCATCAAATATTTTAGATCTCATTGCAATAACTTGCTCACCATCCATTTATAGATATTGTAACATTTTGAAATAATTGGATGATGATCAGAGACAGCAGTGTGAAAGGCAGCAAAGCGAGCAAGCCGTTAATTCTAAAGAACATGTTCTTGCGGAACAAGTAAGAGAGTTATTGAAGATGTATGCATTATGATCTTAAAAGTCCAGTTGCATACACAAATATTAATCAGTTGTGAGCACAAATTAAACATTACAGAATTTTTAAAAAAACAAACACACGGGCAAAATCCAATAAAATATTCTGAACATAAAGATTGGTTAACCGAACAATCTACATACATATTGCACGTGTTGCACAAGCAAGCTAGAACAAGATTTCTGAATAGAAAGGCTTTAATTAGTCACGTATATGATCAGTTCCAGGAAGACATCGTTGACATGCAAGTGCATGGAAAATATAACAATATTTTCAAAAACAATGTGACAGTCATAGATGTCTTTTAAAAATATGACCGGGCTAAGAATGTAAGATCAAAAAGGAAGACGACACACACAACGCTTTTAGGGAAATATGTATTGAGGGAAAACCAAAAAAGATTCACTTCGATGAAGAAAAGGATTTTACAACCGAAAGGGCAAGGCATTACTGGAGAAAGAAAATATCGAATACTTTTCCCCTTTCTCAGACAAAAAAGCGTATGTATGGAAAGATTTACTCGAACTCTTAAGACTAGAATGTGGAAATATTGTACTTAAGTGTAACCAGAAAATAAATACATATATTATATAGCCTTATTGATGGATATAATAGTTTATATGACAGATCAATAGATATGTCACCAATTTAAACCAGTGACCCTAAAATCAGGTCTAAAGTAGGCATTAACTTATTCGATTATCTAACAACTGATACCTATGGATGAACATAAGCAATACTTCTGTAAAAAAAAATTTTTTTTTTGTTTTTTTTGTTTTTTAGGAAAAACAAAAATAGAACTAATAAAACCAATCTATGGTGGCTTTACAGAATTAGAAGTAAGTAAGTTGCTTGTGTATGATTTCTATGACAACAATTTCAAGAAATCAAGATGGAAATAAAATGAAACTGCTAATAACGGATACTGATTCTCTGTGTATTCATGTAGATACAGATCATTTTTATGATGACAGAGAGATGAATATTCAGTTTTTGATACAAGTCACTACACAAAAAAGAACAAACAAAAAAAATAATAAAAAAAAAAATTTAAAAAAAATATTTTAGTATCACACAAGTAAATTAAAAAAACAGGACTTTTTAAAGACGAGTTATACGGCACACCGATACAAGAATTTTTCGGATTTGGAAATAAGCTATATTCATTCAGAACAGATGTAGAAGAAAAGAATGTTAATAAAAGTATTAGGAAATATGTTGTTTCAAAGAATATAACATTTTATATGTACAAAGATACTTTGTTGAACCAAACTTTAAATCATCAGGAGATGAATTGAACTAGATCCTACCATCATGAGATATACAAAATTACGCTAAATAATGTTGCATTTAGTTGTTTTTATGAGAAGAGATATGGATCAGATAAACACACTTCTATATGATTACCCTCGACTATAGGGAGGCTCCGCTACCTCCTTGTAATCAAATAAATATTCTAACCTAGTTAAAAGTTTATTCCCCTTTTTCTATGTAATTTGTTCAATTATTTCATCTTTCATAACTTCAGGTGCAACATTATTTTCCTCAAAAATATAGACGTTTAACCTATTGAATAAAATCTCACACAAAACCTGACATTTTGTCTAAAGTCATTTACTATTGAATTGTATTTTTGAAGTATTATACATATAGATATTTCGTAGTATCTACCAGTAAAACATACCTTAGTTAAGTTTTTTTACTGCTCTTTTCACATCATCTAAATTTGCGTAGTTATGGATCAGAAACAAAGTATTTATTCCTTTCCAAACTCCTAGTAATTACTCTTGCAACACTGGTCTACAGCCAAAATGCTTCCGCAATAAATGTTGTCAAACTTTACTAATTCTGGGTCACTGAGAACGAAAATGATGATAAATATTGTTGATTGGCTTTAGTTGTAAAGATATTATACTGGGTCAGTATATATGACCCTTGACTTGGGAATGGCGGAGGATAAGTGAGTTATAAAGGGAAGGGATCTCAATTTTAACCAGAAATGACTAAAATACATCTTTGACTGGATCTATGAATAAATCTATGACTGGGTTTGGACAGTACTTGCTTTTTAGGCAAAACAATGAATGATGCAATCTGAAGCTGGTAATGCGTGATGCATGATATGAATTGCATCATGTTATTCCTAGAAGTCATGGATGATGCAATCATAACTAAGCTTACATCACTGCTGAAGAAATTGCCCTATATCAGCTCTACAAATCATAGTGTCGCGCTCTCTTATTTGTCAGTGTTTGATTTTGCAATGGGACACATATCTGTTTAGCCAAAGTGAGCAGAGATGCCTCGTACTTGTGTGAACAATGCAGATAACTTCTGCTATGTTTGTGGTGAAGTGACTTTTGCATCACAAAAACGCAGTATAACCACTATGGTTAAGAAAGTCTATCACCTTTATTTTGGCTGCAAAATTGGAGATCAGGACAAGATGTGGGCCCCATACATATGCTGCAACACTTGTGCAACAAATCTTCGCCAGTGGTTGAACAGGAAAAGGAAATCTATGCCTTTTGCAGTGCCAATGATTTAGAGAGAGCCAACAGATCATATCAGCAATTGTTACTTCCGCATGGTGCCTCCAGTTGGGAAAGGTGTGTCAAAGAAGAAAAAGTGGACTGTGCATTATCCATTCATTCCGTCAGCTATACGACCAGTACCCCACGGAGAAGGACTGCAGGTTTCTGATGCACCAGAAGCATTCTCACTTGAGTCAGACGAGGAAGAGGAAGATGATGAAACTTCTAGTCCTGAACCATCAATGTCACATGACCCATATTTTCTCCCATCCTTCTCCTCTGAACCACACCTCATAACACAAGGTGAACTGAATGACCTTGTCAGGGATTTGGAACTACCCAAGAGTAAGGCAGAGTTGTTGGGCTCCAGACTACAGCAGTAGAATCTCCTGGCAGGTGATGTTAGGGTTTCCATGTTCCGTGACCGTCAAAAGGATCTTGTCCCATTCTTCTTCATGGAAGGTGATCTTGTAGCCTGCAACAACATCGATGGTGTAATGGTAG
This sequence comes from Margaritifera margaritifera, assembly GCA_029931535.1. Classification (NCBI taxonomy): domain Eukaryota; kingdom Metazoa; phylum Mollusca; class Bivalvia; order Unionida; family Margaritiferidae; genus Margaritifera; species Margaritifera margaritifera. The sequence goes on from JAQPZY010001570.1 coordinate 1,125,842, forward strand.
CCCTCAACATCGTTCATGATCCAGATGAGTGGAGACTGTTCATTGATTCATCGAAGACGAGTATTAAAGCTGTTTTGCTACATAATGGCAGTGTTTTGCCATCAATTCCAGTTGGTCATGCAGTCCATATGAAGGAAACCTATGAAAACATGAAACAACTTTTGAGGTGCATAAACTATGATCAACATCAGTGGCAGCTTTGTGGCGATTTCAGGGTTCTTGCTCTCTTGCTTGGTCTGCAGACTGGATACACAAAGTACTTCTGTTTTCTCTGCGAATGGGATAGTCGTGCGAGAGATTCCCACTACATCAAGAGAGATTGGCCACTCCGAGAGGGATTGGAACCTGGGATGAAAAGTGTTCAGCATCCACCACTAGTTGAATCAAGGAAGATTTTGTTACCACCCTTGCACATCAAGCTGGGTCTGATGAAGAACTTTGTCAAGGCCATGGACAAAACACAAGCAGCTTTCAAGTACCTCCGTGGAAAATTTCCAAGGTTAAGTGAAGCTAAGATAAAGGAAGGTGTCTTTGTTGGTCCACAGTTTCGTGAACTTCTCCAAGATGATGCGTTTCACCGTGCACTGCGTGGCACGGAAAAGACGGCATGGAAAGCCTTCCAGTTAGTGGCAACACATTGTCTCGGAAACAACAAGGCATACAACTACAGGGAGTTGGTGGAAAACCTCCTCAAGGCAAACAAAAGCCTTGGTTGCAACATGTCATTAAAGATTCATTTTTTGCACTCTCATCTAGATTTTTTTCCACCGAACTGCGGAGCAGTGAGCGAGGAGCACGGCGAGCGATTTCACCAGTACATTGCAACAATGGAGAAACGCTGTCAGGGCAAATGGAGCCCATCCATGCTTGCAGACTATTGCTGGACAGTGACAAGAGATGCTCCATTTAATGAATACAAGAGACAAGCCAAGAAGCGCCGAGTAGACACTGAATAAAGACTAAACTATGTACTTATATATATACATAATAGTTTTTTGACTTTTGTTTCAATATATGTTTTATTTATATAACCCTTTTGCTGCTTTTTTAAAGTGTTATATAAACAGGACAGGTGAAATATTATCATATAAAGCAACCATAAACACATGAAAAGACCTAGGTTTACCATTTATGATTAAAACTCTACTATGTACACAATATATATATATATAGACGTAAAATGTAAAAACTTAAATATCTTGGAAACAGTAGCCAATAAGTTGTTTTAATTGTCATATTTGAATTCAGCACCTAAAAATCCCTAATAAATAGCACATTTTATCTCTGAAGCAGACGACTTCGAAAACATTGTAGACCAGTGTAATTTGCCTAATTTTTCATACAGATAAATTATTAGTACATCATTGTCGTCATCTTTCTATTTTCTATCAAACGTCTGTAATAAAGTTAAATAAATCTTTATATTTGGTTTCCATTAAATCGAATGCGTACTTTGTTCTTCAAAAATTGGTTACACCGCATATATCATACTGTGAGGATCTTTTAAGTTCATTGTTCCTATTTAAATACCATTTAAAAGCTGTACCTTTTTATCAAAGACATCTGTATAATCTATGCTTCATCAATCGAAATTAGTCCTAGTTTTATTTAAAAAAAGATTTAAAATAAAAATAAAAAAATTCTTCCCACATTAATTTGTAGTGATTCAATATTTGATGGGTTTTATTAATTATTTATATCTTAACTTCAACATTTCCTATATTATATAGTAAGAATACTTTGTCTAAATAGAATGAATAGTTAATAGATTTCGCCTTTTCATATATTAGCTGTAAAAGATTAGTTAATAGTTTAAATATATATATACAACCAGGTTATTCGAGGTTTGATTAAGATCTTTTTTGCTCCCTTTAACACTTTAGATTTGAAGTATGTTAAGTTACCCGTTATACTACTTTCTTTCATATTCTTCTTTTCTCATATCCACATATTATACATTTATCATCAGTTAATACTTTTTGTTTTGCATATTACACACTTTTCGAATAGCCTACCAGAAACCCATTCGATCTCTGCTAATCTATCCATTTATTTATATTGTAAAATTTCTAATTGAAAGAAGAACTTCTTCTTTTTGATTCTTTCTAAAACACTATAGTAATATTTACATGTGCACCAGACTATATATATATATATATATATATATATATATATATATATATATATATATATATATATATATATATATATATATATATATATATATATATATATGCATGCATATGTATTCTTTGTTAAACATTAGATATTTTGTGTTCTGTACCGTATAACCTATTATCATGTTATCATGTGTGCTTCTTGATCCTACTACAAATAATGGTGATCGGAATAAAAATATAACAGCTTTCGTAATGACATTGCTAATCTCCGCTTGATTTTGTTGTTCATGTGGTTTTTGTTGTTCATCTAAGAAATATTTCTTTGCTTCAATAAAACTATTGTTTTATTTTAAACCCTGGTGAATACAATTTGTTTGGTAATCCTTTCTACAGTAATCATTATTTTATTTATTGCAGAATTAAAATACTTTTCTGTCTATGTATTTTGTTATTCGTGGTACCAATGCTCCTTTTAAACGCATTCTCGGTGAATCGAGAATGACATTGGTTAAGGCTGTATTAGTAGCTACATCAATAATTCTCTCTCTTGTGATTTAGTCATAAAAGAGATTAATAAATAAAAACTCATGTCCGATGTTGATCCTAGTTTAAAAGAGATTAACTAACATTAATAAAGTTAGCCATTATATCGGAAGTAATTGTGTCGTACTAAATACAAATATTCTCCAATTTATAATCCTGGTTAGAACCGTCTATCACTTCAGATGCTTTCTCTAACAAATCGTGAATCTTAAGTCGAACAAAAGGATGCAATGGACAATGATATGTTAGTATTTTGAAAATCGGGTGACATTCTAAAATTCGTTCCGTACACGATAAATTGAATAGCTTCAGAACGTGTTCGGCGCATTACAAGCTCCTGATCCTAATTACGAGCTATATCGTATTAGTTCTCATAGATGTTGATAACCATAAATCTTTAAATATCATCAAAATATTGTCATATTTAGTTTTAAAATATCATGACTATTGTAAGACATTGTTATATCTCTAACAAGCAATTTTCCTATATTGTTCACAACTGAATTATTATCATCTCCTTTGACCTTGATATCGAAAACAACAACAACAAAACAAAAACAAAATTACCAGGTACACTCAATATATTATGTCTAGGTATCACCACCTGTAAATATTGTTCAGGTTTAATGCTACTCAGATTGTATGTAATACAATGGTGATTTGGAAAGTTATCGATAACTTTCCCTTCTTCAGTTTTAATGGTGATATTTAATCTATTTATCATACTTCTTTGTAATTGTTTATATGGGCTATTTACAGAATATTAAATGAAATCACCATAAAATACGTATTCAACAGTAGGGATATTAACAGAGTAGAATAAGAGCTGTTATAGTAATTATTTGTATGGTTTAGCTGATCCAGGAAAATGTATAAATTCTTAGGCATCAGAAGCCTATAAATTGTATCCAATTCAGTAGCTCGTTTCTGTATATATATATATATATATATATATATATATATATATATATATATATATATATATATATATATATGCTCTCACTCCCTTCGTTTTCATGTTGTAGGACAAGTTGTGAACTATTCTCTTTGCTTTACGGCTTCTCTCGCTTCTCTCGCTTCGCTTTTCTCTGTAACTTTAACTTTTATTACCGGTTTACTATCTGAACTTTGATCACCAAAACTGGCTGCTTGCTCGCTTTGTTCACTAAATTGTTCTCAAGAACTTGTGAACTTGTCCGCTTTACTAACTCTCCCATTGTTCTCTTGATTCTTTCTCTGATCAATAGCTTGATTACTTTGCCATCTGAACTTGTTCCAGGTTTATAAACTAGTTTACATTGCTCTCTCTCCCTTGCTCACGATTCTTTCTCTTAATCCCTAATACCTTATGTACACCAATGCTCATTTATTTGCTTTATTATTTTTTCAGGGAATATTCCTTGTGCGATCGGATAATCAATGGTAAACTGACTTAAAGAAATTGGAATAATCCACTTAAAAACTTCTTAAAAACTCATGTCCGATGTTGATCCTAGTTTTAATTTTACTATCATCTTCAATCGCATGCTGTAACAAATAATAAAACCAGAATGTAATGCTGCGTGATAATTAGTGTTAATTATCTTCTTTGTCTCACTTGCCATTTAGTTTGCTAAAAAAAAAGAAGCACAAGAACTTGTTAACTTTGCTCACAACATTTCTGGATATCGACTTACCTTGTTCTCACGAACTTGAGAATTTTCGCTAGCCTGTGGCAAACTTGCTCGCTTTTCGATAACTTGAGACTTATTTTCTCTCGTTGAATAAATAAAATAAGATATTACAAGAAAAACAACAAGTAATATTTAGCTGATTGTTCATCTTTGAATTTGTTAGCTTCGTTCTTTGAAACATAGTCTTTTTGCTCTTGTTAAAAAATACTTTTCTGCTTTGGCTTTTTTAGATTCTTGGGAACGTTTTCCAGGTTGCTTTTCAAGTTCAACACTACGTGGATATTTCTTGTTTTCAAAAGTTACCTTTTCTTTTGACTTTAGAAACTTAGACTTTTCTTGAACTTGTTCAATTCGATCCCTAGTTTAAGTTAATTTCGCTTCTTTCCATTTTATATCAAACAAAATCACATTTAAAGTACGTATGATTTAAAAACCTCTGAGCGTGTTCGCTTTGCTCTCTCGCATACTAACTCATTAGTTATAAGAAACTAAAGACGATTTGTAAATAATCTTGAACTAACCTTTATTTCATCTTGAATTCAACTTAAACATGTTCTCTGGAATCTGTAAACTTGTTCGCTTCGCTTCTCTCTCTCTCTCTCTCTCTCTCTCTCTCTCTCTCTCTCTCTCTCTCTCTCTCTCATCACAAGTTGTTTTTGCATGATCAGCTGATCTTTCTGACCTTTTTTAAATGTTATTAAACATGCACTCAATGCAGATAGCAGTTATCCGAGTCTAAAAGATAAAAACTCAGTACAAAATCTTATTCCATTTGATGTTATGTAATCTAATTTCAATTCTGTCTTTAAATCGTTTAAATTATCAATCAGAGATATTTATTAACCAGAAAGCGTACACCAAGTATTATTACATCTAACAATAACTGATCTATCATTTACAAAAATTTCGTATGTTTTCTTAACTTCGTCTATTATATCAAGATCCTTTTCTGTTAAATGTTTACCAATTATCTCATTTGCAATGCTAATTTTAAACTCCTGTTTGTATTCGTCTACCTGTTGGAGAACTTTTTCCCTTTCTTCTGTCTCTACCACTGTTATTTAGAAAACATAAATCTTTTTCAAATTGTTTTTGCTTTATTTAAATTCAGAGAAAATTGCAGATTCTAGAAGAGTGCAATTAGAGAGTATTTACATAGACAGATTTCACGCAGTGCGCAGAATCGGAAAAATGTTCCATGGAGATTTTACACAGTGTGCAAAATCGAGAAGGTTATGGAAAAAGAAAGTTCTGGAAGTTCAGTCACGCTCACTATATACTTGTTTGTGGTTTTCTCTAGTGCACAGATATGCATCACATAGATAAAATTGTATTTAAAGTCGGTCTGAATTTACATAATAAGAAACATTAGCTCATTGGAGTTATTTTACCAGTTATATACAATAAACAGTAAATTGAAGAATCATAAATGCATACATACATATATACATACTAATTTAATTATGTTACTAATGAATAGTCACATCATTCTATACGGTCCGTGATTTTAATAGTGATGTTTGTTTTTCTATTTTTGAAAAAAAAGCAGTAGTATAGAGATAGGATATTTAGAACCTGTTAGTAATAATCATACAAGAGTGTTTTTGAAGAAGGAAAAAGAATGGCTTGGTGGTCATATGTTGGTAAGCTAGGGTTTTAACTGGTTTAAAGTTGTTGCCTGAGTTAAGATGGTGAGCCAGTTATTTTTCAAAGCAATAAAAATGGTGTGCTGATAATGTGTTGGAGGTCCAGCTTTTTCTCGAAACATTTAAAAGTAGTAATCATACTTTTTGAAAATCGTCATGAGCCAGCTTTATCTGAAAAATTTAAAAAGTAGTAACCATACCCCTGGACGAGTATTTCTTAAAAGGTTTTTAAAATGGTAGTGAGCCAACTTTTATTCAACCAATAAAAATGGAAAATGGTCATGTCTGAATCAGGTAAGCCAGCTAAAATAATAATAATAATAAAAAAAATGGAAAATACAAAATTGGCGGAAGGGCACATTTTGATGAGCCAGCTTTATTAAAATATGGAATATGGCTACATGTTAGTTGAAAAAGTTTTGAAAATGATGGATACTCACATTACTATTCTAGGATGTATTTTCTTTTGAAAAATTTTGAAAACCCGTTTAAAGTTGTTGATTAAAGTTAGGTTCAGAGTCTTCTATCAACTCTTCACATATACTATTCAAGTAAGAGACAATATAATAGACACAATAGACACATAGCTCATACTCAAATTAGTTTGACTAATGTATTCCCCCAGATTAATTGCGCTGCATAGCCTGGCTTAAAGACACATGACACCTAACATTCTTATCTAAATGGAGATAAAGTATGTTTCGTATCCTTATGCCTTTTGCTGGAATGGAAATTTTTTAGTAACGTGTGCTATATCTATGACGCAAGAGACTAAGAAGTCAATACGTTTGGAGAATGCTCGGAATAATTCTAGATACGGAACATTCTTGTTCAATGGTGACATATAAAACAAACTAGGGGGCTACTTTTGGCCCCTATCTAGGTACAGCCAAGTTTAGATATGCTTACGGATTTGGTACAGACAAATAAATAGGCCTGGACGATCCTGTGACTTGCTCAGATTGTAATATCAAAAATTTGGTTACGACCTATACTGTAATTCTATTTTTACACTGCTTGCTGTAGTAAACCATGTATGTGTTATATTGTTCATGGCAGTGTGGTCTAAATTAAATTTAATATATGTAAACAGTAGAGACAAGTAACGAAGTGATTCTGGTACAGTACCGTTGCATGGTCTCTTCCAAAAATCACCTAAAATTTCAATGTAACTTTCAAAATTCAATACACCGTGAAGGGAACAAAACGCGATTTCAGCTAGTTTCTTTACTCTGTGTATCAGTAAACGTTATAAAACAAGTATTTTCTTATAAGAAAAATCACTTGCTCAGTTCGTTTGCATTAGATATGATTATAATTATTTTCTAACATTATAATAATAAACTCGTAATGTTAGTTGATATACTTTGGACACTATGTATAAATTCCGAAAGGAACAACAATCAATGCAAATTAACAAATATTAGAACGACCGCACCCACTCCCAACGATTTAAAAAATAAAAAAATAATAAAATAAAATAAAATAAAAATAAAACAAAAGGAACGAAATGAACTGAAGTGTATGGAAAATATTATTTACCATTACCAATAAAATGATACTTCAATAATTGAAAACTACTAAGAGGTTATTGCCAAGAGGAATTTTAAAAGGGAATTAAAAGCTTACCATGCCTCCTCCCATAATTTGATTTTTTCTTTCCCTCTTTTACCTCATTGATTAAATTTACAACAATGCGTTTATGCTTCTATTATATTTACAATAATGAAATTATGCTTCTATTATATTTACAATAATGAAATTATGCTTCTATTATATTTACAATAATGAAATTATGATTCTATTATATTTACAATAATGAAATTATGATTCTATTATATTTACAATAATGAAATTATGTTTCTATTATATTTACAATAATGAAATTATGTTTCTATTATATTTACAATAATGAAATTATGTTTCTGTTATATTTACAGTAATGAAATTATGTTTCATTTATATTTAGAATAATGCAAATTTACAATAATGAAATTATGTTTCTATTATATTTACAATAATGCAAATTTACAATAAAGAAATTATGTTTCATTTATATTTACAAAAATGAAATTATGTTTCTATTATATTTACAATAATGAAATTATAATTATATTATATTGAAAATAATGAAATTATGCTTCTATTATATTTACAAACATGAAATTATGCTTCTCTTCTATTTGCAATTCTGATTAAGCAATTGGTTTGTACCGTTAACCAATCCAACTGTGATAGACCAGTGGCGTTTGAAAGGAGGTTGATTGTATACGTAAACCTATCTACAGTTTCACCCATTAAGAAACTGTAGGCTCCGTTACTCAATAAATTCATTTTATAGTCATCTAAACTGCCTTAGTAGTTACTCAATAAACTCATTTTATAGTCATCTAAATTGCCTTAGTAGTTACTCAATAAACTCATTTTATAGTCATCTAAATTGCCTTAGTAGTTCCTCAATAAATTCATTTTATAGTCATCTAAATTGACTTAGTAGTTACTCAATAAACTCATTTTATAGTCATCTAAATTGCCTTAGTAGTTACTCAATAAATTCATTTTATAGTCATCTAAACTGCCTTAGTAGTTACTCAATAAACTCATTTTATAGTCATCTAAACTGCCTTAGTAGTTACTCAATAAATTCATTTTATAGTCATCTAAATTGACTTAGTAGTTACTCAATAAATTCATTTTATAGTCATCTAAATTGCCTTAGTAGTTACTCAATTAACTCATTTTATAGTGATCTAAATTGCCTTAGTAGTTACTCAATAAATTCATTTTATAGTCATCTAAATTGACTTGGTAGTTACTCAATAAACTCATTTTATAGTCATCTAAATTGACTTAGTAGTTACTCAATAAACTCAATTTATATTCATCTAAATTACCTTAGTAGTTTACTCAAGTTTGAGATTTTACAATATCTCATAATAAGACTCTCAAAGATGCATTTATAACATTCTGTAGGTTACACTTGCACTCCCATTTTCAGTGATAATATTTCATCTCCCTTTCGCTCATTTTCGGTTCCTTGAAGTCTCGTTCAACCGGACCAATTGCGAGACTCCAAGAGATCTTCAGAGTCATGTGAGGGTCTACTTTAATGAGATTATGTTGCTTTTATTCGTTCATTTTTTTTGTTGTTGTTGTATTTCAAACTTTGTTTTAACACATACCTGACTAGTGCATACATTCTGAAGGGTGAACCTCGACCAGGGCGGATACCCTGTCACTGACATCGGAACAAATCTTTGTTGAGTGTATCAATTTCCATCCTGTGAGACAGAAGTATTTTGATGTGAATTCAAAGAAGAAACTTTATCATGATATACCACACGAGAAAATCTTGGACTTTTTGAGCAAATGTTGTTCATATAAAAAAATTTGACCATATGTTTATTTATAAAATTTTTGTTATTCCTTTTGCAGAATTTTAACTTCTTTACCTTTTAACTTTTATCGTCTATTACTTAATGTTTGTTTTTAATTTTTGTTCTTCAGAATACTTAATCTTCCTGTATGTTTTTTCTGCAATTCTTTATATTTGCGTTTTTGGAGCTTTACTTTTTATCGGCACTATATAACCGGTATTGTGTTGACATGCCATTCAACCATACAATTACTACAAGTTTAACATCATTCCGGTTAATTTTGTCCATATTTGCTCCTTTTCTTTTTTTAATTTTCAGTGATTAAGCATGTCCTACTTAGCCAAGTACCCATTAGATGCCCCCCTCCACTATGACCTAATTATCTCAGCCCTCTCCACCTCCACTATGACCTAATTATCTCAGCGCCCCCCGTCCACTATGACCTAATTATCTCAGCGTCGAAATTGAGAGTATAGTAAGAGAGAAAAAGACTTAGTTGCAAGTGACCTATCAATTTTTACAATAAAGTTATTTAGTCTTCCTCATTTCGATTGAAACAAAAATGTAAAAAGTTCACACAGTAGTAAAGTAGAAGTTGCACTATCAACTATGCCACAAGTTCGTATTGTCATCTATGCCAGAGGTTCGCACTGTCAACTATGCCACAGGTTCGCGGTAAATCATAGACAATTTAAAAAACAAACTCTAATAAAGCGAGGACCCATTTGGGCCACAGCAACTACTAAATAGAGTACGGAACCAAACTTGGCGTACCAAATTATACTTGGTCCGGACCAAATGTGGTAGGGATATTTTTTCTTATATGCAAACGCGTCCATTCCACAGAGCATGAGATTGGGCTGGGGTAGAAAATGTATGACCAGGAAAAACATGGGAACAATTCACGTTGCCAGATAGCTAAGTAGCTGTAGAAAACATTGCATTTCTTGACTATGATAACCTAAGAATTATATTAACCAGGGAAACTGTTTGATTTACAGAGCCATCAACCATATAAATTGTACAGATGAATATAATTTTTTGTGTCTTCTAACTTAAATTTACAGCCTTGCTAGTATACAATCCATGCAAATTGCATTGCTGGTCGAAAGGGACGAATCTTAGTAACACAATGCAACCATCTTTAAATTCTAGTATAGACTTAAATCATATGCAGTGAGACATTAGCAAAAGTTTCCGTAAAGTATAGCATGCGTACAGCAATATTTATCCTGCATCTGCCCGGAAGTTCATTATATCAGTTTCAGTTCGTGTGTGTGGTAATGTTCCAGTTCGTGTGTGTGGTAATGTTCCAGTTCGTGTGTGTGGTAATGTTCCAGTTCGTGTGTGTGGTAATGTTCCAGTTCGTGTGTGTGGTAATGTTCCAGTTCGTGTGTGTGGTAATGTTCCAGTTCGTGTGTGTGGTAATGTTCCAGTTCGTGTGTGTGGTAATGTTCCAGTTCGTGTGTGTGGTAATGTTCCAGTTCGTGTGTGTGGTAATGTTCCAGTTCGTGTGTGTGGTAATGCTTTCTTTATGTAAGCCCACTAGATTAAGATCATGAAACAGTCCAAATTTTAGCTCATATTATTTCTCTAATTAGAATAACGTTTCAAAAAGTTCATTTGGATGGAGGAAATAAATAAATACATAAATAATACCGGCAGCAGATATTTACACCTAAATTTCAGTTTTTGATCGCAGACTTGTTTTTATTTTTGTTCCTGGTAATTAGGCATAATTACATAGCAGACGAAGAAGGAGATTTCATACAAATTACTTGTTGTTAAAATTAACTCTTTTGTAGAATGAGGTTTAGGTTTGGAGTTTAAATTTGATTCAGAGTCATCTAAAATTCCAGGATAATAGTTTAACTGAAAACGTTTTTTCTTTTGTTTTCAGCATTTATCTTGTTTATTCCCTTTAATGTAAAAAATAACATCCAAGCCTCGTTTTGGGGCTAAGAAAAAAAGCATTGAATCAAATATGCAATATCAATTATGTTTGTGGTAAATTTATATAAATTGCTGATGGATTTGTCGAAGATCAAGATTTTCCTACTATATATATATATATATATATATATATATATATATATATATATATATATATATATATATATATATATATGTGTGTGTGTGTGTGTGTGTGTGTGTGTGTGTGTGTGTATCTACTGTAAAATTAAGAAGACTCAAAACTTTGCAAGAAGGTATCTAGAGAATGTCATTAATAGGCAAACTTGGCTGTTCTATATGTGTATTGTAATCAAATTGAATTTCTACATTTGCAATATCTAGAGAATGTCATTAATAGGCAAACTTAGCTGTTCTATATGTGTATTGTAATCAAATTGAATTTCTACATTTACAATATCTTGGTGGATTCATTCTTCTCACATATTCAGTTGAAATTGTATGTTTCAATCTAACATTTGATCTAAGTCTTTCCTTCTGCAAAGGTTACAGGGAAAATAACCCCTAATAAACATGTATCCAAAATGTTTAATGACTTGTTAAGAAATCGACGATAAATCTGCACAGTTGTAAGAAAGGACACTTAAAACATCTTGAATAGTGAACAACATAAAGATGGCATGTGTAAGCGAATCTGGCTCAGGAATATTTCGCACAGATTCTGCTGCATATATGTTTCTGCAAATAAACCAAGGACCTTTGAAATCTTGATAATCTTATCTCTCGTTGACTGACTAACTGTTGGAAGATAGAAGACTAAATCTGCCTCCTTCCTTCCTTTTTCTTTCATATTTCCTTTTGTAGGCGACATTTGTAAGACATTTTTGGAGATGGGGGCGGGAGACTTTTTCAATACACCTTATTTAAAGGTCATGTATTTTTATGTGTTTGTGTGTATATATATATAGATATGCTGTTGTGTTAATGTTAACATGTACGGAAATAAGAGATATACATTTTTTTATAATAAGAACTTGAACTGCTTCAATAAAGACATCAAAGATAATGTAAAAAACGTTTGTATTTACTTCTCCGTTGATATATAGGATATAATTTAATGATTATTTGTTTCATTTTTAGGAACTGGTGTTGGGAACATATTTCTCAAACCGAGTAATTAGCCAGTTAGTAGGTACTTTATGGTAGCATGGACTAGTTTCGTAAATTGGTACGTGTCAAAATTCTTAATATAAGGATATCTTGGAATGTTCTCACCTATAAGTGTTTAGTAATTAATTAGAGATAGGAATAGTTTTGTGTTATGCGTTTGGAGCCTGTTTTGTGTTATGCGTTTGGAGCCTGTTTTGTGGTATGTCGGACAAAATTCAGATCAACGGTTTAGAATTGCGTACTGATAGATCATAGCAATGTTCACAAATACAAACCATACAATTGTGAAATTAGGTTTCGTGAATGTGTGGCTTTTAGCTTGATTGGAGGAAAATTATGTGTGGTATTAGCGCGATTTAGAACCCTTCAATGACAGAGTATACTATCTTAAAATTCTTTGTAAGTAAAGGGAAATCAAAAGCCTCAAGCCAAACTCCCACAGTATGTTGGGCATTATTTATGTCCCTCTCTGTCTTGATGTGTACGTTTTTTCTTGTTATTTTTTCCTGTCAGTCTTGGTGTAACCTTAAGAACTAAAATGTGGTACTCTTCTTCTGTCATTTGCTGCTTGAAACCCCCGACTTGTTACAATAAGATCAAAAAGAGACATGGTTTGATTCATTTTCACCCCAGAAGAAAAATAATTAGACTGTACATGTGCACACAGAAAACCTATATACATGTGTGAAATTAGGACTCTTGTGAAGACCAGATCTAAAGGCAGACGCTAACTTATATTTAGTATAACAAAAAAAAAAAAAAAAAAAAAACAGTTCCGATTGGCTGAGTACGGATATCTATTTTTAGGAGAGTTTGCATTTCCTCTTGACTACGTGATGCTATTTTTGACAATAGGAATGATACCTGTTCCAGCGGGCTCTATTGCCAAGTGCCGACGTTATATGACGTCACATGACGTCATGTGACGTACTCTATCATTAATTGCCTTCTACCTTGGGAACTGTCATCCTACAGTGTTGTCCGGTAGAGTGTAGTGTCCGGTGGAGTGTAGTGTCCGGTGGAGCGTCGTGCCGTCGCATTCAGTTCGGGCATTACATCCCACCAAACCAACACAAGAAACACGGGTTATGGCAATATTAGAATAATAGTCCAATTTATCGTCTGCGTACAAACCTTACCTCACGTCAGGCTTCTTTGCATGCAAACCTGGCTGAGTATTTTACAGGCTTTTTTTTTTTTAGAGTCATACTCAACAATATCATGTCCACTTGCCAAACTTGTATAACACCCCCAGGAAACAAACCTTGACATTTCTTATTAAACTTTGGAAGTTCCTCAAAAAAGAAAGTGATCATATGTTTGCATGTTCATTTAATAGAATGTTTAACTCTATATTCCAGCAATAAATGGGTCTCACTTGCTATAGTCAAATTATTATTGGTAGACTTGTGGCCAAAATATACTTCTAAGGTTGTTGATGTAAAGTTAACACAGATATCATTCCCAAGATCTCTGTTGCGGATGTTAAGTTTATTTGTCAAATCGTTGGAGATCTTGTTCAGTGGAAGCACGATGGGGGTGGAGTGGGGGTGTGATGGTGGGGCAATTGCCCCCAGGCGAAGGTGCCGCCGTCGGGAGCTAATGCAGCTGAAATTTTGATAGTATTTCACCTCATCTTAGTGTAATGGGGGCAATTCTTCACAAAACTTATAGTTAGATTGGGGGCGGGGGGCGGGGAGGAAGGATGGAGGTTTGCAACTGTCATAAAAGCTGTTTCTGGGCAAAGTAGGGGCGCCACTAAAGAACATTGCCCCCGGGCGCCTCGTACCCTCGCGCCGCCACTTATCTAATTTTATGTGCAACTAAAATGATTTTCAGCATGTTTGTTGGAAATAATTAACCAATGACTACTATTCTGTTTATTGTCTATTTTGTTGAAGAATTTCTTTTAGTCAAAATGATAGGAAAACACTGTCTTGTTTATAACATAATGGTGACAAGTACTTTTATGTACTGTAGTTAATTTACACGTTTAAATACCTAGTTCTTTCTCATTCAATGTATTGTCTACATGTACAAGCTAAATGTAGCTAATGTAGCGCTTAGAACACTTGATTGATAATTTCATTTATTCCTAATTTACTATCTAAACTGCGAGCATTCAAGTTATTTGCAGCTCGTGGGATCACCTTGCAAACCTGATCGAGTTTGCACTTGGGATCTATCGTTTTAGCAATGCAAGGATCCATTATTTTTAGCAATGTAACTTAATACAAGTTAATTTCTCTTTTTTGGTATATCAAAGTTGCGCTAGAGTTATTTCCCCTTTAACATGGGAACAGTTTGATTTCTATGGTTGTATATGTATTATCAAGATATGTGCTAAGTTGATTTGCTTGATGAAATATTTACGGGCGAGTTATCAACACCTCTCCCTTCTTATGCTCGGATTAGAGTCTAAATATAAGTATAGCCTGACATATTCCACATATCGTGGGCGTATACCATTGAATGCTCAATTTGAGCCTTTCTCCTATTCAAATAGGTAATTTGGAAGCGTGGAGGACACACACACACACACGCTCTCTCTCTCTCTCTCTCTCTCTCTCTCTCTCTCTCTCTCTCTCTCTCTCTCAGTTATGTAATTATTACGTTTTCATTTAAAGCTTTTTAGCAAATGCGTATTTAATGCGCAACACAAACAAATGCAAGGTGCACGTTTTTCTCGTAGAGCCTTTACAGAAATAATGGAACCAACTGCTATGAATATTAAAAACAAAACACGCCAACTACATAGAATATTTGTCGAACTATAGCATATTTCAGTTGTATCTTTGTGTCATATGACTGTGTCGCATATCTCGGTTATATTCTAGTGTCATATGACTGTGTAGCATATCTCAGTTATATTCTAGTGTCATACGACTATGTAGTATATCTCAGTTATATGCTAATGTCATATTACTGTGTAGCATATCTCAGTTATATTCTAGTGTCATACGACCGTGTAGTATATCTCGGTTATATACTTGTGTCATATGACTGTGCAGTTGAGAAATAAATATGTCATATGAATTGAAACAAAAATTTACCTAATTCTATGAACATAGAAAACTAATAATTTCCATCCAGATCCGATTCAGTAAAGTTAAAGTGAGGCCAGGAATACCGATGATTTCACACGATCAATACCAGTTTTCTTATTCCATCTTCAAATATTAAACAGAAATATGGAAACAGCCCTTACACTTGATATTAGTTCTTGATATGTTCAGCAGTTTCTTGCCCGAGGGATGGCATCATCATTATTGCCACAACAATCCATCATGCACAGACAGACTTGGGTATTTTCCAGCGTATTGCCTGCAGACATGTACATGTGACCCTTGGAGCAAGTGTGAAAAAAACAGTGAGTTTAAAACTGTTAGCATGGTTTATTAAAAAGTATCTGATCTCTCGACATTATCAATACAAAATAATTTCAAACAACGTAATTACAATTTTGTCTTCACATTCCTGCATCTGGTGGCCATAAAATTAGGTCAAATGTCTAGCAAAATGAATTTGCAATTGCAGATGTATATGCTGCCAAGGTGAAAAATTAACCCCATCAAATAACACACCAACCCTGTTTAAATCAAGTCAATTTTAATTGAGGAAAAGCATACCTCCATCTTACTTTCACTTTTTGGACAAAAGCCAGTTTTTGTTATGCCTTTTTAATTGGAACTTGGTGTAACTCTTTGTGTACTAGTTCCTGATAATATCTTTGGGTATTCCAAAACTTTCCTCAATACTACGAATTACATTCTTATTACACTCATTAGATTTTAATGAAAGTCAGATTTCAATCATTTAATGTATTTCGTTTGGGACCAGCAAGGGCAATTATAGTAACCTAAAAAATAATATACTGTAAAGATATGGGCGATATTTTAACCCAAACCCCCAACCCCCATTTAAGAAAATCCGGATTCATTAATTTTAGCGAATATCACTTTTCATCTGCTCTCCAAAAGAACATTTTTAACTGGACTTAAATTTGTTAATATGCGTCTCACAAAAAATTCCATTTCTGACAAGGACAAATTTCTTCAACTTTTGTGTTGTGCTCGTAACTTCGATGCATTTTGCAACTAGTAAACTGTGTTTTCTTTCTTTTCAGGTGGCTTTAATATGACATTAACCCCATTAATTAATTGTCTCTCTACTACAATTAGAACAGTCTCATAGTTGTTAAAAGGCACCAACGCTATAAGATAAACATCACTTGATTGAGCTAATATTTTGGCCAGAAGACAGAATGTACCAATAGCATAATCATTATTGTACCAATAGCAACATCATTACTGTACCAATAACAACATAATTACTGTACCAATAGCAACATCATTAATGTACCAATAGCAACATCATTAATGTACCAATAGCAACATCATTATTGTACCAATAGCAACATCATTATTGTACCAATAGCAACATCATTATTGTACCAATAGCAACATCGTTAATGTACCAATAGCAACATCATTATTGTACCAATAGCAACATCAATATTACTCTGAGAAGTAACAGTGCATTTTAGTAAACAGGACTAACAAGAAGTATATAATGTTTGGAAAGTGTTTTTTAGTAAACAGGACTAACAAGAAGTATATAATGTTTGGAAAGTGTTTTTTAGTAAACAGGACTAACAAGAAGTATATAATGTTTAGTAAACAGGACTAACAAGAAGTATATAATGTTTGGAAAGTGTTTTTTAGTAAACAGGACTAACAAGAAGTATATAATGTTTGGAAAGTGCTTTTTGGTAAACAGGACTAACAAGAAGTATATAATGTTTGGAAGGTGCTTTTTTAGTACACAGGACTAACAAGAAGTATATAATGTTTGGAAAGTGTTTTTTAGTAAACAGGACTAACAAGAAGTATATAATGTTTGGAAAGTGCTTTTTGGTAAACAGGACTAACAAGAAGTATATAATGTTTGGAAGGTGCTTTTTTAGTACACAGGACTAACAAGAAGTATATAATGTTTGGAAAGTGCTTTTTTTAGTAAACATGACTAACAAGAAGTATATAATGTTTGGAAAGTGCTTTTTGGTAAACAGGACTAACAAGAAGTATATAATGTTTGGAAGGTGCTTTTTTAGTACACAGGACTAACAAGAAGTATATAATGTTTGGAAAGTGCTTTTTGGTAAACAGGACTAACAAGAAGTATATAATGTTTGGAAGGTGCTTTTTTAGTACACAGGACTAACAAGAAGTATATAATGTTTGGAAGGTGTTTTTTAGTAAACAGGACTAACAAGAAGTATATAATGTTTGGAAGGTTTTTTTTTTAGTACACAAGACTAACAAGAAGTATATAATGTTTGGAAGGTGTTTTTTTAGTAAACAGGACTAACAAGAAGTATATAATGTTTGGAAAGTGCTTTTTTTAGTAAACAGGACTAACAAGAAGTATATAATGTTTGGAAGGTGCTTTTTGGTAAACAGGACTAACAAGAAGTATATAATGTTTGGAAAGTGCTTTTTTTAGTAAACAGGACTAACAAGAAGTATATAATGTTTGGAAAGTGCTTCTTGGTAAACAGGACTAACAAGAAGTATATAATGTTTGGAAAGTGCTTTTTTTAGTACACAGGACTAACAAGAAGTATATAATGTTTGGAAGGTGCTTTTTGGTAAACAGGACAAACAAGAAGTATATAATGTTTGGTAAACAGGACTAACAAGAAGTATATAATGTTTGGTAAACAGGACTAACAAGAAGTATATAATGTTTGGAAAGTGCTTCTTGGTAAACAGGACTAACAAGAAGTATATAATGTTTGGAAGGTGCTTTTTGGTAAACAGGACAAACAAGAAGTATATAATGTTTGGAAAGTGCTTTTTTAGTACACAGGACTAACAAGAAGTATATAATGTTTGGTAAACAGGACTAACAAGAAGTATATAATGTTTGGAAAGTGCTTTTTTAGTACACAGGACTAACAAGAAGTATATAATGTTTGGAAGGTGCTTTTTTAGTACACAGGACTAACAAGAAGTATATAATGTTTGGAAAGTGCTTTTTAGTAAACAGGACTAACAAGAAGTATATAATGTTTGGAAGGTGCTTTTTTAGTAAACAGGACTAACAAGAAGTATATAATGTTTGGAAGGTGCTTTTTTAGTAAACAGGACTAACAAGAAGTATATAATGTTTGGAAGGTGCTTTTTAGTAAACAGGACTAACAAGAAGTATATAATGTTTGGAAAGTGTTTTTTTTTAGTAAACAGGACTAACAAGAAGTATATAATGTTTGGAAAGTGCTTTTTTTAGTAAACAGGGCTAACAAGAAGTATATAATGTTTGGAAAGTGCTTTTTTAGTAAACAGGACTAACAAGAAGTATATAATGTTTGGAAAGTGCTTTTTTTAGTAAACAGGACTAACAAGAAGTATTTAATGTTTGGAAGGTGCTTTTTTAGTAAACAGGACTAACAAGAAGTATATAATGTTTGGAAAGTGTTTTTTAGTAAACAGGACTAACAAGAAGTATATAATGTTTGGAAAGTGCTTTTTTAGTAAACAGGACTAACAAGAAGTATATAATGTTTGGAAAGTGCTCTTTTTAGTAAACAGGACTAACAAGAAGTATATAATGTTTGGAAAGTGTTTTTTTAGTAAACAGGACTAACAAGAAGTATATAATGTTTGGAAAGTGCTCTTTTTAGTAAACAGGACTAACAAGAAGTATATAATGTTTGGAAGGTGCTTTTTTAGTAAACAGGACTAACAAGAAGTATATAATGTTTGGAAAGTGCTCTTTTTAGTAAACAGGACTAACAAGAAGTATATAATGTTTGGAAGGTGCTTTTTTAGTAAACAGGACTAACAAGAAGTATATAATGTTTGGAAAGTGCTCTTTTTAGTAAACAGGACTAACAAGAAGTATATAATGTTTGGAAAGTGTTTTTTTAGTAAACAGGACTAACAAGAAGTATATAATGTTTGGAAAGTGCTTTTTTTAGTAAACAGGACTAACAAGAAGTATATAATGTTTGGAAAGTGCTTTTTTAGTAAACAGGACTAACAAGAAGTATATAATGTTTGGAAAGTGCTTTTTTTAGTAAACAGGACTAACAAGAAGTATTTAATGTTTGGAAGGTGCTTTTTTAGTACACAGGACTAACAAGAAGTATATAATGTTTGGAAAGTACTTTTTTAGTAAACAGGACTAACAAGAAGTATATAATGTTTGGAAGGTGCTTTTTTAGTAAACAGGACTAACAAGAAGTATATAATGTTTGGAAGGTGCTTTTTAGTAAAGAGGACTAACAAGAAGTATATAATGTTTGGAAGGTGCTTTTTAATGTTTGGAAGGTGCTTTTTTAGTAAACAGGACTAACAAGAAGTATATAATGTTTGGAAGGTGCTTTTTTAGTACACAGGACTAACAAGAAGTATATAATGTTTGGAAAGTGCTTTTACTTAACGCAGAGTATTAAATATACAGGTCAACATTTAATTGTAATATACATACTATAGGCCTATTTGAAATATATATTAAGTCTATATATTCTAGAGAAAAGTGTATTGCATTTATAAATTGTGCATAGAATGAATGAAGGTCGATGCCATATGCAAATCTTGTGGAATCGTTGAAAACTCTATAATGATGTACGACAACGAGTAAAAATTGCAAAAATGTTATTTTATTTAAACTGTGTTCAAACGATTTTCTAGACTTTAATCATTTGTTCTATCTTTCTTTATCTCTCCTGCAACCCAAAATGCAGCTTCTGGAAGATATTATAATAATGCAAATTGATTATATGTATGCACAGAAAAAAGGATACCTAGTCCTATTCATTTTTTATCACTCTACTTCTCTTCCTTTCCCTTTCTTTCTTTTACTAAATATAATGAAATCTCCATAAGTATGTAGAAATCTCCATCAGTATGTAACACATTGATGTATGTTTACTCCTGTATTCACTCTTTTTCTTTTGTATGTATTTTGTCAGACTGTCATGGTATGGCTCTCCGATCAATCAGCAGCCAAAAATGACGGGGATAATTTTTTTGTTAAAATATTATTTTCACTACCCAATTTAATTGTATAAGGGAACATATTTGACACACAATGTTGAAGGAATAATCTTGATAGTCCTGTTTTAGCAGGGGCTGTACATCACGTACATACGTAAGTAATAAAACATATATTATTTGGACCTTAATATCGCATGAAAGGAAACCAATAAAAATGAATTATGATTTCATACAGCTCTAATTGTTGTGATTGTATGCCGGAGAAAGGTCAAGGCTGCTTTTAATTCGCTTTCGTCCTGACTGAAGTCAGTTTTAGAACCCAGAACTCAGACTGAAGAAAATAACAATTATTTTATTATATTTTGCATAAATTATTTTATTATATTTTGCATAAATTATTTTATTATATTTTGCATAAATTATTTTATTATATTTTGCATAAATTATTTTATTATATTTTGCATAAATTACCTCTGAATTTATATTTTAAAAAATTGCAAAATTGTGATATTGCAGTTTTAATTTTGTCTTAAATGAAGCATCAAATATTAATTTTGTTCACTTTCTTATTTTTGTACGGAGTTTTCCTTACTTTTAAATATGATATGCTTTAGTTCGCGAGGGAGTACCTCCGCATTTATTTTCTCTAAAGAATTTCTAAATAAAACTATTTAATTTAAACGATCAATTACAGTGTTACTCGGTTGTGCTTTACACAAAAGCTACTTTTAAAACAGAATTAAACATGCGGTTTCGAAGTTATACTGCTTGTATAGGCATTTGCTACATACACTGCATCGTTTTTTGTGCTATGCTTAGCTTGTATAGGCATTTGCTACATACACTGCATCGTTTCTTGTGCTATGCTTAGCTTGTATAGGTATTTGCTACATACACTGCATCGTTTTTGTGCTATGCTTAGCTTGTATAGGCATTTGCTACATACACTGCATCGTTTCTTGTGCTATGCTTAGCTTGTATAGGCATTTGCTACATACACTGCATCGTTTCTTGTGCTATGCTTAGCTTGTATAGGCATTTGCTACATACACTGCATCGTTTTTGTGCTATGCTTAGCTTGTATAGGCATTTGCTACATGCACTGCATCGTTTTTGTGCTGTGGTTAGCTCAGTGGTGATATTCATGAGGCAGTGTAACAACAAACGTCGACTCCAGTACAAAACATTTTTCTCTTTTACCTGTTCGGTCGTTTAACTCTGTGTGTGTGTGTGTGTGTGTGTGCGTGTGTGTGTGTGTGACATATAAATAATTACTGGTATTTCAGTTTCTAGCATTTTGATATTGAAATAAAAAAATATTGTCTTGTTATGCAATATGTGAGGCCTAATCAACTGATAGGTGATCCCCGTGTCGTGGAAAAGAGGTATGATAGCGATAAACATCAGATTGCAACCACTCGATCGAAGAGTTTTATCGAGGACAGGTGATCCCCGTCTTGTGGAAAAGAGGTATAAATTGCGAAAGGTGATCCCCGTCTCGTGGAAAAAAAGGTAGAAATAGCGATAAACATCAGATTGCGACCACTCGATCGAAGAGTTTTATCGAGGACAGGTGATCTCCGTCTTGTGGAAAAGAGGTATAAATTGCGATAGGTAATCCCCGTCTCGTGGAAAAAAGGTATAAATAGCGATAAACATCAGATTGCGACCACTCGATCGAAGAGTTTTATCGAGGACGAGTTTATCATCAAACCGTATCGTATTCCTTGGCAGTGGCCTGAGGTAATAGGTCCACATAACCATAAAAGGGTTATGTTTGTTTAAGCTTCATCCAATGCATCTAATCAGGGAACTAAATATTTACCGTATTGTTACGACTAGGGGTAATGTAAAAAAAGAAAGAAATACTCTATGTTGTTTGTTCTACTGATTAATCCTTACAAACTGCATAGACCCAGATCTGTCGGCGCATTATGCGACGGCACATCTGGGTCTGTGCAGTTTGCAGTTGGTCTCGATTTATACGCGAGTACTGACGGTAGCTTATTTAGTTTGCTGATGTAATTAATATTACAGCCTTCTGCATTGGGGGAAAATGAAAATCGAATGAAACATCAGTAGTTTATAATATTGAAAAAGGAGGAAATTTTATTTCTGTATGAGGTCATAGGTCCATTGAAAATATCATATCAAGCATCCACAATATGTACGCGGTTATGATAGAAAATACGATACTTGCATTAGCTAACAATATACAAATATATACTAGTATGTACTTATTATAAGTTTTCTAAAAAGCAAAATAAATAAATTGAAACAGGCAAATCTGTGCTGTAGATTATTTCCACAAAGTTTTTGGGTGATACCATTCATCCGCCTGGAGGGCAGAGGATTTTTCTCTTTTGGGCTGTGTGTTATTACTGTGTGTCTTTTCTTAAAGTGTTAGACCGCTTTATCGATGAGAAAGCTGAGAAGAAATGAAGAAAAAAAAGTCACTAATAAATTAAGATAATCGCAACATACGTAAAATTCTTCTGTTGACATTAGTGTTAATATTTAGGGCACTCTAATTTCCAAAATAATAATAAATTGTTATCATATACACTTCCACTGATATTCTAAAAACTTGTCGTACGTGTGTCACGACTGATATTCTAAAAACTTGTCGTACGTGTATCACGACTGATATTATAAAAACTTGTCGTACGTGTATCACGACTGATATTATAAAACCTTGTCGTACGTGTATCACGACTGATATTATAAAAAAACTTGTCGTACGTGTATCACGACTGATATTATAAAACCTTGTCGTACGTGTATCACGACTGATATTATAAAAACTTGTCGTACGTGTATCACGACTGATATTATAAAAACTTCTGTCGTACGTGTATCACGTTATATGTCAACATCACTCATCATTTAAAGTATGATATGGATCATTATGCGCTGGAAAGACGACAATGTTTGGTGGTAGCGCATTATTATTGTTGAATACGGATGATAGATATATCGATTACTTTGGCGTCCATGTGCGTGTCCGTATATCCGTCCACACCCTAGATTATGGTCACTGTTAAGGTTTTTTATATTAAGCTGAATGTTAATTTTTTTTATATTTTTTTTTTACTTTCGAGCTAACTAAAAGGCATTTGTGAATATTGTGGTAATATGGACAATGTCACAATTTATTTCCTTTACTGGCAACACTGCTTCCAGAGTCGTAGGTAAATTGCCAGTAAATGTCGCAAAGGCCGGTAAATTTCACTTTATGACATTTACTGGCGATGTAGATATTTCAATTTAAAATATTGTTGTCGCGGATTCAACTAGGGGGATAATTAAGTGCGCAACTTTTACAATCTGAAACTTTGACTCATTAGTATATGTGTACCTGGTTGTCATGCATACAAAGGTTCTCTTCCTTTGCCTCGCATTTTCTCATGAGATCGAAAACCATCTTTATAAACTACGACGTCGCCGAATTCGAGGATGTCCCCAAATGGCGAGGCTTTTACCTACTGTTTTGGGTCCATCTGATGTATCTTTGGCAATCGTTGCGTCCTTCGCAAGCGAGACCCAAATATGTTCAGGATAATATCTGCAGCTTCCCTTCTTGAAGCTCTGCAATCTGTCATCACAAACGGGCAAGCTTATAATCGCATGAAGACGGGAAGAGGAAGAAGACGCCAGAATCCATTTTGGTTACATCGCACAGTCCATCTTTGCATCAACAAACATCAGCTCAAATAACCGATATTTTCTTGATAGAAGGGTTGTATGCATACATTAAATAGATGGAATGAAGATGTTCTGTGACCAAAACCACTCTGCTATAAAACAATTTGTCATGAATTTTATCTTGGTTGTGTCAAGTTATATTCAGATAAGTAAAGAAAGAAACATACATAACAAATGTGATTGTTTAAGTTAATGAATAAGCGGTAATGAAGGATAAACCTTACATAATGATACTATTTAGTGTAAGCATTGCACGCATGGTTACCATCTCCATCACGTGTGAAAAGAGGCAAATTATTAAAAAATGCGATTGGCACATTTAAGACAGAGGTAATCGTGTGATCACATTCAGGGATTGAATCAGCAGTTAAAGAACAGGCATTTATATGTTCCATCAGTGAAATTAACGTATCGCCGTATGTTACTCAAACCCTTTGCACCTGCAAATACCTATGAACCGCCGACCAATACTATCGCTGGCGAAGGTGTGTGTATCACGTGATTATGCAAATCTGCTTGTCCGTCATTCTTTCCTAGTGTCCGTCACCTATCCGCATGCCACTATATATCATATAAACACACAAAATTACATTCGGGTTTTGTTCTGAGTCGGTGGAAAGAACGAGTTTGATATAGAGTAAGGATTCGTCGAGGCCGTCAGGTTGAGATGTATTCCTTAGCCATATGAAACGAGTCCTTCCCTCTACTTAGAACACAACACAAATGCAGTTTTGTATTTATTACATACCCCTTCTAAATGCGGTTTTGTTTTTATTACATACCCCCTCTTTTACGCTTTCGAAATGTTTTTTTAGCTTTACTGTATGAAAGAAATTCAAAACAAATTGGTATTTAATCAAGTTCGATTCACTGCATCTAAAAATATCAACGCGCGGACGTCAAAGAAGACGCACAAAAGTTCCAATCTGGGTGTGGCATTCGGAAATATGGATTGAACAGCTGTATCGAAAGCCAGATGAAGCATGTAAGATTAAATGGGTATGTAATAAAAATTCAAAAGCGTCATAACATAAACATTTTTCAACTATTTTCAGGAAATGTTCAGCATGCACTAAAAATTAACACTAATCCACCTGGGATAAGTGTCAACATAAAATACTCTGATTTTATATGATGTTCTATGTTATAGAGTAGGGCCTGTTTGTCTCAGCTCTGGCGACTGGTTAATTCTTGACTTTTTGCTTAGCATCATGGTCCTCCACCTTCTGCCTTACGTTTTCTAACACCCTGACCTGAAATCCTTTCTGTGAGCCCATTGATTTCAGAATAGTCTAACCATTCGTGATGGAAGACTATTTATAGAATTTCCATATAATTTAGCTTTGCTACTAAAATTACCGGCAGAAAAGAATTTGTTTCGGGGCAATAGTATACTAGATGTAAAACTCTAAATATGTGAATGTAACACAAAGAGTAAGTGAATTTCAACGTCCAGCGAGCTTCTCCTTAACCTGCGAGCTTATCTAGACCTTCGTCAATATTCATTATAGGCTGACACCATTACAAATAGTTTTCCTTCATTAAAATCCTCAAAGTTGAAAATCATAATTTGTCACTTTTGGAAATCTGTGTTGATACTGATGGGTGATTTGTTGGTCTGATGTCACCTGGTCATTAAAATGTGCAATTTTGCTGCATACAAATATTTCCGGAACACACCCGCGTACAGTTTAGACACTTACCGGTATTTGGTAACAGCCGTATGAAGCCACGAAATTCAAAATGGCCACTGGACATAGGGTTGTGTTATTCCGCGTGGATTTACAAGTCGTCAATTATAGGATTTGATCCGGAAATATTCTGTACATATCGCCAAAAGGACCCTTCAACCGACGGTAGCTCAAGAGATGCGAGAAATACCGTTAAGTGTCTAAAATGTACACGGAAATGTTGCGGACAGATTTGTCTGCAAACGATTCTTCGATTTTACGAATAGGTGATATCAGACCCACAAATATTCCATCAGTATCAACACATATTTTGGGGGCTGATTGATCAAACGAGCACAGTAGCAGTTTCACATCAAGTTAGTTAAATCCCACAGTTCAAAATAGTGACTTTTGAGTTTTGTTTACGAGCGATGCCAGAAGTTTCCTTCAGCGATTTTCATCAACCCTGTTCGATGACTTACCCTTAAACAGTGATATGGAAGCCATACTAATCAATGATACTGTTACAACTCTATGGCCTAAAAATATGCAACAGAAAGAAAGTTAAACTAACAAAATCAAGTAAAATCAACAAGCAATTCATTTATAGACGATTAAAGTGAAAATTCAAAAGAAATTTACTATAACGTGAATTAAAGTCCAAATAATCCTAAGTGTCCTAATTACAAGTATAAAAAATAATGAATTCCAAATAGCTTTGAATGTCCTGATGTACCACAAGTCTTGAATGTCCTGATGTACCATAAGTATTAAATGTCCTGATGTACCACAATGATGTAATCCTGAATGTCTTGAACGAATTCACATAAATCCCAAAAAGTCCTAAAATCTATTAGCACTTTAGTATTTCCAATGAATATTTAAATAAATAATTCCTCTCTGAATTATATCTGATTTCAACAACACAACTAAAATAGATTCCTTACAGACTCATCTTTTAGAATCGAAATTTTAGAATAGGAATGAATTTGTTTACCAAATTCTGTATATAAATACACATGCCTACATGACCTATGTCACATATGAGTAATTCTAATGGAAAAGTACTTTGTGTACCTGACTTTTGTCACGAGACATGGAAATAACAGTCAAGCTGCTAACAAAACCGACCTTGAACACAAATAATATGTAAACATTTTGTTTACCATAATATGACTAATGTACAACCTACAATCATGGACACATATTAGAAATTCAATATACATAATACGATACAGAGAACGTTCAAATTCCATTTTGGTTTCTGCATCCTAGCTAAAGAAGAACTGTCCGTCCTAGTTGTCATCACAGTGAGAGAAGGTTTGTTTAAGGATAGGGACAACTACTTTTGGATTCAGCAGTCAGACGGTTGAAATCATGGATTGAGCAGTCAGATGGTTGAAATCATGGATTCAGCAGTCAGACGGTTGAAATCATGGCTTAAGCAGTCAGATGGTTGAAATCATGGATTAAGCAGTCAGATGGTTAAAATCAAGGTTTCAGTTGTAAAATCACCATCTCAATCATCTAACAGCCCATATATTCTTTAGTCACTTTATATCAAACTTTACGAGGATATCCCTTGTTTAGGGAGACCAGACGGCTACTCACAAGAAGAGTGAATCTCATATTTTCAGCTTTTTGTCTCGCCGCTGCTACCAGTAAAGGAATAACACAATCATATTATGAATGTCTTTATGAAAAAGAATATATAAATTGCATTCTAACAATAAAATAAAAACATAAAAAAATTAATTTCAGCACTTGACGATAGAAAACCACCGAACAGTCATTTCGTTTATTAAAACCGACTTTTGATTGTCATATTTCGTATAGGTTTGTCTAAAATATAATCTGTATTCAGCGAGAAATTTGTATGTTCTGTATTAATGTAACATAGCCTAATAAATGGCACTGAAATACCTGTATGTTGTGTAGTAATGGAATATAGCCTTATGAATGGCACTGAAATACCTGTATGTTGTGTAGTAATGGAATATAGCCTTATGAATGGCACTGAAATACCTGTATGTTGTGTAGTAATGCATTATAGCCTTATGAATGGCACTGAAATACCTGTATGTTGTGTAGTAATGGAATATAGCCTTATGAATGGCACTGAAATACCTGTATGTTGTGTAGTAATGGAATATAGCCTTATGAATGGCACTGAAATACCCGTATGTTGTGTAGTAATGGAATATAGCCTTATGAATTGCACTGAAATACCTGTATGTTGTGTAGTAATGCATTATAGCCTTATGAATGGCACTGAAATACCTGTATGTTGTGTAGTAATGGATTATAGCCTTATGAATGGCACTGAAATACTTGTATGTTGTGTAGTAATGGAAAATAGCCTTATGAATGGCACTGAAATACCTGTATGTTGTGTAGTAATGGAATATAGCCTTATGAATGGCACTGAAATACCTGTATGTTGTGTAGTAATGCATTATAGCCTTATGAATGGCACTGAAATACCTGTATGTTGTGTAGTAATGAAATATAGAATTATGAATGGCACTGAAATACCTGTATGTTGTGGAATATAGCCTTATGAATGGCACTGAAATACCTGTATGTTGTGTAGTAATGGAATATAGCCTTATGAATGGCACTGAAATACCTGTATGTTGTGGAATATGGCTTTATGAATGGCACTGAGATACCTGTATGTTGTGTAGTAATGGAAAATAGCCTTATGAATGGCACTGAAATACTTGTATGTTGTGAAGTGATGGAATATAGCCTTATGAATGGCACTGAAATAACTGTATGTTTTGTAGTAATGGAATATAGAATTATGAATGGCACTGAAATACCTGTATGTTGTGGAATATAGCCTTATGAATGGCACTGAAATACCTGTATGTTGTGTAGTAATGGAATATAGCCTTATGAATGGCACTGAAATACTTGTATGTTGTAAAGTAATGGAATATAGCCTTATGAATGGCACTGAAATACTTGTATGTTGTGAAGTAATGGAATATAGCCTTATGAATGGCACTGAAATACTTGTATGTTGTGTAGTAATGGAATATAGAATTATGAATGGTACTGAAATACCTGTATGTTGTGGAATATAGCCTTATGAATGGCACTGAAATACCTGTATGTTGCGTAGTAGTGGAATATAGCCTTATGCATGGTAAAATGGAATATTTGTATCTTGTGTAGTAATGGAATATAGCCTTACGAATAGTGCGTACATACTTGTATGTTGTGTAGTAATGGGATATAGCCTTACGAATAGTACGTACATACTTGTATGTTGTGTAGTAATGGGATACAGCCTAATGAATGGTATATAAATACTTGCATGTTGTGTATTAATGGAATACATCCTTAGGCATGGTGCTGTAATACTTGGATATTGTGTATTAATGAAATACAGCCGTATGAATTGTACATAAATGCTTGTATGTTGTGTATTAATGGAATACAGCCTAATGAATTGTACATAAATGCTTGTATGTTGTGTAGTAATGGAATATAGCCTTATGAATTGTACATAAATGCTTGTATGTTGTGTAGTAATATAATATAGCCTTACGAATGGTAATGGAATACTTGTATGTTGTGTAGTAATGGGATATAGCCTTACGAATAGTACGTACATACTTGTATGTTGTGTAGTAATGTGATACAGCCTAATGAATGGTATATAAATACTTGCATGTTGTGTATTAATGGAATACATCCTTAGGCATGGTGCTGTAATACTTGGATATTGTGTATTAATGGAATACAACCTTATGAATTGTACATAAATGCTTGTATGTTGTGTAGTAATTTAATACCGCCTTATGAATTGTACATAAATGCTTGTATGTTGTGTATTAATGGAATACAGCCTTATTAATGGTACATAACTACTATTTGAACTCAAAACAACAGCGGTAACTGATGAATTCCCTCTGGATTCGTTAGGCTTTTCCTGTTAACATCACAGTAGGGTATAGCTGTTGTAAGTGTAAATAAAGGATCCAATTTAGTGATATCAATACTATCAGGCTAATGATTACCTGGTTCTATCCATTGATGTTTGACATTTGCCTTGCATAGCACACAAAATTTGTTTTATAGACTCCCATTGGAATAGTCAACACTTTGAATACTTTGGCAGATGTAATTACTTTCGATCACTTAGACCTAGATGACTGAAATGTAAGTACTTCCCATATTATTGTCAAAACCAAGGCACCCTATGGCATTATGTCCAGACTAAAACCAATGGAAATTTAATTAAGTCGCGGTGATCTATGAAGCCCCAAAGAGTGACGCTATGGCAAGTGTGTAGAGTGACGCTATGGCAAGTGTGTAGAGTGACGCTATGGTAAGTGTGTAGAGTGACGCTATGGTAAGTGTGTAGAGTGACGCTATGGTAAGTGTGAAGAGTGACGCTATGGTAAGTGTGTAGAGCTACGCTATGGTGTGTGTAAGATGACGCTATGATAAGTGTACAGAGTGACGCTATGGTGTGTATTCAAGGTGACGCTATGGTAAGTATGTAGAGTGACGCTATGGTAAGTGTGTAGAGTGACGCTATGGCAAGTGTGTAGAGTGACGCTATGGCAAGTGTGCAGATTGACGCTATGGCAAGTGTGTAGAGTGACGCTATGGTTTATGTGCAGAGTGACGCTATGGTAAGTATGTAGAGTGACGCTCTGGTTTGTGTGCCGAGTGACGCTATGGTAAGTATGTAGAGTGACGCTATGGTTTGTGTGCAGAGTCACGCTATGGTAAGCATGTAGAGTGACGCTATGGTTTGTGTGCAGAGTGACGCTATGGTAAGTATGTAGAGTGACGCTATGGCAAGTGTGTAGAGTGACGCTATGGTAAGTGTGCAGATTGACGCTATGGTAAGTGTGTAGAGTGACGCTATGGTTTATGTGCAGAGTGACGCTATGGTAAGTATGTAGAGTGACGCTATGGTTTGTGTGCAGAGTGACGCTATGGTAAGTGAGTATGGTAACAATAGCTATTTACAGTTACTCAACCACGAACTGAATTTATTGTACAAAACATCTTTCGTAAGACTGTGTACAAGAAAATATGTTAACGTGTGTTTAATACAGTAAATATGGATACATGTAGTCTGTATATAGGCTAATACTATACATATTGCAGATGGTGGGAGAGTTGATCCAAATGGGGGTCTTTCTTCAATATTTAAGTTCTTGTATCTTCCAGATTCTAACACGAGAGGGTGTGTACTTAAACGAAGAGAGGTTAATGCTCTTTTATGAGAACTATTTTTTATAGTGAACAAATAGGGAGCCACATTTAAATCATTCATTTAAATCTTTTATCTGATTTCCCTGTTAATGGATTTAATGAGAGAATGTCCCTATAAATATATCCCCACCGCTGTTATTTAAGTCAATCAATTATGTCCTGATGATTCTGCAAGAGAGCCCTTGTAGAGTATGTTGATAGATTTAAGTGTATGACATTTTGAGGTATTTCATGCAAAGGCCCAGGAGTATGTGTATAGGAGTATGAGTATAGGAGCGTCAGGTCTTCACTGAATATGACTTGAATACTTTCAATCAGACAGTGGAACCTGACGATGTTGCCAGCTCAGTGATCTGGATGGGGTTATGGGTTCTTATCAGTAATATTTCATAACGGCAAGAAGTCGAGAGAGATACTGTCTCAATTAGTTTGTACCTTGGGTAATAGACACCTCTTCTGCCAATGCAAGTAGATATACTAACTACAAGTAGATATACTAACTACAGGTAGATATACTAACTACAGGTAGATATACTAACTACAGGTAGATATACTAACTACAAGTAGATATACTAACTACAAGTAGATATACTAACTACAGGTAGATATACTAACTACAGGTAGATATACTAACTACAAGTAGATATACTAACAACAATCAAGTTACGGGAGCAAGTTATACCATAGATGTGAAATCTTTAATAGATAATTGCAATATTATATATTTTCATTGTTCTTTACCTTGGGAAAACGGGTTGTTTTGATACAGCCAATATGATATCATCCCGAAGACAGATTTTCATTTAGATTAAGAAAGTGTAAGGAACTTGACAAGGCTAGATGAGGATATAAAGGAAGGAACATGTGTAGATTTGCAAACTTTAGTCATGTTATCTGCAATCATTTTTCCTGCTTAACCGATCTAACTAAGCCGACACTCCAATTCTCTCCTACGGAAGAGGATATGAGGTAAATGGTTAAGAAGCCGGCACCCCAATTCTCTCCTACGGAGTAGGATATGAGATAAATGGCACCCAAATTCTCTCCTACGGAGTAGAATATGAGATAAATCGTACCCCAATTCTCTCCTACTGGGGAGGATATGAGGTAAATGGCACCCCAATTCTCTCCTACGGAGTAGGATATGAGGTAAATGGCACTTCAATTCTCTCCTACGGAGGAGAATATGAGGTAAATGGCACCCCAATTCTCTCCTACGGGGGAGGATATGAGGTAAATGGTTAATAAGCTGGCACCCCAATTCTCTCCTACGGGAGAGGATATGATGTAAATGACACCCCAAATCTCTCCTACGGAGTAAGATATGAGATAAATGGCACCCCAATTCTCTCCTACCGAGGAGGATATAAGGTAAATGGTTAATGATACTGAGAGTTAAAATTAAAAATATTTTAGTTTGGTTTCGTATTTTACGGTACAACAACAGAAGTAGGTTATTTGATGCAGAGGCAATAGGGTAAAGTGCCTTGCCCAAGGACACATCACTGTAGACGACCTTAGCTATTAAGGACACATCACTGTAGACGACCTTAGCTATTAAAATCTTAAAAAGCAATTTAAAAAATCTATTGCCATTTTTCTACAGACTGGCACTTGTATGGATGCAAATATAATTACGAATATTGTCATTTATAGGGAACCATCCAGCACATATTGTCTTGTGTTTTCCAAGTGACCGGCTTCTACCTATACTACATAGTGAATATAAAGTGATACTTATACATTCTTGATCGAGATATTACGCACAGAACATGAGATGCTCATGTAAACAATTTAATCTATGGCATCTCTTTTCAAATTATTACAAAATACACGCAATAACAGGACAATTTAATATTGGACCATTTTTATCAAATTATTTAAGGAAAGATTCCTTCTAAAGTACTTAGTTATTTCATCGATGGATGGTGATCTCGGTATATCAATAACTTTTAATGCTCATAAAATGGTAGAACATCTCTATCAAACCAAGTACAAGAAGCATTCTACAGACTAACTATGTAGATTATAGACTGTGATAAAGCCACAAGCTGGTGAATGTAACATATCCGGAGTGCCAAAATTACACCTCTCTATGACTACTCTACTTTCAGCAACATCTCATGTATATCAGGACCAGTACTCGTAATAAATTACTATTTGAAGTCTAATAAACTTTGAGAATTTATGTTAATTTTGAAGTTTCTTGTCTCTTACACACAAAATATGATTAATATAATCTTTCATATGCATAATTGTAGGATATGAAAATTCCACCCGAGGGTAAGAATTTTGCGTCACCCACGAAGCTTTGTCGAGTGTCTGACGCACAATTTTGATCCCGATGGTGGAATTTTCCTGTCCTACGCTGAAGCATAATGAAGGATTCTTTTTATCACATTTCTGAACGAAAAATGAGGGTCGAAGTCAAAATGGCGTATTGTGAATACTGATGTAACTTTGAAACAGCAAAACACCCATTGAAAATCTCCGTACCTTAAGATCGAGCGTAAAATGTTAGGCTTACACTGAAAAAATTGAGTGTAAACTTTAAATGAAGTTTAAATACATTTTAGCTTTCAACGAACAATGGTTGAAATGGCTATGGTAATAACAAAACGCCACGTCCAAATCGTATATTGCAGATAGCTTGCGCAATGATACAAGTGTAAACAGAAAAAAGTCCACTTTTTATCCATAAGATTAATCGAGACAGACAAAAATAATGAAATAGTCCTCGATTCAGCTTTGATCTAGAATTGATTTACCCTTCAGAAATAATAATTAGAATATGAATTTTAAATGATAATAATTACAACACGGCTTTTTCAACTCGAAATATTGGACTAAAGAAACCGTACATGTAGCCAGGTCGATCAGTGCAAAACGACCTGTTTGCGGCACACTTTACTTCAACCTCTGCTCTTTTTAGTATGTAAATGTGTTGCAATCAATGTTTATCTTGATTACTGTGAAAGAATATTCAAGTGATGATAGAAATCAGGAAGTTTGTGCTACTTTGTGTGCATTATGATCGCAGTAGAAGGTCCACGAGCAGGATAAAAGTCAAGTGTGAGGTAGGATAGAACTATTCTGTACCGGTGTTCTACATTGGAAAACACGATCACGTGTAGTAATGTGAGAAATAACAACCCTCCTTATCTTAAAATTGTCTCTGTTATAGGCTACACATATGTATCATCCATACTGGCACTTTATCTACCCTTGGTTTACTTGACATACCTATGGATAGTTGTAGAATGCATAAGTAAACAGTGCCCTATGTTCTGCTTGTCAATGATTACATTAGTGAATATTAAATTATATTCGAAGTCTATGAATAGCAACTACAGCAATGGTGCATTTCAGGCAGCATTTAAGTATTTGAACTTCACTTCAGAAAATCATAAAAATAATATTAAATTAATTTTATGCAATCAAGAGTTACCTTGTTTGCTTGTTGTTGGCGCAATATATATATATATATATATATATATATATATATATACGAATATAACTTTATATCATTATTAATCAAGGCTTGACTCAATACAGGATACATGGTATCATCTAGTGTCAGGTTAACCGTTTGTCTTCCATGGATCTGACTTTTCTTTATCAAGTTTACTCTGATTAGAATTTAGTCCCCACTACTTGTCTGATAGGCCGACAGGATATGATAGCCTCTCAGTGACTCTGCCCTTGTCTTATAGTGTGACAGGATATGAAAGCCTCTCAGTGACTCTGCCCTTGTTTGATAGGCTGATGGGATATGATAGCCCCTCAGTGACTGGGCCAGATTTAGTCCCCACTCCTTGTCTAATAAGCTGTCAGAATATGATTGTCCCTCAGCGCCTCTGCCAGAGCACATCTTTGTTCACATTTCAGTTCGATCCATGGTGACTCAGTGGTTAGCGTGCCGTATTAGCGAGCAGAAGGGTGCGGGTTCAATTCCTACCATCGGATCAGCCCGGGCCGGCTACAGTGGTGTGTCCCTGGGTAAAGCAGATTACTTTGATTGTTTCAGCGCTAAAAAGTCTCCATCTGTTGATGTGCCTTAAAACCAAACCATCAGTTTCTGCTTGTGACTAAACATATATATCATTCATAAATTACACCCGGCATTTATACATCGGATCAATCATTATAATTGACCCTCAGCTCTAAACGGCGTCTCAACGAGCCAGGTAATCAAGGGCCACTGGTAATCAAGGGCCACTGGTAATCAAGGGCCACTGATCTCAGTTCCAGCTGCTAATCCGATAGCTGTTGTCATGGATATATGCCAGTCAATCAGACAAGGGAGAAGCCCGGAGTTGAGGCGGCACCCACATTGTCCTGTACAATTAGGATTGGGGGTGGGGGAGGAGTAAATGTTTATCTAATTTAGAAGCATGTTGGAATGTTCTCATGGTACTTAACTGTTTTAGCTTGTTTTCAAAAGAGACAATGTTCTGCACTAAATATAAGGACACGGGTCCTTTACTAGACTCTCACCGAATACAATCTTTCAACTACTGACTACAAAGTGAATAACTTCAGAGATACGCAGAGACGCCTCATACAGAGATAAGAAAGAAATAATAAAAAAGATTGCATATTGCATGCATTTTCAATAGAAAATAAGTATGAAATTTTGTTAGTTTTCTTGTGTCTGTGTGTGTTGTTGTTGTTTATTTGTTTGAGGGTGGTTTTTTATTTGTTTTAATATATATATATATATATATATTATTTTAAGGTTCAAGGAATATTAAATCTGACCAAGAAGTGTAATACCAGTTGCTTGATGTGATGACAAACAGTGTGACAAAGCCTGAAAGAACTGGCGAATTTTTCAGAAATGTAACTTTGTTATATATTTGCAGTTGCCTCTTATTCTAATGAAATAAGGAAAAGCAATTTTAAGTTTATTTTCAGAAGTATATTGAAGAATTTATTTATTTATGCCGTCAATTTCAGGCCAAATGAGTTTGAGCAGAATAGCACACGCTGAAATCGAGTAACTTGGTACACTGCTTTTTAAAATTCCAGCAAGGTGTGGTGATACTGTATATGTCAAAGACCTCTGGCTGAAGTTGAGTGACAGAAATCGATAGACTTTTTGGCATACACATTGATGACTGATGACTTTGCACTGAGAGATGCGTCTGTTTCAGTTAGTGACAGGCTGCAATTTTGGTTTCAGTACCTGCTTGATTTGAGTACTCGCAGACTGTCATAATAATATCTTTCTATCAGATATAATTGCCTTTGACACAAATTCACCCAAGAGAGAGATATAAAGCCAGCCAATTCCATGTAGAATATATGGATAGTGATGTATGTACTTGTATGTCTTTCTCAATAGGAAACGACAAGAATACTTCGTCCACAACACAAGACTATGTCATAATGGCACTCTGTTAATATAAAGGGACATTCTTTTCTGAAAATAATATTGATTCATGGTAAGAGGTATATCATCCAATGTTGTAATTACGCTGTCTTTGTTAAGTAAAGTACACAAATGAAGTCCTATCATTAATGGATAAAGTGAGAAAAAAACATACTTGAAGTTACTCTGTGACACGAACATTTTTATGGTTGCACAGAGTCTAGATTTAATCAGCTGTCTGTTGCGATTACAAATGATCACAAACTTATGAGAAAACTATATTTCATGAAAAGAAATCTGTAAGTTTGATCTTTTGAAATATTGTCATGATTATATGATAATATTATATACAAAGACCTTCTTCTCACTGGAAATAACAATACCAATAAAAATATTACCTCTTGCTTTACATAGAAAAAATAGTGCCAGTTTAAAGCTGTTTCTACCAACACTTCCTTTAGAGCCAGTCTTCGTCAGTTATTTAGTAATTGTGTAATGACAACTAATAGATTGGTGTATATACATATCATGTGTATATGAAGTATGTGACCAAAATCTGAAAAACATAAAGGAGTATGAAGACAGTATGTATTGAAATATGGAGTATGAAGACAATATGTTTCGAAATATGGAGTATGAAGAAAATATGCATTGAAATATGGAGTATGAAGACAATATGTATTGAAATAAGGAGTATGAAGACAATATGTATTAAAATATGGAGGGATTTGCTATTTTAAGTTGTATTAAAGTTTAAATCTCTTATAGTGCTTAGTTATAATCTTTTAGATAGTGGTTGAATTTTCAAGAAAATTTAAAATTGTACTCTGTTTTATTGAACTGTATTGAAGATGGATGTATATGTAAATGAATTGTCTCGCATGTAAATTTTCTAACGTAATACACGTCTTGTTTATTAAACTAAGGAAATTGGGATGTAAATTCATTGCAATCTGATTTATAAATGTCATGCATTTACTTTCACATTTTCAACAATCGAGGAAGGATACAACACATTTTTGTTTTGCCAAAAAATATCTCCCAAAAATTAAAGGAAAAATAATACAAATGAACCTTCTGCTGATACAAATAATACAGATGAACCTTCTGCTGATACAAATAATACAGATGAACATTCTGCTGATACAAATAATACAGATGAACATTCTGCTGATACAAATAATACAGATGAACATTCTGCTGATACAAATAATACAGATGAACATTCTGGTCATACAAATAATACAGATGAACATTCTGGTGATACAAATAATACGATGAACATTCTGGTCATACAAATAATACAGATGAACCTTCTGCTGATACAAATAATACAGATGAACATTCTGCTGATACAAATAATACAGATGAACATTCTGCTGATACAAATAATACAGATGAACATTCTGCTGATACAAATAATACAGATGAACATTCTGGTCATACAAATAATACAGATGAACATTCTGCTGATACAAATAATACAGATGAACATTCTGCTGATACAAATAATACAGATGAACATTCTGCTGATACAAATAATACAGATGAACATTCTGGTCATACAAATAATACAGATGAACATTCTGCTGATACAAATAATACAGATGAACCTTCTGCTGATACAAATAATACAGATGAACATTCTGCTGATACAAATAAAACAGATGAACATTCTGGTCATACAAATAATGCGATGAACATTCTGCTGATACAAATAATACAGATGAACATTCTGGTCATACAAATAATACAGATGAACATTCTGCTGATACAAATAATACAGATGAACCTTCTGCTGATAAAAAGTAGAGAGAAATAAAGTTTTGCTTACAGAAATAAACCCGTTCTACGGGGATTCCAAATAATATTTTCTTCTTTCAAAAGGAAGCGATAATTTGGAATATTGTTCAAGGGGCAGCAATTCCGAGTTCTGTTAATTGGGAATGTTTTCGAGCCCCCATATTACCATGCCTCTGCCTAAACAGAACCTAATGCTGAACCCCGATATTACGATATTCCTACTTAGAGAAAACCTAAATTTGAGCCCCGATATTTACGATATCTCTTCTTAGAGAGCACCTAAGGTTGAGCCCCTATATTACGTCTGCTTAGATAGAACCTAAAGTTGAGCCCCGATATTACGATACCTCTGCTGATAGAGAACCTAAAGTTATCACAGTTATAGTTATGGCATGCCTCATTAATTACTGCAGCATTTCATAGAAAAAACAAGCATCCAAAGACGCTGTCCCTCAATATTCACTGAAATCTAAAACAGTTGTATGAATGTCGCAGATAATTTATGAGATCAGGTATACCACCAACGTAATTCAAGGATAATCCTGCTGATAATTTGTACCTGTACGGAAATAGAAAATGATATGTTTGTCTTGTTGTATGATTTTCTTTATCTTGTGTAGTCGGCCTGTTTGGGGCTTCTTTGCTACACTATACACACACATGAATCAAAACCTGAGGGCAAAATAGATCAAACGGATTGCCCAAATAAAAGTTGGAAATTTGACGAAATGAAAAAAAAACTGGAAAATGAAATAAAACGAAATTGCAACACAAATAGAAATATTGTAGTAACTCACTCTCAAACTAATATATAAAAGTTTGGCCTAAACAATTCCTTTTGTTTCTTTAGCATAACACACATTGTACGTATTATATGCCATGTATATCATAGTCAGACTAAGTCTACTTAGTGTACTTACTACATGCCATGTATATAAATGACTAAGTCTACGTAGTGTACTTACTATATGTCATGTATATTATAGTCAGACCAAGTCTACTTAGTGTACTTACTATATATATATAGCATAGTCAGACTAAGTCTACTTAGTGTACTTACTACATGCCATGTATATAAATGACTAAGTCTACGTAGTGTACTTACTACATGTCATGTATATTATTGCCATGTATATTATAGTCACACCGAGTCTACTTAGTGTACGTACTATATATCATGTATATTATAGTCAGACCGAGTCTACTTAGTGCTCTTACTATATGTCATGTATATTACAGTCAGACCAAGTCTACTTAGTGTACGTACTATATGTCATGTATATAATAGTCAGACCAAGTCTACTTAGTGTACGTACTATATGTCATGTATATAATAGTCAGATCAAGTCTACTTAGTGTACGTACTACATGCCATCTATATAATAGTCAGACCAAGTCTACTTAGTGTACGTACTATATGTCATGTATATAATAGTCAGATCAAGTCTACTTAGTGTACGTACTACATGTCATCTATATTATAGTCAGACCAAGTCTACTTAGTGTACTTACCACATGCCATGTATATTACAGTCAGACCAAGTCTACTTAGTGTAGGTACTATACATCATGTATATTATAGTCAGACCGAGTCTACTTAGTGTACGTACTATATATCATGTATATTATAGTCAGACCGAGTCTACTCAGTGCTCTTACTATATGTCATGTATATTACAGTCAGACCAAGTCTACTTAGTGTACGTACTATATGTCATGTATATTATAGTCAGACCGAGTTTACTTAGTGTACTTACTACATGTCATGTATATTATAGTCAGACTAAATCTACTTAGTGTACTTACTACATGTCATGTATATTATAGTCAGACCGAGTCTACTTAATGTATTTACTATATATATATATATAGCATAGTCAGACTAAGTCTACTTAGTGTACTTACTACATGCCATGTATATAATAGACTAAGTCTACGTAGTGTACTTACTACATGTCATGTATATTATAGTCAGACCTAGTCTACTTAGTGTACGTACTACATGCCATGTTTATTATAGTCAGACCTAGTCTACTTAGTGTACTTACTACATGTCATGTATATTATAGTCAGATCGAGTCTATTTAGTGTACTTACTACATGTCATGTATATAATAGTCAGACCAAGTCTACTTAGTGTACGTACTATATGTCATGTATATAATAGTCAGACCAAGTCTACTTAGTGTACGTACTCTATGTCATGTATATTATAGTCAGACCGAGT
Organism: Margaritifera margaritifera; assembly: GCA_029931535.1. NCBI lineage: Eukaryota > Metazoa > Mollusca > Bivalvia > Unionida > Margaritiferidae > Margaritifera > Margaritifera margaritifera. The sequence goes on from JAQPZY010001570.1 coordinate 1,166,308, forward strand.
TTACTTAGTGTACTTACTACATGTCATGTATATTATAGTCAGACTAAGTCTACTTAGTGTATATTATAGTCAGACCGAGTCTACTTAGTGTAGAGCACTGACTATTACTATAATAGTCAGACCAAGTCTACTTAGTGTACGTACTATATGTCATGTATATTATAGTCAGACCGAGTCTACTTAGTGTACGTACTATATGTCATGTATATTATAGTCAGACCGAGTGTACTTAGTGTACGTACTATATGTCATGTATATTATAGTCAGACCGAGTCTACTTAGTGTACGTACTATGTCATGTATATTATAGTCAGACTAAGTCTACTTAGTGTACTTACTACATGTCATGTATATTATAGTCAGACCAAGTCTACTTAGTGTACGTACTATATGTCATGTATATTATAGTCAGACCGAGTCTACTTAGTGTACGTACTATATGTCATGTATATTATAGTCAGACCGAGTCTACTTAGTGTACGTACTATATGTCATGTATATTATAGTCAGACCGAGTCTACTTAGTGTACGTACTATGTAATGTATATTATAGTCAGACTAAGTCTACTTAGTGTACTTACTACATGTCATGTATATTATAGTCAGACCAAGTCTACTTAGTGTACGTACTATATGTCATGTATATTATAGTCAGACCGAGTCTACTTAGTGTACGTACTATATGTCATGTATATTATAGTCAGACCGAGTCTACTTAGTGTACGTACTATATGTCATGTATATTATAGTCAGACCGAGTCTACTTAGTGTACGTACTATGCCATGTATATTATAGTCAGACTAAGTCTACTTAGTGTACTTACTACATGTCATGTATATTATAGTCAGACCAAGTCTACTTAGTGTACGTACTATATGTCATGTATATTATAGTCAGACCGAGTCTACTTAGTGTACGTACTATATGTCATGTATATTATAGTCAGACCGAGTCTACTTAGTGTACGTACTATGCCATGTATATTATAGTCAGACTAAGTCTACTTAGTGTACTTACTACATGTCATGTATATTATAGTCAGACCAAGTCTACTTAGTGTACGTACTATATGTCATGTATATTATAGTCAGACCGAGTAGTCTACTTAGTGTACGTACTATATGTCATGTATATTATAGTCAGACCTAGTCTACTTAGTGTACGTACTATGTCATGTATATTATAGTCAGACTAAGTCTACTTAGTGTACTTACCACATGTCATGTATATTATAGTCAGACCAAGTCTACTTAGTGTACTTACTACATGTCATGTATATTATAGTCAGACTAAGTCTACTTAGTGTACTTACTACATGTCATGTATATTATAGTCAGACCAAGTCTACTTAGTGTACTTACTACATGTCATGTATATTATAGTCAGACTAAGTCTACTTAGTGTACGTACTATATGTCATGTATATAATAGTCAGACCAAGTCTACTTAGTGTACTTACTATATGTCATGTATATTATAGTCAGACTAAGTCTACTTAGTGTACTTACTACATGTCATGTATATTATAGTCAGACCAAGTCTACTTAGTGTACTTACTACATGTCATGTATATTATAGTTAGACCAAGTATACTTAGTGTACGTACTACATGCCATGTATATAATAGTCAGACTAAGTCTGCTTAGTGTACTTTTTGCATGCCATGTATATAATTGTCAGTCTACTTCGAAGAGATGAACTGTATGCTTAATTTATCTTTTCATGTTGAATACATATATTGATCATTCATGCATTAGAACAATTGTCTTGTACGACTGCATGCTTTCTGTGTGTTTTCTTGCATTTGTAATAACATATATATATATATATATATATATATATATATATATATATATATATATATATATATATATATATATATATATATATATATATAAATATATATATATATATATATATATATATATATATATATATATATATATATATATATATATATATATATATATATATATATATATATATATATATATATATGAAATAACTGTGAAATGTATCAATTACATAAAATCTGTAATTCTCTGATCTGTTAATTTTATATACTGCAAATTGTATGATACTATATCAATAATGTGTCGTAACTTTTTTTTAAAAAGCCTTTTATTAAAAACAGATTATAAATATACTGATATGTAAAAGCATTTTATTAAAAACAGATTATAAATATACTGATATGTAAAAGACACAATATATAATATGAAGTATTTTAAAACATTTTGTGAGATGATTGTATCCTTTATTCGCAATAAGTTTTTTTTTGTGAGATTGTATCCTTTACTCGCAATAAGTTTTTTTGTGAGATTGTATTGTGTAAATGTGATATTTCATAATGATATTGTATCATTTATAAGTTACAACAAATATGCAATTTTTATGATAAGGCATGAATTATAAGTAAATATTACCTTTTTGTGATAGTGTAAACATTATTTTACATGCCTTATTTGTTATTGTATAAATTAAATGTAACATGTCCTTTTTAATCCCAAAAGCCACCTTTGTGATATTATATGAATTACATATAAAAGAGTCATATAAAAGAGTCATTATTTAATATGTCAAGTATCATTTTAAAATCGTGTAGTATTGTGTTAGCTGTTTAAAATATCTCAGAGTTATGTTTCTGGCAAGCGTCACTTTTTTTTTTTAAATTACACGTACTGATTCAATATTGCTTTTGTGTTACTGCAGTTATCATACATAAATCTAAAGTGGAATTTTCCTGTCGGAGCTTTTTTGCAGCTGTATTTGGACCAATCCATTAGTCCGTCGGTTATTTGCTTGGCCTTATAATCTAAATCAAACTGAGGGAGGTTAATCATGCTTGGTGAGATGCTTCACGATGAAGAGTTGATGATTAAAATTTTAAAAGCTACGGATGTAGCCCCATGGTGATGGAGTCAGGGTTGAGTTTGGAGGAGGTACCAGCAGTTTTAAAATGCGAATATTTGTTCACCGAAGCCAATTTAAAAGGAATATGCAAAACAAAATAAGACACACGAATTTTAAAAGCCCGAACGGATTTTGGAATCTGATTAATTCTGTAGCTAAGGCTGATCAGGACATACAAGCTGATATAAATGATTTGTATGAATATTTTAAAGATCTAAACTCGGACAGAACTGATGAGTTTAATTTAACCGAGGTTATTAATATCCCGTCTTCTTTAGATGATCCAATTACTGAATATGAAATTCGGAAAGCGCTGTCAAATCTAAATAAAAAGAAAACTCCACGGTTAGATGGAGTATGTAATGAATACCTTAAATGTACTGAATCTATTTGTATGGAAATATATGTTTCATTTTTCAATTTGATACTCAACACAGGAATAATTCCATATGAATGAACTATCGGAGAAATAAAATCAATATGAAAAAAGGAGACCCTAAGCAACCAGGTAATTATAGACCTATAACATTACTTAACTGCTAAGGAAAGCTTTTTACCTCAATCATCAACAATAGATTAAATGATTATTACTCTGATATATCATTTTTAAATGAATCCAGGCTGGATTTAGATCCGGTTATTCTACCACTGGACATATCTTTGCAATACCCAATTCTCCAAGAATATACGAAATTGTCAAAAAAGAATTTATATTGTCTATTTGTTCATTTTTAAAAAACTTTTGATAATATATGGAGAATAGGATAAGGGAAAAAAAAGTCTTAGAAAGCGGTGTTTCAGAGAAACTCTTTAATGTAATACATAATATGTATAAAGACACTAAATCAAGTATAAATGTCAATGGCAATGTTTCTAGTTTTTTTCCCTGCATGAAAGAAGTTCGCCAGGGTGAAAATCAATCACCATTATTGTTTGCTATCTATCTAAATGACCTTGAAAATTACCTTGAATCGAATCATTGCAAAGGCATCAAACTAAAAATTTCAGATGATCAGATCACTGAATATTTCAAAGTATTTTTACTTCTTCATGCAGACGATACAGTTCTCTTCGCAGAGAACCCCGAAGATCTCCAATCTTTGATCAATAATTTTAGTAATTATTGCGATGATTGGAAATTAAAAGTGAATCTGAACGAAGCAAAAGTGCTTATTTTCGGTAAAGATTATGAGAAAAAGTTTAACTTTACATATAAAGGTACGATACTAGAGAGGTTAATGAATACATTTATCTTGGGGTTGTTCTGAGTAAGACCGAAAGATTTCTCAAAGCTATAAAGCAAACAATATAAAAAGCCAAGAAAGCATTTTTTTATATTTTTATATTTTTAAATCATATACGGAATCTTAACCTACCAAGAAATCATTATTCTTGTTTAGAAAAGCGTATATGGAATATTGGCCTACCCACAGATTGTCATCTAAAACTAATCGATAGTACCATAGTACCCATTCTGCGATATGGGTCAGAAATTTGGGGCTTTGAAAATTGCATATGGAGAACCACGTTATACATGCTATATGGAGAACCCCGTTATACATGCTATATGGAGAACCCCGTTATACATGCTATATGGAGAACCCCGTTATACATGCCATATGGAGAACCTTGTTATACATGGTATATGGAAAACCAAGTTATACATGCTATATGGATAACCCCGTTATACATGCTATATGGAGAACCCCGTTATACATGCTATATGGAGAACCCCGTTATACATGCTATATGGAGAACCCCGTTATACATGCTATATGGAGAACCCCGTTATACATGCTATATGGAGAACCTTGTTATACATGCTATATGGAAAACCCCGTTATACATGCTATATCGAGAACCCCGTTATACATGCTATAAGGATTAACCCGTTATACATGCTATATGGAGAACCATGTTATACATGCTATATGGAGAACCCCGTTATACATGCTATATGGAGAACCCCGTTATACATGCTATATGGATAACCCCGTTATACATGCTATATGGATAACCCCGTTATACATGCTATATGGAGAACCCCGTTATACATGCTATATGGAGAACCTTGTTATACATGCTATATGGAAAACCCCGTTATACATGCTATATGGATAACCCCGTTATACATGCTATAAGGATTAACCCGTTATACATGCTATATGGAGAACCCCGTTATACATGCTATATGGAGAACCCCGTTATACATGCTATATGGATAACCCCGTTATACATGCTATATGGAGAACCCCGTTATACATGCTATATGGAGAACCCCGTTATACATGCTATATGGAGAACCCCGTTATACATGCTATATGGAGAACCCCGTTATACATGCTATATGGATAACCCCGTTATAAATACTAGAAGGATTAACCCGTTATACATGCTATATGGAGAACCATGTTATACATGCTATATGGATAACTCCGTTATACATGCTATATCGAGAACCCCGTTATACATGCTATATGGAGAACCCCGTTATACATGCTATATGGATAACCCCGTTATACATGCTATATGGAGAACCACGTTATACATGCTATATGGATAACCCCGTTATACATGCTGTATCGAGAACCCCGTTATACATGCTATATGGAGAAAATGGAAGACAACCACTTACACTTAGAGTGAAATTGAACGCCATCAAATATTGGTGTACACTAATTTAGGGAAAACAGGAAAAATACGCTAAAGCCATATATAATATTATATTGAACGATATCAAAGCGCATATTAATACTTATCGAAGGTTTGATTACGTTAAATCTATTTTCGAAGAATGTGGATTCGGATAAATTTGGTATTCACAATATTTTCCTGAAATACAATGGCTTATCAATAGTATGAAGAAGAGACTAACGGACATATATCTTCAGCAATGGAACGCAAACAAAAAATTATATAAGAAGGGAAACACATCTGGACTCTTTGAAACAAGCCTCCAGTTGGAAGATTATTTAATTTCCTTACCCAAAAACTTTGCCGTTATTTACGTTAAATTTATAACCTCAAATCACCGTTTACCAGTTGAAACTGGCAGATGGTCAAATATTCCAAGGAACGAATGATTGTGTACATTATGCAACGAAAATGATTTAGGTGATGAATTTCATTTCACATTCAATTGTCCTTATTTCTAAACTAAAAAGAACTCTAAATAAAAATAAATATCATTGAAAGTGAAATATATTACTTTTTAACGATTTGTTTAAATCAAAAGGTATTGAGCTTTTAAAGTTGTGTAAATTTATAAAAGTTTTTATGTTGAAATTCAGTTAACATGGAATGTATATTTTTTTGTAGGTTGAATTACACTTGTATGATTAATAATTTATGAAATGCAAAAATGGTATGTTAAATTAAATCTTTGTAATCACCATGTATGTAATATCATATGTCTCGGTATGCTTATATCTTGTTTTTATATAACAGTGGTACGTACTATCACATGTTTTTGATATAGGTATAATTATCTTTTTTTATATAACATGATGTTTAAAGTTTATTATTATCAGATGAATAATGTTGTAACAACCATCTAACTCTATTGTCTAGAACACCTTATTTAACATACTGTGATTGTAACTACATTATCTATGTTACACGCATGTTTATCTACTTTTGATTTACTTTGTAGGCCTCATTTGTCACATTCGTGACCTCAGCGGGACAAACGTTGTATTGTATTGTATTGTATTGTGATGGTTTCTATCTCTAATTACTAGCATTTTATTAGATAGCAATTGCTCTAGACGGATGTTAAGTACTTATATTGAGCTTTAGTGTTTTAGTACATAAATTAAATGTGATTTTTCATTTTGTACTGGATAGTTTCATTATTTTGCCTCTAACCTAGGTGTAAGGGTGCAAATTTCTGTCGATGAATTTCGATAGAGCACATTAGTTGGCAGATAACAATTAATTAGATTTCTGAGGAAAGATACCGTATTAAATCGCTACACTGCGATGGTTTTAATGTTCCTGTTTGGGGGCGTGATTGATTCTTAATTAAGTCTTCGTTTGTATAACGGTCAGATTGAAGGTTAACTTGGGTCTAGGTATCGAAAATGTCAAAGTTGAGAGGATGCAGAGACTATTTGTAAAGCCAGTTGAAGTTGTTTTATCTTTTGAACTTTTCCAGAATCGGTTATTTAAATAGCGCGCGAAATCTAGGGTTAAGCTAACTACGATGGGCGTGTATTTATAAAAGGCGGTAGATATGTTTAATCCTGATTGGCTACACTAAATAAGTGGTGTGTTTCCCAGACGAAATTTCATGCTTTAAATATTCCACATCGCAAAATTTAATCAGTCCAAGTTCCTGCGAGAGGCTGGAAGAGATATTGACTCCGAGCAGAAAAGAAGAAATTCTCTCGCATAAACAATTGTTCAAGGGATAGGTGTCTGGAAGTTGAGGGACACAATTCTGGCGGTAGATGCGAGTGAGTCTTGAAAGCACAAGGGGGAAAATAGCTCCACCTATCCACCTACCTACCCACCTATATATCCACCTACCTACCTAGAGAGAAGAGGCATCCCACACAAAGTTTGAGGACCGAAAGAGTCTGGATAAGAGAGAGAGAGAGAGAGAGAGAGAGAGAGAGAGAGAGAGAGAGAGAGAGAGAGAGAGAGAGAGAGAGAGAAGCAAAAAGGGAGAACATCAACCTTGACCTCACAGCAACATTGAATTTGGAGTGACAGCAATAACAAGGTTATGCAGGCATCACTCGATTCCATGATGAACTAAGTCTATCGTTTTAAACAGATCGGCTAATTACATAATTATATTTGTGTTGAAATTCGGTAAATGATTTCAAAAAGCAGTGTATATTTTCTAATGTTATGTATTATCTCAATTTGTTTTATGTAATTGATTAAATTGTTATATTTCATGTACGGGGGCTCGTGTTATTCTGTTCTATATATCTGCTCAGATCTCTATTTATCCCATCTATACAATTTCACATTTTATTTTATTATTTACTCGATCCGGGCAATAACACCGTGGTCGATCATCCTCTAGTTAACGATAACCAACCAAATCGTACACCTGTTACGAGAGGTGCGTTACACTAGGGCTAGAAAGCGGTGTATGGCCTCTTTGCTTTTTTTCTAAAACAATATTAAATATAAATATTTTACAAAATTAGGGCGTACCAAAACATAGAATAAAAAATCCGGTGGAAAGAGAATTCGGTGTAAACAGTATATCAAACTGCTTTTTAAGCAATGACTGAAATTGAGAAAATTGAAAATAAAAAAGACTCTAAACGTTCAGTGATGATTACAAACCATAGTCTCTTCGTGATTTTAATATCAGACCTGGATGCTAGCCAATGGCTCTAATTTGGAGAGAGCTTCAGAAACATTTGGTGTATATCCCACCTCTGACACCAACACGCTAATCAAGCAGCAACAGTTTTGTCCCAGAAGTAGTGAAGGTGACAGTCCCGCCGACAGAAATTCCGGGGCACCTGGGCAGAGCAGTCATGGGCCGCAAAACTAGTTTAATTTTTTGTATATAAAAACCTGTGTACAGTTTTGCATATAAAACCTGTAGTAATCTACCATAACTTAGACTCTTGCAAGGAACAAATTTCAATATTTACTGCAAAGATTAATTTATTTTTTATAACTGAGTTGACGGCGGGCCCCTAGAAATTGCCGAGCCCCTGGGCTTTCCCCCTCCCCCCTCGGCGGGCCTGGAAGTTGATTACCAACAGTAAAGTTGTATACAGCTCATCCTCACCAGGTTAATCCGTTTTTCTCATATCCAGTTTGAGGAAGGTTATATAGCTTAACTTGTGTACCTGCTTTCAAGTTATCTAACATAAGCAGATATCAAAATGTGATAATTTTGTTTCTTGGAATTAAAGATGATTCCAGTGATTTCAAAACTTACAAACAGTGTTAAGAGGAATTTTCACTTTACAATGTAAGTAATTTATCTGCCTGTCTGTAATGTGTGGATGTACATACGAGGAACATAGGTGAACATAATTAATAGTTTCATGGTTGTGCGTTGCTGCTAGCATCAGAGTTGTGTCTTGCTGCGTTATGTCAGCCATGATACCAAAGTCAGTTGCAATAAGTGTATAATTGAAAGCAGGGAAACTAACACCTTCCTGAAGCTTGTTAGAAAGATTTTTTTCATCAGTGGACCACAACCCGATGACGCAACAAAGAATACATGTAAAATCTCCTTTCTTAATAAAAGGTTCAATTTAACACTCTATCTCTTTCGAGAACATCATTAGGGAGGCTTCTTTCTGCTAACGTAGGCATTTGAGGAATCATAGCATAATAGGGTAGAAACATGAGATATACATCAGTCTGAATGCATTATTTCCGAGTTTGAATGCCTTATTTTGAGACCGTTTAATAAAATAAATAAAATAAACTTTCATATGTATTAAATAATGCATTGATTAATATTATTTCTGAGGAAGTGTATTGTGTGCTTATATATCAACTGTTGATATAAATGTATACATAGTGAACTATAATAAAAGCTTCTATGGTTACTTCGCCAGAATAAAGACAACTTCCAAATAGCAACCACGCTCGTTTAGTCCCATTTACTACGTAAAGGAGCAAACGTATCCTCCGAAATGAGAGCACAAGCGAATTAGGACCACTTTTCCCCAGTCTAGACGATGGTCTTAATTTGAAGGTTTTACTTTATTTGCAAAGTCCACAGCATAAATGTTGAATTTCATTATTTGGTGATGATATATAAAAAGTGAACATAAGATAACATAAAAGATAAATATTCAGTCAATTATCTTTATTAACCTTTCCCTAGTTTTTGCTCGTTTTGATGATGTACGTTTCCGTTTATTATTCCAATCATATCTAATGTTATTTATAGGTCTTAGGTGTTTGCATTCATGACTAGACGTTTTGATTTCTTCCTATTTTTGTTTTCAGTCAGATTAGAGTTTATAGATTAAAGTCTAGCTCTTCAAAATCAGCCATAAGTTTATAGATTAAAATCTAGCTCTTTATAATCAGCCATAAGTTTATAAATTAAAGTCTAGCTCTTTATAATCAGCCATAAGTTTATAGATTAAAATCTAGCTCTTTAAAATCAGCCATGAGTTTATAAATTAAAATCTAGCTCTTCAAAATCAGCCATAAGTTAAATTCGGACTGAATATTATTATATTTTGAATGAAATCAGTGTAAACTGGTTTTTAAAATTCAGGTTTTAATGCTGATTTCAAAAGACCTAGGCTTATAACTCAAATGATGAATCTCTGTAAAGAATTTTTTCAAGGATATATTGTATTACTTCACTTTCTTACTGCATGTCTATCTAAATAGTTACTGCATGTCTATCTAAATAGTTATTGCATGTTCATGTAAATAGTTACTGCATGTATATCTATATAGTTACTACATTTCTATCTAAATAGTTATTGCATGTCTATCTAAATAGTTACTACATTTCTATCTAAATAGTTACTGCATGTCTATCTAAATAGTTATTGCATGTTCATGTAAATAGTTACTGCATGTATATCTATATAGTTACTACATTTCTATCTAAATAGTTATTGCATGTCTATCTAAATAGTTACTACATTTCTATCTAAATAGTTACTGCATGTCTATCTAAATAGTTATTGCATGTCTATCTAAATAGTTACTGTATTTGAATCTAAATAGTTACTGCATGTCTATCTAAATAGTTACTGTATTTGTGTCTAAATAGTTACTGCATGTCTATCTAAATAGTTACTGTATTTGTGTCTAAATAGTTATTGCATGGCTATCTAACTAGTTACTGCATGTCTATCTAAATAGTTACTGTATTTGTATCCAAACAGTTATTGGATGTCTGTCTAAATAGTTATTGCATGTCTATCTAAATAGTTACTGCAGGTGTATCTAACTAGTTACTGTATGTCTATGTAAATAGTTACGCCTGGTTCATCGGTGATTGAGTCTCAAATTGTATGTGAATTACTGAGTGCAAGTGCAATATGTAAGATTAAAAACTACTGACACTCAGTGTGAATAAACGAAGAATGTTAGAAAGATGTAATTGTATTTGCTTCCACTTCTCTGGTGTTACAACAGGTGCAAATAATAGCTATAACGTTTGTAATCACAAGATAATTGGAGCTACTGTTCAACATGCATGGACATACACACATACACATACACACAAGGAATACATTATAGCTATTCATATATCAACTTAAATGAAAAGAAGTGAAAACTTACTATTGCTCCAATTTCTCTGTGGGAAGCACTTTTGATTTAAGTATCACTTAGATAATATGTAAATAATGTAAAATAAAGAGTAGGAAAATGCTTAGATTAAAGCAAATATAAAGTTGTACTGAATATGCCAGACTCAAGTCTTGTAAAATAGCAAAATACTAGAATTGTATATAGCGGATAAGATTAACAATCAAATAATGCATTCTCCTGAAATGTGCAGTTATTTATATTTTTACCTTGTATTTTTCTGAGGCAGTTTATTTTTTGGATACTTCGCTTTCTACTGCTGATATGAAACGAAACATTAAAGCAAGCAATTTTAAATTGATTTTTTAAAAATTATTCTATATAAAGCGCTGTTTGCTGTAATTATAAAGTTGGAACAGAAATTAATGGTAAACGCTTAATGCTATAGAAGTCCATACAGTTTAAATTACTTACACTTATATTCACATGTACTGTGGATACTTTAAAATTTAACCAAACCTATCTGCATGAAACAGTAACACCCGATCTTCTGTTCAGTCAGTTAAAGTATTTGCAAATCTTTTTTCCATCAAAAGTTGACTTGCTGAAAAAAAATATAATGAATGAAATCGCTGAATTCCGATATCAAAGATGACCAAGCCTACTAATTAGCATAACATTGTCTTTAAAATCAAAAGATATTCTTTAGAAAATCTTACCGCCTAACTTTGTAGCTTATGGTAAAAACTTCACGAAACGTGAGTGAAAGATGAAGTTATAACAGTATGTATTGTATATGTTATATGGTAAAATTAGCCAAGGTGTCAGAGCATCAGTTAAACAGCCCGCTTTATAATCAGACTAGTTCAGTATTCAGACGATCTTACGTAATAAATCGAGCAGAGCCTGGCTTGCGAGTGGGCATTGATCCATTGGAATCTTAAATAAATATTGCTTGACTGACAGCGGTAGCAGAATGTACACTTTGGCATCAAATCCAACATCTGCACTTGCAAAATCAGCTTGGATATTGTCTGGATTTGTACTTAAATAAACAAGTCTTCATATGGGATCATAAACAAAGTTATTTAGACATGTATATATAAATGTCAAAATGATATATTTATTTAACTACCTCAAACTGAAAATCTCCATTCCGGTGTTTTTTTGTCACATTTGCTGAAAAATGCACGCATACTACAGACTGTGCAGGCTTCCATCACCTATACCAAGGTTTTGATGCAAACAATGAAAGGTTGTTTCCTTAATGAGAAGAAAACAATATACAAGATGACATGAACAAATATATTACCTTCTATAGAAGAACATGTCATACTGCCATACACTTGTGTATTTTAAGGTAAAACAGACGAAGATGCAATGAGAAAAATCCATGTAGTAATGATGCATTACATGTTACTAAATGAATTCAATCCATATGTGGTATTTAAACTTTCCTGATTTACTCCTTTAGCAAAACAAAATGGGGGGGGGGGGACTTTTCCAATCTTAAATTGAAAGAAGATTTCTGAATGAAACAAGTCATAGACAAAAACTAAATAAATACATTGAGTATGATATCTGTCAATTAGTATTAGCTGATACATTTGTTTTATCACATCACATAGGTGGAAGTGAACAATAAAAGAACATGGGATCAATTATGGTATGTCCAGCAATACATTTATTTGGGTCATTACAATCTCATAAATCATAAAGCACATAACTATGCACATTTCTGTATAATACAGACACAAGATCTTAAATAAAATTTCATGCATAGCTGCGTTTTAAATGAAAGGGAAATATAAATAATTATACTACAACACTGCTTTATGAACTGGAGGCAACAACAATTTTTATTTTGTACTCTTTAATTTAGTTTTAGTTAAATGGCGAGCCATAGTTAAACTGGCAAGAATTAAAAAAGTGAGCCGACATGTTGCGAAGAGCCTCAATGTCAGTTATCTAACTTAAACACAATTCTTGTCTTCATTGTCTAAGGGATCTAATTCTTGTCTTCATGGTCTATAGGATCTAATTCTTGTCTTCATGGTCTATAGGATCTAATTCTTGTCTTCATGGTCTATAGGATCTAATTCTTGTCTTCATGGTCTATAGGATCTAATTCTTGTCTTCATGGTCTATAGGATTTAATTCTTGTCTTCATGGTCTATAGGATCCAATTCTTGTCTTCATTGTCTAAGGGATCTAATTCTTGTCTTCATTGTCTATAGGATCTAATTCTTGTATTAATGGTCTATAGGATTTAATTCTTGTATTAATGGTCTATAGGATTTAATTCTTGTATTAATGGTCTATAGGATCTAATTCTTGTCTTCATGGTCTATAGGATTTAATTCTTGTATTAATGGTCTATAGGATCTAATTCTTGTCTTCATGGTCTATAGGATCTAATTCTTGTCTTCATGGTCTATAGGATTTAATTCTTGTCTTCATGGTCTATAGGATCTAATTCTTGTCTTCATGGTCTATAGGATTTAATTCTTGTCTTCATGGTCTATAGGATCTAATTCTTGTCTTCATGGTCTATAGGATCTAATTCTTGTATTAATGGTCTATAGGATCTAATTCTTGTCTTCATGGTCTATAGGATCTAATTCTTGTCTTCATGGTCTATAGGATCTAATTCTTGTCTTCATGGTCTATAGGATTTAATTCTTGTCTTCATGGTCTATAGGATCTAATTCTTGTCTTCATGGTCTATAGGATCTAATTCTTGTATTAATGGTCTATAGGATCTAATTCTTGTCTTCATGGTCTATAGGATCTAATTCTTGTCTTCATGGTCTATAGGATCTAATTCTTGTCTTCAGGGTCTATACGATCTAATTCTTGTCTTCATGGTCTATAGGATTTAATTCTTGTCTTCATGGTCTATACGATCTAATTCTTGTCTTCATGGTCTATAGGATTTAATTCTTGTCTTCATGGTCTATAGGATCTAATTCTTGTCTTCATGGTCTATAGGATCTAATTCTTGTCTTCATGGTCTATAGGATCTAATTCTTGTCTTCATGGTCTATAGGATTTTATTCTTGTCTTCATGGTCTATAGGATTTAATTCTTGTCTTCATGGTCTATAGGATTTAATTCTTGTCTTCATGGTCTATAGGATTTAATTCTTGTATTAATGGTCTATAGGATTTAATTCTTGTCTTCATGGTCTATAGGATTTAATTCTTGTATTAATGGTCTATAGGATCTAATTCTTGTCTTCATGGTCTATAGGATTTAATTCTTGTCTTCATGGTCTATAGGATTTAATTCTTGTCTTCATGATCTATAGGATCTAATTCTTGTCTTCATGGTCTATAGGATTTAATTCTTGTATTAATGGTCTATAGGATCTAATTCTTGTCTTCATGGTCTATAGGATCTAATTCTTGTCTTCATGATCTATAGGATTTAATTCTTGTCTTCATGATCTATAGGATTTAATTCTTGTCTTCATGGTCTATAGGATTTAATTCTTGTCTTCATGGTCTATAGGATTTAATTCTTGTATTAATGGTCTATAGGATTTAATTCTTGTATTCATGGTCTATAGGATTTAATTCTTGTATTAATGGTCTATAGGATTTAATTCTTGTCTTCATGGTCTATAGGATTTAATTCTTGTCTTCATGGTCTATAGGATTTAATTCTTGTCTTCATGATCTATAGGATCTAATTCTTGTCTTCATGGTCTATAGGATTTAATTCTTGTATTAATGGTCTATAGGATCTAATTCTTGTCTTCATGGTCTATAGGATCTAATTCTTGTCTTCATGGTCTATAGGATTTAATTCTTGTCTTCATGGTCTATAGGATTTAATTCTTGTCTTCATGGTCTATAGGATTTAATTCTTGTCTTCATGGTCTATAGGATTTAATTCTTGTCTTCATGGTCTATAGGATTTAATTCTTGTATTAATGGTCTATAGGATCTAATTCTTGTCTTCATGATCTATAGGATTTAATTCTTGTCTTCATGGTCTATAGGATCTAATTCTTGTCTTCATGGTCTATAGGATTTAATTCTTGTCTTCATGATCTATAGGATTTAATTCTTGTCTTCATGGTCTATAGGATTTAATTCTTGTCTTCATGGTCTATAGGATCTAATTCTTGTCTTCATGATCTATAGGATTTAATTCTTGTCTTCATGGTATATTGGATTTAATTCTTGTCTTCATGGTCTATAGGATTTAATTCTTGTCTTCATGGTCTATAGGATTTAATTCTTGTCTTCATGGTCTGTACGATCTAATTCTTGTCTTCATGATCTATAGGATCTAATTCTTGTCTTCATGGGCTGAACGATCTAATTCTTGTCTTTATGGGCTGTACGATCTAATTCTTGTCTTCATGGTCTGTACAATCTAATTCTTGTCTTCATGGTCTGTACGATCTAATTCTTTTCATCCTTTTGCTTGGATTTAAGATGAACAATATTAAGCATTAAAACTTTTGACTGTGAAGGATGAACTAAATACAAGGATGAAGTTGGTCAGATTATATATTGGCAGAATTTTTTTTTAGAGGTCGCATTTTGGTTGTAATTAAATAGCTATATATATTGATGCAATGAATGAATGTGTTTAAAAGTTTCTCAATGCACGTGAAAAGTCTAACAAATTAAAATTCTAATTTGTAGTATATATCATTCAGGTCTATTTTTAAGTCTGAATTTAACCTTTAGCCTCTTACATTTACATATTTTTCAAGGCTGATTCTGTCCCGGTAACATCTGGCAATCTCACATTTATATGCAATTCTTTTACAGCAGCATCAAGCGGAGCTCTATGCTAGAGGCGTTTCTGTGACACATGCAATACATGTGGAAAGTTAATTATCTTATGAGTAAACCTTGATCTATATGGCCGGCATGTGTATTTCTTGGGGTTTTTTTTTTTTGTTTTTTGTTTGCTTGTTTGTTTGCTTGATTGATTTTTACTGTTTCTCTAATGATTCAGTGTGACCTCTTCTGTAATCCAACACTCATAATCGGAATCAGAGTGAGAGAAAGGCGGAAAATATTCTCATTTTACTAGAAATAGATTTGATGATGAGTCACAGTAATGTATAACTGTCATTCTATTGTGTCAAACTTCACCATTTGTACAGACTGTTCTGTGTGTCCATTTGTACAGACTGTTCTGTGTCTATTTGTAAGTTGGTTTTGTGGGGTTTAACTCCATTTTTCAGCATAGGCTATACATGGCGGCCAGTATATTTGGTGGTGGAAGAACCCAGACAAAACCGGGAATAATCACCGACCCACAGAAAGCTACTGGCAGCTTTCTCACATACCCACATTGGCCGAGCCGAGACTCGAACCCACACGGACGGAGGTGAGATGTCAGTGATCTGTAAAACTTTTTTTTTTTTTTTTTTAAATAGCGGGTGCATATGAAACTTCCTCGTCCACTATATAGTATTGTTTATATAGTTTTGGAGAAAAATTGCATGTATTGTGAAAATATGAGTAAGCAATCAGAAACCAGTTCAGAGTAACTTTATATTCGACAACTGTAGAACAAAGGTGATTCGCAATGCGGGTTCCTCCAGTGACGTTACACAAACTCGAGTCACAGAAACTGCCGTAGTTGTACATGGCCTACGGGGAATATTTTGACATGTACATTGAAACTTAAATATCACCGTTGATGGCATCGAGTCAAAATCATCATGCTTATTAAAAATTTAGATGTAAGTGATACTGGGGTGACAGGTCTACCTTTCAAGTCGTCACTAAGATTTAGAGATCATCAGATAAAAAGATTGTAAGAGAGGACCATTTTGTTTAAATATCTTTCCTGTAATTTAACTCTTGGTGGCACTTCTCATCATGTTTTATTTGTTTGCTAATGCAGCAGAAATTGATGTTGTTTTACAATTAAAACTTTCCTCATTCCAGCTAATTGTAAGAAGAGAGCGTGATGCATTGCGATAGTTATGTTATGTAATAAATATGCATGCTAGAAAGCTAGATCGACGTAGCGAAAAAAGAGCAAGATGTTAGTGGTGTATTGATCTGTGGAGCCCATGTTGTTAATATACCACCCCCCACCCCTTTTTATAAATATAAAAACCGGTTTTCTCCGATATAATAGGTTTTATGAGAAACGCCTTTTTTGTTTCTTTTCTTATCATACGCTGTTGTTTGAAATATTGGTTAGTTTGAGAAATAACAGGTTTTTCAAAGCTGTTTATAAAAAAATCAGACAGACCTGCATTTTCGCTCCTTATCATAGGTTTTGCAATAAGAAACTGGTTTTTCTATGATAAACCAGGTTTTTCTCTAAATACGTGATAGCATACGCTATCCTAACTTTCCCCTAGAAAAACCTAGTTTATCAGTGAAAAGCAGGCATGACAAATTACTTGTGATATTACAGGTTTCTCCGGTCAGTTGCTAAACTTGGTATAGTTCACAAGGATTGGTCAATTTGCGATGGCAGGTACGTGCATTCGCTCCAATTTTATTGCACAGGAAAATACTATACATCGGCCGTCGATCGCTAAGTTGCCCTCCCACATGACACTTAGCCATGTGGCTGACGGTTAAATTAAATTATTTGATCAAGTGGACCAGTCTCAGTGGGGTAAACATTCTGATGAAAGCACGCACCAAGGGAATACATCTATTGTTTACCTAGAGCTAAAAATCTGAAATCAACATCGTTTTAACTCTGGTGAGTAAGGAATTATCACACGTTAGAAACTTGGGCTCTGCCCCTGGTCTCTCTTTAACCTAATCTGGGACTAACACGCACCTTCTAATTATCTTAGTACGAGACCAACCACTGGATATTTTACGATTTACTTATACTTTCAATTTACACAAGAGCATTGACAAAATTTCTCCGCATCAAAGCTAAATTTGATAATTTTGTGAATTACAGAGTTTCCACATTCTAAAACCCCATCGACTTGTATAGTAACTGAAACTTCCTATAAATGCAGTGGAAATTATATGAACGTTTGGATTTAATTATTTTCTGCACAAAAAAAGTTCAGCGGTTGACATAGGTGGTATTTGAACACAGTCGAGATGCACACTTAAAACTGTGTAAGAGAATAAAAAGACTTCAATTTCAATGATAAATTACACAGAGAATTATGGGGATTTGCTGTTACAAATGTTATGGTGCAAATTTTCTAATGCCATCTGATGATTTTTTTTTTAAGAAAGACCATTTTGCTTAAATTTTAAATATTTAAATTTGTCTACAAATTATGAATACAAAAAGAGCTACTTATTTCGTATGAAGTTCTTTAAAAACAGATATGTTACTTAGTACATACATCTCTGGGATTTTAGGATCTGATGTTTTGCAACCTATACTAAAACCTGAACTGAAAATTTTGCTGAGACAAAATGCGAAGTTGTGAAACGACTCAACCTGGTTTTCTTAAACCGACCTGGATACTTAATAGAACAGTAATATTCTACCCAATTATATTTATGCATCTCTCTCTCTCTCTCTCTCTCTCTCTCTCTCTCTCTCAATCAATATTCCTTCCAAAAGCAGGTCGTGAGCAAACAGATGATTGAATATACATTGCATTACTGCTATCACATTACTCCATTACTCCTATCTAGAAAGTTACCTGAGTGAAATACGGTAGACAAATTCGAAGATTTAGCAGACCGACCAATCACTGAAATAAATTCCAGATTTTGCAAAGGGAAATCTAACAGGTGTTTCTTTTATCAATAAACTATGCATTTCGTTGGAAACCGGCGATATTATAAGTTTTTTGTGAAACCGGGTTTTCTCAGCCACTTATGATATCAGTTGATATCACATATCAGAGAAATGAGGGATAACAAAAGCAAAAGCAAAACCAGGCTTTTCTCAGCTAAACCAAGTTTTTGTAATATTTGTGCCTTTTGAATTTGATAAACTAGGTGTTTCGTTTGAAAACCCAAATGCATCCTCCCCCCCATTTGTTTACTTATTGTGCATTTGGTTTGGATAAATCTAGTTTTAATCTCCAAATACCAGGTTATGTTTGCAATAAAGTCTACGATTGCAAGAGAAAAACTGGGTATTATTGCAAGAGAAATGTTGCGTATTTCATCAGATATATCGGGTTTTCAATAGTGAAACCTATTTTGTTTCTTTCTCTTAATATCTTGTTTTTTCCCCTATCCTAAACACAGAACTTTGTATATAAAAAAAATTCAGGCTTTACTCCACCAAATGCACAATAATGCAAAAAATAAAATAATAAAATAATAATAATAAAACAAGCATATCAATAGAAGAACATGGTTCCCACCACCATCCCCTCCCCCACCCCACCCCCAAAAACAACTTAGTTTTTTCTTGGTAAAACCTGGCTTAAATAGTTGACAAGAAAGATTTGTCTCCGATAAACCAATTTTTTTTATAATTAATAAGCATTTGACTTACCATATAAATCAATGTGGCCTACTGATCCATGTATGAATATGGTATGGTATATACAGATCCATGTATGAATATGGTATGGTATATACAGATCCATGTATGAATATGGTATGGTATATACTGATCCATGTATGAATATGGTATGGTATATACTGATCCATGTATAAATATGGCATGGTATATACAGATCCATGTATGAATATGGTATGGTATATACAGATCCATGTATTAATATGGTATGGTATATACTGATCCATGTATGAATATGGTATGGTATATACAGATCCATGTATGAATATGGTATGTAGATAACTAAAGAGTTTAGACGCGTGTTGGTAGAAGTGATGTTAGCTATCAGCCACCATGTTCCCTGCGTGTCTTGTCATAAATAGGAAACCATCTGTTCCTGAACGCCCATCATCGTCATGGCAGAAAGCAATCATGTGGATGATGCAGAAGAGAAAACGATATTCTAATATGGAAGGGAAGAATATATTACGTTCGTAAAAGAAAAGTCAGTTTTAAAATAAGATATGTTTTGTTGGAACGTCCTTTTCTGTCTTTGATGGCTTTGACATCGCTGACGTCATCAAATTTGTCACAGTGGGTTCAACGTCAACAACAACGTTAGATTATTAAAAACTAACTTGTTCTTACAAAATTCTTTCTAAAAGTTTTATCTTTACCATAAATGTAAGAATTGGTGTATTTTGTTTCACATTTCTTTTATTGCTGTACATTTGGAAATGCTCACAGCGCCGTATAGCACATTCAATTGTATGGCTACTCGTTTTGGTTTCACTTTATTTTGTTCCCCAGGCAACGGTTTGGGTTTCCATTGAATAATGGTGAAAGCTGAAGCGGGCTGTGTGATCCATCTAGGTAATAAATAATCTTGTTCTACCAGACATCTCGCGTAGCTCCGTGAGATTTCCAACATGCTAAGGTCTGGTAAAGTCCTTCTTTGATCTCTGCTACCGATAGAAGGCGATTCAGTAAAATGTTGTTGAAGGGAAATCACAAAGACATCTCTTCCTATTTCAAATTTTCTATGCATGCTTTCTTCACACAAAGCCAAAATAAACTTAACGTTTAAATTTTATCATTTAACATCAATTTGTAAGCAGACACTCAATGCAGTAAGTGTGTGTCAACCAATATGTACGCGCATGGCCGTCGCAAGTTTGCGCGGGACGAAACGGCACCCCGGGCAAGCGTCGCTTTCTGCGCTTCCAACCTCGGTAAAAAATACCACAAACTCCGCGAAATGGCGCTCCCCAGAGCTTGGCGCCCCTGGCTGTCGCCTGTATTGCCCGCCCCTTACAACGGCTATGTGTACGCGAAACATGACGTCATCTCGTCATCACAATGATGTATGATATCACCTCATCTTATCAGGAAATTAAATTACTTTTCCAAATTTTTGGAAAGCCTCATGCTTGCTTAATAAAGAACATTTTTTTTTTTTTATTATTTGTTTATTGTTGTTGAACAGGACCTTTGTTGTCTGAAATCTCGCAGAGTCACGCGAGGCTCTGCTTGAACGAGAATGGGCAGAAAGTCAACGTATAGCCTGGTTCCCGGCCCGTCAGTAATTAGCGTGGAAGTGGGCCAGGAACGAGCAAATCCACTACTCCAAAATGGTGGCACACTAATTTACATATTGTTTTTATTTAATATCCTGAAATAAGAATATTCAGGCAAGAGAACCGGTATGGTATGGTGGTCTTTGGTACTATGGAAGATGTTCCGGGCGAACGTTTATGTTTGTACAGTCTCAATAAAAATTAAAATTAGATAGCCCATTTTTCAAATTATAAATTCTGAAAACTGTTGGGATACATGTATTCAATCCAGTCATGCCCAATCGTGCTCACTAAAGGTACTGTTATATCTCATTCCATATATGCATCCCATTATCACTTGTGCAAGTGGGCAGCACCTTCATTAGGTTTTGTAAGTCCCACTCATACATTCTTTCCTTTTAATGCCTTTTGGTTTTTAAATATAAATTCAACCAGTTATGGGGATATTTAGTTCAGAAAGTGTATTCTTTGTATTTTGTTAATTTTCGCACACAGAATGATAAGCTATGATAGAAAAGTATGTGTTGGTAAAACTGTAAATGATGTTAATGCCTCCATTCTTGCATTTTATAATTTTAATTTCTTATGTGTTGTAATCAGAAGATATAAATTAATTGAAGTTCATTATGTCTGATTGTTCTTAAGTGAAGAACAATTCTCATTATTTCTTTTATAAACAATATGATGAATTACCTTCAGCATTTGCAGGTGAACAGCACTTCAGACGGGTTTTTATGACATCTTAACCATTCTGTACTCTAATTTCAATCCATCTTTTTTATGGACCAGTATTCAATCCAATGCTGTTAAGGATAGTGAAGGATCTGTGTCTGTCATTATTTTATGTACTGTATGGTGCTAAATTTCCACAAATTTTAGCAAAGAATACCCCCACACCTCCAGTCCATACTGTTCTAAAAATATATTACGGTTCCATATAGCATGGTATAAATACAATTTCATTGCCAACTATAATCAAAACACAGGAACATGCTATTTTCATACATGGTGTTACATTTTTTTTCTTCTTCTTGGACTAGTGGATAGAATATATCTATGTTCACTATTTACGGATTGGTGGTGGTGGTGGTGGATGCATGAAACAAAAGAAAATTACTGTAAATAAAAAATGTATGTTGTCATAAAGAAGAGCTGAAATGTAGCACTCTCAACGTGTAAACAAGCGGTTGTCAGTCAACAAATATAACATAGAAGCTATTTTTGTTCTTCCCGAACGCCAATTCTTGTATCAATTCTTTCAGAGCTGCATGCCTTTTTCAACACATTCCCTTAGTGAAAGTTAAAACACGAACCGATTTAAAGTTTCACTTATTATTTTCTCCAGTAAATTTATTTGATCGACATAATTTTTATATTAGTACATAGTAATTCCGAAATCATCTGCACATCAGCCATTTTGTTTATAATAGATACAGTTCCCACTGCCATTTTGTTTTAGAAAAGGTCAAGGTTGACAAATGCTCATCCCTGTCATAACTTTAGCCAAAAGTACGACAGAGAACCAGTCTGGTTATCATATAGCTCACATGGATCTCTGGCTTATTGTTACACTAGGCTTACTGGTTAGATGCGTGACAAAGTCTATCCAGGACCGGTGTAGATTTTACTATCGTGGGCAATACCGCATGTTTCAGAACACTTGTATATAAATGATTTAGCAATCTGACATTTCACAATGATCAATTTTCATAACAATGAGTGAATGCAGAATGAATAAGCAGGAATTAATGGTTTTTTAAGTCCTCTTGGCAACTTGTAATAATGTGTGCCCCAAACAAGGGACCGACCATTTAATTTTCGGAGATTTTCGGGGAAGGGGGGCTGGGATTTATTTTGGTCAAAATTTTCCGGCCCCCTTAAAGCTTTACATTTTTTTAAAAATCCTGCTCCGATTTGTAGAAAACAGTCCTTATTCTGTCCATAATTTTAGTTGAAAAAATAGGTATATTGTTTTACACAAAAGAAGTCATAGTTATCAGTTCCTGATCTACAATCATGACCATTCAATACGAACTGTAAAATGTCTTATATTTTTGTAGACTTGAAAATCCTTAATCTTAAAATCTATTTATTTCCATCATATTATTTCCGCATGTTTTTCTAATATTTATTTGTATTTTATATTGCTATTAACCCCATATGCTTATCATAAAGTAAGCACGTGTCATATGCTCTACCGATTTTAACATCTAGTGACAGCAGGAAGCACTAACATTCGTGTAGCAAATTGTTCTGAACAAACTTGAATCTTAAAATCTGTTTACAAGTGTGCCTTGTTGGAGCTGTCAGAGAAATAAAATCAGTAACTCTTGCATCTAAACTTCGAGTAAAATGAATACAATTTATATCTTTGAAAAAAACTTAAAAAAAAAATAAAATAGCATAGCTCTTCTACATAGACAATTTACATCACAATATATTCCCCATATATAATATTTATCATATATTTACAAAGAAAAGATTTGTGCATTCCCTTATCTTACAAATAATATAAAGGTATAATCAGTTGCACTCAAAATGCATGTATATTGTTTTTTGCATTTATTTAATAGGGTAAAATTATCATGGTAAATACACAAATATGACAATTAATAGACTTTAGTCAAAGCTTTGTCTATTGTGGAATATTTGTCATGACATTTACATGAATCTAATGTATAAAGATGGAGCTATCATTAACGACATTGACATGAATCTAATGTCTAAAGATGGAGCTATCAATAATGACATTGACATGAATCTAATGTCTAAAGATGGAGCTATCATTAATGACATTGACATGAATCTAATGTCTAAAGATGGAGCTATCATTAATGACATTGACATGAATCTAATGTCTAAAGATGGAGCTATCATTAACGACATTGACATGAATCTAATGTCTAAAGATGGAGCTATCATTAATGACATTGACATGAATCTAATGTCTAAAGATGGAGCTATCATTAATGACATTGACATGAATCTAATGTCTAAAGATGGAGCTATCATTAACCAAAACATCAATCTCTATAGTAACGTTGGCATTTACCTACCATTTAGTTTGTATTTAAGCTCCGCCCCTTTACACACACACACACACACACACACACACACACACACACACACACACACACACACACACCTCGAACTATAAATACTATTTTTGCTCCACTGATTCAATCTGAAACGTTTTGTATAAAATAATCTAGCAGTTTCATCCAAATAAACGTTAAGAAAACTCTGACTTTAGGCCCTAGAGAATATGTTTTAACTTTGCGAACTATTTGGCTTTCATTCAATTTTTTAAATTTATATCTTCAAAGATCACTTTCAAAAGCAACATAATTTTCT
Source organism: Margaritifera margaritifera (assembly GCA_029931535.1). Taxonomy (NCBI): domain Eukaryota; kingdom Metazoa; phylum Mollusca; class Bivalvia; order Unionida; family Margaritiferidae; genus Margaritifera; species Margaritifera margaritifera. The sequence continues at coordinate 1,190,803 of JAQPZY010001570.1, forward strand.
CTGTTAGTGATACGAAGCATTGATGTATTTATATTGTAATGTAAACGCATTGATGTATTTATATTGTAATGTATTTATATTGTAATGTAAACGCATTGATGTATTTATATTGTAATGTAAACGCATTGATGTATTTATATTGTAATGTATTATATTGTAATGTATTTATATTGTAATGTAAACGCATTGATGTATTTATATTGTAATGTATTATATTGTAATGTATTTATATTGTAATGTAAACGCATTGATGTATTTATATTGTAATGTCAACGCATTGATTTGCTTATTTTACATTTACCTTATACTGAAAGTCTGTGACGTCACAGGTCTAAGGTTTATTTTATAATCTAACTTTTAAGCAAAACTGTTTCGGTATTTCCGGTGATGTCTGCATCTTTACGTCCATGACCATATTATCATACTGTAGCATACCGTATTCTTGTTGATATTCTAATGAGCGAATGCAATTTTATTTAGTTCTAGACACTCTTAACTCGGTATCAAAAAGCTATTGGTGTGTGTCTTGATCTGGTAATTGTAGATGTGCCACTGAGCAAGTCACTCACCTCACTTGCTCCAGAAATTGTAGATGTGCCGTCGATCAAGTCACTCAACCTCGCTTGCTCCAGCAATTGTAGATGTGCTACTGAACAAGGCACTAAATCTCGCTTACTCCAGCTAACAAGGTGCCAGTAACTGTAGATGTGCCACTGAACAAGGCACTCTACCTCGCTTGCTAAAGAAATTGTTGATGTGCCAATGAGCAAGGCAACTGTAGATGTGACACTGAACAAGGCAATCTACCTCGCTTGCTACAGAAATTGTAGATGTGAAAATGAGCAAGGCAACTGTAGATGTGACACTGAACAAGGCACTCGACCTCGCTTACTCCAGCAATCGTGGATGTGCCACTCCGTAATGCTCTCAACCTCGCTTGCTCCAGAAATGTTAAATGTGCCAATGAGCAAGGCACCCATCCTCGCTTGTTTCAGTGAACTCAGATATACATGGGTGCCATAGTCAGCTTCAGAGTTCATTTAAATTGATTCCTACCATCTAGTGGAACTCATTCCCTCTCTGTTGCTTTATACCATAAAAGTTGGAATAACCTCCACTCTTCTGAGCCACTACAGTAAGAGTGCAGATGCTAAAATCTGCAATGTAAATTAGAGTCATCCACCAACGCAGCCTTTGTTCCATGCTTTTCCAGCCATATATCATTCTCCTTCTCATTCAACTACCCTTATCCTACCCTTGGGCAAATGTACCCATCAACATAAAATGTATAATCTTATCATTCCTGAAACTGATGCATCTGTATTCGCAGCCTCCTTGATAAACCATATTATACTCTTAAGTCTTAGATCCTAATAAGGTTTAATGTTGATCATTTTTAGACTCTTTTATTTATCTGCGAAATAATGACATATCAGTGAAGCTGATGTACACATGAACTCTGCCCGTCTCAAGCCAGATGAATGCAATTGAATCTAACACAGAAAACATGACAAATTGAAATAAACAGTTTGTTTGACTGTCTTTTCAGCATAGCTTAGTCGATATAATATACAGGAAAACTGAACAATGCTTCTTCTAAGATTATAGCCATATAATTAAAAATTATCTTCTGCCTTTCTGCATCTTAGAATTTTGTTTTCAATTCGAATCTGGGAAATACTGACGGTTGCCATTTTCTGGTGATGAGGTAGAATATTTGTCCTTAATGTGTTTAATTGTCTCTGTATTGGATTGTGTTGGACTTCTGATGACAGTGTTTGCCAGCTTACATGACAAAGCTAATTGTATCAAGTCAGCACGAACCCAGATTAACTGACAGACTACATGCCACATTTTAATCAGTTTGATTGTGTCATTGGCCCTCAATTTAATTAAGGTCAAAGACTGCTCTGGAGCAACTGAACAGTTTCTCAATTGCCAGGTGTATTATCGTGAATATTTTAAGGGCAGAAATCAATTTAGGATTTCCCAGAATGCAACCTGTTGACACAGATATTGCCACAGTTGTGTGTGTTGCATACCCACCGCTTAATTTAAATCACATTTTAATGTTATCGATATATTGAATCAGTTCAGAAATAGTATACCATAGAGACATGCTTGCAAAAATGATAATTAAAAATGTTCTTGTAACATTGCTGAAACTATGTAAACAGATCTCATTCGGACACAAATATAATACCTATCATACGCAATTAAATCTCAGCTTTCCGATTATAAGATTGCTTTTAGAGTGACGTATGTCAGGAGAGTAAGGTAGTATTTGCTGTGCAATGGTGACGTATGTCAGGATAGAAAGTTAGTATTTGTTGTGCAATTATATTTATTATCCCCACGTTTTAGCGAGGGGATACTGTGATATCCTCTGTCTGTTCGTTCCTCCGTCCGTTCCTCCCTCTGTCCGTAACCACATCTCGTACTAAAACGCTAGGTGGAAATTCACCAAATTTCGTACCTCGGTTGCTAATGCGGTATCCATCTGCTAGAGTGGTCTGATTTTTGGACCCCTGCCTTAGTGTCCATGGGAGGGGATCAAGGATTATATACATGAAAATTGCAATTACACTGACATTACATGCAGATGTAGGAGGAAAACACACACACACGCACGCACACTCACACATATGGTGTGTCACTGAAGTAGCTCTAGCCTAATGAGTGTTTACTGAATTAATATTTTAAAATTGATTTTTTCTCTGTATGAATTATTAGTACAAACATTTAGGGGCGTGGGGAATTAATAAAAGTTTGTTTATTTTGTGTGCACCTGCTTCCATTTATTGTGAATTAAAATGTTCTTAGGATGCCTGACAGAATAAAGAAATATAGATCAGTCGCCTAGAAAAGGTTTAATTTATTATTAAACACACCTGGTGGACTAATGGATATAATCTGAGCTTAAGTTTTGAAGAATAAATCACGTCAACCAAAGGAAACGGCGTGAGTAACACTTGTTATGTAACCCAAACTGCTTGGGTTTGATCCTCATTCAAACCCTTCTCTGGGGTCATAATTCAAACATTCACCATTCCTGTTAAAGTCCTACATATCAAAAGTGAAAAAGAGGTTTATATATATATATATATATATATATATATATATATATATATATATATATATATATATATATATATATATATAGAGAGAGAGAGAGAGAGAGAGAGAGAGAGAGAGAGAGAGAGAGAGAGAGAGAGGCACCTTCTATTGAAAAGTTTTAAAAACATAAATATGGACGATGCACTTGGAGTAAAGGTCTCTTTTGCCATATGTCGGCTACTGTAGCTACAAGTAATTACAAGGTGCTTTCAAGAGGCAGAAACCAGATGTATGTGATAAAATAGAACTCTTGTAAAGCCTGATATATATTTTTACTACTTTACATCTGGAGGAAAATTTAGCATACAGAGCTAATCAAAGTCAACTGTTGACTGTAATGGCTGGAACTCATTATCATTTAAATATATACCAGCGAAAGAAGAGTAACAAGTTACTTTCTGATTTTAACGGTCATGAAGTTAAGAAACACAGCTGATATCGATTAACCATCAGCATGCGTAATTGCTTGAATATTAGGGACGTGTATTGTATAACAAACTCAAAGCTGCACAGGAAAGATTGAAACTATTTTTTAAACATTGATGGAATAAGATTATGCATACATATTTATATCTTAATATATGTGTTACAATAGAAACATTAATACCTACTACATTAAATGATTCAGTACATTACGTATTTATAAGTTTTGTTTTAATATATACAAAAACATTTCATATTCAGATATAAAAAAACAATATATAACCCTCTCTGGGTTTAAATTTAAATAATATTATTGGTCTAAGAAGTTAGAATTCCATTGTATATTATCCTAGCTCAAGACAAATAAAATAATGCACAAAAAAAAAAAACAAAAAAAAAAAAACGAAAAAACAAACAAAAAAGCCAGGCTAGATCATTTTGAAATGTAAACAGGTACATGGTGTGTCCTTCAGGTGTGCATAGTACATGACTTTGAAACGACACGTGCAGCTCATTAACTATCCATGGCGCCAAATTTAGCGAAATGGTTTTGTCTGTTTACAGACCACGTATTATCCATGTCAGACCATAACGAGCGCATTCAGAACTCACGGTACTAATTCAGCTCCCATAGTAAAGGTAAAGAAGCCCAATGATATTAAAAATTCCATAACTTTAAATTTCTAAATGCTCATGATCAAACCTATATTTGTCAGTATAGAGCCACCCTTGATGCAAGCGTCTGAGCGAAGAAAACCATATGTCCCGCCGCATTTTTGTTTTTTATCTACATGTGTCTGAAACAGCTGTTTTTAATTCCTCACCTAAATAATCAGGTGCTAATTTCAGTAATGAGCGTTCCAAGTCAAGTCTGCAAAAGGACTGAGATGTCATAAATATAACAAATATAACATTGTCTCTATTTTTTTCAGTTAAAAATAGGATAAGCTCTCAAAAGATTTTTTTTACTAACATTTTACATTACATTATCAACCAATCATGGCCCTCCAAACCCAAATATACTCTATTTAATGTTCACCCATTTCTCGACTGGTTCCGATTTCTTCATATAATTAGTACCGTGAGTCCTTCAGAGTCTCTACATTACAGTATCTACAATCTTACAGTGTGTGTGTGTGTGTGGAGAGAGAGAGAGAGAGAGAGAGAGAGAGAGAGAGAGAGAGAGAGAGAGAGAGAGAGAGAGAGAGAGAGGGAATTCTCATATGTTACCATAAGAAAGTGATGTCTCAGCGAAGCATTCATACGTTGAAGTTTCAGTGCTAATTATGATAAAACGTCATTAGAAGCCATAGTTCTGAAAACCAAAAGACGGAAAATATTTGCAGGCTTACCCAGGAATTGGCAATATTTGTAATCTGGTGTTCTACAATATCATGTTATGATGGATAAGCCTTTCTTACTTATTTCATGATGCTTAGTTTTTATTTATCTAAGATTTAATATTTTGCGCATGATATGTACTTGGTCATAACTAATTGGATTTTAAGGCTTCACAGTTCACTGCCATGGTTTACATCTGTAATCAAGACTTAGGCAGAGAGAGAGAGAGAGGGAATTCTCATCTATTACCATAAGAAGGTGATGTCTCAGCGAAGCATTCATAAGTTGAAGTTTCAGTGCTAATTATGATAAAACGTCATTAGAAGCCATAGTTCTGAAAACCAAAAGACGGAAAATATTTGCAGGCTTACCCAGGAATTGGCAATATTTGTAATCTGGTGTTCTACAATATCATGTTATGATGGATAAGCCTTTCTTACTTATTTCATGATGCTTAGTTTTTATTTATCTAAGATTTAATATTTTGCACATGATATGTACTTGGTCATAACTAATTGGATTTTAATGCTTCACAGTTCACTGCCATGGTTTACATCTGTAATCAAGACTTAGGCAGTACTTGTATCTAGCACTGGTGTGTAAAAGCAATTCTTTAAAATGGGTGTTTCAGGAAGAAGGGAGAATTGTTTTTTCTTAAATCAGCGGAGCAGCCATCAACTTATATATATATATATATATATATATATATATATATATATATATATATATATATATATATATATATTATTCTCAAAAAAGTGAGGTAGCCACGGCCTTCTCAGTCGACTTTGTTCTGAGGTCCTTGTAGTATGAAGTCACGTGTATTTAACTGGATAAAAGTATACCATTGCTTTGCTTATCAACGTGGATAGAATTCATCCATGACACACTTCAATTATGTAATTGGTCATTTTTGAAAATGGACGAATTTGTCTGTTCAAAGGCAAAATTTAAAAGTTCAGACACTAATTTAATAGGGAAATTGAGATGCTGATGGACGCTGGGCCATGTTTTTATCAGGTGACAGTTTGGGCAGGTTTTGCTGCGATTGAAGCTTCTTGTGACCCATATTGTTCCTAATAATTTGCTTTCCCTGTCTAAATTTTTCCTAAATTGAAATTGAAATTTGATAACATCATTTACTTATTTATATGGGTTTGTGAGATTACCACATTAAATATCTAAAACACATGATAAGCATAACTCACGTATCATGACATTCCAAGCACTTTAGTTTGGTCTCTTGGAGAATTGTTTTTACTTTGAAAAAAATTCTGTAAAATGTAATTTTGTAAAGTGCACCTGCAATGCAAGAATCTCATGCATAATATCTAAGAATGAGTATCACCTTAATGTTGATTATTGAGGTTCTATAAATATGTAGCACCTTAAAGCTGATTTTTTAACGATGACAGTATTATTATTTTAACAGTATCTTTAAAAAAATATCTGAAATTTTGTTTCCATAAATACATGAATGCATAAGCTATGTTTTACAAATCCTTTCTGGGAATGTGAAGGAAAGTCAAGTCCAAATCCAAAAGTACGATATTACCAAGCATGCTTTACAGTCAATTTAGTGTCAATGTGTGCGTAAGCAAAGGAAAAGGTCATGCATCCAGTCTGAGGATACGCACAGTATCTTCTAGTACAATTCATTTAATATGAGTTTAACCAAATTTAGATATAGTTAAGTACCGATTCAGAACTGAGGGGTTTGTAACCTACGTATCTTAACTTGTTCCTGTGAGTTCATTTTGAAAGGCTTCAATTGTAGTTGGCTTTTTTCTGTCCATAAATACATACATATGTAACGTATGTCGAGGAGTCCTTTTCAGATATTGAGAGGAAAGTCCCGGGCTCATCCAAGAGTATGATTTTTCTGAGTATGCTTCAAAGGGAATTTACTCTGGTTTTGTGAGTAAGCAATCGATTACAATTAAAGTTCACTGTACGCATATTTGAATGGTATTGAATGTTGCACACTCATTATAAAAAGGTACATGTATTCTTGCGAAGTTAAAAAAAAAATACTAATCCAAACTTTACTTGATCTACAAATTGCAAATTGCATCATAAAGATATTGATTTGTATTCCATTTGCAAATAAAATACAACAAAAATGGGAAAGTATGAACGACGTTCTGGGGAAAGCAAGATGTACTATTTTACTTTATTTTTTAGCTGAATATTTTATGTTCAACAAGCAATACAATGTTAAATATCAAGGATATGTGCTATTTGTACGTTTATATTTTTGATAAATTTGTTGTGTTTTTTTTATTATTTGTTTTATTATGGGGAATCAGTGTTGGGAATATATTTCTCAAACCGAGTAATTAGCCAATTAGGAACAGGCGTCATACTGAACCGTATTCGCGGGACGTTATGGTAGCATCGACTAGTTTCCTAAATTGGCCCCTGAAATTTCTTAATATAAGGATTTCTTGGGATATTCTCACCTATATGACTTTAGTAATCAGTGATAGGAATAATTCAGTATATTAGATGTTTGGGTCCTGTTTAGTAAAACGTGACATGAAATACCGATCTACGGCTTAGAGTTGTACACCAATAAATCATGCCGTAAAGTGTATTCCGCTCAGGTCACAAATACGACAACGAGGAGTACAAAGTAAATCAAAAGTAGATAAACATGCGTGTAACATTAATATCACTTTTTTTCACAAGGGACTAATGATGTAGTTACCATCGTAATGTAGTAAATAAGGTGTTCTAGACAATAAAGTTAAATGACTGTTACAACATTGTTCAACTAATAGTAACAGATTTAAACATCATATCAAATTTTTCATATAGATTTAGTTTGCATATTAATCAGAGCATCCTTGTTTTAGATTTGAAATGTTATTTAACAAAATAAAAGTATATGAAATATATGATATTATATAGATGGTGATTACAAAGATTTCGTTTAACATACAATTTTTAATTTCATGAAATATTAATCATACATGTGGAATTCAGCTTATACAAAATATACATCCCCACTATCAATGGAGTTTAGGCATGATAACTCTTATCAATTTACGTCACTTTAAAAGCTCAATACCTTTTGAATTAAACAAATCATTAAAAAGTAAAATATTTGGCCTTCTATGATATTTCTTTTTTAGCTCGAGTTTTCTTTCAGTTTTGAAACTAGGACAAATATTAAATATGTAATGAAATTCATCACCTAAATAATTTTCGTTGCGTAATGTACACAATCTAATGTTTCTTGAAACATTTGACAATGTGCCAGTTTCAATTGGTAAACGGTGGTTTAAATAATACCTTGTGAATTAAGAAAAAACATACAGCTGTGAAATTTGAGTCTAGTTAATGTGTGGTTCTTAGTTTGATTAGAGGAAATTATTTGTGGTATTAGCGCGTTTTACAGAACCCTTCAGTGACAAAGATGGTTGTCTTGAGGCCCTTGGAAATAAAGGTGAAACATGGGTCTCAAACCAAACTCACGCAGTGTGTTCAACATTGTTATTTTTTATTTTTTTTAGTCCCGCCCTGTCTCGATGTGAACATATGAACTAGTTGATTTTAGACCCCTGACCTGCTATAGTATGATTGATGAATACAAACAAAAGAAGTCTACAAAATATCCCCCACACACGGTTTGATCGGAGCTTCAACAATTCATGTAGACAAAATCAATACAACAATGTACAAAGGGAAGCAATCAAAAGCTAAACTTAAATGAGATCAAACACAGAGTTTACTCTAAATGTATGGAGTTAACAACATCACCATATTTCAACAAGGACATTAGGGACAATTCAATTTTGAAGGAGGGGAAGGGTTGGGATTTGTTTTCGAGCCAAGATATTTTTTTTTTTAAAGTAATATAATGGATACAATTAGTTCTTTCAATCTAAAAATCAGAGAGCAAGAGTCTTTTTTTCCAAGCTAGCTGGTAAAATTCTAACAGGTACATTATAAAGTTGCTTCGCATCGTTGTTGTTCATTGTTAATGTATCAGGATAAAACAGAAAATCATATATGATTTATCATTCAATATGAACATGGAAGCACATGTGACAAACTCACATCGGAGCAAGACGTGTGTCGTAGCATATTGTACAGACATGTCTTTGGACTCTTCATGATAGATGTTAACAACAAAGAATCATATATGATTTACCATTCAATATGAACATGGAAGCACATGTGACAAACTCACCTCTGACAAAGACATGCGTGTCTTCATGTACTGTATAGACGTGTCTTCAAACTTTTCATGACAGATCTTAACGACAAAGAATCATATATGATTTATCATTCAATATGAACATTGAGGCA